>JARVJO010000330.1:13024874-13050579 GCA_031762555.1 Cynodonichthys magdalenae
CCTTCAGCTTTGTGTAACAGTGCTCATGTTTATTTTATTTGGTGACTTCATGATATTAAGTCTTTGAAGCTGAATAACTATCAGGATTAGATTTGTTCTGTTAGAAGTCAAACAGTAATGAGAAAAGTACAAAAGAAAAAAAAACAATTGAGAAACGGAATGATCTGTAAAAATATAATAGGACTTTGATGAAGACTCTAAAATTTGAGCTGTTAAAGCCAAAAGTGGCAAAACACTAACTGAAAGCTAAAAGTAGCTAAATGTTGCACAAAGTCAAGTTAAAAGCTTAAGGTGCAAAATGGTAGATAAAACCTAAACTAACATCAGGCAAAGAATAAGTAGCAAAAGGTTAGCTGTAAGCTAAAAGTAGCAAAACACTAGCTGACAGTAACCAAATTGTTGTTAAAATTAGCAGAACTGTAGCTAAATAAAACAAAGGGACTATATAAGAACTAAATAAGCAAAAGGCTAACATAAAGTAGCATACGTAGACAAAAATAGGGCAGAAGCAGGTTTCAAGAGAACAATGTTTTTAAAGTTGTTCAAATGACCTCAATGTATTGAGGGGGAAAATATAATGTAAATAAAATTAAGTATTATAAAAAGTATCAAAGTAATAAAACCACAAGTCTTAGTGCCCATTTCCTGATATATATATATATATATATATATATATACACACACACACACACACACACACACACACACACAAAAAAAACAGGACAAAAGATTAACTATCAGAGAGCAGCATGGTTTAAGCTTCCTCTTGCAGTTAGCATGCACGCACAATCTCTACAATTGTCCAGTTGTGCTTTTCAGAGCACTGAGTTACTCAGTGTAACTAAATATCCAGCCCCGCCTCTTTGCCCCCTTTAGATCACTGTGCATGAAGGCAAACATCACATAAACCTCTTTTTTTTTTTTTTTTTTTTCTTCCTGCACATGTGTGGCTGACACCTGATCTCTTTGCTAATGTCTCTGTCCCAGGAGGTGAATCTGGGTTTTGTGGACAGGACGGCCGATCACTGTGGGAATCTGAGCGCAGCCCAGGAGCTGAGAGATCAGGTAACCTGCTGATGAACAAACACGTCTGTCAAACAGGGACAGTGCCTGTGGCGGGACCAGTGACCTCTTGTCTCTGCAGTTTATTGTAGCTCCAAGAACAGAAGCATCACTAGCACAAAAACACTTTTTTGTTCAAACTTTGTTAAAAGCTCCTTTTGCCATTTTAAATGTGTTCAACT
Source organism: Cynodonichthys magdalenae (assembly GCA_031762555.1). Lineage (NCBI taxonomy): Eukaryota > Metazoa > Chordata > Actinopteri > Cyprinodontiformes > Rivulidae > Cynodonichthys > Cynodonichthys magdalenae. The sequence continues at coordinate 13,026,119 of JARVJO010000330.1, forward strand.
CTTGAACACAATTTTAGATCCATAACTCACTTGCTTTTGTTCAATTAAAAACTTTTTTTTAACTTTTTTTTTCTTTTTTTCTGCAGAATCTCCAGCTGCAGCAGGAGAATGCCAAGTTATTGCAGAAGCTGCAGAACATACAAGATCAGAACGTTGTTCAACAAGCTGTTAAAGACCGGGATGAAGCTATAGCCAAGTAACTAATGTTCAAATTTTTAAATATAATAGAAAAAAATCTTTAAGATTTGACGTTTTACGTTTCCAAACAAAAAGCCAGATATACATTTTTGCTGATATGAGTTTGAACATTCTGAATGTAAAAAAAAAAAAAAAAAAAGTCCTGTATTTGACTGAAAATGTTTATTATATCTTTGTAGGAAAAACCTGATGGAAGCTGAGTTGCTGAGAAGCAAACAGGACATGATGTGTTTGAACAACCAGTTATTAGATGCAATTCACCGTAAGCTGGAGCTGTCCCAGGAGCTGGAGGCCTGGCAGGTGAGTTTCACCGTTTCTGTTTAAATCAAAACTTTATTTGAGGAAAAACAAGGTGTCTGATCCTTTATTATTTACATGCTTTAATAATAACAAAAAAAAAATATTGCTTTAACATAAGTCGGTTTATAAAAAATATTTTTATTCCTTCAAATGTATATTTTTCCGCCTTGCAGCGTTTGTGTTCTTTAGCTGTGGCAGCCATCTTGAATGGGGTCGATTTCAAAAGGTTCATCCAATAATTATTTGATTACTTTGATTACTTTTCAATAAATTCTGTCCTGTATTTCTATTTTTTTTGGCTAAGAAACCAACAAAAACACACACAAGGGCAAAAAAAAATAACCTCTTGATGCTAAAACCACAAATTTCACAGCTCAGTATTTGGAGTTTTTGCTATGATTTAATGTTGTCCTCAGTGGGACACAAGGGACCGATGCAGTCCTGACAGTTTTTAGAAGACATGAGCAGCAGGTGTCCTCTGCTGCTGAGTCGCTACGCCAAGCTGAGCCACCTGTCAGCCTAGTCTCTAATCGCAGATGAAGATGAGATTCAAACCAAAACAATGATTCATTTAAATGTCCTCCCCGAGGGAAATAAAACATGCATAAGACCACTTCTAACAGTTGATGTTAATGATGGTAAAATATTCCCTTCAGTTATAGAAATGATGAATATTTGAATTTAGTGACAACACGACTTATCTGTACATACAGATTAATACGACCATGAAGCTTGGTTTGAAAAGAATTAATAAGGTTCTTAATGAACCTTAATTTTAGGTTTTATAAGGTTTTTAAAAAGGGACTATCAAATTTGGTGACAGTCCATAAAGTTAATTCTTTTAGGCCTTTATTTTAAAACGATTTCTGATCAGCTCAAATTATCCTGAACTGAGAATCAGTACAAAACAGGTTAACAGCTTTGCTTCCCAATTCAGTACATATTTTTCTTTCCTACATATTTTTATATGACAGCAACACTTTACAATATGTTTCCAAAAATAATTCTGATTCTGATTTACTCCATGAAACAATCAGCAATAAAAATGACAAAAGTGATTAATGGGATTTTTTTTTTCTTTTGACTGTTAACCTGCCACCGTTGCGTTAAAAGCACCAAACTTGTTAGATCTGCCCCTCACTCTCATCCTGTCTTTTTCTGCAGGACGACATCCAAATCGTCATCAACCAGCAGCTGAGGTCTCAGCAGCAGTCGGAGAAGCCTCCAAAGAAGGCCACCTCCAACGGCTTGTCCTTCTTCCGCAGGCCCAGCAGACAGCTCTCCACCTGGACGCGCCAGTCCTCCTCTTCCTCCTGCAGTTCAGACACTAACCAGGACAAAGTCCAGTCCCCCTGGAAGGACTGGCTAAAACTGGGCAAAGGGGCACAGTACGGTAAATAACGATTGTCCCCTCATTACTGGATGGACGTGATGAGTAGTAAAAATGTGGTGAAAAAAGAGCCATAAAGACACTCCTGAGTGATGAAGAACAGAGCTACTGCGAACAAACTTTTCACCGACTGAAACATTTCTCTGATCAAATCCAAACTGTGACCACATGGAACACCAGCATTTTCACATCTGCTTACTGACTGAAAACCTTGTGCCTTATTTTGATATATTGTCAACCTCCTTATTTTCACTGTATTGTAAATGAACGATGGGTGTCGATCATTAAAAAGTGTTTATTTAGAGTATTTAATTCCAGGTGAACATGTCAGGAACTTAAAATGATCAAACACTTCATTTAGTTTCACCAAGTTTGAGGGAAGAATTTTTGTTTCTTTTATATATATGTTTTGTTCAGAAGTAGCATTTTCTAAATAACTTTATGTACAGTGACTTATTTTTTTATTTTGCTCTTATTTCTTGCTTTTTTTTAAGTTGAAGAGAAAATTTTGCCTAAATGATAACTTGGTAAAATGTTATGTATATATGTATATATTTTGTGTTCAAGTTCTGAAACTGTTTCCAAACCTGTTCGACCAGTTTTGGGTCACATCTGGAATGATTGTTAAAAAGTTTGATATATTAAAAAAAATCATCTGTGGTATTCTTATGTTTTTGTGGTTCAAATCTTGGTCTGAAAAGAGAATTAGACAGTTTCTATTAATAAAGGCTTTTTGGCAGTGGGTGCTAACAAGTGTGAAAAGTTACAAAGTTATGTATCAAGGTGTCAAGTGTTTTAGCTGTATTCTGTTACAAAATGCTGTCTGTTCAGGTTAACATGAACTATTTCATTCTTTTAGAACATCAGTACCAACATATTCAGTTAAAATTGCAAACAACACTCATTTCTGGTTGGTATCTCCCACTTTATGTACATTATTTTGTGTTTTCAGCTGATTGTCAGAAAATGGGCGTCTTGCTGAAACTGAAACCAGAACTTGTCTGTAAAGGAAACACATTTTGCCATTGTTTTAAAATAACTTCCTGAGGTCTCAGATAAAATGTCTGTGACATCCTTTTATCAAAACACTACAAGAGCAGAGTTCAAGAGTTCTCCAGCTTACCAGATGGAAAAAGCTCGTCTGTTTGGTGCAAATCTCAAAACGTAGCTTTAAAGCTGTGGGTACAAGGAAATAAAATTAAATGTGATCTCCGTGTAAGACATTACAATCTGAACTGCTTTCTAAAGTAACAGGTCCTCATCCCTCTCATCTGGAAGGATTAAATATCCATTGTGGTTTTGGGAATGTCCCTAAACCCCCCATAAGAAGCTGGTGTTCCTCCTGGACTTGTCTGCGCATCCAAACCTTAGATTATTAGGCTAAAATTAATTAATTGAACAGACATTCACTTCTGACATTTATATAGTCTCAAGAACATGAAGTCTTTTCTAGCTTTGTTTTAATGGTTTCCTCATTCTTGGCAGGTTTAAGGTGCCATATTCTATTTTCAAAAAATAGTGTGGTGAAGACTTTATGAGATGGATAATGATTTTAAAGTCCAACCTTAACTTATGTTTCTGAATCTTGCTTTTCATTGTGCTGCTTGCTTATTATTGCTGACTGTTAAAACTACATACGAGTATACGTAATGTAGTTAATACATATGAGCTAATAATGTGACCTCAGAAGATACTATAGTTTAGCTGACAGGGTTATTCAAGTCCATGCGACAAGGTGAAATGCTGCCATCTGCCGTTTCACAGAGGTACTGCAGGAATTTAACTCGATAAAGGAGGTAATAAATGTACCTGCGATAACTTGAAGTGTTAGGAAAAAACATACAAACAATCCACATAATTTCAAATTCTAAAACTTTGTATTGGCATGCAGGACTGCATCGGAAGCGGACGCGTCGTCCCACTTTGATGACGGCTACAGTTTCTGTTTACTGAGGAAATGCTAGCTTCGTTCATAGAAGCATTTTTTCCCCCTAATTCAGAATCAATCATTTCTACTCGTTAAACAGGTACGACAGCACTCTTTACTGTTTGTATACATTGCTCAGGTTGGAAAAACGTAAAGTATGTGAGCTGGTTTCGTAAATAAACGCTGTAATTGATCCGTTGTGACCTTATGACAGCTTAGCTTGTTGCTTCACGGTGAGCTAACAAGCTAGCCCTGCTAGCCAGTTTAGTCAATGTGTCAAGTAGCTAAATCTGCTTCTACTCTTGAAACTAATAAGTAAATGAGTATGGCCGCTTTAAAATGTATAAACTTAGCAGAGTACCATGACTTACTCGATACCCAGACAGTACCCTGGAGAATTAATGACAGCTCATGTTCACTCTGTCCTAAACTACTCAAATCATAGAGTTTATACTTTCTTTTTCTCTCTGAAAACTTTTAAACATCAACAACCAATGTTATACTGATCAGACCAACATTTGATAATTTCAGCCTTTTGCTATATCCTTCAAATGGTTTTATTTTGGTCACAGGTAAACTATCAAAACGTATTTACAGTTACTCATTATTAACAGTGTTAACTGTAATAATCTTGTGAGTACATTAAATAAAGTACTGGTATGTGACTTTAAAAAGTAGTTAAAAAAATCAACTTGATGTGTTTTCTAGATAGATATTATAGATCAGTGTCACTGTGCAAAAGCTAGCAGGAGACTAATACATTTGTTTTATCTAATTTAGCTGTAAAAACAAAAAGAAAGATGTGAAAAATTCCCCTTCATAAACAGCTTTGTACTAAAATATTCCTTTCAGACATTTTCCATGAATTAAAAAACAGGGATTTTTGTGTGTTATATTACATTTTAATGTACAGTTGGGTTGTATAACCTGACAGTTGAGATAAAATAAATAAGTGCAAACATTTTGCAGCTGTTTCTTTTGTTTTTGGAAGGAGAAGTATAAGCCATGAAGGTAAATTCAGTTCCAGTGCATCCTCACTTATCTGTTTGCAGAATTGTTTACTGTGTTTATTGCTCCTTGAGGCTGGGATCGTGGATGGAGTGAGTGTTGAGCCCCAGTGAGATGACTGACCAGGGCAACAACAACCACAACATCTCCTGCAACCCCTTCGCTGCCCTCTTCAGTTCAGTAGCAGATGCCAAACAGTTTGCATCTGACCAAAAAGCCCAGCAGCAGCCAGCTGAGCCACCATGTGAGTAGAGTATAAATTCCTCTTGGACTCACACACTTACATTTGTGCTGAATAACAGCTGTATGTAAATGTATTTATTTTATTTATGTATTTCAAACAAGTTAAAACAGCCATATAGCAAAGAGTATTGAAAAAAGAAAATACAATATACATAGACAGGCACAAAAGCAGAAACTTTTTAATTATAACAAAATAAATATTGTGCATAAATCAGTAACTGGGTAGATAAAGAACACAGTGTTTTATCTGTTCGAAAAGGATTAGGAAGAATATAAATTTATTTAATCCTACCCCTTATCTCTATTATTTCTTACACAAAGTATAATATCGTCATAATATATTGTATTAGTAGTGCTTTAATAATATCTAGATATGGTATTTTTTTTTTATTTCTCTACAAGAATAAGTTCAAAGCAAATAATCAGTATTCACAACCTCTTAAGCACATACAAATGCATATTTAAATCAAACATAAGTGGCATAACATATTCCTAGCATTATTGCAGTCAATAGCAATTACTGACAAAATAATTGATGTATGTATATAAAAGTAAATCTGACATCAGGGAACAACCCTATTTGTGGATTTGTTTGAATGGAAAAAGACTAAAATTCACCTCTTGTTGCAATTATCCTCAAAACGAGGCTTCAATCAAACATAGTGCTTGATCCGATGTTTTCCTAATAATAATTCTATAGTTGAAGAGTTTACAGTTTTGTGTTAATTAAACCTCCTTGTTGCTCCTCTGCAGCTGTGCTGTGGTGCTATTTTGTATATTTTTCTATAAATGTGTAATTTTATCAGACGTCTTTCAGCTTTTGCCTTGCCTATCACATGTGGTGTTTAGCTGCTACATTTCAAATACATTTTGCATGGTGGAAACAGAAATAAAATAAAAAAAATTAAATAATTTAAATGAAGACCTCTTAATTCGAGATCTTTGCATAGGTGGTTAGTGGAACACGTGGATGTGTGTTATTACATTATTATACATCTTGACATTTTCCAAAACCATTGTTATGAGCAGCTCTGTAGGTCAAAATAAGTTTTCATACAGCTGAAAGTTTTAAACCATTGCATGTTGTATTTTCCCTTTTATTGTTCTATTTTAGCCTTGAAAGAACTAAAACATTAGACCTCAAACCAACCTTTTGCCTATTTTGCAGTTTAACATCTTCAACATCTTCTTGTTCCTATGTCATTTTATTTTGAAAGGACACATTTTGATATAGTGTAGTTAAGTATGACACTCAAAATCTGAATATGAACTTGATGCCTGTGCTAAAAAAATGTCTGCCTTATTTGTTTCCTGCTAAACTTTGGGCTGAATGTACCCACCCCATTTTTTTCCTGTTCCGGGACAGTGGAGGACTCAGGAGAGAGCCAGTCCGAGTCAGAAAACTCCGTTTCAGACAGCGTTGATGACAACGATGACTCCGTGGCAGAGATTAGCCGCTCATTTCGGTCACGACAAGAGCTTTGTGAACAGCTCAATGTCAATCACATGATCCAGAGGATATTTCTAATCACGCTGGATAACAGTGAGTAGAACCTGGCTCATTATCAAACTGCTGTGCGTAACTTGGGTAAACACTCATCAAACATTGCGTTCTCTTAAGCGCCACTCAAATATAGAGCACAGTAATGAGTATTTCCTAAAATCTTCAAGAACTTGAGAATATCTCTTTATGTAGGTTGTTTTAGCTGCTTTTACCTCTCCTAATATGAACTCAAAACAGACCAGCCAAACTAAATAGTTTACTTACTGTAACATTTTTTTATTAATGTGCATCAGGACTAAAGTGGACCTCGGGGAATTCATTTTCTGAGGTATGCATGTTCAAAGTTAGGTCAGCCAGTTTATTAGTCAGCTATTACCAGCAAATCTTATTTTCCCTCAAATTCTTGCTTTCACATGAAAAAAAATCATCAGAAGGGTAGATGCTTGTTGATGATGACGCTGTTCATAAGTAGTTGTGGAATCTATTTTTCTCTGAGTGCATTGTTGTGAGACGCAGCACAATTTCTTGAAAATTACAATAAAAGTATCTAGTCTGAAACAAATGACTCACTGTGCTTAAAGAGGGCACAGAGGCCTTCATGGCTGTGAGGTCTCTCTCTCTCTCTCTCTCTCTGTGTCTCTCTGTCTGCTTGCTGGATCTCTCATCACTCTGCTGAACGATGAGTCATAATGTTCAGGAAATGTGGGATTAAAGCCTCCCTCCTTTTGTCTTTGCACAGCTCCTTCACAGATTTATTTTCTTCTCATTTGAACATTGTAAATACATGCTGTGCTTTTTATATTCTGTCCTTTTTACTCTAATACTCAGCTGTATTTCTTATTGTATTTTGTGACTGTTGTTGACCAAATGTAAAGGCTTGTTTTTTTTAGGTGTTAAGTGTTTTAGTTTCCCTAGTTAACACAAAATGATATGCATAAACCTCTTAAAGAAAAGCAGCCTAGATCTACCTGTCATCTGGCTATAAAAAAACAAAACAGTAGACTCTTTTTTGTTCTTCTGGATCTCAGCGCCTCTTATAAAAAATGGGTTGGCTTCTCTCGTCCAGTTCTTAACTAGTTTAAAACATATATTAGAGGCAGTTCTTGGTGTCATGTCATTTGATTTTAATCCTGACAAAGTGGTTGTTGCATGTGGTGTACCCCAAGGTTCAATTCTTGGTTCACTTTTATTCAAGCTTTGGATGCTTCAGAAACATAAATTCAAATTACACAGCTGTTTTTCAGTTTCCTTATCGTCAGTTGTTGCAGATCCTCTGAACACCCTTACACAGTGTATCAATTACATTCATGTCTGGATGTCTCACAACTTCATGCAACTCAGCAAAGATAAAACAGAGACGCTGTTATTTGATCTAAAGACTCAAATATATAAAGAGATAGAAATGTGCTATACAAATAAAGGGTTTGGTATCTTTTTAAACCCTAGGTGATCCCAGTCTGAGAGGAGGTAATGGGATCCCTCCTCGCTGTGTTTACCTGGAGGAAATGGCTGCAGACCTGGATGGACAGGACTGGTTGGACATGGACAACATAGAGCAGGTTAAATATTTTTTATGTAACTCTTTCTCTGTTTTTCTTTGTTCAGTAAACCACAAACTGTCTGACTCAAGCCTGGTCAAGTTTTAGAAAAAGAAATTTCCAAGCTCTGTGGTTGTGTTGCTTTGAACACACTGAACCTGTGTGTGTTCGGGATGTTTCCCTTTTTGTTCTTCAGGCTCTGTTTAACCGCCTGCTGCTGTTGGAGCCAGGAAACCACCTCATCTATATGACATCATGCAGCGCGGTGAACCTGTCTGCTGACCGCGATGCTGGAGAGAAATGTGCCATCCCTTATCTTTTTGCTTGTTACCAGAGGGCTAAGGAGGAGGTGATCATTTTTTCCCCCTATACTATTTAATCACAACTCCTAATTGCAGTGACTTTGCAAATCTTTATGTTAAATAGTGATTGGAACATAAAGACAACCCAATCATCCATTGTCTATGCACCAGGTAACAAAGGTGCCTGAGAAGTTACTTTCCTTTGCTGTCCGCTGCAAAAACCTGTCGGTGTCCAACACGCGAACAGTCCTGCTCACCCCAGAGATCTACGTCAACCAGAATATTTACGAGCAGCTTCTTGACCTGCTGCTGGAGGGATTTCAACGAGCACGTAGGTTCCACACTGGGTCTGTAAGGCCTGAATGTTTCCTTTTCTTGTTATCTTTTCTCTCCCCTTTTTATATACCATGCTCAAGCATGTATAATGCAGCCCGCCATGTGCAACTAACATCCATGTCATCTTTTCATCACAATATTTAGTTACACATGTGAAGAAAATTGTTGGTAGCACTCGTTTAATAAAAGAAAAACCCACAGGTGTCTACAATCTTGTAATCAGTCTGTGGGCCTGTATATATGGCTACAGATACTCACTGTACTGTTTGGTGACATGGTGGGGACCACACTTAACATGGACCAGAGGGAGCGAAGGAAAGAGTTGTCTCAGAACATTACAAAGAAAACTGTACACAAGCATGTTAGAGGTAAAGGTTATAAGACCATCTCCAAGCAGCTTGATGTTCCTCTGACTACAGCTGCACAGATTATTCTGAAATTGAAGATCCATGGGACTGTAGCCAACCTCCCTGGACGTGGCCGCAGGAGGAAAATTGATGACAAATCAAAGAGATGGATAATAGGAATGGTAACAAAAGAGCCCAGAAAAACTTCTAAAAGAGATTAAAAGTGAACTTCAAGTTCAAGGCACATCAGCTCTATGTTCACAGAGATGAGGCATATGAAGAAAAGAACACTGTCTCTGCTGTGAAACATGGAGGAGGCTCTGTTATGGTCTGGGGCTGCTTTGCTGCATGTGGCACAGGGGGTCTTGTGCAGGGTAGGAGTGAGGAGTGGGCTAAAATATCTCATTTCTGTCCAGGCCTGTTTTATGTTTTATTTTTAAAAATTTTATTGAAGCATGATTGAAAAGCAATGTCTGACTTTCATTTGTTCATTTTTATAGAATTTTTATTTATTACTTTTGTCAGATTCAAGTTATTTCTGTGACCATTGTGGGTTTTTCTTTCATTAAACGAAGGGTACCAACAATTTTGTCTACGTGTGTAAGTCAAGAAATGGAAAATATTAGACAACTGTAAGACAAGACACATTATCCCTCTTCCACTCAAAAAGATTTATTATGACCCCTCAACTTTATTAATGATTATTGAGGTTAAATCTTTTGCATCATACTTGCATAAATATGTTAAATGTTTATTGTTCCACTTACAAAGTGACTGTTTCAGATCCAGAGGAAGTGGTTGAGTTTGTAGAGGAGGTCATTGCTGGCCTGCTCTCTGACCAAGAGGTGCGCACCTTTGAGGAGGTGATGGTTCCAGTCTTAGACATTCTTCAGGGGCGCGTCAAAGACTTGGAGCTGTGTCAGCCTGTCCTCTACTTTTACCTCGATGTTCTCCTCTATTTCAGCCACCATAAAGATATCGCCAAGGTGAGTGGACAAGCATTTGATCTGATCTAACCAAACATTCAGGTTCTGTCACAAGCAAACAACCTCTGTGTTCATTACCTTTGAAATAATACAAAATAAATAGGTGTCAGCTTCATAACAGTTCAATTTCTGTCCATATTTTGTGCTATTTTAGTGAATCATCTTTTAAATCCAGTGGTTCCTTTTCTCCTTTCAAGGTCTTGGTGGAACACACACAGCCCAAAGACCCAGCTAATGGTTTGCAGTACCAAAAGACTCTGCTTGGTACTGTTCTTAATATATCCTGCTTGCTGAAAACCCCAGGTGTTGTAGAAGGCCATGGGTACTTCCAGAACCCCTCTCGCTCAAGTGCCCAAGAGACAAAGGTCCAGGAGGCCAACATTCATCAGGTATATGGACCTAAGTTTGCCATTTCTGTCTTTGTTTGTATGTTTTTAATAGAAACCATAGCAGCAAACTATAAATACCTCAATGCACTGTCTTTTTTCCTTTTGTATCACAGTTCATGGGGCAGTTTCAAGACAAACTGCACCAGATCTTAAAAAACCTTCTGCAGCGATCTGGAGAGACTCGTCACTTGCTGCTCACATGGTTGGGCAACTGTCTGCACGCTAACGCCGGCCGAGCCAAGATCTGGGCCAATCAGATGCCCGAGATCTTCTTTCAGATGTATGCCTCGGATGCGTTTTTCTTAAACCTGGGCGCAGCTTTGTTGAAGCTGTGCCAGCCGTTCTGCAAGCCTCGCTCGCCCAAACTGCTCACCTTCAACCCCACCTACTGCGCACTCAAAGATCTGAGTGAAGACGAGAGGCGCAATCGCAACATCCATGCAAGAGGTCAGTGTACATGTGAGGAAAAACTATCAATGATGAGGCAGCTCAGTTGTTTTGGTTGTACAGATTTATAACAATAACAGCAAAAAATAATAAGTGAATATGTTTTTTTTAATTATTATTCTTAACAGATCTTGACAAGGAAACGTGCCTGATCCCTGTGCCCCCGCAGCAGCAGGTAGAGCCTGCGCAATCTTACAGCCTGCTAACTGAAAACCTCATCTTCACACAGCTCACCATGCACCTCGGCTTCCACAGGTATATGATGTCAGTCGCGCCAAAATCCACAGAATCATGGGTTCAGTCCCAGCAAATAATTCCTCAGCGCTGCAGAACATTCCTTATGTCTATGAGTGATAATGTCATCGTGCACGTTTATTGTGTGTGTGTGTGCAGACTCCACGAGCAGATGGTCAAGATGAACCAGTCTCTCCACCGGCTCCAGGTGACCTGGCAGGAGGCCCAGCGAACGGGGAACCCCATGTCGGAGCAGCTCCTGGAGCAGTTTGAGCGTCTGATGATTGTTTATCTGTCAACCAAAACTGCCACCACACAGCCTGCCATGCTGCAAAGCTGCCTTAACCTGCAAGCTTCCACCGCTGCGCTGCTCGTTCAGCTCAGCATGGGGAACCAGGGGCCTGAGCATGTAGCACTCAGCTTCCCCCTGCCCCCTCTTCAGAACACCCTGCTCTGCTATACCCCAGGTGGGTCAGATCTCTGATTCTGCAGGTTCAGTGAAGATTTACTAATTATTTGCAAAATATGAACATCGCATCAACATAACTGGCTTTTTTAAGTGAGATCAGTTTATGTATCGCTGCAGTTTTCAGTCTCGTGGCTAATGAGTCATTTTAAGTACGTTCATTCTGCAAAGAATTTATAGTGACTGCAGATGTTCATACAATATGCTTTGAAGTTCGTTGCTCATAAAATGTGTCATCATTACTGAACATTCCTCAGTCAGATATTCATAACGAAAAGCTGGCTTTCGCTTGTCAGAGTTTTTTGCAGAAAACTTGGGAGACTTTTTCATCTTCCTGCGACGTTTTGCCGACGATGTCTTGGAGACTTCTGCAGAAAGCTTGGAGCAGATTCTTCATTTCATTACTGTCTTTATGGGTAACGTAGAGAGGTACGTAATTCTCATTTGTCATAGAAAGATGAGACGAAAACCATTTCCCAGATTTTCACATGTTGAAATGCACGACAGGATGAAGAACCCTCATTTAAGAGCAAAGCTTGCAGAGGTGTTGGAGGCTGTGATGCCCCACATGGAGCCGCCTGCTCCTGGTGCTGCTCAGCTTATCGTGTTTCAGAGGGAGAGAGTCTTCTGTTCCTATAGACACGCGCCTCAGCTGGCCGAGGCCCTCATTACTGTGTTTGTTGATATAGAATTTACAGGTAAAACAACTTTGAGCTATCTTTCAACTTAGGCTTAGGAAGTAGGCAAGACTGGAGCTTTACCTTTTTTTTTTTTCCAGGTGACCCTCATCAGTTTGAACAGAAATTCAACTACAGGAGACCTATGTATCCAATTCTGAAGTACATGTGGAGCAAAGATGGTTACAGAGAGAGCATTAAGGTAATAAAATTAGTTTGATTGTTTTTGTTTAAAACCACTGTCTTCACACCTTCAGGTGATGGAAGAGTTTAGGATTTTAACAGGAAACAAAGATGTTTTGTTTGCATTTGGAAGGTTTCTTTGCAATGATAGTTCCTTTTGTTCTTTTTGTGTGTTCCTACCCAAAGGTTCAGTGTGACAATAAGTCCAGACCACATATTGTAGATCTTGTCAATGTCATTGTCTGAATTAGATGAGCTCTTTTAGAGTGGCAGCATAAAAAAGCTGTTGATATTTTCTAATGTTTGGACACGAAAGCCTTTATAGATTATATAACGTGTGAAGTTTATGGTTTGGCAGCTTCTTAAATTGCAAATATTGATTTGTTGGCAGGTTATAAACTCTTACAGTCTCTTTAATAACTAAACTTAAAGCTGAGGGGGAAAAAAATCTAACGTTGACATGGTAAATCTTTTATTTTCCACATGCTGTATAGATTTAGACTCCTTGTAATCATTTAAAAAGGTAAAAGTATTGATGAACTCAACAGGAGCAGTAAGTAAAAAGGTTTTATTTTCCAGTGGGACTCGTGTTTTATTTTGTTTTTTCTTTTTTCCAGCATTTAGCAAACTATGCATCTGAAAACCTGGAGGCCATGAACCCACCTCTGTTCCTCAGGTTCCTCAACTTATTGATGAATGATGCCGTCTTCCTGTTGGATGAGGCTATACAGGTGAGGTTGACATTGTTTTCAGTTTTAAGTTCAATGAAAACATATCAGTTTTGGCAGAGAAGCTTTTCCAGCTCATAATTAAACATATTTGCCTTATTTTTTCTGTATTTTAAAGTCTTCCAAAATTATAGTTAGTGATAAAACACCAGGAGTTTTTTTTCGAATGTGTTTTATTTTGCTGCTACTTAATAACTCAATGACTTCTTTTGTAGTACTTAAGTAAAATCAAGATTCTGCAGCTGGAGCGGGACCGAGGTGAGTGGGAAGGCCTGGCCCCTGATGCCCGAAGAGAGAAAGAGTCCAGCCTGCAGATGTTTGGACAGCTGGGACGCTTCCACAACATCATGTCCAACGAGACGATCGGCACATTGGCCTTCCTCACCTCAGGTCAGGCAGAACAGACCGCTTCTTGTAACTTCCTTCAGAGTCTTCCTCTTTGTCCTTTTATATATTTTATGCAAACAAACTTCCTTTATGGTTTTATTGAGGCTTGTGTGATTGAAAGCACATAAACTACATGTCTAAACAAAGTGTATAGCAACACATGAACAGGTTACTGTAGACGATACTCAACATGTTATTTTTAAATGGAAGAAAAAAACTTTTTAATTTTTTTAACAGATATCCATTTAGGATATTTAACAATGGGAAAGTTGCCCAATAAAACAAACCATATGTTTTATTTTAATACTTTTTACCTCTTTTTTGTGGAGATGTTGTCAGTCTTATTGCTCTTTTTGTCTTGAACAAGATTAAAACATTAGCATTTAAACAATTATGTTAAATGTCTGACTTCCTTATCTTCATATTATTAATTTAGTGGTTGAATGTTTTTTTATGGGATGAGATTTCCTATATTAATCCACCACATGGGTATTATTGTGACTTTTCTGTTTAATGTCTTCATTTTTTTGAGAAGTCATATGTTTTTATATAAACTATGATTTACTTTATTGTAGCTGTTAAATATCTGCTATGTGTTATTTTGTTATTTGTGTATTTTTGAGGTAGTTTATGTGAATTGGGAACTCCTAAGGGACAGGGGTCAGTACTGTTTAAAAATGCACAACAATGATGCACTTAATATGATTACCTTTATTTGAAATTCTAAAATGTGAATTAATATATGTTTTTAAAAAATAAATAATTTGATGTCAAAATATATTAAATAACAAGGTAGATATGCAGAACTGGAAAAGTTGTATAGTGGATTTATAAAATAACAAACACTTTGAAATCTTTGATTGAAATTTATTTAGTTTAACGTCTCAGTCCAGGATAATTCTGCAGATTTGAAGACAAAAGCCTCAAATACAGAATGATTAGAAATTAAAATCATTTGTAACTTGTTCTCCAGCTTTTATAGAAACAACTTTTCCAGTTCTGCATATCTAGTGTTTGATCGGTGCTTCTATTTTCTCCAAGGATGCAGGAAATAGGCTCAAGAGCTGTTTTGTCTTTAGCTTTGAATAATACAGTAAAAATATAAGCAGTTTTTGTATTTTGCACTTGCAGGAAGTTGAAAGGGTTAATCTGGAGAGTGCATTTATGCACTTCTATAAATATTTAATCCCCTTGTTTTCCCTCTTTTTTTTCTGTTACGGTTTCTTTCTCAGAAATTAAAAGTATCTTTGTGCACCCCTTCCTGGCTGAGAGGATCATCTCGATGCTGAACTACTTTCTGCAGCACCTGGTCGGTCCGAAGATGGGGGCTCTTAAAGTCAAGGACTTCAGCGAGTTTGACTTCAAGCCACAGCAGCTTGTTTCGGACATCTGCACAATCTACCTAAATTTGGGGTACCCTTTAAATTTTCTAATTAGAATTGGTTTAATATATCCTTTACAGAGTCTATATGTTGATGAGAAGAACTTGCTGAGTAAAACTCTATTTATTTATTTTTGACAGCGATGAGGAGAATTTCTGTGCTACAGTCCCAAAGGATGGCCGGTCTTATTCTCCCACCCTCTTCTCCCAAACTCTTCGTGTGCTGAAGAAGATCAACAAACCTGGTGACATGATTGTGGCTTTTGGAGTCATTGCTGATAAAATAAAGGTAGAGTTTGACCTTTGGTTTATCAGACATTAATGTAGAGCTTTATGAATTTATGCAACAGTCTAAAAGAACACAGTAACCGATGCTTTTGTTATCTTTGTGCCTCTTTTTAGTCTCATGCAGACAGGCAGCAGCAGGAAGAAGAAACCTATGCAGATGCTCCAGATGAATTCTTGGACCCCATCATGTCCACCCTGATGTTGGATCCCGTTCTTCTCCCGTCTTCCAATGTAACAGTGGACCGCTCAACCATAGCGAGACACCTCCTCAGGTTTGTTGCCTCTGAACAGAGAAAATCCTCCTTTACTTCAAGTGAATTAAAAAAATTTGAATAAGGATGGAGTTTTTAAAATATTTTTTTCTCCTGGCAGTGACCAGACAGACCCCTTCAACCGCAGTCCTCTAACCATGGACCAGATCAGGCCAAACGAGGAACTCAAACAGCAGATCTTACAGTGGCTGGAGAAGCATAAGCAGGAGAAGCTGCAGCTGGGACCCAGCGGCTAGTCCTCACCTATTTACTGTGAAAAACTCTTCCCTCCCTGGCTCACACACTCCGCTGCTTCTCGGCAAACCCATAAAATCCAGAGTGGGCTTACCTCTGTGGATTTATTCCCACTTCTTTTTTCTCCAGCTGACGCAGCATTAGCCTTCTTCATGCAATTTTCCTGCTTAACGGATCATCTCTGCAACAAACTGTATCCCACCTGCAGGCAACAACTTCCATATCAATGCACAGTGACTGCTATATGATCCCAAGATGCCCTATTGTGTAAACACTAGCAGGATGATGCAGCCCCTGCTTCTGTAATTACTACAGATGTGGGCAGAACTCGCAGCTCAACTAAGCAGCTGGCTCAATTTTGATTTTATAATGCAAGGTAAGTATTTTTGGGAGCTCAAAAACAAGAACGTGTTTGTTTATACTTTGAAACTGATTTCATTCTCATACAGAAAGTATCTATTACACACTGCCTCTCAAAGACTACCATATGTTTGCACTTTTTGGGTAAATCTCAAGCAGGCTATGAAGAATCTACTGAATCTACTTATCTGAGACTGTTAACTGATTGAAAATATTCTACTTTGTTTTAGGCTTTCAAAACCTTTTCTGCAGGAGTATTTTAATGCAGATACCTTAGATTTTTAATAAGAGAGTTTGTCTATGTTGGATTAAAATATGAAACCATTAAAATTGTTAAAGACATGCTAAGTTAAAAGAAACTGTAAGATTTCTAGATGTTTTTGGCAGTATGAAGTGGAAGCTGTTTACAGCAGCTTTATAAGCGCATCGCTGCTAAAATTACAACGTAACATTCTGTGAAAGTAGGAAACCTTTTGGAGGGAAGTTTTTTTACAACTTGTCTAAAATTGAAAATACTTCCAGTGTTTTAGAAATGATCCTTCAGAGCTGCGTTTGCAGTGACCTTCATGCATAAAATTTGAAAGAGCGCCTTTTTGAGACAATGATAATGTGCACCGAGTGGTTGCTCTTGACCCACAAAAACGAGAGGATACTCTCAAAACTGAGGCATTTCTATATCAAAAGACCCACAGATGTCTCAGATACTCTAAATACTCGGAAATGCCTCACTTCAATAGCAATCGGGCGCAGAGGAAAGTGCTGATTTGTCTCGCTGACTGGATTCAGTTTGATTTAATTTCTACGAGGAGATGATTTTTT
Organism: Cynodonichthys magdalenae; assembly: GCA_031762555.1. Classification (NCBI taxonomy): domain Eukaryota; kingdom Metazoa; phylum Chordata; class Actinopteri; order Cyprinodontiformes; family Rivulidae; genus Cynodonichthys; species Cynodonichthys magdalenae. The sequence continues at coordinate 13,043,063 of JARVJO010000330.1, forward strand.
TGATGATTAGTGACCACGATTCTTGAGATTAAACCTGAAAAAACAAAAATATAGGTTGGAATAATTTTAGCAATTTAAATTAACACTCTACAGATGACATTATAGCATTTTGAATTGAGTTATTTTTAATAAAATGTAGTGTTTTAAGTCATTGGCGAACAGTTGATCAGTAGAATTGGTGCCTAAAACCCAAACGCCTTGTGAAAACGAGGACCTGTTTCATACTCATGTTGCACTTTTTTTTTTTTTTTGGAGTTCGATTGTAGATTTTTGTAAAGGACAAGTTGATTTGAAATAGGAAATGATAAAATGTGAAGAAAAGATTTGTTGGCATGCTCTCGTACCGTGTTGAACATTTACCAACCTTACTTGATTACATGGTTTTAATTCCAATGCAAGTTTTTTTGTTTATTCTGACTTTAAAATGTTTATTTTCGATGTACAGTAAGATTAAGGAATAAACTTATGTAACTAACACATGACGTTATGTTCTTTTCAGTCCACTTTAAGTCTACTTACACACGTGGACAAAATTATTGGTACCCCTCATTTAATGAAAGAAAAACCCACAATGGTCACAGAAATAACTTGAATCTGACAAAAGTAATAATAAATTAAAATTAACTAATAAAGATCATACATTGCTTTTCAACCATGTCTCAACAAAATAAAAAAATACAACTTTTAAAGTACAGAATGTTTGCAAAAATGTTTAAGAATACAGTGTGGGTAAAAAACCTCTCTTTATATCAGATGCATCCACTTAAATTAATTTATTTAGTACATTTAGTTTAAATAATTTTTTTTTACTTTACCTTAGTTGGGTCTTAAGAAAATCTCATTAAATGTAAATGTCATGCTAATTCAGCCTTTTTCACATAAATACACTTGAATTTGATAAATATGTATTGAATTTGCACGTGAATTATTTAAAATTATAGAACAGAGCCTCCTTCAAGCACTAAATATTCAAAAAGTGAAAATGAATTTTTATCACCACACATCTTTGAGATTATTTAAAAAGAATGACACTTTGAGGTTTTCGCACTTTGGAATATAGAAAATTAGAATATTTTGTCTGTCCGGATAAAAAACCTCTGTGCTAGATGTCAAAATATAAGAATATTTAGTTTTTTCTCTGTGAAACTGGTACCTTAAAGTGAAAATTTTGTGGGGTTTTTTTGGTGTTTTTTTTAATGGCTGCATCTCAATTACCTGACATATTTATTTCATCCTTTTGGAATGACAATCTTCCATTTTTCTTTTCTCTTTTGACAAGCTGTCTATGTCATTCTCCAAGAAATAAATTTACCACTTATTTGACTGTGCCATCTGGCAATAGAAAGATTTCAAGTGTGCAAACTATTTTATCTTCACGCAGCTCTTGTTGTTACAATAGCTGCAGGCAGATGAGGCTTTCAAAGACAACGTAGGACTATTTTTTTGGCTGCGATACCAGATATGCCATTTAAAGTGAACCTTTGAGAGTCTACTGGTTTTTGAGTCCATAGTTTTCTTTTTAAAAGTCAGGCTTAAAAAAACTAATGGTTTGCAGCGATGGAAGGGAAGTGTTTCATTTCCAAATGTCTCTAAAGTTCAACTATTTTTAATCTTTCATTTGGAAGCACCTCAGAACAAAAACCACACTGTGAGCATTGATTTTCTACATTGTTTTTGGCTCTGCATGTTGGTCAGTTTTGATAAAGTCAGGGTGACACGACCTAAGCTGTTTTTTTCAGTTCAGGCCTTAAAACACATTTTTGCAATTTTAAACTTCACAAATTCACAAAGGGTAATTTAATGTCTGACATTTTCTAGCCTCAAAACATCAACATAAAATGCAATGTAATACAACAATGTATAACAAATGCATTTAAAATATTTAAATACCAGCAATTGTTGTGAATATATTAGCACACATTGCCTGATTTCATGCATGTATAAAAAGGTCAATATAGCCTGTGCTTTTACTTTGCTCAATCTTAAAACCAACGCTATAATGTGGGATATGGGGAATTGTAATTGTTGCACAGTTTAAATGTTTTTCTCTTTGTTTATTTATACAATATATTTTATATTCAGCGTACACTGTCTGCTGACTCCTACATGTCTTGAGAGCACTGGCTGGGACCCATAAGTTAATTTACTGAAAAAAATTACATTTTTTCTATGTTCTATAGACAAATAATAGTTTAGTTTATAGTGTAGTTAAATTAGTAACTTTTCTAAATTCATCTGCATCTAATAATGTTCTCTAAATTCCATATTCAATGAATTAACCGCGCTACAATCTGTTCCAGTCCCTTTGCGTGTGATTCAAGCAAGAGGTCGTTTCCCGGGCAAAACCCCTGAACCTGATTTGAATTCAGCCGTGCAAAGAGCGGCTGAGAAAATGCATTGTCGGGGTTTCTTTTAGTGCAGCCCCGCAACCTGCATAACGATGAGTTCGTCAGTGAGAACGGAGCGCTGTAGAGGTTGTTTATGTGGAGTGCTGGGTTAGGGTTCCGCCCACCGAGGTATCTGATCGTAGGGCAGACAGGCAGAGAGTGTAAAATGGCGCACAGCTGTCGGTGGCGGTTCCCCGCTCGGCCCGGAGGGAGCAGCAACTCCGGTACCGGGAGGAGAGCGGGCCGAATCAGGGTTACTGCCTTTTTGCGAAGTGTATCGGGAACCCAGCCTAACGCAGCTGGACTCGGACCCGGGTTTGATGCTGCACTACAGGTCTCTTCGGTTATCGGGAGCAACCTGCAGAAATTTCGGGAGGTTTTGGGGGAATCGAGCGACTCGAGCAGCGCAGAGGTAAGCCCAAGACCAGCTGCGAGCGTCGTTTAGACAGTCGCGGGGCACACGGTCCTGGTATCCCCCAGAGAAGAGGAGCTAACGGTTACTGTCCCCGAAACATCATCCTCTGTCCGCAAACTTGTCATTGCAAGGATGCTCAGTTAACTTTGAGTTGGCGTGGCCTTAAACTCCACAGTTATGTGTTAATATAGTTTTAACTTTATTTAAAAAGAACACACACATCGACATTTTACTCCGTTACCTCTCCGTTCTACAAGAAGCAAAGTTTTCGTCTTCGGAAAGACATGCTACATCCACACGGGTATGGATGTACTGATGCTAACGTTAGTGTGCTAGCCAGAGACCACAGAAAATAAATCCCTAGTTCTACTTCGTTAATTACCTCATGTAGTCCAGTTAACACATGGGGCAGGTATCAGAACGGCTGCTGACTTGTACACACTTTGTAACTATATCATTACCACCGATTTACTAGTTACCAACTAAGCAATAGCTAGATTGGAAGCTTTTCACGGCTTGTTTCCTTCAAATTCATTCTGACACTTAAAGTTTATATTCCAAATATGCAATAATGTTAAAGTCCCATAGAAACCTAGCTCTTAATCAGTATGTTTTATTACGTCTTTTTTAATGTTGTAACAACGCAAGACATTCGGGGGCAGCGTGTAATGTGTTTGGAAACAACTTAAAGGAAGCGACAGAGAAACACTGTTGTGGTTTGGTAATCATGAGCTAACGTCAACTTAGCGTCTGTCTGCAGCATTTCCTAAAAGGACTGCTCGGTACTCCCCTCAGCCCGATTCAGATTTATGTAGGATAATCTTTAGCCGCTAAATAATTAGCCGATTATTAGAAACGTGAGCTACAAGGGCTCACTTTTTAGTACAGAGGTGTCAAGCTTTCATAGCTGCTCGGTTAGCACGCAGGCTAGCTGTTTGTATGTCACAAGCTAAAACTCCCATCATTCTGTGGTAAAGTTGAATTTAGGAGGTTGGTCGCGTTTCCCTCCGACTAGAGCTTCGCTACGGCGAATGAAATCATTAGAGAGGGGGGTAAAAGTTGGCGGAGCTTTTACACAAAACTATATTATTACCATCGCTTTTTAGCGTTAAAGCCACCATGATGCTACGCACTACGCCACGCTAGCCATCGGGGCTATTGCTGATGCGTAAGAAAATGGGAGGTGGACATGTTTTCCTCTTCTCTACAGTCAGAACGTAGCTAGTACATTTAATATCGGGATTTTATGACGTGTGAATCTCAGCCACACATTAAGAATCACTGTATCCATTCTAGAAGTAATGAAAAGAGTATATTGACGGGAATAGTTATTAGGGGGGCTAATTTAGTCAGGTTTTGAGGAATAAGGCTCGGTAGTGACAGTGCGCATGCAGGCAGGGCTGGCTACAATAACAACGAGCCCCTTCTTGACGGACCGTGTGATGTGGGGGTGTGTTCGCCTTAGCGAATCTTCCTCCTTCATGAAGAGCAGCATGCCTTTCAATGCAGTGGGAGTTCACTGTTTACCACCAGGTCCAAAGCTTCGGGTCTGAGCTCATACTGACTGTACATTTGTTTACCTGGAGTACAGCAGTATTCATTTGCATATATGGAGTTAGGTGGATTTTAAATATATTTTGATTCTGAACAGTTATTTATTTTTCTATGTATTCCAAATCGTTTTTCTGGAAGTTCTGATGGTTTTTAACCTCAGAGAAATGCACCAGACAGCTTTCTTAGAATATACATTCTAATTTGTTTATATTTAATCAGGTGCATTTTTAGTTCTAAGGGTCAGGAGAATAGGACCACATTGGATGTGAGGACCGTTTAATCTTGATGAAGCTCAAGTATATGTGTTTTTTCTGAGTTTTCATTAATTTTCAAGTATATTTTTTCTAATTAAGTAAATGATGTAATTCCATGAAAACAAGTTTGGGAATTTTGAGGCGACTCATGATTCGGATCAGGTTGTGATGCGGATATAAAATGATTATTGAAACATTTTGGTTATCTTGAAGTTTAAACACCAGAGGTTTATTTAGCATAAATAAACACAGATAAATGTTTTTGTGCCTAATAAAGGGTGCACAACAACAACAACAACAACAAAACCTCATTGGTCACAACAGGCAGCTGACCAACACTTAGCATAGATGCTAACTTAACAGTTAAAACTCGATAGAAAAAGCTATTAAGTTTCAAAGTTATTAAAGTAGACATGTTATAATAACTTCAGCTATTATTATTTGCAGACACGTGAAAAAAAAGATGAAAAAGGTCTGAAAAGTTGCAGCTTTACTGCAACATGCTCTTACTACAATAAGCTACGGTAACTCTACTGGGACAAATGGTATGAGTTTAGCAATTGATATCTAGTATTTAGGACAGGCAAAACCATATAATCCTTTTTATTGCTTTAACTCTAAAGAAATGATGGAGACTACATCGTGATTTCATTTTTTTTTTCCTGATCATTTCTCTTTAATCTTTCAGCTGTAGGATTTTATTGTTCCAGCATCCATATGGGTGCCTCCTTCCTTTGCTGGCTTATTATTGTTTTATTTGGACTGTGTGGACACAGACTAGACCGTCAAATCCCCATGGGACCTGAAGCCTATGGAAGTTGCGGACACAGCATGGTGATTTCATCAAAAAGCAGTGTCAAGAGCTTGTCTGGCCAGATCGAGGCACAGTTGTTCAGACTCGCTGCAACATACTGAGCTCACAGGGCAGCCCTGAACAGAGTGCCAGCAGGACAGTCGACCACCCCTCCTCCTCTCCATCCAGGCAGGAAAAAAAAACAAATCCACTTCAGATGCACACAGCCCTGTCTGAGAGGCAGAGCAACTTTTCTTCTGACAGCTGCCACTTTGGAATGGATTACTAAGCCTATTGGAGTGCCTCAAAGGGGTGCTCATTGGCTGTTGCCGTCCAAGTGAAGGCGTTTATTAGCTTTTGTTTGGGTGAAGAGAACTGTTTTTCTTGATCTGAGCAAATTGTTATCACTTGTTTTAAATCAGAATACTAACCATCGTGACCTATTTGTCACCCCCTTTTTTAGCTCAACCCCAATTTATACAGTTTCTCAAATCAAGCTTTGCTTCATTTCCTTTTTTTGTGTCCATCCTTACTTGCATGTTATTAATAAGGTCTAATCGCTCATCCACAAATGCAACGTGAGTAGATGTATCAATCTAAATGTGTCTTTGCCTCACTGGTTTTGAGAGAAGTGGTGCGCTCGAGCGGAAGGGGCTTCAGTCCAGCAGGTGTTTGGCCTATTTAAATGGAGGACCCCCACACCCGCTTACCCATTCCCAAGACAGTGTGTGTGGACTGGAGCAGGAAGCTTTGTGTCTGCTTTTATTCTAGTTCTCACAAAGTGCCTGAAAGAGTGCAGGCAGGGATATCCAAGGGTGCCGGGCAAATCGACCCCCCTCTTCCCAACGGGACAGCGCTGGGTGGAGAATTAGTCCCAGACCCTCCCATCCATGGCTTTATTCTGCTACAGCAGGCGGGCAAGAGGCTTTCACCTCTGCTTTTGGAGTTGCCTGACTGGGAGAAAGGCGGCAATTGTGTCGTCTTTCTTTCTCTTTGTGTTTGTGGTGGTAGGGGTGTCCCAAGGGGGCAGGGGTGTCTCTAGACTTTGTCTTCGTTCCTGATTGCAATCAGAAGTAGGCGTGTTTTCTTTGTCTTTATTTTGATTAAAACTTTAATTCATACTGCCTCCTAAGATTAGGAGTGGTCGTGTGCCGTCTGCGTCTGCTAGCTTGTGTGAGTGCTACTGTCTGTGTTTGTGTGTGAAAGACACACCATACCCACGCGCCAATCAGTCTGTTTGTCTTTGTCCGCAGACTGTTTTCATTTCTTTCTGTAGGAAGAGAAGGTATCCCACCATAATGTGATCTGAGGTGCAAATGTCAAATACTTACATTTGGGTTTAAACATTTGTAAAACAAATTCTCACCTTATGCCAGGGGCCAGCTTTATTTTCCAACTTATGTGTCATCAGTGCATAAAAAGCTAAGAGCTCATCACCACTTTACAATATAGGAAGGATGATTACAGTATATATACAGAACATCTAGAAGGAAAGCATCTTGGAATGTGAACAAAAAATAAATCTTTTTGCTTTAAACTAGTGGGGAAGAAAGATATCTGTGGATGGGTTGTTCAGCATCAAACCAACTTGTTCTAATATTTTCTTGTCGTAAATTAGTAATATTGGGGCTTAATTAAAACTCAGTTATTGAGGTGTCGGTTTTGGGTCTTTGGGTTGGGGTCCATGGTTAAGTTTAGGGATCAGGGTTACTGGTTAGGTTTAGGCAGTCAGGTCAGGGGTTGGATGTTTACTAGGGTTAAGTTTAGGGTCATGGTTAGGATTACAGTCAGTTGTAACTAATTTTCTACACCTTTTAAAAATATGACAGGCTCCTCCTTGTTCTCATCTAGTCAATAACTGATGCGAATGGGCTACATGATGCATTAAAACCTGACACAGAGGGAACCTGTGTCAATATGTGATGAGTTGGGAGTGAGAATGTGTTGCAATTAAATGCTTGATTTGGTTTCAATCATTATATCAGGTCTTGTTAACTAATCAGCATTGAGGTCACAGAGTTCACCTCAACTCCCTGTCGTGTTTCCATCAACGTTTCTTAATTCGCATTTTGAAATTTCGCATCAGAAAAGCTGAATGGAAACGGCCTGATTCG
>JARVJO010000330.1:13057650-13096695 GCA_031762555.1 Cynodonichthys magdalenae
CTTTATGTCCATGTATATTATATAACTATAACTTGAATATGTTTCAGTAAACAGGTAAAAAGACAAAATTTGTGTCATTATCCAAATATATATGGACCTAACCGTATATATATAAACGTTTTATTTGTTGCTAAAGAAGAACATGTTAGATGTTAATCATTTTATATATATGAAAGTAAACCACAATTACATTGATAAAACATGAAAGGACAGTATGTCTGTTTGTTTTAAAAGATAAGATTAACATATGTGTGTCATTAATTAGCAGTAACTCAATGTTTGTCTTGTCTTGTTTTGTAGGATGAAGCGTTTGTAGGATTTGGAGCAACTGCTGAGCAAACAGAAATACAGAGCTCTTCAGCAACTTCTCCAGGTATAATTACTCCAATATTCAACAATACTGGTTTAGGTTTATTGAGACAGCTATGTTGTTTGAAGATGTCTGTTTTTTGTTATCTTTGCATGCTCATGCTTTTTTTTTTGTTTACTCTCTTTTTTTCTGTACAGCCCCACCCATACAGGAGAAAAAGCCCAGAGGCCGTCCACCACGAGTCCTGACTGCCCAGACAGCTGCTTCAAGTCTGCCTTCCCTCTCATCTTTTCCTTCCCCAACGCGAACAAAACCTGACGTTCCTGAACAGCCAGCAGAAAAAGTTAAAAGGCTTCCCGGGAGGCCACCTGGCACTGGAGAGAAGAGAAGAGGACGGCCACCATCTTCAAGCAATAAAAAAGCTTGGAGCACAGGCAACCATGCAGCAGGGGAGGACAGCAGGCAGGCTGGGTTTGAACTGGGTGTGGACACAGAGGATGATAAGGACAGAAAAGGCAACAAGAGGCTGTCAGTGGGCTCTGAACAGCCTCATGTCACGGAGGCAAAGTTTCCCAAAGGTGGACGGAGTGAATCCATAGTTTCCAACCTGAAAAGGCTGACAGAGACTAAAATCACCCCTCTCAAGTCACGTCTCAAAACTTTGCCTGGTGCACCCCGACGCAGACGTGGGCGACCACCCTCAGCTGAGCGGCTCAAAGCTGAAGCAGCAGCTGCTGCTGCACAGCTGTCTACCTCCATTGAAGGTGGGGAAGGGAAACACAAGACTTTTAGAGTCAGGGGTGGAGACAAAGATACAGAACCACACACAACTCAGCAGTCCATGCTCAGGAATGTGGATGGTGCTGAGAAGCAGGACTCTTCCAATCCACCTGCCTCCCCATCTCCCTCCAAACCAGGTAGGCCAGTGGGCCTCAGAAAAAGCCCTCGGCACAGAAAGCCGGTCAGAATTGTTCCCCCTTCCAAACGAACTGATGCAACCATTGCCAAACAGCTGCTGCAGCGTGCTAAGAAAGGAGCACAGAAGCGGCTGGAGAAAGAGGCTATTGGGGGGAGTGTCTCCGGCGCCACTGAGGGTGGCATCAGAAAAACCCAACTTAAGAACATTAGGCAGTTCATCATGCCTGTGGTCAGCACTGTTTCCCTCCGCATCATCAAAACTCCAAAGCGCTTTATTCAAGATGAGGGCAGTTTTGGAACTCCTCAACCACATACAAAGATTGCACGGTTGGAGCCACCCCCCTCATCTGTTCCAACACCTGCCCAACCAACATCTACAACCTCCTCATCCCCTTCTCCTGCCCTTGTGTCTGTAACTCCTGCTGCTACTAGCAGTGTTACAACTGCTCCTGTTGAATCTCTCCCTCCTCCACCATCCCCTGCCCCTACACCCACTGTCCCACCAACAGCTTCCAGTCTGCTTAACAGCAACACCAGTAACGCAGCCAATGGAAGATTTAGCCATAGCGCGCCATCGTGCGGCTCAAGTGCTGTGTCACAGCATTCCTCCCAACTATCCTCTGCAGAGTCTTCCAGGTCCAGCAGCCCAAGCTTGGATGACTCATCTTGTGACTCCCAGGCTTCTGAGGCTACACAGGCTTTGTCAGAGCCAGAGGATCACTCTCTGTCTTCACAGGGAGAAAGGGAGGCCAACCTGTTACACAGCTCAAGGCCCGCATCTCCTCCCTCTGAACCAGAACCAGAGAGGAGTCGAAGAGGTCGGAGAGCACAGGGGGCCAGTAGGGGAAGTCAGAAACAGAGGGTGAGAGAGAGTCTCCCCACTGGAGTTAAAAAGCCACTCATCAGCCCACCAACAGGAGTGCTCATGTCCTCCTCTACTCTTGGAAATTCTCAGCAAACTTCATCCACAGCTTCATCTCCTTCTTCACCTCCACCTCCCCCTCTCCTTGCTGCTCCACAACCTCCATTATCAAGCTCCTCTAATACAGCTGCTATCAGTGAACACCATGCCCAATCATCCTGGATGCCTCAAACCATTCCAACATTCATGCCTGGGCCGTCAGTGCTTTCCAGCTTGTCAGACAAACGGAGTCGCTCAATTCTGAGAGAGCCCACCTTCCGCTGGACATCCCTGTCCCACCCTAAACAGCCGTATTTTTCCTCTGCTAAGTATGCCAAGGAGGGCCTCATTCGAAAGCCGATATTTGACAATTTCCGTCCTCCACCTCTTACACCTGAAGACGTGGGAATGTTGCCTGGAGCAGGAGGACCCACTTCGGTTACATTTCCAGCACCAGGAGCAGGGAGTCGTCTATTTGCCCCTATTCACACTCACACTCACCACCAGCATCCCCCATCATCCCGCTTCGAAGCGTCCCTCCCAAAGCGCAGCCCACTGCTCCGTGCTCCACGTTTTACACCCAGTGAGGCCCACTCTCGGATTTTTGAGTCCGTTACCCTGCAGTCATCTTCTGGGAGCAGCCCCGGTTCCCTCTCACCACACCAGACATCCCCTAGTTCAAGAAGGCCCCCACGGCACAGTAAACGACAGGTCCCGGGAGCTCAGCGTGGCCATCCACGATCTCCATCACACTCTATGACCAGACGCAGCAGCCAAATAAGAGAGCAGATGTCTGCCGGAAAAGGTGCCTCAGAGATGTCTGTGCTGACAGGATCTGTTTCCAGTTGTAACTCCAGCTCATTGCCAGGGGTTTCTGCAAGTCCACTAGCCAATAGTGCCTTAACGCCTGCTACTTTCAGCCCCTTCTCCACTGTCTCTCGGGGTCTGGCCTCACAAGGAACACCAGATAGCAGAAGAGGGGCAGCTGGAACTCCATCGCCCATGTCAAACACATCGTCGGCTTCTTCCCCACTTTTCTCTCTCTTTCCTTCCAGTGCTCAGGATACAGGACGAGGAGGAGGGAAAGGAGCTAAAGAAAAGAGCTTGCCAACTCCCCAAGAACCTACTCCAAAGGAAAAAGAAAGAGAGTCTGAGAGAAATCGTGAGAAAGAGAAGGAAAACAAGAGGGAAGGGAGGAAAGAGTTAGAAAAAAGAAGTAAGGTGTCCACACCCGATGGCTCCCCAAATGCACCTTCCAGCTTGTTTGCTGTGGACGGGAGGGACTCAGAAGGTGCCCTTGCACCAAAAAAGGCTCCAGGGAGGAAAAAATCAACATCCGTTGACACAGTTTCTGACACTGTTTCCCTAGAAGTGAGAGGACTCCATTCCATGTCCATCACCAAAGGACGTCAGGCAAAGAAAGGACGAGCCTCTGAGAAAGGAGCAGAGGCAGAAGAGGGGGAAAAGGAGAAAGAGAAACGAAGTACATCTAACCAGCAGACTGCTAACCTTCCAGGGCAGCAAGGCAGACAAAACATTCCTGTCTCTTTGATGGTAACACAAGCAGAACAGCATTCTTTGACTGACAGACAGTTGGTCGGACTGTTGAAGAAGGCCAAAGACCAGCTGATTGCAATAAAGAAGAATAAGCTAAAGCCTGCAGATCAGACTAAGGTCCAGGTCAGTTTTCCTTCTTTTATCTTCATAGACATAGAGTTTCTTCAAAAAGATTAGCTGGTTTTCTCATTTTCATTATTTATGTGTCTAAATGTGCAATACATGATGCTTTAAATATTTCCTATAAATAGAAACCTGTGTTTGTACTCAGACTGAAATTTGATCAAAGGAAAGTCCCACAGTGTTACTTTTCTTCAGGGGAAATTTTCTCTGCTTCACACTTTATGTAGAAAGCAGACCAAGCTGTACTTCTCAAATGAATGTTTCTTTAACAGAATAGTTCCCTCTTATTCACACAGTAAGGTTTATCATCATTATCATTGTTCTCTTCATCATGACTGCTCATCGGTTGAAAATAACACAGATAAACATAAATAAATCATAAAATCCTGAGCTAGTAGGGTGTTTCTGTCTCTGTATTTGTTACTATCTTTTAAATCATCAGGTATTTGATTTTGTGTACCTATGTGCAGGGTCAGGAGAGCGACTCGTCAGAGGCATCAGTCCGTGGTCCACGTATTAAGCATGTATGCCGTCGTGCAGCTGTGGCTCTTGGCCGTAATAGGGCAGTATTCCCTGACGACATGCCCACACTCAGTGCCTTGCCATGGGAGGAGAGAGAAAAGATCCTATCTTCCATGGGGAATGATGGTAAGGGTAAATCCGTTGACTTGAATTATTGGTTACTATCTTTAGAATTGACTAATAAAACAGACTTTGGGAAAAAAATATAATAATTTAAAATCAAGAGTATAGATTTGACCTAGTTTACAGTAGGGTTGGGCAAAATCATATCTTGTGCAATTACTTGTCAGAAAAACTATTAATCATTAATGTTTATACTGTAGTACCATGTAATGACATCTTTTTGTGTGCAACACACTATCACTATCATGCATTCATGTAAGCCCCATGTCAGAAGGCAGCTCAGATCAGCTAATGCTAACCCCAACCCTGTGGACTTGTTTAAACCCAGACATAAACTAGAATATTAGGAAAGCCAGAAAAGGTGGACCAAGGCCACAGTGTCGTCTCCATGCAGTCATCTTCCGGGAGCATTTGTCTATTAATTGTTATCTGCTAAATGCCACAATTAATCATGATAATTTTTTCTTGCCAATATCGCCCAACCCTGGTTTACTGACTCAGACAAGTAAAATCAACACTGTTGCATCTTTCTTAAATGTCAGTTTCAACAATGGGATTACAAGGGGAAAACGTTTGTATACATTATTAGCTGTCGGAGTATTGTATCAGATGTTTGTGCACGAGGCTGCATAGTCTGAGGAGGACTTTGTTTGATACAGATGTTTGGCATTGCAGACATTGTGATTAGGGATGCACAAATTTATCAACCTCTGACTTGAATCGATCAGTTTTAGCCGGTGACTAGCCGCTCTGACAAAAAATGAGACTTTTTTGTTCTGTAATCTCACCATAGTGAACTGGCTAATACGTGCTAGTCAGAGGCATATTGCTTTTTCTTAAGCAAATAACAGGTTAGTTATCTAATTTACAAATGACTTCAGAGCACAGTAGGTGTAAAAGGGTATTAAAAGGAAGTAATGATTTTATAATGAGGTATATCTGCTTTAGTAACAATATAGATTAAAGGTTTTCAATAAAGTACCAGCCACCACTTAAACTAGTGCCATATTAAAATCCAGCTCAGTTTATGACACCTACAGTTGTAATGAGTGTCGTTGCAATAAAATACAAGAATGAACAACCTAACGCACTGATCCTCAGGGCTCATTATACTGCATGTTTTAGTCATTTCTCTGTTTCAACAATCCTGATTTAAGTAAATGAATCATTACCAGTCTTCTGCAGAACTTGTTGACATGCCGAGGAGGTAATTCAATCATTTGAATCAAGCTTGATGGAGGGTTTTATTTGTGCAGATACCTCTACTGCTTGTAAATTTCCACTAACAATGAAAGAGTTAACTCAGGCATGTTTTAGAAGAAAATGTGAAACAAATATTTACTGTAAATAAACACAATTGACAAATGAGAACTTTCCAAAAAACTTGAAATCTGTGTTTCTAATATTTTCATGTTCGCTTGTAACAATTATACATCGCAAGAAACCCGGCAGAATGTTTGGTGTTTATCTGTGCACATTCTGACAAAAGCATGTGCAGGATGTGATCATGGCAGATTTATTACAGGAGTAGACAAATCCAGTCATCAATCAGGGCACAAGTACAGAGTGAAGTGGTGAGGGAATAGTGAGAAGAGTTTGGTTGCTCTGTTCCTGTTACTTCTGACTGGTTTTATGCCATGTTGTGACGTGAATTTATGTCCGTGAAGATGTCAAAAGTTGGGAGTATGATCATGTCCATAAATCATTCTTTAAGTTTAAATACTGATTTAATTTATGTATCAAAAAAACCCAAAAGACTCATTTGGAGCTTTTCATTATTTTTAAAATAACCCTCATTTGTTTCAGTGATAAACATTAATCTAGATGTGTTATTCTTCTAAGTTTCCTCTGATCAGACCTAGCAGTAACTGTACTGCTGTGTGTCAGTAATCATCAGCTGTTTATGGCGGCTCTTTTTTGCAGATAAGTCATCAGTAGCAGGCTCAGAGGAGGCGGAGCCCCAGTCTCCTCCTATAAAGCCGCGGGAGATGCGACAAAAGGTCGTTCAAGAAGCTCCTCCCAAAAAGGGGCGCCGATCTCGCCGCTGCGGCCAGTGCTCGGGCTGCCAGGTTCCAGAGGACTGTGGCGTGTGCACAAACTGCCTGGACAAGCCTAAGTTTGGAGGTCGAAACATTAAAAAGCAGTGCTGCAAGTGAGTAGATCATGAGTTCTTTAACTGTTTTTTTTTTTTTTGTGTTTAAGATGTAAAGTTTGAACTTTTAATGTTTCACAGGATGAGAAAATGTCAGAACTTGCAGTGGATGCCATCAAAGATGATTCTTCCAAAGCAAGGTAAAGGCAAGAAGGACAAGAAAAAGAAGTTTTCTGAGAAAAAAGAAGGTCTCAATCCTGTAAAAGGGCCCGGTTCAGAGTCGGGCACCAAACCTACTCCTGCTTCGCCAAAGGAGGATCCTCCGCATAAAACCCCAGAAACTCCTGCATTTAAGCTGGGAGAGGAGAAATCAAGACCACATACAAAGCAACCATCTCCAGCGCTGGCCTCGTCCCCCGCCCCTGCTGAGCCCACTCAGACCCCGAGCACAGCCACACCCCAGGCTTCTTCTCCAGCTTCGCCACCGGACCCCAAACAGCTCCCGGTCTCGAGCGGCGTCGCCAGTAAAAAGGGACAAAAACCACAACTATCTGTTCCAGCGCCTGCCTCCACATCCTCCTCTTCCCCTTCTTCTTCTTCATCACCTTCGTCATCCTCGTCATCTTCCTCCTCATCCTCACCGGCTCAGAATTCTCTCTCCCAGTCGGCGCAGTGTTACCAACTACCACAGCAGCAGCCGCCTGCCTGTCAGACGCTTTTAAAAAAGGACGCCTCACCCAAAACGCTTGTGATTGAACCCAAGAAGAAACCCCAGCAGCCCTCAACGCAACAGATTTCAACTACCACAGGTGAGGGACTGATCACTATTTTTATTTTTTTGTCTCGTATTAATGTTTATTCTAATGTACTCAGAGCAGATCTCCCCCCAGGATCCACGTGTTCTTTCTTTGCCACAGTTTTCAGCATGTTTCCCAGACCTCAGCTCTCGCCTCGCTGGGAGAATAATGCATATTTCATCACTAATCTTGAATTCTTTTCTTTTTCCTAGCTGACTCAAAACACTTGAAGAAGCAACCTTCTCGCACTATTCCTCTATTTCCTAAGCAGAAACCAAAAGACAAGGTAGGAATTTGCTGAATCAGAGATTGGATGAATCAAAATATTTTTCCGCCACATTTAATTTTTTTTGTTTTATGCAGAAACCATGCATTATTTTAAATATGTATTTTCTTTTGTCTTTGTTACTTAATGCAAAAAAAAAAGCTGCTGAGCACCAAACCTCCCAGCAGCAGTACTTTAAACTCGCTGAGCACTCCCTCGACAAGGGAGCTGGTGAAGTCCAGAGCGCCCTGCGACGGAGTGCATCGAATCAGAGTAGATTTTAAGAGGGATCAGAACGTGGAGAAAGTGTGGGAGGCTGGTGGCCTCAGTCTGCTCACCTCAGTGCCCATCACACCCAGGGTACTCTGCTTCTTATGTGCAAGCAGTGGAGATGTTGAGGTAAAAAGAAACAAAAATAGTTGTTGTAGTCAGTTAAAATCAGTGTGACAAACTCACTTTACGTTCGCTCTCTCGCCCTAGTTTGTCTTCTGCCAGGTCTGCTGTGAACCGTTCCATCTCTTTTGCCTCGGGGAGTCAGAGCGCCCCCTCCAGGAGCAGTTTGAGAACTGGTGTTGCCGAAGATGCCGATTCTGCCAGGCCTGTGGGCGCCAGCACCAGAAAGCTAAAGTAAGCCAGTTTAAAGCTGCTAACAAAAGAAGCTCAGTTTAGACTGACAGAGCGGAGAATCTTTGAAAAAGAAAGAATTCGGCAGGACTTGCCAGCACACATCACTTAATCGCTTTATTGGCTTCCTGCCATGGTTTTTGTATGATTATCTCACATCCGCGTCTAAAATGTGCATAATGTTAGTCGTTAGTGGCTGTCAATGAGGAATTACATATTAACATTTTTGGGTTTAAACAACACATTATGGCCACTCTATTATTAATAGTCATCAGTGAATTAGTTTCTTACTGGTAATTTATAAGGAAAAAGACAGTAAAAAGTAAAAGTAGAGAATTTAATGCAGCAAGTAAAGTAATAAAAAAAAAAAACGGAGTTTAAACATCATCAAGTGTCTGGTCAACTACAAATAAGATTTTTAAATTCCTAAAATCTCAGCTTGTTGCAGAACTTAATACCTTAATAAACCAAACATTACATATTTATTGCAGGTGTTGTTCAGATGCTGCATAGATATCTTTATATTCTGTTTGGGTCATATTTTTCAACCCGTTCAGTTTTCTCTATTTGATCTACTCTGAACTGTTTTATCAAATTATTTGTGACAGAACTGCCAAATAAAGTCTGGACTTATATATAATATAGTGCTGTATAGCTTCTGGAGTTACAATAAGGAGGAATTCAGACCAAAACATGATAGTTACACTTAATATAGACCCCAACTGAATGATTTAAATGCAAAAAAGGATTTAAAAGCATGATATGTTTACTTTAAAAATAGTTCCAAACAAGAGGAAAATGATTTATACTGGCCATGATTTTAAAACACTAAATATATGTTTACATTTTTTATTCATTATCATTTAAATAACATGAACTGCTGAGACTGAATGTTAGCAACAACAAATGATCTTTGTTTTATTGGGCATTAAAGAAAATGGACTCATTTGTTGCTTAACTTGTTTTTTCCATCTTCTTTTTGTCCTCTCACACTGTAGCAGCAGCTGCTAGAATGTGATAAGTGCCGTAATAGCTATCACCCGGAGTGCCTGGGTCCCAACTACCCCACCAGACCCACCAAGAAGAATAGAGTTTGGGTACGGATCAACACCACTCTGTCACACATCATCTCTGCTCTCTAACCACTGCCTGACCAAACCTGAGCGTCATGTTCAAACATATTTTTGTCCCTCCACTTGTTCGCACATTTTCCATCTTCTCAAGTTTGTGCTACTTGCATTCATTGGACCTCTCACAGGCAGTGTCTATAAACAAACTTTTGCACTTCTTCAAAGAAGTGCTTTAATGTTTCTGCCACATGGTCGTCTGGTTCAATATGGTTTTTCTTTGTTTTTAGATCTGCATCAAGTGCGTGCATTGTAAGAGCTGCGGAGCCACCAAACCTGGGAAATCCTGGGATGCCCAGTGGTCACATGATTTCTCCATGTGTCATGACTGTGCCAAACTTCTCGCTAAAGGTGAGTGAGCAGCTGTACGTCGTGAAGCTCTGTGATTCTCTTTTAGATTACAGGTGACAGTTCCAATGATGTTGTCAAAGCTTGTTTTAGTTGTTAAAATCTTCTCTTACAGGGAACTTCTGCCCACTGTGTGATAAGCACCATGACTATGACGACGACCATGACAGCAAGATGAAGTGTTGTCGCTGCAACAGATGGGTTCATGCCAAGTGTGAGAAGCTCACAGGTTAGTAAGACGCCATGTAGAAATAATAATAAAGAAGACAGTATTTCAGCTTCCTCCGTCTTGTGAGTTTTTAGTGTCTGAGCGCTGACAGGTGATCTTGAAGAGCTGTCATGTCGATGAGCTGCTGAGACACAAGAAATCTAATGATGGCCACATTATCGACCTGTCATTTTTGCTGTCCCTCAGATGAAATGTACGAACTTCTGTCAGCGCTGCCAGAAAGCATTGCCTACACATGTACCAAATGCACTGAACGGTATCCGCCCAAGTGGAGGACGATACTGGAGAGGGAGTTTCAGTGCTGCATTCGCAATGTCCTCAACGCACTGCTTAATTCACGCACATCCACGCACCTGCTACGCTACAGACAGGTTAGATAAATAAACAAACTGCTGTGATCATTTGACCGAAATACCAAACTATAGATATTAAATTTAGCAATAGTAGTAGGGGTTTACTTGGAATCAAAGGCTAACTTTGCTTAACTCTCTGGTTGGTTATGTAGCAGGCGGTGAAGCCTCCGGAGCTGAATCCAGAGACAGAAGAGAGTCTTCCATCCCGTCGTTCCCCAGAGGGCCCAGATCCTCCAGTTCTTACTGAGGTCACTCCCACACCTCCAAGCGATTCCCCTCCAGACCTTGAGTCCATTGAGAAAAAGATGGATCAGGGCCGTTACTATTCATTGGTAAGTGTTTTACTGCTGCTCCTGCTACTTGCATTTTATTCAGAGATAGTTAATGTGTCTTTACATTCCCTGTGCATTAGGGTAAGTAGGTATATATTCACTTTATGAATAGTTTTACTAGTATCTTAAAGTCTGTCCATATAAATAAATGCAGGATCAGAGTAGCCTGGCATTTCAAGCAGTTTATATTTGAAAAATATAACTTTAAAACATGTTTTGAGATCATTTCAGTGACAAATGTCTTGCATCATTGGTTATGCTTTAGGGATGTAACAATACATCGATCCACATCGATATATCAATTACTGATTAATTATTCAATTACTTCAAGGCAAAACAAAATGTAATGTTATGATGTAAACTGATAAATACGTAAATATAGCTAGCTAGATTAATTATTCTTTAAAAAGTATGCTCTACTCGTGCACGTCACTCATTTTCATCATTTCTCTCCCAGCTGGAGTTTAGTGATGACATTGTACGAATCATTCAGACAGCCATCAGCAATGACGGAGGCCAACCTGAGAGTAGGAAAGCCAACAGTATGATGAAGTCTTTCTTCATACGGGTAAGAATCTTAGTGTAACAGCTGAATTTGAGTTCATTTTGCAAATAGTCTAATTCTGTAATGACACTTTGAACAGTTCAGTTTAAAAGTGTTTCTTTTGTGCTCTGACTTGGGTTCAGTAGTTACATTAGTTCTCTTGATCTTGAAGTGAGCATCATCATCATCAGCCTTCTTGCTGCAAACTGCAGGTCATTAGGCTGATGAGTCAACTTCACTGAATGTTTTCCCTTTCAGCAAATGGACCGAATCTTCCCGTGGTTCAAAGTGAAGGAATCCAGATTCTGGGAAAGACAAAAAGTCTCTGCCAAGTGAGTTCCTATCCTGCCATGAATGTGTAATGTTCAGTAACTGTTTTGTGTTGAAAGCACAAAGAAAAATTTTGACAGAAGCACTTTAAATTGAGCTAAAATACATCTCTAACTAAAACAAATAAAGTATGGAAGTCCAGATTTAAGCAGAGCTTTGTGCTTTTTAGCTTCAGTGGTATTAACAAACGTGCCATCATTTCCTGAACTTGCAAGTTGTGTTAGTAATTACAGAGAAGAACGTTGGACCTGCATTACTCCGGTAATGTGAGCCCATCCAAAAACCTTTGAGAAGTTTTCAAGAAGTGCTGCTCTGTAATTATCGGAGATGAGGAGTAAAGCGTGGTTTCACTGGAAGAAGCTGTATTATTATCTGTGTATAGGAGGACACCATGAAGCAGTGAAATAATATTTATAAAATGTTCAAGTTTAGTGTTGATGGAGGTGGTTAAATCTGGATGTCTCGTGTAGTTATTTTATTGTTTTACCGGTTAATGACATCACCTCTTTTTGAACATCTCATAAAATATGTGAGTGAAGAAGGTCAGTGAGTTGGTTTTTCTTTGTGCATACCTTCTTACATCAAAGTGACAGTGACTAAAGCCATCAAAATAATTGGTTGCACATTTTCTTATTGAACAAGCCCACCAAGGCCGCGCTGTGGGGAATAACAGATTCTTTAAAGCGCCTGCTGCTGATCAGGATCAGTGAAACCAGCTTCTGTTAGTCACTTTACTTTGTAGGCTCAAAACAATTTTATGTTTTCTCCTTTAGAGGTCCACAAATATTAATTAGTACACATCAAGTATGACTAGTATTGAATTACTGACACTTGAAAAATATGACTCACTCATCATTGGAGAAACCTTATTTGGAATAATTCAAAGAAGCCATTTCCTTGAATTGGTCTTAGTGTTATTGCTCTGAATGTTGGGATTTTTTTACACTCATTCAGTCCCGCTGCACTCATTCACTATCTCAGTTAGATTTAGCTGTCTGGTCTCTCAGACCATTAACTCTGCCTTGCCTCCTGGCATTGTGGAAGGCAAACTGTAACAGTGTCAGGTTTCATTGGGAGGCTCTTTGATACATATCTGGATCTGTGGTCTATTTGTGGTTTACATGTCAGCTTGGTCTGTTGCTCTTTGTATCTGTTAAACCAGTGATTTCATCCAGTGGATTTTGAGCCTGCCACTGGAAAGATTTGCTTTTTTAAGATTCCTCTGCTGGATGATTAAGCTTAAGACTTCACGTTGTTTCTATTATTCAGCCTTGCTTGACTTGGCAGGAACATGACTTGGCAAATTTTCTTTGATGGGACTAGTTTGTACTGGTGTCACTTGCTCTAGTTTTTCAAATATTGCATGTTGTCACATTATTATACATTTACAACACAAGCCAGAACATTATGACCCCTGTCAGGCTGGTCATACAACAGTGTTTAGCTGGAAAACCCTTCATTTTGACCATCACTTTTCTGCAAACCTGTTACATTTCATATATGGCAACAAGACACATATAACTTTTGTCTATATTTGCATGTTTGTGAACCGTTACATCAGTTCAGGAATTAAGTCAGATTTGGTCTTTTCTTGGCTTTTCAAATCATATCATAACATTCTCTAGGATTATATTTTGATCATTTCCTTCAAGGGAGCCATAGATAAGGTATTTATTAATCATATTATGACAAACTTCATTTTTTGCCAATTCACTATAGCTGCTTCTTACCTCACTACACTACCTTGAAACCTAATCCTAGGTTCAATGTTTGTATTTCTGTTGGAGTAAAACTGTGGAACAGTCTGAGTGTGGAACTTAAGGATTGTCCACACATAAAAAAATTTAAGGAAAAGTAGAAAAATATTATTTTCAAAAGATATAGGGATGCTGTGTGTGTCTGATTATTATTATTATTTGATTTTTATTTTGTTTTTGCAATATATGGAGACATTTGAGGCTGTGTATATATGTCTGTATGTATACATTTATGTGTGTATGCATATACACTGTATATAGAAGTATATTTATATTTATGAATATATTCAGGTATATAATTTAGTAGGTAAACAGATTGTTGTTTTAGTCTTCATGAAATTGTGATTTTGAATAAGGAAAAAGAAGAATTTATTATTATTTTTTAATAAGCCTTGGAGAAGGGTGGGATTAAATACGTTTTTTACTTCTTCCCATTCCTTTTCAGATATGTTAATTTCATTATCATTTTTTTATCATTGCTTTGTTTTGTTTTCCATGTTTGAAATCAACTAACTAACTAATGTGACGTTCACATTTTACGTTTCCAGTAGTTCCTTTTGGAGAGGTGTGCACATTCCCCGGCAGTAAAGCTGTAGCTCTTTCTACTTTGATATGTTTAAGTAAAACTATGATGGCAGACACAAATTAGAATGACTTCAGGTTCAGGTTTTTTCAGGTGATTTATTGCAAAAGTTGTCCCTGACATGAAAAGCTGCTACTTGTTGCATCACTGCCACCTTGTGGTAATTTTGGCATCATTTTACTCCAAAGTGTCAGCAAAAAAAAAGATGCTTAGCAAGACCATAATCACTGACTGCTAAGATATTTAAAAATCATTGTTCATCCCTACTGTGTAATATCTAAAGGACATGACAAAGAGTCTGAGGTGTGCCCTGTTTCCAAACACGACAGATACTTATGTGATTTCATAGCGTCTGTGTAAGAAAGTAAGTAAAGTTTTATTTATAAAGCGTCTTTCATAGAAATAGTTTCACAAGGTGCTGTACAATCATCAACATATTAAAGTAAACACAGGAATAAAACATTACATAGGTAGATAAATTCCAGTATAGAGCAGATAGGAGACAGAGCACTACAGGTGTTGATAAATGGTGGCAGGTCTGAATATGAAAACCAAACAGTGAATTAAAGGGATGGGAATTGTTCCAGGATGAATAAGGTTGAGACTTTACAGGTTTTTAGAAATAATAATGAATTATACTGATAGGTACTCTAGGCTTAGGCAGCTGAACACAGAAAATGATGAGTGAAAAAGTGGGTTTTTAGATTTTTCTTAAAAGAATCAGTGTTTCTGAGAGAGCGCAGATGGAATGGGAGGGCATTCCAAAGTCTTGGGGCTGTGGAAGAGAAGGCACGATCACCACGAGTCTTGAAGAAAGTACGTAGAATTAAGAGGAGATTCTGATCTTGTGAGCGATGGTTGCGTTTGGGATTATGAGGGGAAAGCAGACTTTTAATGTAGTCAAGCGCCTGGCCTTGTAGAGCTCTGAAAGTGAGAACTAGGATTTTAAATCTGATCCTGAAATGAACAGGTAGCCAGTGAAGCTCAGAGAGGATTGGGGAGATGTGGCTGAATTTAGAGGTACAGTTAGAAGCCTTGCTGCAGAGTTTTGAACAAGCTGAAGGCGACTCAGCTGTTTCTGGTTCAGGCAGGTGAACAAGCTATTGCAGTAATAGGAAATATAAGCATGAATTACCATTTCCAGGTCTGAGTTTTGAGATAATGCGCAGTTGGAAATAACATGTGGAAAACAAATTTTTTACATGTTTATCTAATGAGAGATCTGAGTCCAGATCGATTCCCAGGTTGCACACACTGCCGGACAGCCGGACTCAAAGTACCTAACTGCTCTTTTATCTTTGGGATTTTATTTCCAGGGGCCAGGATCAGGGCCTCTGTCTTGTCAAAGTTAAGTAGTTGCAAATTGTCAGAGAAACAAGAAAAATCCCACTCTAAAATCTACAAATGAAATTAATCTGTTGATTACATCCTCGTGCCGAACACCCATAGGCACCTCCAGTTTGTTATTGCCCAACTGGTCAAAGCAGTTTCGGTAACTAGTTTTGATGTTTCGGCTGATAGGTGTGGTCATTTGTGGGGTGCACATTTAGGAGAATAAATTAGTTAGCATAAAATAAATGAATATACTTAAGAAAGATTTTACACCTTACAGTTTTACAGCTTTTTATGAAAAATGTAGCTTTAAATTTTTGAATTTATTTGCCATTACTTACTTAAAGTGGCTTTAAGCTGAAAAGCATTCATCCCAGCTACTGAGCAACATCAGCCTTAATCTCCCATCGGCTCAGGCTTTATTTAAGTTCGACACCCTCCTAATCAATGTCTAACACATTGAAGGCTTTTATTTTTGGCACATTATTTCTGCTCACACCAGTTCATGTTACCAGAATCACAGCTTTCGCACTTCATATTACTTGTAGTAACTTGTCAAATAAAAGGGTCTCGATCTGTTGTTCCAGCAGCGGGCTCCTTCCCAACGCCGTGCTGCCCCCATCCCTGGACCACAACTACGCCCAGTGGCAGGAGAGGCAGGAGCTTTGCCGTGCCAAGCAACCTCACTTTTTGAAAAAGATCATCCCAGCTCCACAGCCAAAGGCACCTGGTGAACCCGATTTACCCGCCCCCTCTCCGCCGCTCCCTCCCTCTCTACCTCCACCACCTGCACTCCTACCAGGTGAGGCAGTTAATGAATAATGTACCGTTTGTTTTTGGTTTTTTTTCCACATCTCTATTTTTTAATCTCATTTTCTTTGTTTTCTCCTCAGATTGTGAAGACAGCCCAGAGCTTCCTCCTCCACCAGATGTCACTGATAACAGGCAGTGTGTTTTGTGTCTCAAATACGGAGACGAGAACACAAATGTGAGTCACTAATGGATTTCAGCTTACTTTAAAAGGCCGAGTCTGTGTTTTTTACACCATTTCTGTGTGTTTCAGGAGTGTGGCAGGCTGTTGTACATCGGTCAGAATGAGTGGGCTCATGTGAACTGTGCTCTCTGGTCTGCTGACGTGTTTGAAGATGACGATGGCTCTTTGAAAAATGTTCACACTGCTGTTTACAGGGGAAGACAAATGGTAAGACAAAGATTAAGCTGACACCCTTCTTAATGTACTCACTGGACGGACCATCAATCTGTTCTTTTGTATTCAGCGCTGTGAGAAGTGTGAGAAGTCAGGGGCCACGGTTAGCTGCTGCCTCACCTCTTGCAACGGTAACTACCACTTCATGTGCGCCCGCCAGAGCCACTGTGTGTTCTTGGAAGACAAGAAAGTCTACTGTTCAAAGCACCGGGACCTCATCAAGGGAGATGTAAGGACTTTATTTTATTTTTTTATGTTGATACCAGGTTCTGACACTTGATGTTCTTTATAAGCTTCCTTCAACGTTTCTTTGTTTGTTTGCTTGTTCTTGAGGTGGTGTCTGGGTTTGAGGTAACCCGCAGGATCCTGGTGGACCTGGAAGGCATCAGTCTCAGGAGGAAGTGGCTGGAAGGATTGGAGCCAGAAAACGTTCACATGATGATTGGTAAGTTAATTACTGCTTAATGTGGACTGGACAGCTTCCTATCAACACTCTTAATTTAAACTCCATCATTGCAGGCTCAATGACAATTGATTGTTTGGGAATACTGACCGAACTCTCAGACTGCAAAAGAAAGCTCTTCCCAGTAGGATACCAGTAAGTTTTAATTAAGAATCAGCGTTCGTATTTTATTTTCCTACGAATAGCTTGTCAAACTGAATACATTTTTTTCACTTTCTAGGTGTTCAAGAGTGTACTGGAGCACCTTAGATGCTCGAAAGCGTTGTGTGTATACCTGTAGGATATTAGTTTGTCACCCTCCAGTGACAGAGTCTGACCTAAAGAGCATGATGCCTCCTGAGGAGAATCGCACAATTTCACACAGCCCATCTCTCACAACAGGTAACCTGCCAACTTCAACATGTTTTAATTTAAATTAATGTAGATTATGGCTTTAATTATTTTTATTTCTAAATATAAACGAATAAGGCGCCTTGAGAGCTGCAGTTTTTGCAATGCTTTATTTTACTTTGTGCATTTTTATAATAAAGCCACTTAAGTCTTGAGTATTGATCTCCCAAGTTTTTTCAGTTTGTGATAATAATGTGTTGAACTTAATCCTGTTTCTTGATGATTCGCTTTTTGTTTTTTTGATATATAGAAGTTCCTGATCCGTTTAAGTCACCAAGACGCTCTGAAAATTTGTCCCCTGCTAATACTCCCAAACTCAGGGTTTACACCAGAAACAGACACCCCAGCTATCCCCCTTGTCAGCACTCAACCGACTCCAAGCCTACGCCACCTCCAGGTTCAAAGATTTATTCTTTATTCAAGGTATAAGTATTTAAAGAAATGCAGCCAGTCTTTTATTAACTTACATTGTTTATTTGTTTTGTAGGGGTTACTTCACAGCTTCAAAGCCATGCAGTGGTCACTGTGAGAGACTCCTTGGTAAACTCCAGCATGAGGACTATCAACTCTCGACGTCACAGCTCTCCTTCTCTTTCCTCTCCACCGCACCAGCTGAACAGACAGAGGGGAGTGACTTTGTCACGGCCCCTCACTTCACCCCCTCCCCTCATCCCTTCCCCTGCCAGAGACCCTGAAAAGTCCAAACACATCAGCAGAGAGTCAGCAAAGAGCGCAGCCCAGAGAGACGACGAGAAGGTCAGATTGTTTTCAGCAGACAGACACAGACCGCAGCCAGCTAAAGAGCAAGCATTACGAGACGCAGATAAGGGGAGAACGTCAAGTCGAGATCACGCTTCCAAGCACTCTGAAAAGAGCCGACCACCCACAGAACATGGGCAGAAAGACTCTGACAAGAGTCAAGGATCAGCCAAAGAGCCAGAAAAGAGAAGACTTTTAAATCCAGACTCAGGTCTAAAAGAATCTGATAGTGCAAGACCTCTTCATAAAGATCACTCAAGAGATTCTGAAAAGGGGAGACAGACGAGCAGAGAACTGAGCACTAGAGACACAGACAAAAGTAAATCATCATCCAGAAATCCTAGCTATAAGGACATGAACAAATCTGGGTCGCTCAGTAGGGATGCAGGAGTGAAGGAATCTGAGAAACATAAACAATATAGCAGGGAAACAGGGAAAGACTCGGGCCAAGGTAAAGAAAGACCATCAAGTAGAGATTCTGACAAGGGTCGACCTTCTTCTAGGGATTCAAGTTATAGAAGCATGGAGAGAAACAAAGAGTCTGGCTCAGGGAGAGATAGTCAGTCCAAACGGACTGGAAATGACAGGAGTCCAAGACTTGTACCTGCAGGCTCAGGGCAGTCTTCCCCTCCGGTGGGCACCGCTGTTCATTCAGGTCAGCAGAGAAGTAGCAGCGCCAAACAAGTTGAAAAGCAAGGTAAACATGAAGGCAAAGACCGGGATCTCTCTCCAGGGCTCAGTTTGATGCCTTGTCACCGGCCTGCCCATTCGTCTAACATCATCCCGTTCAAAGACAAGCTCAGCTCAGGGAAGGAGAGTAGCTGTGCCACTGGAAATATACCACCATCTCCACTCCATAAGGATTCTGCTGTTGGGAAATCTGGCTCCCCACAGAAGTCCAGTACACGGAAAGCAAACAATCTCTCATCGGGTTTAGCTGTAACAGCAGCTGGGACTCCAATGTGGTCATCGAGGACATCGACAGAAGATGATGTTAAACAGGGCTCCCTGCACCTGGCCTCCCCAGCTGCAGGCTCAGCTGCCAAAGACAAACATCCCAAAGTTAAAACAGCAGGCAGCAAAGATGCATCCAAAGACCGAGATAGGGAGAAGAGCCTTCAAAACAGCAACAAAATTCCACTTCTCAACAATAACACAAAAGCTACTGGCAGCTCTAACACGCACGCGCCAAACCCCAGCTCTTTCAACAACAGCAGCAGCAGCAAGGCTCCAGTGCTCGGAAACAGCACCAAAGCCCACGGAAAGCCTCAGGGAGAGAAGCACGAGAACCAGGGAAGTGAAAGATCATCCAAAAAGAGCAGGGATAATTACTCCTGTCCAGATCGGAAGAATAGTTCCAGTCTGGACAGCTTACAGCAACTGCAACAGACTAGTTTAGCTCCAGAGAAAGGTGTGACAACCTCCAACCAGTCTCACAGTAAACAGACAGCTAATCAGCTGTCTCTGTCATCCAGAGAGAAGAAGAGATCAGTTAAACCCTCTCCTCCAACTCCACTCAAGTCTGATACCAAGACGGACCCTAATGGGACCAATATTATTGGTGCGATTTCTTCCTCCTCCTGCACGGTCTCCACTGTTTCTCCCGCTGGACAGGGGGCTCATCGCTCCGCCCCCACTGCTCTCTTCTCTTCACCCTCTGCCAGCAGTAGCGATAGCTCTGAATCCGACACGCAGACTCAAACCGAGGAAGACGACCTGCTCAAAGATCACCCTCGCAGCAAGCTCCGAGACCACCACAGCCTCCTCACTCAGAGCACAGAGGACGATGGAGACGGCCCCGAGGATGACCATGACAGAAGTTTGGAGGATAAGCACCACGAGGACGACAGTGACGGATCCGGGTCGGCTAAGCGGCGTTACCCTCGACGCAGTGCCCGTGCACGCTCCAACATGTTTTTTGGTCTCACGCCTTTCTACGGCGTTCGCTCATACGGAGAAGAAGATCTTCCGTTTTATGGCAGCGGCGATGGAGCCGGAGCTGTGGTCAGGAAGAGGGCCGGCAGCCGTAAGAAATCAGCTGAGGGGCAGGTGGATGGAGCCGATGATATGAGCACCTCGTCTTCATCGGGGGACAGTGGAGAGGATGAAGATAGCGGCATTAAAAACAGGAGTAAAGACTCTTATTATTACAACTTCACTCGGACAATAATTAACCCTGGTGAG
The DNA here is from genome assembly GCA_031762555.1 of Cynodonichthys magdalenae. Taxonomy (NCBI): domain Eukaryota; kingdom Metazoa; phylum Chordata; class Actinopteri; order Cyprinodontiformes; family Rivulidae; genus Cynodonichthys; species Cynodonichthys magdalenae. Next base: position 13,077,821 of record JARVJO010000330.1, read on the forward strand.
GGTCTTCCATCTATTGAAGGGTTAGATCACTGCCTAGGAAGGGGATCACAGCTTCAGCGCTTTCTAAAAGACGAAGAGCAGCAGCAACAACGGACTCAAGAAAAAGCAGAAGACGACATGCTGAATACTTTGTTAGTACACTTTTTTCACATGAAATGATCTAAAAGTATTTAGTTTTTTTGTCTTCGGTTGTCTAATTGTGTTATATTTACTGTTTTTAACAGGACTTTAGGCAAGCAGCACATCAGCCAGCTTGACGGCGTTGACGACGGCTCAGAGAGCGATACTAGCATCTGCACCACCAGCACCACAACCACTACTGCCACTTCATCTTCCACTCCACATAAGAGCGCTCCTAAGAGGAGAGGCAGAGAGAGGCACACAGATAAAACTGACTCCCATGACTCGAGCAAAGAGGCTGACAGTGGAGCAGGAAGTGGCAACACACGAGAAAGCAGAAAGAACCATAAGGAAAATTGTCTTCCTCTTGGGGGCGGGGTCAAAGCTCAGCCACAAAGTCAGGGTCAGGATCCTCTCGAGGCCCAGCTGTCCCTCAGCACAGACCTGCTTAAATCAGATTCTGATAACAACAACAGTGATGACTGTGGGAACATCTTGCCCTCGGATATCATGGAGTTTGTTTTAAACACGCCTTCCATGTCATTGCCGGCTCTGGGTCAGCAGTCTGAGCCGTCGTCCTCAGAGCTGCTGCTGGATGAGAGCTATGTTGGAGTGGATGTGAACAGGCGGAAAGACATTCTGTTCGAAGACTTTTCGCAGCCGCTGCCCAGTGCTGAAAGTGGAGGGGTTGTAGAGAGCAGCGTAAATAGCTCCATATCAGTAGAAGAGCCGTATCTTCCCCTCGAGCTGCCCTCTGACCTCTCTGTCCTGACAACACGCAGCCCAACTGTCAGCACAAGTCAAAACCACACTGGGAGTCTCATCTCAAATACCTCAGATCGCAGTATTCTAGGCTTGAACTCTGACCCGGAGAGCATCAGTGGAGAAAAACGTGGAGACAAGAAAAGAACTGGGCCTGGTGTGTCACCATCAGAGAATCAGCTTGATGGTACAGCTTTGGGAAACAGGGACACGCCGGTCTCAGAAGGTCACATGACTCCAGAGCAGTTTATTTCCGGCCCTGCTATTGGTCAAGTAGTTGAAACTCCTGCTAACCAGGATGTAAATAGGAGTTCTGGTACTTCGGGTTTGCCAAGTTCTCCCTCTGTGCCTCTTCAGAGTCAGAAGTACCTTCCAGCATCAACAGCAGCTACAGGCAGTCCCAGTCCAGTGCTTGGCCCAGGACCTTCCCAGACTCAGGTTTCCAGCCCGACAGTCATCAAACCAGGTCCTGACAAGCTCATTGTGGTCAATCAGCAGTTCCAACCTCTCTATGTCCTTCAAACAGTCCCTAACGGTGTAACCCAAAAACTCAGTGCAGCAGGAGTGATGGACGCTTCCTCTCCAGCAGTTCTGAGTTCAATGACTCTTACCTCCGGGTTAAATGCTAGTTTAACTTCAGCCCAGCCAATATTTCCTGCTGGTGGCAAAGTCCTCGGCACAATACCTCACCCATCTCAGATCCACACCTTCACAGGATCCACACAGGCAGGCTTCCAAACAGGAATCCCCAGCACCACCTCCGGGCTGCTCATTGGTCTGCCCTCACAGCCACATGACCAGTCCCAGATTCTGGTCTCAGAGCCTGGTAAACCGCAGGAGTTGGGTCCTGGTGTGGCCATCGTTTCTAGTTCCTCCTCTCTCACTCATTCATCTGCTGTTCTCGCTTCCTCTCACGGCAAGAAGAGGCCCATCTCCCGCCTGCCGAGAAAAAGCAAAAAAGTGGCTCGCTCCCGCAGCCAGCCCACTCTGGCCCCCTCTGAAGTAGGACCCTCCAACGTGACTCTTATCAACCTGTCTTCCCAACAGATCACTGCAAGTATTCCTGGCCAACCAGGTGGTCTGGTTGAGTTAGGCACCCTCTCTGCCTCTCAACGCAAGGTCCCCAACATTATCAAGAGACCAAAATCAGGTGGGGTTATGTACTTGGACCCCACTACTCTCTTGCAGCAAAGACTCTCCGGTCCGGCCCAACCCGGCATCCTGAGTCACGATTCTTCTACTCATCTTCTACCTTGCACTGTCTCTGGTCTCAACCCCAACTCGTCAGTGTTGAATGTCGTGTCTGTTCCCTCCAGTGGTTCTGCCAGCCTTCTTGCTCCAGGATCTGTGTCACTCTCCACCCCTGTGCTGAGCTCTGCTGACATCACAGGCCCGATTAGCAGCCTTCTTTTTAAAGCCAATCCACACGGTTTGAGCCTATCAGATCAGTCGGTGGTCCTTCAACCAGCAGGGGGAGCTCCTCTGATGTCACAGCTCAGCTCCTCTGTTCAGACATCCATAGCCAGCAGTATCTGTGTCCTGCCCACCCAACAGACTATCACCATGGCTGTCAACCAACGTGGAGAGGCTGAGGGCCGGAGTGTCCACTTACAGCATCAGCCACAGCCTGTCAGCAGTGCTCAGACTGTGGACTCTAATCTAAACAGCATCACTTTATCTCCCAGTCCGTCCGCCCCTCTAAGAGGCGCTAAAGGACGTTTTGTTGGAGTGTTCACTCAACCGATCTCTGCACATTCCCAGAGCAGTAGGACGACACCTATTTCCATATCATCAGACCAGAGACCAACTAACTCTGCTACAACATCGTCCAGCACACAATCTAGTATGGATAAAAGCAAAAAGAAAGTGAAGAGAGGCCGACAGACTCCAGATATTAACAGTGGAAAGAAGCTTAAGGCCTCTCAGGCAGAAGATCATCAGAGCAAAGCTGAAAAACAGCTCCCACTTTCAAATCCAAGGTGAGACACAATTCTTTTTTAAATCAAGTAGTACTTATTCTGTTTCAAGCAAATACACTTGAAGTGCCTTTCTGTCCTCTGAAATGTTAAAATGAGTACCTCTTCAATTGTCTTTCTGTGCAGCTCCAGTGAACTGAGCTCTCCTGAACCCATGGACACAGGCAAACCCCCGGATAAGGCAACCAACAGGAGGTATGCAGTGCCACTGTTGCACATTTTCAAACTGATCATAAACTAGAGCTAAAGCTTTATTTGCGTATTCTTCAGTATCATCGGTAAAAAGAAGACTCCTGAAGGGCATGTGTTACCAGAGAAAATAGTGGGAAAGGACAAACCATCTGCAGCTGGAGAAGCTGGATGTATTCCTGCAGCATCACCACCTGACCAGGATGGCAACAGCAGGGATTCTGGCCTAGACAGCAAACCCAAAAAGGGCATCATCTTTGAAATCTGCAGCGAGGATGGCTTCCACATTCGCTGTGAGAGTATTGAAGGTAAGACAAAACAGCCTTAGTAACTACCCCCTTACGATATAAATGTTAAAATAATAAATCAGTAACACATGCTGCGTATTGAATGGACTTAGCATAGAGAATGTTTAAACTGAACCTAAACTAGAGAAATTGCATTTCCTGCGAAAATGCGAGTGTGAATGCCTGTTGCTGAAAACTTTAGCTGAAAGCTGCTGAAATTAGGCTGAAACTATTTTTTGGCAATAGTGTAAATGTGAGTTCAATTTGAAAAGCTAAAAAAAAGAAAAAAAATTGCTTAACTTTGCAGAAAAATGGAAAAAATAGCCAAACTATAGTTGGAATGGCGAAAAAAGCTAACAGCTAAAATAGCTGAATTTAGCTGAAAGCAACTGTAAGGAGCTTAAATATAACAAAGTGGCAGAAAAATGCATTTAAAAGTAGAAAAAAGCAGAAGAATAGCAGAAAGAAGTAGAATTTTTTGCTGAAATAGCAGAAAAAAGGCTAAAATTAGCATACTAATCTGCTAAAGAAAGCAGACACTAGTGTAAATTAACAACCAGATGGTGAAAGTGTTGTAAAAAAAATCAAAATTAGCAGAAAAACACTGCATAAAAGTACTAAAAATTGAAAATTTGTGGTAAAATGGCTAAAACAGCCGAGGTTTTTAGTAAAACAGCTAAAAAGTAGCTGAAAGTGTTTTAAATATTATAAGGAAGCATAAGGAGCACAAGTTTACTAAACATAGCAGAAATAAGTTGTAATAACTACAAAAAATATGCTAACTTTAGCTAATAACAGCTGAACTTTTTGCTAAAATTGCGGCAAATAGTTGAATATAGCAGAAAGCATCTGTAAGAAGCATAAATAGCACAAAGTAGCGGAAAAAAGTAGAAAAAAGCAGAAGAATAGCAGAAAGATGAATTTTAGCTGAAATAGCAGAAAAAAGCTAAAATTAGCAAAAATGTAGCTGAAATTTGCATAAGTGAGTAAAATAGAGCATAACCAGAACAATTTGTGTAAGGTTTTATGAAGATTTAGAAACAATTTGAAGGATTTTAAGGTTGTTGAAAATAGCCCCATTCATTTTCAATGGCAAAAAAGTGGCTAAAAAAGTGAAATAGCTAAAAAAGTATAAATAGCTCTAGTACCAAAAGTCATAGCACACATGGCATGAATGAGCTGAACGTTTTGATATATGAATTGTTGAAGTATCGCAAAAATTGTCGGACGAGTTAGATGCCGAAAAACGTACGGAAGAAAAAATGATCTCAATAGTGTGAATGCCATAATGACATTCACACTGACAATATGAATGGAATACAAGATAATTCAATGAAGCACTATTCCCTAATAAATTTAATTCATTCACTGTTATTTACAGAGGCCTGGAAGTCCCTGACTGATAAGGTGAAGGAGGCTCGTTCCAATGCACAACTCAAAGAGCTTTCTTTCGAAGGTAAAGATGACACAACCTTGGAGCATCACTTTGTATACAGGGCTGTTGTTTCATTTATACGGTATTTTTCTGTTCACTTCAGGTGTGAACGGACTGAGGATGCTGGGAGTCGTACATGAAGCTGTGGTCTTTCTGCTCGAGCAGCTGAACGGATCCAGGCACTGCCGGAGCTACCGTTTCCGCTTCCACAAACCAGAAGAAACCGATGAACCTCCTCTCAATCCCCACGGCTCAGCTCGGGCGGAAATCCACCACAGGTTAGAAAAGAGCCCATTCACACACAAACACACGTACACATCAGTTCTAAGAGTACAGTACCTGGTTCATTTGGCTACTGCAGAGCCTTTTTGCAGTAGGGAGGCATGTCATGCTTTTAAATCTTTCTTTTTCACATTTAAATCACTCAGTTGGGGTCTATGAACTAGAACTGCAATGCTTTGGTCTGAATTCCTTCTAAGTGCACAACAAAATGCATTTAATGGCTAAAAAAGTGGATTTTGCGTGATATGTCTCCTTTAAGTTGTTGTGGTTTTTATTTTGGTTCAAGGCTGTGATACACTATTGCTTGGGTGTTGCTGGTTCTTCATAAAGAATTTAATTTCTTGTTTTTATTATGTCACTGTTCTACAAACCAGGAGGTCTGTATTCGACATGTTCAACTTCCTGGCCTCAAAACATCGCCAACCACCAGAGTACAGACAACAGGAGGAAGAGGATGAGGAAGGGCAGCTCAGGACTGCCAGGTAAGCAACTTCATTTATCAGTTTATGATATTAAGATAGAACTGCTGAGATCGCTATTTTAACATTTCCTTTCTCATGCTGTTACCGCAGGCGCACTTCCATGGAGCTGCCACTCGCTGTGAGGTTCAGACAGCTGAAGGCCGCCTCGAGGGAAGCTGTTGGGGTCTACAGGTTAGAAAAACTGTGATAACTGCTGTCTTTTATTATTAACGAAGGCGGATAGAATGATTCATAGGAAATATTTCACAAGAGTGAGCATTGGTACTTTTACAGCAAATCCTATGTGTGGTTTGCTTTAGAGATATGTGTTTTAAGAAAAAAACACTTCACAATTGTCTAGTAGTTACCTGGTAAATTAAAAAATATATTATAATATAATATATAATAACAAATATATATAATTATAATAATATATTACTATATTATTAGCCATAATTATCTGCGTGCAAACCATTTAAAAAGCAAAGAAAGGATCTTAAAATTAATCTCAGTGGCTTCATTATAATTTAGGACCATTGCCTGTTTTGTCTTTTGACTGAAAAGTGACAAACTTTATCCCAAACCCTGCAGATAAATCATCTAATAAGAACAGATAAGTGTCCTCTGGAGTTTTTTTATTTTATTTTGTTTCCACCAGTCTGCTGGATCAGTGTAGATGGGGATGCACGTTTCACCTGATACCATAGTTTTCACTTCAGAATTATTTTTAAATAAACTACGATGGTAGAAACAGACGCTAGGACACTCTTAAGTTCTTCCTCTCTTCTTTTTTTTTGGGAAGGGTGTGTCCAGTAGGTGTTCTGTAAAAAAGCACCCCAACTGGAAAAGCACCGTTAGTAAACAATGCAGTGGGTCACTAAGAGGTACTTGTGTAAATTAATAAAATTAATTTTTCAAATTCGTCTTTTTTAACTACACTTCAAATATTAATAAATCATTGCCCATCTCTTGGGAGTGACAAGGACGGATAAGATTAGGAATGAGATCGTGTCCAGAGGAGGGACAGTGGGTTTATTGGAAGAAGGGTGTTAGAGATGCAGAAAAAAAGACAAAGAGGAAATAAATGGATACTAGAGAGGAGATGCAGGAGGATGACTTGCTGTGGTGACTCCTGAGGAGGAAGAAGAAGACACAAAAAAAAACATAATGATGGCTTATATATCTGTGAACAAAGCCTGTCAATAAATCACATAAATTGGTCGTTTCCCTCTGCAGGTCTCCTATTCATGGCCGCGGTTTGTTCTGTAAGAAAACTATGGAAGCTGGAGAAATGGTGATTGAATACTCTGGGAACGTCATTCGTTCTGTGCTCACTGACAAACGGGAGAAATACTACGATGGAAAGGTAAGGCCTTTGGAATAAAGTGGGGAAATCCTATTTACAGTCGTGGAAGAATTGAGCGTACAAATCTGTCTCCTCTGTCCTCCAAGGGGATTGGCTGTTACATGTTTCGCATTGATGACTACGAGGTAGTGGACGCCACAGTGCACGGCAACGCCGCCCGCTTCATCAACCACTCCTGCGAGCCCAACTGCTACTCCCGAGTCGTCACCGTGGACGGCCAGAAGCACATCGTCATCTTCGCGTCCCGCCGCATCTGCTGCGGGGAGGAGCTCACGTACGACTACAAGTTCCCCATCGAAGACGCCAACAATAAGCTGCTGTGCAACTGCGGCGCAAAGAAGTGCCGCAAGTTCCTCAACTGATCTGAGCGACTTAAGGAGGACTCGAGCAGCGGTGCCACGAGGTTGAGAAGACCCCCCCCCCCCCCCCCAGCCCTGCTGTACTTTGCCATAGTTTCGTGATTTCTGTTACGTCAGCTGCTGCGAGTGTCGGCAAAGTGGGTCAGACTGTATTTTCAGGAAGGGCCATATGTAAAAATTCAAACATATTGTGCCTCCTTTTCTCCGTTTTACATTTTTCATTGAAAGTTCTACCTGGAGCGGTGAGTTAAGAATCATGTAAATGCAATATCAACTTTTTATTTCTTTTTGGATGATAGTTTTTTTTTAACATTGGCCCATGATCCTTGCTTTTTATGTGTTATGGTCTACTAATGTGAGCTTAGAAGGAAAGAGAAAAAAAATCAAAGAGCTTGGTATTATTTAACACCAAAGTGCAATTTGTTGAAGGGACTTGTAACAGTGATAAAACCCCTATCATATTTTTTTAAATTTCTTTTTATCTCAACGTCAGCTGTTATTGATGCACATCTCCCTGTCTCTACGTGCCCTGATGCCTTCAGAGCTGGAACCTTCCTCTTAACGTTTGTAAGCGTGTACATTTGACGTTGTAAATAGGAGCTGTACAGACTGAAACACTAGGGGGAGCATCGTCCACAGGGAAGAAAAACAAAAAAAAAAAGGAGAGAAAAAGACATCAGGTGAGACAGATTTTGTTAAAAAGACAATTTATTTTTGATTGTTTGATACCATCTTGTAAATTGAGTCTGACAGCTTGGTAGCTTTTGTAGACATGTTGCTTCTGGCCTGAAAGAGTGAGGCAGCTAGAGGTTCTGGTGGACTGACAGCCAAGGGACCAGAAAAACCGCTTTGCCGTCGGTATAAGCTTGGACTTGTGAATCACAAATCCAAATCCAGGAGCAAGACAACCAAACATCAAGCCCTTAAATTGAATTTTTGACACGACTTGTTTTCTTCTCGGCCTCTTGTGATATTCGTTATTGTGGGGAAAATAATTTCTTTTTTAATTTGTTGTTTGTGATTTTTACAGACAGGGAAATATCACGCTTGCTTTTGAAAGACAATGTAAATAATGTATATTTTTCTACAAAACAAAAAAAAAACTGAAAAGCACTCAATAGCAAATAGCACTTAATGATGGTATTTATATTTTTAAAAATTCGTATTTATTTTATTGCTTTTTTTTGTAGAAAATAGAGGTTTACAAACACTAATGCTTGTTTTTTATGTTTTGTATTCCACTGCCTTTTGAAAAGTTTTATTTGTTTTATTTTTTAATTTGGAGCCTGAATGTTTTTCGTTGAATCCAAAGACTGACACTGGTCTGTGGCTCGGTTCCTCTTCAGTTCAGTCCACCAGTAGCTCTTTATCTACCACAGGCCATTTGGCCAGAACTTTTTGTTTTTATATTTTTTGTTGTTCCAGTTCTAGCTACTGGTTTGACAGTCACGTGAACTATTAATATGCACTTGAGAGAGTTTAGATTGTTGATCCTCAGCCGGTATCTCCTCTCTCTCTCCAGCCTTATTGTGTCCACAACAACGTAAATCAAAGAATCAAGTTCACTCACAGGCTGCTCATCTGGTATCAGTGTAGTTAAATCATCAGACACCAACCCGCTGGCTCTACAGCCGATGAACAAAACCTTTGTAAAATTCAACAATAATTGCATCGGTCCCTCTGCAGACTCAGTCTACAACTAGAGGTGCCTTTACTTTAACTCAGTCATCATGTCTCCATTAAAACAACTTGTTTCATTTAAAAACGTGTGATTGCTCAGTGCTCACCAGCAGATGGGAACGGTTATTATTATCAAGCAAATATCTCCTTTTCTAAGCCTTGATGCCCCAGATTGAATATTTAAGCATTTTTTTAACTTTTTGTTTGTTTCCACTACAAGACTGAAGTCAACGAGTGTTGTCTCAACTTATTAGTTAATTGTCTTCTGCGGTTTATGGTGACTTTGTTATGGCAGGTACTCCCACACTGCCCCTAATGTTGTGAACTTAAATTGAAAAATCGACCCCCTCCCTCCAAAAAGAAGACGTTTGCACTTGAGCTGTGTAACAGTCGTAGGAACACTCGGCTCTTTCTCCAGGCAGACGATGCAACTCCCGCGTTGAGACCCCGAGCACAGACCCTCGCTGAGGATTTCTTTGTGTTAATCAGGCTCGGACGACTCCTGACAATGTTATTTTTTGAGGCTCTAGCGAAGTGCACTTGATTCTTTCTGCTCAACAAAGTGAAGGCAGGGACCACTCCAGGAGCCCCCTCCCTTCCAGAGAGTACTGCGTTTTGGCGCCGCTCCGGGCTCGCTGGCTTCTGCTGCTAAGCTCAACGATGAATGTATCCTCTTCCTCCGCATCCAAGGCGCGCTCGGCGTGACGATGTGGATACTTTGTGAGCTGTATTTATTTTGAGGATCGCAGACGTGACCTCAAACGACACAGTTTGATTTTCAGGACTGGGACTAGTTTCAAAGTGAACAGCAGTGGGATTTGTGTTTGTAGAACCACAAGATCTTAGGTTTTATCTCAAAAGGTTTATGTCAGCAGTGGTAAGACGGTTACTGATGCTAAGGGCTCTGTCTTTGACTCACTTCATATTCTTTTTTTTTTCAGGTTCAGAGTGTTCAGTAAACAATATGTCAGTTACTTTACTGTTTCAAACAGCATATAAACAATAAGGAAATAACTTCTGGTTGTTTTGGACATGTTATCACGCCACATCAGTGGCCCTTCTTCGTCATTATCTGTAATTATAGTATAAATACGTAACAATATATGGAAAACATGCATAGTAATTTCTTGTTCTTGTATCTATACAATATATGGAATGGACAGACAAACTTAGTTACAGTAGCAAAACAGCGGATTTATAATGGTTAATAGCAATGTTTCAATGTACTCTATAATGGTTTTGTGTTACAGTACTATCAGATAAAACTAACGTGCATCATTCTTTTGTATATTGATATCCAGTACCAGTTTTGCTGTGCCTGTGAGTGTTCCTTTATCACGCAAGGATCACTGCAGTTTTTTTTTTCTTCTTCCGGAACGGAGCGGTTTTTCTGTGATGAGAAATGTAACTGTATTAATGTGGTTGTGAACTTTTTGAGGTCAGCCATTTTGGGTTTAATCTTTTTTGTTTGTTTGTTTCCTGGTTGTTGTAGTGGACGTTTTTTTGTTTGTTTCATTTGTATGTTTTCTCACAGGGACTTTTAAGATGGCTTACTTGATGTGGGAAAAATTTTCAAGTTTGGTTTGTGGAGACAGACCATAATGATACCACCAAAATGGCTTTTTTTTTAAAATCTACTTTAAAAAGTTCTCATGTCTCCCTGACCCTCTCTCTCTGAAGCTTTGGTTTTACGTATCATGTACTGTTTTATAGAAAGTCATAATGCTGATGTTGGAAATGTTTAATTTATTTATTTTGCACACCAGCATCCACCCTGAGTTGTTCTTTAACAAGTCAAGGTTTTGGACAGATTGTATGAGTACGTAATGTGTATTTGTCACATTTTTTGGAAGCGTTTGTTGTGTATAGACAGTCCATGATGGGATGTAGTGTCAGAGAGGGGGGAGGGGACGGGTGGGTTACAGTAGGATGTACAAAAAGAGAATCATGAACAGGCCAGTTTTCTTTTTGCCTTACATATATATCTTTGTCTTATATCAGTATCCTCCAGCTCTCGGTAATAACGGTATTCACAAATCAATTTCTCCTCTTCAACAGTGTTTTTATTTTATCTTTTTTTCTGAGTACGCGTCAACAAAATGAAGGAAAACCACCATCGTGAAAAATAAACCACAAACTACTTGGTTGAATGTATAATTAGGAAACAAAGCTGTACATAAGTGTAAAAAGAAAAGTTTCTAATCATGTTTATTTTCTATGCACTTTTTTATTTAAGTGATAGTTTAAATAATAAACATGTCTCCTTTACTTGTTGTTGTCTCATTTTTCTTTCAGTTTTTTTAATTTAATAAGGACAAAGACAGAAGATTAAAAACAGTTTTTGGATGCAAGTATTAGAACAATTATGGGTAATTTGACTTGAACTTAAAGCTCGTTTTGAAAGACAAAAATAAAAAAATAGAAGAATAAGTAAATATAAAACTTGAATTAGGCAAAATATGTTCAAATCCTTGCTTTTCCACTCTATGAACCATTAAGGGGGAAAAAAAGGTTAATTTATGTTAGCGTTATCTAACTGAACTGATATTAATCGACTTAATCCTTAAATCTGGGCTCTACAACTGGTGGCCTACAGCCCACATCTGGCCCGCAGGTGAATTTGACCTGACAATCACCCCCCATATATTAAACTTAAATTAATATAATAGGCTATTCAAGTGGCGGCCCTCTGGCCACGTCCAAATTGACCATAGTTTGACCCGCTAATTGGTTCATTCATCTCTTAAGCCCAAACCCTCGGTTTTCTACTTTAATTCCTATAAGTTCTTTTAAGTTAAACGTAGACATGTTTGGTATCTACAGAAACATCAGAATCTTGTCTAGAAGCTGGTAAAAACCATTTCTATGAACACTCAAGAACATAAAATTTACAAGCAGTTGAAGATAAAACTGTGAAAGTGAAAATAAAATTGGTTTAAAAATTTGGCAATTCAGAGATGTCAAAATAATTTTTGTGTTAAATAGTAGGCCTAATGTGTGTGTTTTTTTTTTTGATATTGTTTAATTATCACTACTTTTATAGGGTTCTGTATGTTCTATTCATTATTAAATACAGCAAAATAAACTATTTCAAAGGTAACACATCTTTATAATTCTTGGTTTATTTACATAATAATTTTAATTGCTGGATGTTCGACCCCTGAGCTGTTGACCTGCAGTAACTGTGGCCCCCGGAGCAGTTTAGTTGAATATCCCTGCCTTAAATATTGTTTTAATGTAATTTAATGGAAGCGTTCTTTAATGAATGATTCCTGAAAGATTCCAAATTATTACTGTTTCCAGGAAAGTTGAGCATTTAAAACTAATTAACAAAGAAAAAAACAATAACATTGCAAATTTCAAATACTGCTTTTGCTGTAAATGTACTTTATTACCCTTTTTAAAATTATTATCAAGGGTATAATGGTTTGAACTTATATACCACCTTATCAAATTTACACTTCATACATTCACACACTGATGGTGGTAAGCTACATTGTAGCCACAGCTGCCCTGGGGCACACTGACAGAGGGGGGGCTGCCATGCACCGGCGCCACCGGACCCTCTGACCACCATCAGTAGGCAAGGCAGGTGAAGTGTCTTGCCCAAGGACACAACGACTGACATGGCTGGAACGAAGGATTGAACCTTCTGGTTCAAGGATGACTCCCCTAACCACTCCACCACAGCTGCCCCATAAAGTAAAGAGGGTTTGCCTGTGCAGTCTGTTCATGCTCAGGAGCTTTAAATAGATTTATCACTGTTTAAAATTGATCTTTTTGTGTTCTGTTAACCCAAACACATTGGTGATCTAACCTCATCACCTCCCACTGAAAGTGAGTCCAGACTGTTTAAACGGCCACATGGTGAGAATTACCAGTAAATCCTGTGAGCAGCAGTTTTACTGAATCTTCCAGGAAATTACCGTAGCAGTTGTCCAGAATGTGCTGAATCTGGGGATGCTAATTAAATACACGTTCAGTTCCAGCTCATTGCCTCAACAGGAGTCAGCTAACAGCGCTCCACACAGCAGCATCCTGATGACTGAAACTCCAGAGGAGTTCCAGCTCGTGTTCAAAGGATCTGCTGCTCACAAAGCAAACATTTTACAATCTAAATACCAAGCAGGCCAGATGTGTCCTTTCAGAAACATTTAACACTTCGGTGTTGTGTGTACAGTATAAAAATCTTTTATTTAGAAACAGGAAGTTGCATAAATTGTTTTCAAGCAGCTGTGTCATGTCAGTTATAATTATATTTATTTATATTTTTCGCAATAGAACACTGCAAGTAAGACCATGATGAGGTTATTTTTAATTTGATGGAATTTTATGTGTAAGCTGCCTATATAGACACTAATGCTCCCCTATACCATCAGAGAGGCAGACCTTTGAGGTGTACACTGATACCAGGCAGGATAGACTAATCCACTTTTCCATTTCATCTAAATGAAAAGATGAATAAGTTAATTTTTGCAATGCAATGGGATTTGTTAAAAAAGATTTCCAGTCTTTATACATTGACTTTTAGACAAAGTAGTAAAAACAACTTAAAGCAAATCAATAACAGACTGTTTTTTTCAATGCTCCAGATGTTGCAATGATCAGATCTGGCACAATCCTGTTTAAATTTTAAAGTTGCAAGATAATGGCAAAAACATGTTTTTAATTGGCCTGCAAATTTTGTGACATTCAGCTCCATTGCCAAGAAAGTCCCTTTATCTTTTATATATAATGAAACCACTGCAGGATTTAAGAAGAAAGGAGGATAATAGGCAGAGTCCTGCTCGAGTGGAAGATCTGCCATTGGGCAAATTGCTTAATCTTGGATGCAGACAGTCAGAGAGCTTATTCTCAGCCTTCAGCAGTGCATTGTGGGAACATTCATCTGCATCGACCACAGCCCTGTGAACTCTCTGAGGACAGATCATGAGAAGTTTCCCCATCGTCTTTATGTAATGTCTCAAAAATCCCTCTGTTTACCCTCCTCCCCTTCGAATCCCCTCCCTTCACACTTGTTTTTTCACTTTTTTCAGATTTCTTTCTTGTTTGTGCTGGATGGACATCACATCTTTCTCCTCCACCCACTCCTTCTCTCCCACCAACTCATTTCCTTTCAGTTTTTTTTTCTTGCCAGCCAAACGTTCAGGATTAGAGGGACACACTTTTCAGAGCTTTCCTTCCGACACACACAAACTTCATCATCATCATCGACAGCATCTTGCAAAGACTTCTCTGCGTCTTGGTAAGGGTTCAGCTCCCTCTTGATTTAACATTGATCAGGTGAACAGGCCAGATGTGTCTGTAACAAACTCTGCGGCCATCTTCTTCTTTTCAGACATTCCAATAAAAAGCTATAATTATTTGTGGAAAATTGTTAGAGCAAATGTGGACAACACTGTGGCCCTAAAGCAGCATGTAAAACTTTTGGCAGTGCTTTTTTGACTTGTTCATTTTCCAACTCTAACAGCAGTAATTATACTGTAAGTTGGTGGTCCCATTTGTAAAAACCCACTCAACTACAAAGAAGACAGCAGCAACTACAGCTGACATGGATTTGTGTCATGTTTCTGTGATTGTTTGGGATCTTATATAAGTGAATTTTTGTCTAATGTTCTTTATGCCTAAATCATAATGAGCCAGATGTTATGCTGTATTTTCAGTGCTGCAGAGCAATTAAAACTGTAGCTTCTTTGCAGGATTTAATTGGATGCAAATTTAATCATTTCCCTGCATTTGACCACATTGTGCACATTCTAGGGAACTGAATGGACACAACCTTTTCAAAGGGAAGGTCAATTACCTTAAACTCACTCATGGTTCAACATAAACCCTACGACAACCACCGCTAACCATAACAGCAACTTTAGTGAGAAAAGTAAAGACAAAAGCCACCAGACTTAAAAAAAAAACAGGAACACAAAGTAATATGCATGCTGGGAATTTCTGTTACAATATAAATGTGTTTGGATTAAATTTGTTCTGTTTAGGCATTAAAATTTTAAACTAACTTTTAAACTAAAAGTTTTTAAAACTTGTTTAATTATCGTCCTACATGGTTGGTAATCAAGTAAATGCTTGTGCCTGTTAAATGAACCACTGGACAGATTTTATTAGTATTTACATCAAGATGGTCACCACAACTAATCAACCTCAGCAAACACAAAAGATTGGTGTGGTAGTAGCTGAGAGTCCTCCCCAACACAAATCTCACATGTGATTTTTGTTTAAAACTTTGGCAAAATAGTGGGCAACATATTTTTTTAAGACAATGTAATTTATTTTGAATACTTGTGTTTTTGATTGATATGTCTTCAGTTCTTTGGTGTGTTTGTTCTTTTCTCCCTCTTTATTGTGGTCTGAAGTTGTTAACATTGGTATCATGCAGCAGTTCTGGACCCCCTCTGAAAAACTTGGGCCCCCGGGGCTGATTTCCTTCAGTAATCTCTCCACATAAACCTCCCTCTTTCAGATGAATCCAGAACCAGTGAACTAAAATGGCTCCAGCTCTCAGCAGTTTTCTTTATCTGGGCTTCATTTCATCACGAACAGAAAGTGTTGTTTTGCACAAAAATAGATTGTCTTTTTAGATTCAGCTTTGCATTTGTGATCAGTAAACAGTGGGTTTCTTTTCTTTTTAGTGATGTATTGAAAACATTCATGTCTCTAATCATCTCTGAGCTTCTGAGGAGTGGAGTGAAGACAGCTGCTCACTATTTGTCCTCTTGTCTAAACTCTACTTGAGCCTGGAATGCTGACTCATAATTCTTTATCCCACCTCATTTTTTCCCCCTTGACTGTTTCTCTCTGGGTTATTCTCTCTCTGTGTCTCTGTTTGCAGCTGTTGGATGTGTGGCTCAGACTTCCAGTAAGAAGAACTGCTGATAGACAACAAATTGTGACTTTTATCATCGTAGCTGTACTCCACAGACAGAATGATTTACACAGTCTTCCTCCTGCTCTGGTCATCAGTTTACTTTATAGTCCTGTAATTCTTGTCTTGTATTCAGACAGATGGTCCAAAAAAGACTGCATTATAAATCTTGTTTTTACTGGATTGTTCAGATATTATGGCCTTGCAGTAAAAGATAAAAACACTCAAGTGCTGTAAAACAAGAGTTTGCACATTTTATTTAAGGTATAAAGTAAAAGTTTAGAGTCTGACCTCTCTCTGACAGTCTGCTGGGTCACCAGAGAACTGTGTCATGATCTCAGTCAGCCTCTGCACCTGTCCAAAACACAGAATCTGAGCTGTTTCTGAGAAGCCAGTGATTTTACCTCTATATATGTCATATTTATTCAGTTATGGCAATTTTTGTGTTTGCTAAGGTTGCCTAGAAGTAGGGGATAATGAGCGGTTTTGTTTTGTTTTGGGTTTTTTTGCGGGGGTTCTCTTGTCTCGATGATAATCTCAGAAAAACTCAAATGTGAAGAAAAAGTATATGAAATGCACCCAAACTAAATACTAGATCTAAACTCATTTTATCGTCACGTCGGGGTCACCATTTGTTAGAAACGTGTTCAGTTGAAAGCCCAAATTAACACAGGAAACCAGTTCATTTATCTGACTTGAATGTTTTTGTTTATTCACACATGTAAAGTTTACCATTCACTCATCTGTTACGGAGCTCCTGCAAAATGACCTTAAGCTTACCTGTCCTTACAGCGTTTATACAAAACCCAGGGTGGGGGTCCCTTCTATGTGAGCACTGGAATGATGTTCTCTTGAGGCATGTGTTAAACTAAATAAAGATTTATTGATTCTCTAATTGTTTAAAGTAAATTATTACAACCAATCACAAATAATAAAATATAAGAGTATATCTGAAATTCAGTTGATCTATCAGAAAATGGCCTTCAGTGTTAAAACCCAGTTTAATTTACACTCACACATCTGTTGTGCACTTTTGCTCAAATTTAGTTTCTCCATTGTCTAAATAGTCCAAACTGAACCATGATGTTAGCCCACAGACCTGTAATTTAATTTTCCATCACTGAAAACTTTTTTTTTCTCCCTTCCAGCCTCGACCCAGCCATGACCTGCCTCAGGCTGTTGCCTCTCTTTCACTCCTTCATCATCCTACATGTTCATTTTTCCACCCAGTTGGAGGACAACAAGATCCCCCCCAGTCTGTGTACTGGTCACCCTGGTATCCCGGGCTCTCCGGGGGTTCATGGGAGTCCTGGTCAGCCAGGTAGAGATGGAAGAGATGGGAGGGATGCAGCTCCAGGGGAAAAAGGACAGAAAGGAGACGGGGGAGAGTCAGGTACTGGTTTATATGTATCATGTGGATGAGAACTCATAAAAAAACACAGTTCTGATCATGTTTTGGCTCCTCTACCTCTCCAGGTGAAACTGGAGTGCGAGGTCTGACTGGAGACAAAGGCTACCCTGGAGAAAAGGGTGAGAGGGGCCAGCCTGGCGAGTGTGCGGTGGCTCCTAAATCTGCCTTCAGTGTCAAACTGTCTCAGAGCCTGGCTTCAGCCCTCACCGTGGGCGATGCAGTCCGTTTCGACACCGTCCTGATCAACGAACAGGGCGACTACAACTCAGAAACTGGACGCTTCACCTGCAAGGTCCCTGGCGTGTATTACTTCGCCGTCCATGCCACAGTGTACCGGGCCAGCCTGCAGTTTGACCTGATGAAGAACGGGCATGCTGTGGCCTCTTATTTTCAGTTTTACGGCAACTGGCCCAAACCGGCCTCTCTGTCCGGTGGTTCCCTGCTTCACCTGGTCCCCGGAGATCAGGTGTGGACCCAGATGGCCCTATCGGAGTACAACGGGTTTTACTCCAGCACCAAAACGGACAGCACCTTTACTGGCTTCCTAGTCTACTCCGACTGGAAAAACTCTGCTGTTTTTGCATGACATTTTTTGAAAACCTGACCTGCTGTGGAAAATAAATCACACTTTTATTTTTTTTCTAACAAAGACACTCTGGGGAAAAAAAAAAAAAATCGGGGAAGTGAACTGGTTGTGACTTGGTACAGCTGCGTTGTACCGTGAGCTTCATCAGGTTGTTTATCCTGGATGCCTTTTTACTTTCAGCTTTTAAACTGCTGTGCCAGTTAATTCCTGCGACAGATGTTGCAACACAGGATTAAGGGAAGATCCAGGCCGCAAATTCAAATAGCTTCCATGCCATCATTGCTCTGCGTTTCCCATTAATGACTCGGTTCTAAAGAAGTTTCAGCTACTTATTTTTAGCTCTTGCATGCTTTTAAATGGAGGGAATCAACAATCAGAGTGGTAACACAATATTGAAACTAAATGAAATGTTGAATTGGAAAATGACAAGTTTAGCTTTGTTTTAAATATCCAAAATAAACTTGCATTAAATGGGATGAAAAGGCAGTTTTGTAGGATATGCAATTTTCTTTGTTTTGTTTTGGCTCACTGTCAAAGTTTATGCCTTTGTCAATGTGTTTATTTGTCTGTCTGTTAGCAAAATATCTCATGAATGACTGAACAGATTTTAATTAAGTTTTCAGACCGTAATCACCAGATGTGGGTCCCAAAGCTCTGTTGCTTTTATTTTGAAGGTCAGAAATGTTTGGAAACAGTTGATGAAACCAGGATTTATATTTCAGCAGATATTCCTCTTAAAAAACCATGCATTCAGTTTGATCCAATACTTTGCTCACTGCAACTAAAATGTTCTTTTTTAAACTCATCTTTTCACAAGACTGAATGAACCTAAGTTGTTTACCCATTTTGGTTTCACAGAAAAGTTAAACATTATAGATGTGACCAAACCGTTTATAATGTTTTTGCTTTCAAAATAAAAGCAGAAGTTATAGTTGTGCATACATATATGATTCTGTTATGAAGTTTAGATAAGTTAAGTTTATTCCTATTACTTGCTAGTCTTAAAGTCTTTATACACTCACCGGCCACTTTATTAGGTACACCTGTCCAACTGCTCGTTAACACTTAATTTCTAATCAGCCAATCA
>JARVJO010000330.1:13133765-13148794 GCA_031762555.1 Cynodonichthys magdalenae
CCTCTGAGGTCAGAAAGAGCAAGTATTTGAGCTGCAGCTGCAGATTTTGTTGAGCTGTTCTAGTTTGCTCTGACATTGGTCGACACAAAGCATCTGTCAGGATCTCCTACAACACACTGTTTAATAATAGATGTTGTTTTGTGAAATAATGCTTTTGTGCAGATCTAATGCACGAGAGAAGCCTTTTAACCTAATGCAGCCTGTCAGCCTTTGGACCTGAGGCCGTACCGCTGACTCCACAGAGCCGACTGTGTGGGCTCGCTGCGGTCAGTTAATACTGATCACTGGTGGTTTCCTCTTAGTTTGTGTAAAAAACTTCAAACTTGTAATGGGGGAAAAACTTTTTCTTTGCGTGATTATAAGTTGAAGTTGTAGTTCATTTGATTCAGTTGTATTTTACAGCTCCAATATGTACAGCAAGTGAGGTATTATCATAACCTTTTGACAGAAGTCCAATTTAAAGATTTGAAGTTTTGCTGTAAAACAAGATTGGACTCGTGTTCACAAACACCTGTGCACACAGACAGCAGAAGGAGGTGCTGCCATGAAAAAGAGGAAAACAACTCTTCACTGTTGTAGCTTCCACCAAATAAGGCAAGAGCTGTTACAGATTGTTTCTTATCGTCTGAGGCAGTGGTAAAGAGCTCAATATGTGTGTGTTTGCAGTCTATCTTTAGCCACAATATGCCAACAGCAAGCAGCACACTTCTCATACTTATGAAGCCATGTCATGAGACCACTTCCCTCCCCCTCATCTCGGTGTTCTTCACAAAAATACTGTCCCTGTTGGCCTTTCCCATACAGCTTGTGTTATTTTATTGCTGCCTGCTTGCAGATTGGGTTGATATGGAGACCCATTTTGTGGCCTGGAACGTGGGAAAGAGGATGGAGGGGGCGTTTGTACCATCATGGGAGCAGGCATGAGGAAATAGCCCGCAGAGATCCACTCTGACACACACATGCATGCTGTAATGGAAGAAGGTGTAGCTCTCAGAGGAGTTCCCAACTTTGTTTTAAACATTATGAGAGTCTTGGAGTTAAACATGGGAAGATGTCATATACAACATTTTTATGTGTGTGTGGGGGAGGCATATCAGAATAGCTGAGTGTGGAAACTCTGTGAAAAGAGCATGAGGTTGTGGTGTGAAGTGGTTATCAAAGGCGGGAGAACAGAATGAGCCATTTTTGTGTAAACTGCTGACAGGAGACCAAAGAGCTTCTTATCAAAGAGGGATTAACTTCAGGTCAGGAAAACCTTTGCAGCTGAAGGCACATGCATGACTGCCAATATGTCTGAGTATTTCCTGAAAAGTGAAAAAGAAAATAGATGGATTTTTTAAAAACAAAATTTAATGTATGACAAAACATACTGGATAAAGATTCATGCATCTATTATCTTCTACCCCTCATGTGGGTCACTGGTGTCCCTATCCAGCAGTCACTAGCTATGTTTACATGCACAATATTCTTTGATTGGATTGAAATGTATTCTGATTAAATAATCCAAATGTAGCATTTATATGGACACAAAGTAATTAAAACGATCATGACAAGTGTTTACATGCACCAGGCTTTTATTCAGAATAGACATGCGCAGAGTTAAACACTTTCTCTAAAAAGAAACACAGAAGAAGTTCTGTTTCCGTGATAAACATATAAACAAATGAACAAACATAAACAAACGCTGAAATAACTCCTACACTTTCAACCATCAAGGCATTCAGTAATTTTGAGCTCTTCGAAGTTTCTTATGAAAAAATCTGAGATTGCTCTATATGTCTGTATACCTGCAAAATGACGGAAAATCTGTGTAATTTATGGACAATCTGTACAACTTGACATGTATGCCGATATATTAGCATCAAGCCAGGCGGACATAGTGCGCACAGTCAGGTCAGTTTTCCACACCCAGAATAACACAATCAGAATTAGTGTTTACATGCACGCCGTTCAGATTATCATTTGGCATAAACCACCCCTCTCATTCAGATTACAAATTCAATACAACTCAGTGTTGAACTGGTGTATATTGCTCGGTGGGTAAATGTAAATTATTTCCATATAAGATCTGTTCTCACTAGAGTACCACCAGCTGCTTAGTTCAAGTTGAGCCCAGTTTTTATTTACGGTTTTAAATAAACCTGCTTTGTTGCTGTGTAGTGTTCCTCCGGTGCTGCTGGCAGATGTGACCTTATAAGAGCCTTATTACTGTACGGTTGTAACGGTTGTGAGTCTGCAGACCTATGATCAAAAATGCAGCGTTAGTGCATCCTGGGAATCGAACCTTGTTCGACCCTTACTGATGTCTATAACAGGTGGTCTGTGGAAAAGGAATGCTTCATTAGATCATCAGGAGAAATCAGAGAGTAGTGTGACTCCCTCCTTGCATCCTCCTGTTGTGTGGTCTACTCTGATCCACTCCCTGTATTTACATTCTTTGTCTCTTTTATCTTTCCTTCTGGAAAACGTTCGTCCTAACAGCACGTTACGTGAACACTGCCTGCGTTCGGCTTCAGATCCCCGGGGATGTGTGTGTGTGTCGTTGGAGAAAGTGTCAGACACATGAGTGCGACAAGATGACCTTGTTTTCTCTGAGGCATTGTGGGAATGTGCAGTTTGGCTGCTGCAGCTGCTGCTGTCCATCTCTTTGTCTCTGAACACAGTTGTTAAAACATCACCTGAACCCGACTGACTCGAAGCAGAGGGAACTATGTCTGCCTGTAGAAATCATTTGCAGGTTCAATAAAGCATGTTGTTAAATAGGTGTCACCTCTGATAGTAAAAAGTGAGATTTTAATTTTAACATCCACTCGCCTTCAGAATAAAAGCGCTGCAACGGTGGATTTGAAAACAACAGTGGAGATTTGTTTAGTTAACAGACTGAATGTGGCCTTTGGACTGGAATAGTCCCAAATGTGATCTAAGAGCATTAATTATTGTGATTTAATGATTGCAGAGATTAGAAGTTTTTTTCTTTCAGCTGCTTCCTTCTCCGTGGGTTACCACAAAGAGCTAACTCACACGACGATTGTTTTTATGCCCTTCTTGACGCAACACTGACCACCAAGCTACTGCGGCCCCCACGTGTGAAGCAGAGGGCGGCTCCTATGATTGCATAAATGGGTCAGTTTATTTAGTAAGCAGGAGATGAATTAAGGTTGTTAGAGTTTTACTGACTCTGATGTTTTTGGTCCAATTTGATCACTTGTTTAAGACTTCAGATTTTGAAAAATCAAGATGGTCGCAGCCAGAGATGGGGACTCGTGACTCGGACTTGGACTTGAGTCGCACTTAAGTCCCTACTATTAGAGACTTAGACTTGACTTGGACTTCGACCCTAAAGACTTGAGACTTGACTTGGACTCGTGGTTTGAGACTCGCGAACAATGCAAGTCTTTTCACTGCCCGGCTCACGATTGTCACTCCCTCAATACATCCATGCTACGCTCCATAATACTAAATGCTTGATTGTCATTTCAACCTTAATCTTATTTTTATAACAGTATTATGTTTTAATAGTATTATTAAAACATAATACTATGTTTTAATATTTGATTTAAATCTAGTATTATAGAATATAATCTAGTATAGTTAGAACACCTTTGAGCAAACTGCAAGTTAAGTGATACATGCAACGAGACTTGGACTTGAGGTCAAAAGACTTGACTTGGATTTTTGGTCAAAGACTTGGACTTGGAGCCAAAGACTTGAGACTTGACTTGGACTTGCAAAAAAGGACTTGTGAACATCTCTGGTCGCAGCTGAAAAAACTGAGTTACAACCCAAGATGGCCACATAAAAGAAGCTGTAAGTCTAACAATATAAATGCTCTTTTCTGTGTTTGGTCACATTTCTTTCTCCTAACAATACTATTATTAGATGATTTCATGCTGGTAAGTTGCATCTTTCCTTTTACTTCCATCAGTCTTGGTGCGATCACATCAGAGGTTCCTGTGAGTCTCCTGGAGTCCAGTTTCCAGATGCTATTTCTGTTTGATGCTGTTGGCCAGAACCTCGACAGAACTGGAGTGTGCAGCCAGAACAGTGAGAGTGAAGCCGTCCATGTGGGCCAAAGGTTCAGCAGCACCAGCAGTTTTTCTCTGAACATGACCCTCCTGAGGCTTTCCTTATTATATAAAAAACTTTCAAACTTGTTAATATAAAAAAAAGCACATTTGTGAATAAAGATGGTTAGATTACAGGTTTTATGAGGAAAAAACAAGCATAATAAACGATGGATTATTTGATTGTTAGCTGGAGTAAAGGCCACACATTCAGCACGTTAGTTGATCTTTTATTTCTGTGGCTCGCTCGTTGTGTGACAAACTTTGAGTTTGTTGCGTCTCGTGAGTCGCTGACAGGCCGTTCAGCCACGAATCTTGTGTGACATGCGTGTCTGTGCATGTGCATTAAAATGTCTCCGTGTGCATCACTGGACAAGTGTGATTGATGCTCGTGTGACAAGGCCTTCAGTGTTCGTGGTTTTAAGAGTTTCTCATAACATTCTTCTGAACCATTTATTTGTGGGTGGGGGTGTGATGGGGGGTGGGCTGCTGTGCAAAAAAGGGGAACTATTGTTCAGCTGTCCATCTCTCAGATGAATCAGATCTATTAGGACCTTCAGGCTTGATAGAGATTTTAAACAAATATAAGATGGACCCATGAGGTGTTGAAGCATCTCAGAACTATAACTGGTGTGTGACATCTACTTAGTTTTCATTTATTTTTTATTTTATACAGTTTATAGCCTACAGTTGTGGTTTACAAGACATAGACTGGGAATGAGATAAAAACAAACAAACAAACAAAAAAAACCAGGAAAATACGTGGAATTGGAAAAAAACAAAACAGGCTGAAATGATTTTGTTTTCAATTAATTTCTCATGCAATAACTTTTTCTTATTAATATCTTTTATGTTTTTTGGGTAAATGTGTATAAAGATTTTGATACTTGCATGTGATTGGGTGTTTCATGCACAGGAAATTTCCTCAGAAGAAGGAGAAATGAGTAGAGAAATGTCAGTTTTCTAAACTTTGTTAATTAAGCTTTCACATAAGAAAGCCTGGTAGACTTTCCTCCGTTGTTGATTCCTTGGCTCTATAGCCTGTTCACCAATGATGACCTATCTTCCAACTATAATGATAGCCTCAGTACCATCCTTGATTATCGCTCCCTTGAAAATAAAGTCTGTCTCCTTCTCTGCCTCTGCTTCGGAGTAAAAAAAAAAAGTCCAAGTCGTCCACTTGTCAGTTAGACCCCCTCCCTACCATCCTGGTAAAAGGATCCTGTGAAACGGCTGCCATCACTCTAATATTGAAAAAAAACTGGTGCTGATCCAACTAACTTCACCCAATTTCAAATGTACCTTTCTTTTCTAAAATAATAAATAATAATAATATGTATTATTATTAATATTATTTGTGTTGTTAGAGTTGTAATCATTTTTGTTTTCAAAGGACAAGTATTTGGTTATTGAGCAAAACAAATGTTTTTAAAACTGACTCAATTCTAATTCTTATTAAAAAAAGAAATTGCACATTTAATAGTTGGTTTTCTGAGAATAGGTTAGAGATTTGAACGTATTTTCATTTTGCTCTTCCTGCTTCTAGATTTCTTAACATCCAAACTTTGTTTAGATAAGAGTACAGTAAAATCCTGACTGAGGCTGTATTTACCCATGATTCATTGCTCTCTTTTTCTCATGTCCTGCTATTTCTGTTTCCAGTCAGGTCAGTGTTCTGTAATTTCGCTCTCTAGGCTGTTGTTATTCTCAGACGTGACAGGAGGACTGAAAACACCGAGCTGTCGCTTACAATCAGAGGGGGGGTGTGACTGATTAGGGCGTTCTCTCTACATTTCAGCACAAACTATCTGGAGAACATTAAATAAATCGTCTATAATTCAACGTGAGGCAGTTCTTATTTTTAGGATGATTATAATTATGTTCCAATCGTGCATCTGTTTGGGTTTGCTGCCTTTATGTCATACAGCTATGGGGTCATCTGACAGGATAAGTAGTGGATAATTTGAAATTAAATCTCAGTTCATGACCAAGTGCACTTGCACACACACACACACACACACACACACACACACTCTCTCTGCTTCCCTTGTCTGTAAAATTTCATTGGCGTCTCATAGTTTTTTTTGACGCACTGCAGATCTAAATGCTACAGTCTTTGGAGAATCCTTGCTATGTAAACATTAATTTCTTGAAATCCAACCTTCTGGTGGAAGAAACTGATTACATAAGTAATGCAAACATAAGCTGCCTGCTCCAGCTCTGAGATAAACGCCTCATCGCTCCTGTCTGCTCCTCAGAGCCTGCAGAGTGCCTTCTGTTCATTCACCAGACCTGCTGTTTGGAAAGTTGTGAATGAGTTGTAGAGATGTGTTGTGTACTTTGTGGTTTACTATGTAATATGTATGTATTTTTTTTTATACTAGAGTCTAGTTCCTGCTGCTTCACAGTTTTCTGAGGCTCATGCTTGAAAATGTCAGACTTTGTATCAGTTTTCCTCCTGACATCGATGATCATCTCTCAGTATGTTTACGATGAAATTGCATTTTGGTTAAAGTACTTTATGTTACTCAGTTGTTGCTCATGTAAAATGTTTTGCCATGGCCTCTTTTTATTATAGATGATGGCAGCAGTTAATGTGTGGTGTCATTCATTTTTATGCTCATCTCTGATTTCAACTTGATTAAAAATCGGTGAGGAATCTGATAATCAACCTAATGATGTATAAATTGTAAAATAAAAAAATAAAAAAACCTGGTGTAGCCCTGACATTAGTCAATATGTATATGACACACAACCAATTGAAATTACGTTACTTGGGTTCAATTAAACATCAAAATATACATTAAGTCGACCTTAAGCTCAGCTGCTTAGATTTCTAAAGATCAGCATCAACCTTTTATGAAAGCTCTAAAAAGAAGTGAACACTTTTTAATGAGTGATTTGTGTTTAAAGTCTGGCCAAGTTTACTGTTTTTTTTTTTGACTTGAAGATATTTTTTTTAGCAAGTGGGAAAAAAGTGTTGCACATAATTATTCTGATATTATTTTCAGCTTCTTCCATTAGCAGAAAAACATTTGAAAAATAAATTATTTTCTCTAAAATACTATTTTTTAAAGTGTTTGTTCAGGTACCAATGTTTTCTGCCACTCGGGGGAGAAAAACTGAACCATAGTGTTTTTGACTGATCGTCAAAAGTCTGGAGCACTTTGTTATAGATGTTTTTATTTCTACATGAACAAGATTCTCAGACTGTAAGTCATCAGAATAAAAAAAAACTCTTGCTGCAACAGCAGGGGGAGGGTCTTTGACTTCCCTCAGAAAATAGTTTGTTCTTTTAGTTTTTTTCCCTCTTTGCTCTAAAGTGAAACATTTATCAGACAAAGTAGTTAGGCATGACTCAGAAAATCAAATATCACAGCTTTTCTAGGAAACAAACAGCGAGGATGAAATATTCAAATTATATTCCAAGTGTAATTTATTTCAGATTGTGCAGCTTCTGAATGAAAAGAAAGCAAGATGTGCTGTCTTAATTCTAGATTAGTTTAATGCTCACAACAAATACAAATCTTCCTAAATTTGTTTGATAATCACACAACTTTATTCCTAAAATATTCTACTGCGAGACACATAAACAAGAGGAAACATAAACACTGCAGCTGGATCAATATCAAAGTTGAGAGTTTCAGTTTTTTTTCTTTTTTAGTTTTGATAATGAAGGTGGAAGTTTTATAAAAAAAAAAAAAAAATTAGGGCTGAATTATAAATTTTGAAAGATAATAAGCACACTAAACATATTTGTTTTCATAATCTGGGATAAAAAAAAACCCCAAAACAAACAAATAAAACATTAGAGGAGCAATAATGTTGTTAGCCCCCCCCCCCCGTCTGTCCCTTTCACATCAATCACAGCTCAGGACTTTAATCTGATTTAAATGGAAGTTAATGTGCTGAAGGTGGACGTCCTCTTCTCTTCTTCACTGATGTCCATCTGTGGTCTGGGCTCCATGCCTGAGAGCGAGGTGGGATGGGGTGGAGGGGCTCTGGTTTTACGCAAGACACGTCTTCTTTTGCATTCAGCTGTTTCTGCTGCTGCAGTCTGGTCTGGTAGTAGCTGAGAGTCATCAGATCAGATCAACAGATTGTTCTCATTGAAAACCTGGGCATGCTCCTGCAATCATGACCACAGACAGCCACATAAATTCATTTTAAATGCTTTGTAGCTGTTCAGCAAATTTATCTGAATGGGCATTATAGAGATGACGCTCATCTTTCTTTTTTTTTGTTTTTTTCTGTCTCACTGTGATGCTCAGAATGTGCTCTCACATCATCAGAAATCAATGGGAGGCAGCGCGGTGCCTCTGATGGCTGCAGCGTAGGGTCGGGTCGTGTTACCGATGAGACGTGATGTATCTGTCAGCTGTCAGACGAGATGAAGGAAAAGTCTCTGAAACGTTCAGTCTTAAGTAATTACAGCAGGTTTTCTAAGTTTCCAGGTGGATGCCAGGGGAGGATGGGATGCTGCAAGCGAGTTGGTGTCCTTCCCACCGCTAATGGCCAGGAAATGTCTGCGTCGCAGAAACTAATTGGATAACAGGAAAGCATCCGTCCAGCTCCATTAGTCAGACGTAAACAGCAGATCACAGCAGATCGCAGCAGAGTGAGAGGCAGGTGGAGAAACACAACAAAGGGAGGTGATTCAAACAGGGTTGAGAAAACAGGAGGTGGTGTTTGTTTTGTTGAAAACACGGCTCTGTGGGAAATTTACAACTAAACGCCCCGGGAAGCTCCGTCTCTGCCTGGCGTCCTAAACCCCGCAGGGCAGAGCGTTAAACGGAGGGTCCCTCCATTAAACCAGAAGGATGTGTCACTTTGATAGACCCTCAAGGGGGAAACCCCTGGTTTCTCACAGATAGATCAGGAAGGAACAGAGGGGCTTCTGTGCTGCGTGTAAATAGGGTCTTTCTTCCTGTGAGAGGGTGACATGTTGGAATGCAGCACATTAATTTGGCCATGGGTGGGCTTCTCATTCCTGTCATAGCATCTCTGTCTTCCCTTTCACCCAACATGACTTTCTTCCATCATCTTTTAATTTTTATAAACCTCTGGGGCTTTTTTGGATA
The DNA here is from genome assembly GCA_031762555.1 of Cynodonichthys magdalenae. Lineage (NCBI taxonomy): Eukaryota > Metazoa > Chordata > Actinopteri > Cyprinodontiformes > Rivulidae > Cynodonichthys > Cynodonichthys magdalenae. The sequence goes on from JARVJO010000330.1 coordinate 13,142,911, forward strand.
CGCAGTGTCTCAGAACTTAACTCAGGTCCTGATTATGATGATTCTCTCAAGTTGTTAACACGGAGTTCTTGGTATGAGGCTGCTGCTGATTGGTTAATACTGACTGTTTGAGGACGTTGGAAATCTCAGGAATGATTGAAGTCATTTGTTTGTCTACTAAAAACTTTCTGAATAAGAGGCACCGTCTAGTGGCAAATGTCCTTACAACCAATTCAGGGCCACTGAGACACTTTTATACATTTTTGTAATAAAAATAATAAATCCAGGAGCTAGTAAGTGCTTGATTTATGCCCTCACTGGTGGGCCAGATGGAAGTCACCCGCAGGCCGGATGTGGCCTACGGACCACCAGTTGGCCACCCCTGATCTAGAATTAGCATGTTCTCCTCATACAGGAGTGTTTTTCTTTTTCGGTTTCCTCCCACACCCCAAAAACACTCGTTAGGTTCAAGTGGAGCTTTGAAACTTACCATAGGTGTGCAGGTTCTCATGCAGCACTAAAAATAAGGACTTTTGGTGTAATGGTTGTCTTTTTCTGTCTTTTTGTACAGATTTTTTAAATTTATTTTAATTTTTTGGAATTGTTTGAGTTGTATTGGTTATTTGTTTTAAAGTTTTTTTATGTTTTGTTGGTGTGGACCCCAGGAAGAGTCAGTGGAAACTAATGGGGATCCAATAAATAAAACAAAAAATAATTATTATTAGTATTATTTAAAAAGACCTCAAACAAAACATTTGAAAATCTTCATGCTTTAACATGCAAAATATAGATGCTGTATTTGTACTGCTTGGGTTGTGACACTTTACTCACATACGTGTGCATTTTGATGTTTTAAGTGAAACTACTGCAATAGAAGTTTATGGGAACAGAAGCTTGTTTTACACAAATACAGAAAAAATAATATGGGAATTAGTACGACCAAAGTTAAAAAGCAAATTTTATGTTATCACCACCTAATGAAGGGAAAATATTGCAACTTTCCTTCTGTAATATGAAACATGTTTAAACCTAATTTGTTTAAAAAAGGCAATGTTCTTTTTTTTTTTTACTTTTTTGAGTTTAGCAGAATAAAAAAGCACAGAAGTAAACCATCTATCTTGTTCTTTCTCTATCTTTCAGCCTGGGCTAGTGTGGCGGTAACCATGGAGAAGAAAGTGGAGGTGTTCCTGGGAGAAACGGCTCAGATCACCTGCAAGTACACATCGGACGACGGCATCGGCGGCACAATCGTACAGTGGTTTTATGTGAGTTTCATCGAGCCTCGAGAACACAAACCCAGAACGTTTGTGTAAATGTGACGCTCTGATGTGTGTGAACCTGTAGGTGCCAGGTTCAGGAGAAAAGCAGCAAATCTGGTACCACGACAGCATGGTGACAGCTGCAAGCAAAAACACTCCGTACACAAACCGGATCAGCATGAACAGCACCGGGACCCTCGGAGAACTGGTTCTGACTATCAGAAACGTGCAGCTGAAAGACGATGTGGAGTTCATCTGTTTGGTTAAAGCTGTCACAGACCAGATTAATGGGTCTGCAGATGGAAGCACAAAGCTGAGGGTGTTTGGTGAGGTTCACTGTAGTCTGACACAACTGCTGTGAGATTAACAATAACAATATATTTGCAGATTAATTTTAGTCCCCTTCCACAATATTGTAAATAACAGAACTGGCCAAAAAGAGATTTGTCTTTGTAAATCATCAGTAAAATTCTTGTCTTTTATTTTCATGGATTTTGGCATCAAGCTGCGTCCAAAACGAGAGGCGGGTCCTCCGAAGGCCAAAATTCATCAGACGTTTACGTCACAGCGCCGCGACGGAGGCTGTCCAAATCCGAAGACTCCTCTGACAAATGCGTCCTTCTTTTGCCCTGAATTGAAGGACTGGTCCGATGGATCCTTCCCGGCCCACCATATCCCATAATGCATTGCGGGCCGACCAGAGATTTTTTTTTGCTAGTAATGGTGGACGAAGCGAGAGAAAGGAATACATTTTAAATAAAAATCAGGCAGTATAAAAATTTAAATTTTCAAGCAGCTGTGTTGTTAATTTATCATTTGTATAAACATGTTTTTAATATTATTAATAAAACAAGCTGGTGAAGTGAAATAAACATGCACCAACGGCAAGTTCATCAGTTCTTAAAATATTAACTTAAAGTTAATTTTATTGTTTTGTGATTTTAATAACTGTATTATATTGACATTTTTTTGATTTTGATCTAATTTTGCGTGTGTTTAGCGTCGTCACGGTTGCTAGGCGACCAGACATACGCCAGGTAAGGGCGGGAATAAAGCCGAATGCTAGACCGTCCAAATTCACAGTGACTTTCTTCCGGTGTTTTCGGTCTACCGAGGACCCGGCCCGCCCCCGACCAGGTAGACCGGTCTACCGTTTTGGACACAGCTTTTTACAGTGTTTTGACAGCCAAGTTTTTACCACCACTAACCACATGCCAGAATATAAAAACAATCCTAAATGGTGGAAAAAAACAAAAAACAAACAAAAAAATCCTCTTTTTTGCGTGCTTATTTGCTCTTTTTTATTTTGTTACAGCGAAACCTGGGCTTCCCACCATAGAGGGTGTTCAAACTGTTATCCCAGTCAATAAAGACAACCTTTTTAAGGTAACCAAGTCTTTAGAAACAAAGATTGTAAAAGTTTAACAGGTCAAGTTAAATTCTGACTCTTTTTTTTTTCTTTTTTACTTAGATTGGCACTTGTGAGGTGAGAAACGGATACCCCAGACCGAACATCACTTGGTACAAGAACAAAGTGCCCCTGCGCAGTACTCCAAATGGTGAGCCAGAACAACAGCAGCTCCTGCACTGAGCTGCTCAGTTTAACTTGTGTTTGATTTGGTTAAACTGTGACATTTATACTTTGTTCTATTGTTATATTGTTAAAACATATTTTCTTCCCTCAACCCGTCTACATCAATGTATTCAACTGGCAGTCCGCGGGCCACATCCAGCCCACAGGTGACTTCAGTCAGGCCTGCAAATATTAATATATATATTTAAAAAAATACATTTTATAACACCCCACACACCTCCTGCCCTCCACTCGCCAGACGTCCGACCCCTGAGCTGTCGGCTCAGAGTAACTGTGTAAATGAACATCGGGTTGGATTTGGGTTAGGTTCCATCTTTGCCGATGGTTTTTGTGTGTTCCAGTTGTGGATGTGGTGTCGTTCCTCACCACGGAGTCCAGCGGTTTGTTCTCAGTGAAGAGTGAGCTGAACATGAAGGTGGAGGCGGAGGACAAGGATGCTACGTTCTATTGCGAGGTCACCTACTTTGTTCCTGGTGCCACCAGCATGACCGAAACTTCAACCATCAACATCACTGTCTTGAGTGAGTCATTTTAAAAATCTGTAATAAACAACTGCTTGGCTTGTATTCTATTTATTTTTAATTCACCTTAAAGGTAATGGATGTGGATCCCAACAGGCGCCTCAACATCTTCCACATTAAAAAGGAAAAGTGATTTATTTTTTTATGTTTTTTCAAAGCAGCGGAAATTCACCATAAATTTGATCCTAAACAAGTTAATTTTGCAACAACCTAACAGTAACAGTGGTTTGGATCATTGCTTCATTCTGGAAGCTTTACAAAGTATTTTAGTTAGGAAAAATATAATCCCTTGTGGTTTAATGAAGATTAACTCCCACAACTTCAGTTAATTAAAAGCTAAAGCCCATTTTTTATTATTAAATTGAACAAAGAACACAGCAAAAACGTTCTTTGATAGCTCTTGTTTTGACAGCCTTTTGCAACAAAACAGACTCCACTTTTCTAACTACATTAATCTTATTAGTTTACATTTAAGCTCATGAGTTACGATGGTTACTGTAATCATTTTAGAAAGGGTCTGGATTTTTTCTAAACAGTTTCTGAAGAAAAGAGTTCTTTGGACAGCGTTAAAGGGCTGGCCTTTTTTTTTTTTTAAATAAAATAATAATCTGGGCTATAGTTATAAAAACATGGATTAGGTTTTTTAAATTGACATATTTATTTAGCTGCTCTGGCACAAAAACAAGTTTAATTGCTTTCTGACAGAAAAATAAATAATTAAAAACAAAAAGTTCTTGGTTTTGTTTGACCTGCCTGGTTCTGTTTCAGATCCCTCCACCGTTGCAACCATTTGGGTCGAATCTCCCACGGGTCAAATCAAAGAGGGGGACACGGTTGAGCTTCGCTGCAAAGGCAACGGGAATTCTGCCTCCTCCATCACCATCAAGCGCACAGACGTGAGTGAACTTGCATTTTTAAACCCATTTTCCTGTCGATGTGTGGCTGATCTTTGGCTTCAAATTATATTCTGTTTTAGTTTCTATTTATTTTAAACACATTAATATCATATCATTTTTCCCAGAGATGTGTTTATTAATATTATTGCTGGGTTTTGCAGTATGACGAGTCTTGGGACAATGGTTCGGTGGTGCTGAAAGATGTTACTCGTCTAAACAGCGGAGAATACGAGTGCACCTTAATGGACATGGAGAGTTGGGAGGAGCTCTCAGGAAAGACCAAAGTGTTCGTCAACTGTAAGGACTTCACTTTGATGTCATTAGTAACAAAACAACAACAAAAACAAATCTTTCCCTTGTTTCTCTGTGTGCATAGATCTTGATCCTGCTGCTATAAAACCTTCAGAAACCGTTGTGGTTGACAACGGGAAGGAGGTAAAGGTGACTTGCAATGCCCTCTCTTCTCTCTCAACGGCGACCACCTGGTTTAAGGTAACGATATACAAGCAGCACCTGCCTATCATCTCGCACCATCAAGCTGACTGATGATAATCATCTTTTAGTTATAAAAAATCAAGTATTTCATGATTGTATTTATGTCACTGTGCGCAGAATGAACAAAAGGTTTCTGAAGGCCACAGTTTAATCCTGAAGAATGCAACGTTTGACGTCGCAGGGACGTATGTTTGTGTGGTTTCTGTTCCTGAGATCGATGGAATGGAAACCAGAAGCTCGCTGCGTGTTCACGTCAGGGGTGAGATAGACTGTAAACACCTTTTAGTCACTTGGAAGTCTTGATTTTTTTATTATTTTTTTGTGACTGAACTGCAATCTGATTGCTTCTCATCTCTCTTCCTGCAGGACCACCGGAAATAAAAGAGAAACCTTTAAAAGACATAAAAACGTCTGAGAAGACTGTTGAACTGAGCTGCCATGCCAGAGGCTACCCCACACCCAGTATCACCTGGACCAACTCTGAAGGAAAGGTACTGCTGAGGAAAGTCTCCAAGTTTGCTGTTTTTTTGGCTTATCTTCAACTCCAAAACATCTATACAGTTATTTTGTTTATCTACTTAACAGACTCTTGAAGACTTCAGTTATCGAACCCATTAGGAGAAAAGTCAGCTGATAAGAAAGTTTTTGTTAGTGTTTACTCTGATCAGCCTCCGCATTAAAACCATTAGAACTGTGTATATCATCTTCCAGCCAAACATTTGCCAGGAAACTTTGAGTCCTGGCATCCAGGAGGATGTTACTTTGATATTTATGGTCAAGCTGGACCTCCCTGTGGACCAATCACTGATCTTCATGCACTAAAACAGCAAAACCCATCGTACGTATGAGCCAAGTTTTAAGGCAGGTATTGAAGATAGATCTGCCTGGAATAACCTCTCTATGGTGGACAAATCTCCCAATCATTTCTACTGTTTTACAGATGGATCCCTTTTGAAGGGGTCAGTAGATGCAGGGGTGCTGATTTTGCACAACCAAAATGAAAGAAAGTACAAATACTTGGTTTTCTAACTGTATCTCAAGCTGAGATACATGCAGTACACCAGTGTGACATCTCTCAAAGACCTTCAGTGTACACAGAAGGAAATATTCATCCTAACAGATAGCCAAGCTGCTATTAAA
>JARVJO010000330.1:13149765-13194141 GCA_031762555.1 Cynodonichthys magdalenae
CTACAGGCCTGGATTAGACGTCAGCACTCAATCCGCTGGAGGGAGCTGACAGACTGCAGACAGGCACGGGAGCTGATTAACGGCCCAAACCTTAGGTTTGGGAAAGCTCTCATCACGCTGACAAGGGAAACTTTAAGCACACTGGTTGGAGTCCTAACTGGGCTCAATCTGCTCAGTCTTCACAAAGTGGTGATGAGACTCCATGACAATGGTCTGTGTGTTGAATTAGAGACCTCTCTGCACTACTTAGACCACTTTCTGGCTCTGAGTCAAAGGAAAATAATTCTTGGAGACCCCTTTATGGATCTCGAGCTGCTCAGATCACTGAGTGTTTCTAACCTGGTGTCCTTCATCTGAGGGATGCGAAGGTTTGATTAAAGCTCAGTGTCTATTTGGGGGGAGCGATGGGCCCACCTATGAGGCCCCCACTCATATGGGTTCTTTATTCATCCCCACTCACCAAAAATCCTATTTATTTAGAACTTATTCATGGATATTTTTTTGTTTTAGGAGGGAAGTTTTGGACTTTCCACTTTCAAGAGTGGAAAAATAAAGATGTAAAAAAAGTAAAAACCTGCAGCTACTAAAGATCAGAGAAACAATATTCTTTATTTTTCAATTCAAAGTTCAAATAGCTCAAACTAAGTGCTGAAAACTGTAAAACTTACTACATTTGTGTTGGAAAAAAACATTTCTGAATTTTCCATTATCACTTTTCAGTCAGTCAAACCTGAACTGGAACTTTGACATTTTAAATTTAAACTAAAAGTCGCCTTAATTGACAAATAGCATATCACAAAAAGTATGTTTCATGATATATTAGTTTTCAGAGCGTTGTAAGTAACCACACACATATTTAGCTTAATTTCTGTAAAAATTACAGAATTATAGCTAATTTTTATTAGCAGTAGCTACTAATTTCAATTGATTTGATTCAGTTATAATAATCAGTTGTAATGTTTGTTTTCTGAGATTTTCATTAAAATCCATCAATGGTTTATGAGATGTTTTGCTAACAGACAGAACAGAGAAACTCATAATCACCTGCCTTTAGTGGAAGATAATAATAATTTATCATTTAGAGGGTCAAAAGTTGTTTTTTCTTTAATAATGTGAAAACTGATAAAAATAAGATTGAAATTCTTAAATATAAATATATATACTGTAAATTAGTCCCCTCAATCAATACTTCTGATTACATTTAAATGTCAATAAATATTTAAGTCCATGTTTCTGATTAAAGCTGGATGGTCAGAAATGGATATAAAAAAGTTTGAGTGATAGAAATGAAGGATATTAATGCCTCTCATCCTTTGTTAGCTGTATTACACTAATAATTTCATATAGTTTGGCAGAAATGTTTCACCAAAAAGGATGAAACTACAGACTGTAAATTGTGACAATGAGTTTTTTTTGTGGTTTTCAGGAAACACTGACAAGTGTGAATAAACTCTTTTGACCACTGATGAATCATTATGTAACCACGGTGAAGAAAGTGCTAAAAGCCTCTTTCTCTGCCTGTAACTGTGTGTTTGTGACAGGTCATCAAAGCAGCCTCTGAAACTGAGACGGAGGACGGCTTCGTGAGCGTGGTCAGTGTTCCCGTCACTTCGGAGTTCTCCGTTTTCTGCAACGCTTCAAACCGATTTGGCTTCGATGTGGCGACGTTCAACATAAAAATCAGTGAGTTCCTGTCTGCCGGCTCCTGTTTGCAAACCCCCCCAACCTAACAAACCTCTCCTCCTGTCCTACCCCCCAGCTCGTCTGTGTAGTCTGTTTGTTTTGCACTCGGTCTGAGGTTCAGTGATGTGTTGTAACGTGTCGCCTGTGATCTGGAACACTTTCCGGTGCGCTCTTGGTTCGGACAAGACACCGCAAAACTGTTCGACTGTTCTAATGTTCGATGTTGTAATGTGTGTTGTGCTCCTGTTTGTACCCCCCACCTGTTTTCAGCTATACACACCACCACACCAACAACCACACCAACCACCACACCAACAACCACACCAACAACCACACCAACAACTACACCAACAACTACACCAACAACTACAACCACAACTACAACCACATCCACCATTCCTAAAGCCTCAGGTAAGACTGGCTTTTTTGCACAGCCTGCTTATAATACTCAGTTCAGGAAGCAGATTGTCCTTCTACAGCTAGATATATTAGAGTTATCCCAATACCAGCATTTTTACAAGTACTCATACTTTCACTCCATCCAATGTGTCACACTTCATGTTTCAAGTGAAACGTTTGTCAGTTCCATGTTTACAAAAAGTTCATTTAGCCAAAAATAGGCTCTTATCTGCATGTTTATGTTGTATTTAATTAACTTGGTTGTGCTGGATTTCTCAGTCAGACCTCATCTACCTGCCAACTTACCTACCTGGCAACTTACCAACTTACCTACCCCACACATATCTAACCATCTATGTATTACACTCACATAAATTATTTAAAAACAAAAATGTCTAAATCTATTGGAGTTCTGTATAAAGTAAGGGAGTTATTCAATGATAAAGCTCTGCTTATGTTATATAATGTAATAATTGTTCCATATTTAATTTATTGTATTGAAGTATGGGGTAAAGCTTGTAAAACAACTACAAATCCCATTTTTATTTTACAGAAAAGAGCCATAAGAATTATCACTAGAAAAGACATCAGTCATCCATCAAATACGTTATTTTGCCAACTGAAAATTTTGAAATTTAATGATTTAGTTGATTATAATATTCTTCTGTTTATATAAGGCTCACAGAAACATGTTATCTTCCAACATTCAAGTAAATTTTGTTAAGAAAGAGAGTCATTATTATCTGAAGGGGATGGAAATGTTGGTGAAGCCTTGGTTTCGTACTAATTTGAAAGAAAGATGCACTTTAATCCAGGGTGTAGGATTGTGGAGGTACATATGTACATATTTAAAAGAAAGATAAAAGCTAGTTTCTTAGAGTTATATGGAAAAGTATCATGTGAATCTATATGAATTGTTGTTTGAGTTGATGTTTTTTTTATTTAGTATTGTTTTTTTGTAAATTATTTTTTGTGTGAATGTATTTTGAGGATAAAAAGGGGCAGACATTATAAGATTTATTCTTCTTCTGCTACCTTTCATTTTATTTAGCTTTGTGTATTTTCTATTGTGTATATACTTAATTTGTTTTTTTTAAATAAAATGAATAAATAAAAAAAAATAAAATCTAAATCCAATGATTAAATATCTGATAGAAGTTGTTTTCCATGTCTTATAAGAAGGCTTCTCATTTTAAAAAGTAGGCATTTAGCATTTATGATTGTTCAGCTTCCCATAACATTAGTGTTCTGATCAGACTGTGCAGATGCAAATATAAAATATCACCTAGAAACACAAACAAACATCAGTGGGACTGTTAGCAGGAGCTGATGCTTTAAATGCACTCAGTCTGCTGACTCTCATTACAGGATGCTGTCTTGTTTTTCTGTCTCCAGCTCTCCTTTGCTACACTGTGGCCTCAGAGGGAATCTGTTTTTCTGCTCTCTTGTGATATGAGTTTAAAAAAGGGTCTAGTCTGGACTTTTTTTATTGTTGCTCACGGTTTCAGGTGTTTTGAAGTGGGGTTCTGTGGAAAGGTAGAAGCATCTTATACAGCAGTTGTAGTTCAATCTCAGTTTGAAGAAACATTTTTCTCCAAACTGAGATTCACTTCAAAACGTATCAATTATCATTTTGAATTGCAAATAGACTGCTCTTAGACGTTTCTTTTAAGTCTAGGTTGCTTTTTTAAACTGTGTGTGTCTGCTGGAATTATTTACTTCCTAAGCTCACTAATTGTGTTCGTTTGTATTTTGTTTTTTTTGTTTTGTTTTTTTTTCAATCAACACAGACACACCCAACACATCAAAGAAAATCGCGAAAGGTTTGTATGTCGTCTTGTTGCAGATTCTCTCAGAAAGGCAACAAGCTTCCTTCTCCTCTGTATGATCTCGCTGACTCGCCCGTAGCTCCTCTCTGCTGCTGAAAACGCCATCTTCACCTTCTTTTCTGCATGTTGCCATGCTGTTTATCCTTGTATAGGTGCACCACTGCTCCTGCAGTCTTGGTAAATGTTATGTGTTGCCAGATTAAGGTCACCTGAATGATGCTCTGCACCACACACTCTTCAGAAAACTCTTTATCTGTCCCACCTGCACCTCTCATCGGGTTCTCCTGCCTCCATCTGTCACCTCACCGCAGTTATTTATTTATTTATTAATTTTTTCTCTGCTTCTTCCCCACCAGGGAGCAATGGTGTTGTAATTGCAGTCATCATCATCTGCATCCTGCTTCTGGCCATCTTGGGCAGCGTGCTCTACTTCCTGTACAAAAAGGGCAAAATCTGCAACCGATCTGGGAAGCAAGACATGTAAGGAAATTAAGTACAACAAGGGACCAAACTGAAACCTTTAGTCTGATCTGAATTCTTGTCTGTTGGGTTCGGATCAGACAAGAAAATAATACGTTTTTTTAATGTTGCACATAAAAACAGAACTGGACTTCAGCATCTTCCTGGTGATGAGTGATGTATGCTGACGTGTGCCATTTAGAGCAGGAGGGGCCAAACATTTTCTCATTTTCACCGTGGGCCACATGAGGATTATGGTGGCCCTCAAAGAGCCACTTGTAATTCACTTTAACGTCTCATGTTTAACTTTGACTAAACAGGAAACGTCACGTTCGTCTCATTACTACGGCTGAGCAATGCTAACAGCTCTACATGATATTTCCTGCGTAGAATCAGCGTTTTAACATGTCCTCTTATAAACACTGCAACGTACTATGTATACGACAGAAATACTATTAAAAGTAAAAGAAAATGACTTTTACTCACTCACTTATTTTGTTTTGAAGCATAAATTTAAAGTGTACTATTGATATAAAAACTATTTTTATATTAAATTAAGTAAAAATAAAAAATTCCAGGGCCTCTTTGATGGGCCACATTTGGCCCGTGGGCCTTGAGTTTGACTCGTGATTTGGAGTATTTATGCTCCTTGAACTTTTCCACATTTTGTCACGTTCCAACCAAAAACTTAAACATATTTTACCAGGATTTAGTGGTGCAGAATTGTAAAGTGGAAAGAAATGGTTTTCAGTTTCTTTTACAAATAAAAATCTGAAAAGTGTAGTTCATGTGCATTTTTGGAAAAATAACAAACGTATTGCAAAAAAAATAAAAAATTCACTTCCACACCGCTGAGATGAACAGTTGTTGAGATATTTGCATGTGAAGTAACAGGAAGTGATGTCAAAGGGGAACATAAACAGAGCTTTGCTACAATGGTTGACAACAAATATCTGATGTTTAAATTATTTTGAGTCACTATCAGAGAGATGAAGAGTCGGAGCTCAAATAATGTTGTTTCAAAAACCCCTTTGATGTCACTTCCTGTTTCAGAAGAAAATATTCCAATAATGTTACAAACTGGGTAAAATCGTGTGTATTATTAAGTTTCTTAAATATAAAGATGTTTTCCTTTTGTAATTGAAGGAAATGCATGTTACAGGCACTTTAGGAAGCACATGCGCTCATTTGTGCACGTTTCTCTTCCTCCAAAGCACCAGGGAGAAGTCCAGCAAAGACAACATCGTGGTGGAGATGAAGAGCGACAACACGGAGGAGGCCATTCTCCTTGGCGTTAACGGAGAAAAGCAACGCGGTGACCAGGTAAAAATCTTTTTCTGGTAGCTGCACTTTTATAATTACGTCCTGTACCTCCTTCCATATTTCTCACTGTGTCCATGTTTCCCATCTGAAGTAAAAGAGCGCTGAGTTTCTGCAGGTGCAGAAGTAAGGAGGCGACCGCAGACGCACCGACAGCTGCTCCCGTTTCTCCTCTCAGGCCTCCAAGCTTCCACCGCCGCTCCCTGACCTCCAGTGTTGCGTCACGGAACTCATGTCCGCTGACATGGCTTCGGATGTTTGTATTTTTATTCAAAGCTGAAGCTTTAGCTCGCTGTCCTTCACACCCCTTCAAGCTTTAACAATACATAATTATTCCAGCTCCATCACCTAACTCTGCTGAAAAAAAAGAAAAAAAAAAACATCTTTTGCCTACAAACCAAAGACAAACTTCTGACTGTAACTCGCGAGCCTTAGAAACTGCTGACTGTCCACAGAGCAATGTTTTGAGCACAAAGCTGACAGGGACTGTTTTTATATATGAATTAGCATCACCTCAGGCAAAAGCAATCACTGAAGAAACTCAGTTGTGTATAGATCATATTCTATGTGTGTGTATATATATATAAATATATATATTTCTTTATTTAAAATAACAGCATAAAAACAACCCAAAAAAATGACCAGATGGTGTTTATTTTTTAGTTTTTGTGGGTAAAGGAGAACTAGAACAATGAACTTTATTAATTTTTGTATTTTTTTCTCAGTCTGCACACTGAAAGTTTAGTTTCAGACGCCTCACCTCTTGTCTTCAATTCACTTTTGCTCCAACTCTTTTATTTTTTTTTTATTTTACAGTTTATATAATTTAAAGAAGGTAGATTTTGAGATTGATGAATCATTTGTGACAATTTTAATGTTTTTGGGACTTGAAGCATTGGGCGAAAAGTCAAGCCATAACGTTAGAAACGACATTCAAAGCCTTGCAGAAACTCCACATTTTGTATTGTTTAGTTTTATTTGTATTTATTTTCTGTGCACTGATGTGTTTTTTTGGTAATTATTCATGCAGTTGTGTTGTTTCGTGTAAAACAGCTGTTTTCTGTTAATGTATATTAGTGTACTTCTTTACTTGTAGTTTTTTTAAATTCTGTTTTTAAAAAAGCAGGATGAAGGCAGAACAGAATCACAGCATGAATCTGTCCTTGTTGCGAGATGAAGACACGTTTCTGTTAAATGAAGTTATCGACTGAAACTTGAGACACAGAATCCCCCTCGGACCCGATGCCTTAACCTGCATTTAAATGTTACTTCCCAGTATTTGACTACTGAGGAGGGGGAAATGACTGTGACTCAACACATTACTGAGGTCTGGAGACAATCACAACATTAAATGCTTCCTTTCTTTTTGTTTTTAACAAATGTTAACTGTTTTAAAATGTTTGAAAATGCCTTTTAAAGCCTTGGAGTTATAAAGTATACTGCAAATACCAACAAACCTGTTGTCTCTAGTCTTTGAGAAATCCTGTCAAATAAAGTTCAATGATCAAATTATGTGTTTTCATCTTAAATTAGGAGCTTGACGTATTAAAGAAAGTAAATAGTAATAAAGCAGGTAAAGATGTGACTTAACAGCTTCTGTGTAGAAGGAATATTTAGGATTTTTGGGGTTGACTGACTAAATTTGGGAGCTGGAAAAAAAAAATACTTGTAAGTTGAGTTTAAGTAATTACAAGATAAAGAAAATCAGCAATCCTTCAATGAAATGCAGTTTTAGACTGAGATCTACATAATTATGTTGATGAATTAGTCCTATTTTTGTTTTTGTGTACAGAGCCCTGAGACAATCTTTGTGACTTGGCGCTAAATAAACTGAATTGAATTAAATTTTTGTCAAACTTTGAATAAAAGGTTATGCACAATATTGTGTTCAGAGCACGAGTAGTGAATGAGTCGCAGCTACTACCACATCAACTTTCAGCTCACAATCTGGAAAACTGTTGGAGCCAGTTCTGTTTTTTCAGGTCAGTTGGTTGTGGGGGGGGCAAGTTGAATAAAACTGACTCCATAAATTGATCAGTTTTGGATGTAGATCCAAGGATTAATCCCTGAAGGTTTAGTTAAAATGAATCCAGTGGTTCATGAGATATTTTGCTAACAGAAAAACAGGACTGTCTTAATAACCAACACTGTGTTAATAACTCGGCTACAAATCTAGCATTTTTTCTTTTCTTCAATAACTGTCTTTTTAAGTTGTTCGATTTAAAGGAAGATCATTTAAAATCTAAACTAAAGCATGTTTTTAATCATGTCGACCCAAACTTCAGTCCATTTCCTAAAGAATCCACAGATTTATTACGTAAGACGATCACTTGGTCCGCTGAAGGCAGCAGACTAATCACATCGTGGTTTTTAATGTAGGAGTGCATGTCGCTTCAATATCTTCTGATATACGAAACAAAAACAAAGGACTGAAGTTGCAGTTTGGACCACCTGAAGCGTTGCAGGTGGGCTGCAGGACATTTTGAAGGACATCTGCTGCGATCTTTAGTTTTACCTTAAAATATAGATCTCCAGTTCCACATGATCAGAAAGAGTTCTTCAGAGAGTTTCAATATTCTCTCTACGACACATAAATCCTTCAGTACAGATAGTTTAAACTCCAATAGAATACAAGCAGTTAATCACTTTACATATCATGCAAAATCTACTTTCTTTTATGTGATGTTGATCTGAGAGAAAGAGGGGCTTGTGGAGTTACAATAAGGAGGAATTCAGACCAAAACATTGCAGTTCCCCAACTGAATGATTTAAATGTGAAAGGATTTAAAAGCATGATGTCTCCTTTAATGTTCAATAAACACATCTGAGACTTGATGCTTTTGTTGACATTTTATTAACAGCAATGTGCATACTTCCAAATTGATATGAGCTTTAAAAACCATCAACAACAACAACAACAAAGAATGCCTTTTACTGAGGAGAATAAAATGCAGAAACACAGAACAACAGCCCCCTCTGCTGGCAGAAAATTAAAATACCCTAACAGTAGGATGGACAGAGAATGAGGGGGGCATTAAGAGGGATCTGAGCATGATTCTGAGGTTGTGGAGATTAAAAAAAAAAAAAAAAGGTGATCAAACAAACATGAAAATGTTTCACAGATGAGGCCTGATGTGGCTGAAGAGGCAGAGGACAGATTAATGCGAACATTACTCTGTCCTACAGAGGTCGATACCGACAAACACTTTCCTATAATGAAGGCGTTTATTCCCCCTAAAAATATAAAACTAAGTTTACCGGTAAGGACCTTGGTGAGAAGCTCTTGACGTATGGCACAGGTCATGGAAATTAACCAAAAAAAAAAAAAAAAGTAAACAACTTTGGAACAAAAATACATTTACAGGAATGCAACATGAAATCAACCCCCGCCTGCCTTTTACTTTATACAATTTGCTTTTCTTTATAGTGACAGTATCAAAGCACAAATTGGTATGCTGTGCAAAAAATAAAAAATAAGGTTATCAATTCATGAGAATAACATGTTCTCAAACATTAAAACATTGATGCATCGAGGATCATCATCATTCAGAAAGTCTCAAGGCAACTAGTATGAAAAATAAAAATAAAAAAAAAAAAAAAAAAAAAAAGAAGAGGATGGCAAGACAGCAAAGAGATAACACCACAGCTGGGACCAACTGACACTCCACCTAAAAGAAAACCCCCCGAAATATTAAAACTATTAAAAACATTCTTCATTTACTGGGAGAGGCTCAAGTTATGTACCTAAAAGCTGTTTGCAGAAATGTATTTGTTCCATTCATAGTACCTGGAAATAAAGCTGTTTCTACTCACTCAAACACTAAAAACAAGACAAAACAAGTGCAAAATAAGTCCTAAACCATTTGTGTGGCCTCATGAAGCAGATACTTTTGGTTTTAAACTGGCTGAGCGAACAGCTGATGGAAGGAGCCACTAAGCCCCTTCTGGGTTTTAACAGCTATGAAAAATATCACCTTTTTTTTTACTTAAATAAACAAACATTATTCCTGAGTTAGTTTCTTTTGTTTTAATATTTACAGTTGGCCCAAATACTGATTTTATTGTAGACTTTGGGGTGGGACCAGCTAACCCGTGAGTCTACGTCACACAAAGGCTCAGCAGTCAGTCCCTTTCAGACCGGAGGAAAGGAAGCTGATGCGAGTGGGAATTTTATTTAATACCCAAAACATTTTGTTTGCTTTCTCACCGTTAGTACAAAGACAGCAGAGGGGTCGAGGGTTGTGATAAAAACAAGAGGTCATGAAAATCTGTCCCTGCAGTTGAGTTAATCTGTGTGAATTAAATGTGTTCAAAACAAGCAATAAATCAAAGTTTGGGGTCAGAAATTCTTACTTTTAAAACAAATATTACACCATTGTAAAACCATAAACACCTCCCCTAAAAAATTTTAAAAATAAATACTTTGAGCGCTAAAGAACGGATAAAACCTGCTGGAATAAATCTCTCAGTGAACATCTTATTGATCATTTTAACCAGGTGTTTTAAGTCCTGTTACTTCTGTTTCTGTTCACATGGAAAGTCAAGCTAAACTCAACACCGGACAGATTTAAAGGGACAGTCTGGTGATTTTTGAAGTGATGTTCTGTCTTATTAGTAGCTCATCAGCCACAACAAAAGTAATAAAACAAAGTTTGGAGAGAAGGGTAGATGTTAACTTATCAAACTGAGGCTGTTTATGTTGTTTTCCAAGTTTTTAAACAACTTTCAATCTCAAAATGAAGTGTTTTTTAGAAAGCGTCGATTTATGAGCTTAAAAAAAACTATATAAAAAGGAGTTCTGTCATGTCACCACCAGATCATCTCTTTAAGGTTTCTTAAACTGAGGAACCAGATTTTTAAAACTTCTGCTTTTATTTTGACCCACGGCACCTGGCGAGCTCCACACTATTAAGATTCTATCAAAAGAAATGAATAATAATAATTAAAAAAACACTAACGAGTCACCAGCTTGAGAGCTGCTTTTCTTTTTCAAGTATGCTACATTATGGACTGGAAAAACATGATACTGTCACTTTAAAGAAACACTGTTAAAACACTATTCACAAATGTACATTTAAGGCTTTAATTGTTTAGCACTAACGAGTAGCAGCAGTCAAACACTTCTGAATTCATTATAATATTTATGATCATATAACAATAATATATTACCAAAGTAAATCAATGACTTTTTGTTTTTGTTTGTTGCGTAACACCAGACTGAGATGGAAACAGAAAAACTGAACCAGCCAATGAATGCAGAGAATGAAAACAGAACAAAACGAACCTTTTCAGCCACCGCGGACCACGCAGCACGAGCCCCTCTGGGACTGCGGGGTCATGAACGTTAAAACGTCTAATAATCTCACTGCCAGGCTCTACAGCTACACAAGGCCCTGCCTTTACAATGTAGAGCAGTTTGTGGACCAACCGTAATCCCACATTCATGGTGTGAAGGGAGGGGGCGGGGTCATGAGAAGCAGGTCTGAAGCTCACACACAAGCATGCCCACGTACACGAGTAACGCACAGTCAGTCAGAAATGAGTTCAGACCTGAAACCATCGTCATGCTACGCTGGAATACAAAAACACCACAAAACAAGCTGGTTTTCAAAATAAAAAAGTACCAAAATATTGTTAATCAAAGGCCATTTCAGAATGAATTTGACAAAAAAAAGCTGTGCTGCATGTTTTTGTTTTTTCTTTTTTCAAGCTGCTGCTGACTAAGATCCTGGTGAGCAGACACCTGAACGCTTCCTTCCTCCATCAGACAGAAAGAGACAAACCTCACCTGTAATCTGACTCATATAGTTGTACCAAAGGAAACCCTTCAAGCTGAATCGTTTTCACATATTGTATATGCACGTACTGTATATATTACACACATTTAGTATATATTTACTTATATATTAAATTTTCATATAGACATACACTTTTAGTTCTATTTGTGAGGTGTTGGTTACATCTTCAGCAAGAGGCTTTGACATGAAAAATCAGAATGTGTTTTTCCAGGTTTCCTATGAAGGTTTTGCTCTGCGTGTTTTTCCACACGCGTGTGTTCAGCACAGAGGAGATGCAACTGAAACCGAAGTGGCCTGCTGTAGCAATAAAAAATAAAATTAAGAAACAAAAAGTCAAATGCAGTTGAAAGCGCATGGAGTGCAGGGCGTAGAGTCCCAGAGATGCTGTGAGATTCCTGGAGCAAGAGCCAGTTTAAAAATTCACAGCGAGTTGGGGGCGGTGCTGGAGTCAGGGGGCTCTGGGTTGGTCTGTGCCAACCGAAACCAAACCAGGCCAAGCTAGGGCGAGAGCGGGCGTGAGACGGAGGCACCACGATGTGCTATGTGAGGATGTGTGCGGTGGAGGGAACCGAGACGAACTCGCGCAGGATGTTCTTGGCCATTTCTATATTGTTCTGTGCGATCAGCAGTGCTTTCTGGATGTCCTGGTACGAGTATCCCTGATTCATGAGGTGCTCGATCTCACTGCTGATCTGGGGGTTGGCGTCTCCTCCCGTCGACGCAGCGCTGGGCGGGACGGGGCTGTGCCGGCGCTCAGAGTTGATCCGCCTCGGCAGAGGCTTTGGAGGTCTCTCTGGTGCTGCTTCTGACGGTTCCAAGAAGGCTGAGGGGGAAAAAGGAAGAGGAAGTGTTTTAGTTCAAATTTAATCGTTAATTTAAACATTCAAAGATGGTTTCTTTAAGTGGAATAAATAAATGTTTTTTCCTGTCGTGTGCTGTGAAACCTTTCAGCTTCCCACTGTAGTGACATTTAACAAAGCACCACAAGAAGCCAATTATAATCCGTGAGCTTGTCAGCTTGATGCAGTGATTTAATTGGCTCTCAGACACAACGACTGAGGTCTTTAGCAAAATGCTCACACACCCTGCAATCATCATCTTTGGTAAATGTCAGCCTAATGCAGACATGAGGACATCATCTCATGAACAAACAGCTACTTCCTGCTGTAAACGGTTACTTCAAGGAGGCTTTATAAAGGCTGAAATGTCAGCAAGAGATTCATAATCGTCTTCTAGTAATCCATCAAAAACAACGGGAAAATACTCTATAACAAACTAATATAAAGAGCAAGACCCCCAAACTTTAACAGTTCTAATTAAAAACATACTGATTTTTGTAAAGCTTTTACTTTATAACACCAGTTTAGAATAATTCTGATTTCTTTGATTGACAACAAGCAAAACATTTGTTCTAGTTTAATCTAAAAAGCCATAAAAAAGAAGGTCTTCTCTGTCTGTCTCAGGGAATATAAGAGGATAAGGAAGCAAACATACATGCCATAGCTCCAGCATCTACATCTAGAGAAAGGCGATTGAAAGCAGCTGTGGAGGACACAAATGATGACGATGAGGAGGAAGAAGATGACAAAGAGCTTCCAATTTCTGAGAGGGTCCGTCGTGCAGCGGGCAAATGTAGGGGCTTTGGAAAGTCATAGCCGTTATCGTCGTCTTCCTCATCCTCCTTGTTCTCGAGTACAGGGTCTCTGGGACCGTTCGTCATCACCAGAGGGGGCAGTTCTGAATAACCTGGAGGGATGAAAGGCAATGAGTTGGCACTACAAAGTGTATTTAACAGAGGCTCCTCCCACCACTCACTATATTCATCTTGACTGGTTAAAGTAAGGTTCATTCTGAAGGAGACGACGCATGATTAAATCTAAAATAACTCGGCAGTAATTAGTTCAGCCAGGCTTCTACTGTTAGTGGGCTAAAATCAAATACCTGAATCTCTGCCTTGGATGTTGTACATGGCTTCATGACTCATAGGTCCATCTTCAGCAGCTAGTGTCAGCCTACAGCAACAAACAGAGGTGCCTCAGACAAAAACTTCTCTTCATCAGCTGGATGTGGATTCATTGGGGGTTTAAATACCGTGAGTTGAGCGCAGAGGGTTGGGCCTGTGCCTGGAGTGCTGACAGAGGTTGAGACTGTGGGGGTCTTGGCACTGGTAGAGGCTCCCCAGTGGGTGGTGCCACGACGGGACGAGAAGAGGGAACCATGTATTCAGAGTCGTCCTCACTGTCGCACGGCTCTTCTCCTGTCACTGGCCTCAAAACTGGAGACGGTCTGAGAACAAACCAAGAATAAACATATTTATGGAACTTCAACACTAAAAAAAAATAATTAATTTCTTAGAGGTCCATCACATGGCAGTTAAACACACCTGTTTGCCAGTGAATAGATGGCATTGGCTGAGGAGGAGGGTTTCACTTTGGGGTTGTCGTATTCTGGACCAGTTACTGCAGCAAAAATCTGAGAGGCAAAGAAATACAGACACCTTAGATCCTTTTTACATTCAAACAGAAATTTTAATATTTGTTCTTTAGGATTCTTGCATGACATCAAGCTTGGAAGCTGGTTACAGCAGCTGGTTTGATTTAAAATGTATATTCAGAACAGGAAAGTTCACTAATTAAAGCAGCACTGGCGGAGCTTATAAGGCTGAGTTCACCTGAAACTCCTCAGACTGAAGACGTCTCTTGGAGCAGAGAAGAAACGTTTCATTAAAGAAGAACCTACTTATTTTTACTTTTTAATTAATGCAGTCATTTAAATTTTTTACAAGAACATAAGAATTGGATTTTCTTTTGAATCTCAGCCAAGCTGATAGTTACTTGAAAAGGTGAATAAATTAGGGGTGTAAATGAGCAGCTTAATCTTTGGGTGAAGATCTGATGTTTCTCAATATCAGTCTGTCGTGATACGATTTGGATTAAGTTTAATTCACAGGTCTGCGATCAACATGATGCAACATCATTAACTAACACAATCACGATTGTTAGAAAGTCATATGAGCACATGATGACGATATGATCAATGTGTTATTACACCACTAATATGAATGTGTTTTAAAGTTATTTCAGGATTAATCTCAAAATTGCAGCTCCTTCATGCTTACATTTCAAAGGATGTTTCAGAAAAACATCCTTAATTATTAATTAATCAACCTTTACAGTCCCTGCTTGATTGACGAAGTACAACACTTATATTTGGAAGCAGTTTACTGATCGAACAGCATCTGAAAAAAGGAGCTCTTCTTGTGAAGCTTCACAGCCCATCCTTGGGTTGCAAAACAAAACCATCAGAGATAATTAGAAACTAAGAGCAGTCAGTTTCACTCCGATATGAAAACAAATGAACTGAAGATAAAGGCCTAATTATTCACATAAGAAACAGGTTGATCACAAGCTTTTTAACAGGGATCAACGTCATAAAGCAAAAGACTAAAAACTGCAAAAGCAACACAGGTGGTTTGAGAGTAAAGAAGCAGAATATTCCTCAACTGTGAGTTAAACCTTCAGCCTAACAGAGCTACATTTACACGCTGAACATAAAACTAACAAATAAAGACCAGGAACAACTGTAGTATCCAATAAAAAAAAGTAAGAAAACCTAAGTTTATGCCTACCAAAACCACAGCAATCATTGGTTGAAAGTGATTCTAAACATACTGATAAAAAAATGTTTACTTTAAATAAATTGAAGCCTTTGATTTTGAACACTTATAAATGTAATTTATCAAGTATAATAATCAATTCAGTTTGAATGTGTAATAAATGCTGTTTACAAATATTTAAAACTGTTTATTCCTTCATAACATTCTTAAATTTAAGAAATATTAAAAATATTTACCAAATGCAGACAAAAGGCAGTTCTATGAGTTTATAAGTAAAAACTGGTTGTTTTCACTTCATTGGTTTAACGGTCTTCAGAAATGACCTGACAGAACCTTTAATAATAATCTGGGGTAAATTCGGACCTGTGTGAACAGTTTTTATTAATCTCAGAGCAGCGTTGGACTAAGTGAAACCAGTGAAGCGAATGTTTAGTGTGTTGTGGTGGTTCTGACCAGCTGCTGGTCCAGACTGAGGGAGCTGTTGTTCTTCTGGGAGTCTGAGCGGGTGTCCAGAGCAGAGGGCAGCGCCAAGGGGAGGGAGTGTCTGTTGGACAGTTCCCTGACGCCTGCTCGGATGTCCCCTCCCAGATTGGAGACTTGTGTGGATGAAGAGGAGGATGACGATGAGGAAGAGGAGGAGGTGGGGGCCTTGGGAACAGGCCTGGAGTTCCAGTCAGACATGGGACGGTTTGGGGGTGTGGGAGGGAGCTTATCTCGAGGGGTGTCCCCCGGAGTGCTGGGTAAAGGCCGCCTCTGAAGTCGGGCTTCGGGGACGGCTCCGACCGTGTGGGGTCTGTCTGGGGGAGGAGGAGGAGGAAGATCCCGCAGTCCGGGAGGAGGAGGAAGAGGTTTGTCTTTGTGGTGAGAGGGTGCCTGGAGGAATACAACAAACAGAGATGTTTTTAAATATCTTAATTACTTGGACAAAAACTATTTTTCTATTTTTCAGAATGACATTCAGTTACCTTACTGCTGACCACCGGACTGGAGGCACCTGTGGGGTTCGCTGAAGGTCTGTGTGGTAATAAGTCCAGCCTGGGAGGCACTGGGGGAAGAGATGACTGAGGAGGCATGGACATGGGTGACGGGGGGCGTTCCACCTGCATCAAATGAACACAACAGTCAAAAACACACACAGGCAAAATTCTACAACAAAACATTTCTTCAACCAGAACCCATTTTTTTAAAGTTTTTATGATTAATTATCTAACATTATTTTTTGCCACTGATTATTTTGTACAAAAGGAAGACGACTGTGAGCACGTTAAAAAAAGAGACTGGGTCAGCAGTAAGAACGTTCCAGGGACACACTTCAAAGTGTGATCTCAGGTATTCACATATTCAGAATAATGCATACAGACCGGCTCAGAGGCACATAAAAGATGCAAGATAGGAGAATGTCTCAGATATCAAAAGCCAAGAGATGACATAAAGCTGCTACCTTGGCATCATGAAATATAGAGATGAAAGAAACTAAAAAAACAAGATGTGAACTAGAATATTATGGGGAAAAAGAAAGAAGGGTACAAAAACGAGTCTTAAAAAGGCAAGGATAAAAAGAAGAGGACAATAAAAAAACAAATAAAATAAATAAAAGCCTGGGTTGCACCACAGCTGTGAGTAGAAACCATAAAAGTGAAATTATTTGAGTCAAGGTTCTTCACAATCTTACCTTTGCAAGATTACTCATCACCAGGTGGGGGTCTTCAAGTCTGTCATCGTCGTCGTCATCATAGCTAGGCGACGGTGCGCCCTCGGCCCCCATGATGCATCTAGAACCTCCGCTGTTGTCCTTGGGGTCGAAAGGATCAACAACAATGGGTTCTGTACCTTTAATTTCACAGCGACAAAAAGGACATCCTGTTCCCTGACCCTCTGACTCCTGTAACACAGGTAGGAACACAGGTTGACGTCATGCAGATGAGCATAAAGAAGCTCCTCAGTAAGTCCACTTCACAATATAAATGTAAAATCTGACTTGTTTCCACCCACTCTCCTACCTGCCAGGCAGTGAGACAGGAGGTGCACATGAGATGACCGCAGGGCTCGATCTTCACATCCTTGTCATTCTCAGCACAGATCTTACAAAGCTGGAAAGTGGAGCCCATCTCACAGTACAGCTCATATTGCTCCTAAGGGGGTGAAGACAATAAAAAAAAAACATGGGGAGGCAGTAACATCACAAAGAGCTAACAACACCTGAGATCATTCTGAAACGAGCCGGTGAGAATCAGGAGCGTAGCTAAAAATGCGGAGGCGTATTTTTAGTTTCAGTCTTGTGCTTCTGAAAAACATTCACGAAAGACTTTGAGATCTCTAAAACAGTTCGTCTGGAATGACTATGATGAGACCTTAAATGTCAGGACAAGATGCATCTAAATTAATTAGTCAATCTGAAATACAAAAAGCTCATAACATCATCCTTCCAAGGAAGATAATAGTTTATCGCGGGTGCTTCTTTTGTCACTTTCTACATTTCTTAAATATTTTCAAAACTTTTTTTTCCTCGCTCATAAACGACCATCTCACATTTTTTTTCTTTTAGGAGACATTTTCTAAAATCAGGATATCTACAAAACAATCTGATAGACACAGTGTTCTGACCTGAGTCACTTTAATGTGGTCTTGTGGTGAAGGCTCACACAGTCCTGTCAGGTCAGGGTTTTGGGTCCGGCCATCAGGGAACAAATAGCTGGAAGACACAGAAAATTAAACTCAAAGAAATGTCTTGAGCGCATTGCTTATATATTTTAATTTAAACATGATTGTTAGTTAGCATGATTACACTACATCTGTTCAGTTCTTTTATTCAATGTAAGCTGAAGGATGTAAATTAGGGTTGGGCAAAATCACATTGTGTGCAATTACTATCAGAAAAACTGTAAACAATATTTGCCACTTCGCAATTAATGTCACGTAATGACATTTTGTGTGAGATGCACTCTCACTATTTGTGCATGTGAGCTTGTGGCATGTTGTGTTACTAAAGATATAGATGCCACTCCACGTTGTAGAAAAGGTGAGTTTCAGTTCACAGTTTACTATTCAACCTGTTAAAATAAAGAAGCTTGACTGATTATTTGTAAGTATAATTTTAGAACTGATTTAGAGTCAAAAATATGCAGTAACTGTCATCTATTAGTTGTAATATTAATTGTTATATTGGCTAAACGCAACAATTAATCTTGATTTTTTTTTGCCAATATCGCCCAACCTTAATGCAAAGGATGTGAGTATTTTACAAATGAGTTAAACACTTAAATTACTGTGTGAGAAGTGCTTTGTCCTTAGGCCTTCTCAGTTTAAATCAAACGCAGCTTTTGTTAAACAAAGGAATCAACACTGCCAATAAAAGCCAAGTTTTGTGCCAGCCGCCTGAACCAACAGCAGCTCTGCTTTGGTTGTTAAAACAGCAGAAAGATGGAAAGATTTATGATTTATGCTGAGAGAGAGTCAGCTGTAGGATGCCAAAAGACAGTAATGCTCACACAGAGAGGCATTTTTTATAGAAAAATGAGATAACAAGAAGATGAATGATGAAAAGAAAAGCTTTGCAGACAAAAAAAGGCATCAAATCAAAACCACAAAGCAGCCAGAGATACAGCAGAAGCTCAGACGTTAAGACATAAAGCTACAAGAAAAGGCAGATATAAATTCACCAAACAAAAAATTATACTTACAATCCTTCTCGAAAACCATCTATGAGGGCTTGGAAGAGGGGTTTATTGTGGGGAATGGTTTGAAGAATATTCCCATCTGCCGTCACATAACCGATGGCCCACTGGCCCAGTCGTGTACAGCTCAGACGGAAGATGTAACTGAGAGGAGAAAAGGAATAAGATAACTGAAAATAATTCTTAGAAGACTGGCACACAGAAATTTAAGAGATAACTCAATCAAGTCTAGGGAAACGATAAGAAAAACAGGAAAATATAAACATTAGTTACTCTTTAAGGATGTAAATATGCAGACATTGTTCAAGACAAAAAACTCAGACTTTTTGTTTAAAACGAATGACAAAGTGCAACAAATCTGTTGTATGGCTCAGAGAACAGGAAGCTACAAGTTCGGAAACACGAGTTGTCAAAATACATAACTAAATTGGCATTTTTCTCAAGTACAGACAATATTAATTTTAATGTGGAAACAAACTGGAGCAGGAACAGAGAATTTACTCCCTAATCAAACAAACCGAATAGTACAAAAAATGTGAAATAAATAAAAACAAATAAAAAAACAATATTTTGTCTTATTTAGACAGACTGTAATGATCAAATATGACAAAGGGTGTTGGAGGTGAATACTAGACACGTCTTGCTGTAAAAATGTTTCAAACAAAAAACAATGCACGAGTTTAACCAAACACAGGGCAGAGTGTTGTTTCTTTTTTTATGCTGACAATTTTGTTTTTCAAAAATTAGCTCAGAGAGGAACTGACTGTCTTTGCAGATGAAGTTAATTTGACCTTTAGGGTCATGTGGAAACGTTGGCATGTGACGGATGTGGGCCAGAAAAAGAACATCCCATTAGTTTCATGTTTAGATTACTTCTGAGACGATGAAAATTAACATCTGATTTAGCCACTGATCAGTAATTCTTGGTAAAATCAAAACTAGATGAAACATACATTGACAGATCAAGCTTCATTTAGTGCCACAAAAATACTTGATGTGGACGTGTTTCTATGCTGGCCTGGCCTGTGAAGTGACATCAGCTGTTTGTGTACAATCAGGCCTTTGATGGAAGGTGCAGTGCCACGATGACCCAAGCTCTCCAATCTGCTTCCCCTCCCACACACATACAAAAACACAAACTATAGCAAAAAATGTAATATGAATCTGTCTTCATAAATTGTCTTTAGAGTTATATTAACCGGTAACTATGTTGTTGCTAATGGAAACGTGTTCCAATGAAGGAAATGAAAGTATTGCTCATGACTTAAAGTGCTGCTAATAGAGGCTCGTGACAGACCATGAACATTAATCTTGAGTGGACAGATTATGTGGATAGACTGTAGGCCTACGTAACGTTTGTGTGATGTCTCACCTGCCAGGCTTGTGGATGAACTTCTGCAAACGGGCTTTGACCTCATCGTAGGTGAGGAAGGCCATGTACCCTGAATGAGTAACAGCCAAGCTGTTCCAGTTCCGCAACAGGGATGACCAAGGCTACACCCCCCCCACACACACGCGTTCAAAAAGGAGAGGAAAAAAGAGAGAGAGAGAGTGAGTCATTCAAAGTGTGAGTGAGTGGACAGCAGAAGCTCAGCATAGAGAAACGGTGTATACATGAATAAATGTTCAAACAGTTTAATGAACAGGACTGTGATCTACAGCCTGCTCCAGTCAGAGTCAAGAAATGTAAAAAGGTAGTTTAAGAATAATGTGCAACACCTACATTATTTAATGCCACATGAAGGCAAAAAATGACAGCAATAAGACAGAAAGCAAGGGAGGCGACTCGTGTTAGGACTTTGCCACGTGTTAAAATTAGGAAGATATATGTTAATATTGGTGAACAGTATTCATCCTAATATTTGAACCTGTCTAAATTAATCCGTGTGACAAAGTTTCCCACAAATAGTTGCATAGTTGTGGGCATTTCAAACCCAAATTAATTTTGTCGTTAGCATCTCCATCCAGTCTAGAGAGCACCAGAGCTGCATTGACAGTTGCACAAGGGCTGTCCTCTGAAATAAATCATCTGAAGCAAATGTACAATTCTAAAAAGCACCCTGATAAAGGAAAAAACAGTTCAAATCTGTCTATATTCATTTGAAAAGTGCACTTAAGCAAATTAAAAGATAAACATGGGGACAGCTACAAAGGTGGATGCAAAGTCAATAGTTGTAAATACTCAAAATTCAGTTAGACAGCAACAAGAAAATCTGCCAGTTTTCTTAAAATTTCCAACCATTTTCGGGGCAAACAGTCACAGTCAAGTAAGATACCACGTTTACATGAACACGTGACAACTACAACATTTAGCGAATAACTAAAGTCTTGCTCACATAACTCCCTCAAACTGGACTAGAAATGGCTTCTTCCCACATAAGTGTAATGTGTGAAACGACAGAGGGCTATAAGTTAAAACCACAGACAGTCGGTGCTAACGGCACTGCAGCCACTGGACTGGTTCCATAACGATAAGTAAACACAGCGTCTTGTGAGTCGACTCAAGTGGTTTCATGTGTGAACGACCAAAGGTGTCTCAAAAGTCCTTTTTCTAGACGCGTCAAGGAACCACAGTGAGAAAATGGCTTCAAATAAAGCGTAGAAAAATTGTGTGCGAAGGTAAGAAAACAATTGGTGCTTTCAGGTTTTAGCAACTTGCTGATGTGAACGAACACGAGGCCAAGCAGTGAGAAGTCAGTAATGATCTTAACTAAGCAACTGTTGCAGTCTGTAATCACCACATCACAGTTCTGTACCAAGAACAACCTGTGGATTTATCTCCCAAACAAGTGAATGTCACAGAAATGATTGGCAACAGCAAAAACCAAGGAACTCTGCATCAAATTTTACAGATGTTATTTTGATTGTGAAAGTTTAAAGTGTACGAGAGTAACTAAAAACCAGAACACTTCATTTGAATGTTTATTTGGAGACATTCAAGTAAAAATCAAAGTTAATAAATGCCTCATAATGATGGTGAATGGTGTTGCAAAGGCACAGTCAAAATCTACACCTCAAACTAACTGAACAGCAAAGACACTAAGATCACACAGACAACAATTACTTCAGGTTGAAGGTGAAGGTGGTTCTGCAAGATTTGGAACTAGGAAGTGTAAGAGTTACCTGCTGTCTTTGCAACTGACTTAGTTTTTATTAAATAACCTCAGAGTTGGTAAAGATCCTACTTTTTGTTTACTATGACTATCTGTGACTCAGTTATTCTGCAATCCCCTGTATGGTGTGAGAACGTAGAATGAACATATACAAAATGATGTACATGTGTAGCAGTACAAAAACTGAACTTGAAAGTCCATGTTTGGCTTGAACAAATTTGCTCAAACTAAAATTCAGTGAAAGGTATTTATAGTTTTAGCTAAAGGACATTTATGCCACCTTCCTGTTCTGCAAGTCATTTTTTTCTGTTTTATTTTAATTTTATCAGACTATCTTGGTTAGTGCCTACAAGTTAGCTAAAACACTGAAAATAACTTGAGAAATGAGGAGCTCTTCATATTCAGTTAGTGGATTACTGCTAATAAATACAAGGAGTTAGAGTCTGTGGCATGTTGAGGACAGGTCTTAAAATGGCCACAAACCTACTTCCTCTTCTGAGTTTGAGGACATGCAGAGGAGAACTTCTGTTAGAGGGAGTGTCACATAGGAAATGTCTAATCTGTTCAGGCTTCATTAAGCCTGTTGGAGCCTCACACACACAAGTACCGAGGGATAATGTCACTCTGGGAATAAACAGCATACACTGCTGCACAGCAGATATGCTACGTTTCAGATAAAGTCAATTAAAACCGGGTGTAATGTCTGTTAACTTTGTGGTTTATGCAGACCTAAAGAAATTTTGTAGATCAACTCTAGGTGAACTTCCGTTTTCAGAAATAATTTTTACAGTAAATTTGGGTTTTTCTGGTAGTTTTATTTGCATACTCAAGTACTTTGCATACTGCTAACTCTGGTGACTGAAAAAAAACCATGCTAAACTAAGATTCAGATGATTTCTCTTATCCCATTGTATTTTAGCTTGCAAGAATTGCCATTAGAGCAGCTGACTGACTTGTTGTTGCTTATAGCTATAGACCAGACAACCAATATGATGTAGATAAGAAACTAAAACCTACACTGAATTGTACTGGTGAGAGTAAACGTTTACCTCCAGTCTACATAAACTGAACTAAAAAGAAAAGTGTCTTGACTGTTTTAAGTTCATCACGTGGTCATTAAAACGTTTTCCTGAACAAGAAAAACAGACCCTTATGAAGTGGTAATCTCAAGTTTCATTCTCTTGTTTGTTGCACATTTCTTTATTCATTAACCAACAAGGAAATGTTGAGGCAAAGGGTGAGGTGCATAATAAATGTGTGTGTGTGTGTGTTGTCTACCTGAAATAGCCTCGTAAAGATGTCAAACTCAAAAACAGAGATGTAGTCGTTGCAGGTAAGGTCTATAGTGGACTTAAGAGCCATGGCCTCCAGCCCGGAGCTGATGGGATGAAACTCGTGGAGGGACTGACGAAACACTTTCCAAGGCACAATGGTTCTGTAAAAAGTGACCAATTAAAATGATCTCATTATGTGCAAGACTAAAATAAAGGATTAACATTATAGAGAAAAAACTAGGATCGTCAACCGTTTTAACCTTAACTTGGGAATACTGACCTTTTCTTAATTTCTCTATTGTCTATGAAAAGCAGCGGTGTCTATAATACACTTTATAAACAAAATGTCCAGTGTAAATAAAAATTAAAATAGTTTTCAAATACAAAAAGAAAAAACATTTTTATCATATTCAAGCTACCTACGTAAATAAAGATTTGATGGTCAGCTGTTCTAAAAATAATTGATCGTCTGTATGATGATATGAAACAAATGAATTCAAGAGCTCAAATGCCAACATTTGCAAAACCATACAGGCTGAAAACCTTGATCAGTTCCTGTTCTAGATGCAAATTAAATGGACCATATCTGATAAAAATCCAAACTGATTTTGCAAAAGGGCAGTATTTAAAAACAGCCTTGACGTTTCTTTGTACTTTTCACAATAGTTGTGTCAGTGGGAACTGAACCATTTATGCGTTTACAAAATTTACATGGCAAAACCCTATTTAACCTATGATATAGGCAAACATTTTTCCAAGAAAAGTGTGTGTTTCTCACACACATTATTTTAACTGTACCACTTTTTTAAATGAGTAACAGTTAAAAACTAACTTTAACTTTAAAGAGACCTCCTGAAAGCTCAAGGGCATCAATTTTGAGTTTAGGATAAAAGATCACAAACAAAATAGCTTACTTCTCCTCAAAAGCACGTCTCCAGAACTCTGCAGCATCTGCTTTGGTTATGCGGAAATTGTCGCCCTGAAAAAGACCACTGGGGAAGATGGCTTTCAGTTCAGCCAGCATGTGGCTGAAGATCAACGACAGTTTGGTGAGATTCCGCCTGTAAAAAGACAAACATCCATTGTTAGTTTCTTTCTAGTTTCAAGGTTATTAGCCACAACAAAAAGGTAAAACATAATTAATTTAACACAAGTGGCACAAATTAAAGTTGAAATATTATATATTGTCTGTGTGTCAACTTCCTTGTTGGACAAAAAAAAAACCCCTGAACTTTAAAAGTAAATTGTATGACATAATGAACACATGAAAAACAATCACTACAAGGTTGAATTTAAAACGACATATCATTCATTAGAAGCTCGTTTTATTTTATTCTTAATGAACAAACTTAGTGGCGTCTCGGTTTAGATTGACATACCCATACAAACACACCCCAGGAGGAAATTCAAATGTTAGCCCCATCTCATAAATAAAACAATCTAAAGGAAATATGTGCAATTTCATATTAGTAGATTATCGTTTCTAGTCTACCCAGAAGAATAAATGATGATTTACAGAGTATGCTTTAGAGCGAAAATATCTGTTTGGGATTTTGTTTACAGCAAATCATCCCTAAAGTTTCCCTGAGAGTCACAAGCTTGATGAGGAAAAAACAGCAAAGCTTTCAGGCATGAGTTTCCAAAACGCATGAGAAAGAGAGGCTGGGACTTCCAACAGTTCTGACTCAGTTGAAAAAGCCTGGCCAACAAGCACAGAGTAGAGGAAATGACGGTTGAGAAGAAGAGAAAAAAAATGAGATGACATAATAAGGAAGATGAGAAGAAAGCAAACGAGGAAGGTCAAAAGGGAGTGATCGCTCTCACTCTCACACACAAATAAAATAAATAAATGAACAAAAGAGAGACTAAGAAATGAGAATGGATCCCTGCAACGTCACCACACCCCAGCAGCCCATCTTAGCGTCGGATGTGTTCTGCTGAAAAAGCCACGATTAAAAAGGCAGCACAGAGAGAGATTGTGCGTGGCTGCTGGACAGGCTGAATTGACATGCACGAGAGAGTGAGCGATGAAAGTGCTGCTACACTGCAGCTGCCTCACACCACAGCACACACCCTGTGAGTGGAGACCGAGGGGTGGGTGTGGATGGAAACACTGAATGAGGAAGGAGGACAGTGAAGGGAGGTGGATGAATAAGATTAGTGTACGTTGACGCCCAGCCAATATAGACCAGTGCTTGTCGATAGAACAGTTAAATGAGATATCCTGATGGTCATTTTTGAAGTTCTGTCAAATAGTATTAATAGTTAATACCTTAACAGCCATGGCACCAGTCATAGAGCACGATGTATGGAGAAAGTTAGTCTCGGTTTTCTAAACCAACAATGACCATGTTGCTATGTGATGCATGATTGCCATTTGGGCCAAACCTGCATTAGTCCATCAGGGGTTGAGTGTAAATTTAGTCTCACTAAGCACAACAATCAGGGGAACTGGTATATTCATGAGCCTCTCACCATTAGCATAAACCATCAACATTAATTAAGAAGAACAAAGCGCCTCTGCGTTCTTCCTACCTTCTGTTGTTTACAACTCAAGCCAAACTTATTTTTTTTGGGGGGGGGGGGGGTTTACCATATTGTATATTTGTCAGCGCACTAGGGATGTGAGGATGCATCTGTAATACAAAAGTCTCACTACAGACGCTCCCGTCAGTCCGTTTTCTTCCGCTCATCCAGGTCGGGTCACGGGGGCAGCAACCTAAGCAGAGAGACCCAGACTTCCCTCTCCCCAGCCACTTGGCGTTCCCAGGGATGTGCCCTCACCAGGGAGGTGTCCAGGAGGCATCCTAACCAGATGAACCACCTCAACTGGCTCCTCTGGACGTGGAGGAGCAGCAGCTCTAGTCTGAGTTCCTCCCTGATGACCGAACTTCTCACCCTATCTCTAAGGGAGAGCCCAGACACCCTGCGGAGGAAACTCATTTCGGCCGCCTGTATCCATGATCTTATTCTTTCGGTCACGACCCAAAGCTCATGACTATAGATGAGGGTAGGAACAGATGTTCCAAATACTATTAATGACTTTTTGGCAACATCAATTCAAAAATACCTAAATCCATTTCATCTGATAAGAGAAAGATAAAACAAGAAGCTGGAGAAATTTGTGGTATATTTACACCCTCCTAGTAGTAAAAGGATCCTCAACAATGAACAATAGGCTGTGTTGGATTTTAAAGATCCTGTCGATCTAAAATCCACAAGACTTTAGACTGGATGCAGCAAGAGCTTTTGCTTATTTTTAAAGCTTGATGACAAACGAGACCAGCAATAACTCTGCATTTCCCTGAAGAACTTTGCATTTGCCATTTTCATCTTGCAGTGTTTATTAATGAAAGCCTTTAACACAAACTGTGCTTTTACAGAAGTTATATCAGCAACAGGTCATCTTCTACTTCTGCTTCCTGGCTTTGTTGGCCTACAAAGCCTCAAAACTTCTTTCTCATCCTCTCTGTCAGTCTCTACACTGAACTTTTATCTATGATACAACACCTCCTGCACACTCTACTTTCACCTACAACATGATCCCAGAAAGTTTCTGTGTCCGCCAAGGTTTTGAGGAACTTCCACATACTATTAATCACTGTGATCTTTTAACTTGGATAAAAATAACATTTTTCCACCATAGCAGCGCTGGTTCAGGGCCGGTTCTAAACTAGTATTGGTAAACGGTTAACAACCAGTTTGTATTTCCACTGCCAAAAAGGTCCACCACCACAGACCCACGTCATTGAGTCACATCAAAAGTCTTTTCCAGTAAATGTTTGAGCCTCTCTCTGGTGTATTTAGAGTTTCTGTAGAAGACCACACTGCATGGAGACAGTTTATCTGCAGATCACAGAGCTTTTCTTGTTATCCCTGCAAACTGATGCTTAAAGCAGCATCCATAAAGACAACAGTCCTTGTTTGAGAACACTCTTCACAATGCCAACCGGCATTTCCAAACCACTGAAACTTATTTATGCAATGGAATGCAAATGAGAGATACAAACACCACTTTAGGTAGACTCTACAAACGCCAGCTGGTGACTTAAAGACACGATGTTTAAATAAGTAGCCGCAAAAAAATATAATAAATAAATAAAACAAACTATCTTGAATTCAGTTGTGAATGCAGCTCTATTCTTCCATCGCTGCTTAAAAGCTGAATGTATTTATGAGATTACTTTGCCTTAAATTAGAAACAGATTGATTCTTCCATATTTCAAAAATGTCAAATGTAGCTAACATTTAGTCTTTGTTGCTGTGGATGAAAAAAATTATGTTAAAAACATTCCATATTTGTGGATTTAAAATGTGTCATGACAGATAAAATGATCTATTCTGATTAATGAATTATAAGGTCACTTTGTCAGGCTCCATCTTTGATCTAATTGAGCAAACTCGAGTCATGAGGCCCGTGTTAGTTGATTGAAGCATACACAAATCCCACAGCCAATCACAAGAATTTCCCAATTACCGGTAGATCTTGGATCCTCATCTGCACGAATCACAGGCCACCAGCTGTTTTGTGAGTTTGGGTCTGTGGCTTCCTCAGTCTCTTGAACTGTGTTGAATATATCATCTTAATAAATCACCATAAAACAGTTGACTTGTTAAATGTTTGAATACACATTTATGTCAGAAAATCCACCAAAGCTGCTTTTTAAAATATCACTTCCAGCCCATAATGAAACCAGCTTTTTGTTGTTTGAGTTGGTGCAATGAAATACCCTCCATTTGCATTTGATTAGTGCTTTAGAGACTGAAATAAAACATAGTGATGCTAAGTAAACACTTTCTCTGAATTGGCTTTGGAACCAGTTTGATGGTAAAACTCTCAAGATTTTTTTTCATCATTTTATTTTGTTTCGGTCTCCACAAAACATTTGATAGCATCTGGGTCACAATGACAAGATTTCCCCTGTGATAATCTGCAGGTATTATGGGTGCATCATCTTTTCACACTAGTCACTGTTTTCAAACAAACAAAAAAACAAGTTAGTAAAATGTGGGTTTATTACAGTTTATATTGTCATTGCAGTATTATACCAATATACCAAGTTTTTTTTAAGTCATGCAGCTTTAATTAAATGATGAAAAGCAGATCTTACCATTTTTGCAACACTGTTGTTTATTGATGACCTGACCAATTTAACAGAACATTTATAGTTTTGTACATTTTAAATGCTAACACGTCAACAATTAAAGCTCATACTCTGAAGTTTGACGTTTTAGGAGGGAAGTGTGGTAAAAATTAAGAGATGGAAATTAGCTGTAAGACAAAAAAAGAATACAAGTGTAACTGCATTTTGCCCGATGTTGAACATTATATTAATGTATTTGGTCTATAAAAAAAATCAAATCTTTAAACCAACTTGCACGTGGTTAGTATGGCAACAAATTAGGAGGATTCATTTTTAATACAATATTCTGCTGTGTAGAGAAAACGAAAAACAAAAAAAAAAAATTCAATCTCATTAAATCTAAGAGGAGCCGTTTTTGAAAATTCAGCAAAATTATCAAGTAAAAAGCACAGGAAACTTCAGAAAGGAAATACAACCACATAAATGAAAAAAAAAATCCCCAAATAGCTCAATGTTAATTTGCTGGTTCAGAATGTTTGCACTGTTTGACTTTAAACTAAGTACAACAACATTTATTGTATGACAGATTAAGTTAGACAAACGAATGTCAGGTGTCTTCAGCACGGTATCATCATGAGTGTGAACCCGTAGTGCACAACACCTTTATGAAACGATAGTCACAACTCATATCTATTTGAAAAACTAAATGATTGACAGAATGAATCCTGTATGCCTGTAAAACATGTTGCATAATCTGATCAAACTTCTTGGGCTGACCACAATTATTAAACAAACTTTTTTTTTTTTTTTTTTTTACAAGTGTCTCAGTTGAATGAAACTTACAAAATACTACTTTGTGCTTACTTCTGGTACAATTCAATGCAAACATATTTTAATATCAAGGCATAAATCGTACATTTAATTAAGTCTACTCCAATCAAGAGTGTCAGATATTTGCAAAGTAAATCTTCACAACATCCATAGGGATACTTAATTGTTCTCAGACCAATTTAATAAACAGTTGGATGAACATCTTTGTTAAATTTTCAGCAAGCACAAACACTGGAAAAAATGAACACTCAATACATATACAGATATATGTATTGAGTTAAGGTGAAGCACAATGTTTTTGCCCTCGCTTGTGTGTCTTTGACCAAAATATCTCATAACTCAATGTGAAAGATTTCTTGAAATTTGAAGAAAATAATCTGAATGTACATCTACACCTGATGAACTTGGAGTTAATCCAATTGAAGATGGCTGCATCTGCTAATCCACAACATCAAATGGTAATAACTCAGATCCATTTTACACATATTGAGCAAAGATTTGATGTGGGAGCAGCAGAGTCATCCACAACACATACTCTGAGCAGTGTATATACTGGACAGTAGCCAATACTTCAAGAGTCGGCCACTACAACTGTTGCTGCTTTTGAAGTTGTCATGCAGTGACCCTGCAGAGTTACAGGGTGATACCATACTGGGTGGTTTTGGCGACATACTCTGGATTGTTGTGTGTTTTGTGCACTTCTTTGTAGTAGCATCCCACTGTCACTCCTCACCACAGCAAGAAGTCAAAACTCTTATTTTTTTTTTAACACTAGCTTTTTGTCCTTCCTCCTCATGCTATATAGCGACCTCTGACCTTGTAGCTGGCTGCTCCCTTCCTGTTTCCTGCTGGCTGCGATAAAGAAGCTCAGCTAGCCGGGCAGCACCGCAGTGAGCGAACACACCGCTACACAGCCAGTACCGGTCAGCCTGACTGAATGAGAGCCTGTCTAAAATACAGAGTCCAATAATCCTAAATAACTAGAAGAAATTAAAAATGCACACCAAGCTGGTTCCAATATTATCATGCAGCTGAACACAAACAGAACTAGAAAAGGCTAAGCTAATTTTCTAAACATTTTATTAAAAGGAACACAGGTAGATTAGAATACAAACACAATCTTATGCTACATTAAAATCAAATGTCATTTGATCAAACTTTATTTAGTGAATCAACTCCTTAACACAAGTGTCACAATTTACTTGTCAGTTTCAGTCATGTGAACTCTCAAAAAAAATCACCAGGTCTGATTAGATCATAGTTTGCAACACAGTGATTCCCACTGATGAAAACAGTCACATTAAGATGAATTCAAAAAGTCTGAGGTTTCACCACAATGCAAGTGTCCTCAGTCATTTCTAGAAGTTTCAGGGTAAACACAAACATCAAAAATGTGAAAAACTATGACCAAAGCTCGGAGATCCTGATCTTTCCAGGGTTTAGATAATGTTTTACGCCATTCATGAAAAGGAGAAAAAAAAAAGGTAGGACTTTAAAAGTTCAGTTTTGGATTAACTTTCTCTGTTGCCATATCTCAGTTTGTACACAATATCTGAATTCATTGATTTTGGAGTGCATTAATAGAAATTAATTGTGCGAAGTAGAGAACAAAGTGGATTGTGTCAGACTAAAGCACTACAATATTTTATGTGAGGACCACATGGGTTGACATGGCTGCAACATTAACAACTGTGATGCTCTGCTATATCCGTGTTAGCACAAGTCTGCATTTAACGCTTCATGCCAAAAAAAGTTGGAAAAATACAACTGGAGCTAATACATTTGCAGCATCTAAAGTGTGAAGAAAGCTTTCCATTTCCAGTACTGACAGCAATTTGCCTGTTAGGCCAACCGCTAAAAGCTTCTCTTTCCTTACCCCCAACTCCGAATCATATCTAAACAACCTAATGGCTGCCAGGACAAACTAATGTAGCAAAGTTTTTACTGCCAGTTTCTCTCAGTTGGTACTAAGATACAAAACAATGAAACACTAGTGGTTGCAGATTGACTATCTAAATTTAAAGAATTCACTTTTGTGATGAAACAAAAACAAAAAAAAAAAAAAAAAAAAAGACTAAAATTCAAAAGTCATGAATGTTTGTAGAAAGTGACAAATATGAAGAATATATGGTGGTATTTTGCAAAGTATATTGTGTTTTCAAATAAAGGTTTCTACTCATTTCTTCAGTATAAAATTAGACTTACTGTAAGTAATTTTGCATGTTTCACTTCCAGTGGAAACAATACAGCCGTTTCAAAAATTTAACGGTGTTTAAAAGCAGAAGTAGTGGAGCCTAAATGAAAAGATAAAGTTATCCCAACAGCTTATGACAAAACAGGGATGACAGATAATTCATGCAAATGATTCGATCTGACAGTAGTGTACTACAAAGATTTCTGACAGTGTTACTGTTGTAGCGATAAGATGGGTTTTCAGATAGTCAAAGTGAAGAGCTGTGCTCGGAGACAAACCTTTTTTTCGCATGGCTGGCAAGTACAATTGCAAAAAATTAGGAAGTCCTAATTTAAACCGGCGTTCTCATCGACCCAAAACAACAATAGAAAAGAAAAAAAGATTTGCTAATTATGGACGTAATGGCATGCTCTTATTTTAGTCAATGAGGCATGAATTTCACACTGTACTGTGATTAGAAACAAATTCAGTGATCATTTTAATTTTAGCCTGGAGGACATTACAAAGACCAGATATTTCCATTACTGCAAAACAAAATATTTTAACAATACACATATACAAACAGATACATGAGTAGTAACAGCAGTCAATAGTGGTTTAGTGTCATTCACAGATCACTAAGCACATGTCTCCATCTACTAAGGAGAAGATCTAACGCAAATGCTGTCAGTAAAGGAAAGTTAGGAAACAGGAAGCAATTGAAAAAAGGGGAGGAAATGTGTAATAAAAGTGAATTAATGCTTGACTGGATGTGAGGAAAATACAGCTTTTTTTATTCAGTTTAACTGATGAACAATTTTGTAAAATAAACAATAAATTGTTAGATTAAAAATTTGACATCTAAATTACTTTTTGCTTATGTCGATGAAATTAACTATTTTTTAAGATTCAAATTAGAAAAATGGCTTTGATACAAAAATCAATCAGTTTAATAGTGTACATGTAATATACAAACTAAATATGTATTTTTATTTAAATTATACCTGCTTTAAACAACATCATCTATTTGCTACATTAGTTTTCACTATAGAGCACTATATAAGCACTAAGTTTTTAAAAATAAGTGACTGAATTAATTCCTACAATCAAAAGGTATATGATCATGTTTTTTGCTCATTTGTGTTCTTGTGTCTGTGACCAAAGTAGCTCATGTATCATTTAGTGTTCACATTTATGAAATCTGCAGAAAGTAATCATTGGATGAACCAACTGGCTTTAAGACACATGAATTTAGGTGTGGTAGACAGCTGAGACTGATCCCCAGCACATGTTCTGAATGCTAATAGACTTTTGATTCAAATGCTTGATTGCACTGGACTCTTGGAACCATTCAGGTTACCACCACAGATAAGCAACATTAGCATTAACACCAGATATTGAGCTAAAACTTGATGTAATAGTAGATATGTCACATACTTAGATGGTGACATTGAATGGTATACATGAGGTTGTGCATAGCAATATTTTCAAAGTTTGGCCAAAACAGTTACACCTTTGTAATTTCTCAACAGAAGGTGATATCAGTCTAAAACTTTGGAATGAAAGGAAATTGCGTCCTTATTTTTTTTCCACATTTCCTGTGTTCCACACAACCATTGATAACGTTTCCATATGAAATGACTATAATTGATGCATTTGTTTTGTTTCATCTATGTTGTGGGGAAAAAAAGTCACACTGCAGCCTGAAATATATTTGTGATGCATCTTAGTCTTCATATCTGTGACTTTCTGCAAAGTAGTCTGTCCCACTGTGCAGCTGCATCACCCTGCAGCTCATAAGCTCACCACTTCCTGTACAACCAGCAGGATCTATCAGCCTTAGTCAGGATGTAGTGGCAGAGTGGCTTAGGAGGATGATCAAAGAGAAAAGCCAAAAAAAGCACTTGGCTTCAACTTGACTTCAGCTATTTTTTACATTACAAACCAATTGTTCCATCTAGTCACCTTATCACTGTAAACGTGATGAATTTTAGGTAAGATGATAAAAAAACACTCCCTCTTTATAACAGTCAAAAAAACAAAAGGATCAAAAACAACAACAAAAAAAGGTTTTACACTTGGTTGGAAGGCAAAATCTGAATAAAAACCACCACTTCTACATGTGGGTTTTACTCGGCTCAAAAACAAAAACTTCTGGGCTGTGCAAGATTAGAAGAGGAAGTAAGTGAAGCAAACAAGGAGGAAGTGCCAACTGTGCTGTGTCAGTTCTGACTAAATATGGGATATTTGTTTTAATAAATAAGTCTTGCACACTCCCTTTTGTCACGTTTTTCTAATGTGAACAGTGAAACCTCTCTCTTTTCCTCTACAGACCTTATAGCTTCACACAGTCAATAAAATCTCCAAGAGTGTTAAAAATTAAAGCCAGGCCTATTCGACACCACCTCAACTCTTCTTTATTTCTGAAGCAAAGCAATCTGTGTGACTCATAGGGTAGTGGAGGATAACGAGAGGGTCTAATCTCTGGAGAAGAAGCTGCTGAACTATACAAGTGTAACACCACAAAATACCCACACATGCTGCAATCAGCAAACACACAAACTGTCAACCAGGGATGTTTCAATAATTACTGAGGACCGATACCAAAAGAAGTTGCAGAACAAGTTCACATAGTTTACCTGAAGAATAAAGTAACTCAAACATTCTTTCCCCAGATTAGAATTTGGATTATCCTTACAGTTTTAAAATTAAGCCATAAGCTCTGCTGCAGACCAATCACACATTAGTCTCTCCCTGGCATCTCAATATTATTGGTTAATTCTGTAGCATTATTAAGTGGGCTGAAACTCATTGGTTAGTGTCACAGCCACTGCCTTCTTCATTCAGACAATAGTAGTCTTTGTGTGGCTAGTGTACAAGTGCACGTTTCCTCAGCTTCGAGCTAGACTTTTTGTCCATGCAACCTTCTTGGGGGCGTAGAGTACGGCTCAAAATTA
The DNA here is from genome assembly GCA_031762555.1 of Cynodonichthys magdalenae. NCBI lineage: Eukaryota > Metazoa > Chordata > Actinopteri > Cyprinodontiformes > Rivulidae > Cynodonichthys > Cynodonichthys magdalenae. Next base: position 13,183,976 of record JARVJO010000330.1, read on the forward strand.
TGTTGTTACCCACAACTTGTTGCAATAGCTAAAACAACTATCTGCTTGTAATAAAAAAGAAGAAGGGGCTGAAATGAGAGCTTCCCCTTCTCTTTGGCTGTCTTTGTGTGTATGCTAGAAAACAGTCATGGCACATGAGAAAGAACACAGACAGTGAGGAACAAGATGAGGCTGGATCTCTAAACTAGGTAGTTAACCTGCATTTTCCTCACTTTTCTGTTATCATAAAGCTTAATCTGTATGCTTTAGCAACTTGGCCACTATCATCTAAATTTGAAAGCCTAGCAATGCTTTCAAAAGTGCAGAGCACATAGCCTGCCTGCCACCCTTCATTTAACAGAATCACCTCATGCTGAGATGGGATGGAGAAAATAGCCATTTTGGTCAAACCTTGTGAATGACATGCACGATCTCATGAGACCCTGTAAGATGTGTGGGCAATCCAGATTGTGTTGAAGTTAACTCTCAGTACTATCACAACATCATCTACAAAACTACTGAAGTTATCAATTGCTGTGTTTCAAAGTTCAGTTGGCTGTGGTGGACTACTTGAACCGGATCGACTCCACAAGTCTTTGATGTCACAAAAATATTTCCTAGTCTTATCATTAGTTAATAAGGTATTTTGCCAACTCCACAGCAAAATAAACAAACATTGGCAAAACAATTATCTTAATTAGGTGTAGGCAAAGACAGAGTCCATCTGATTGGTCAAATATATTACTGGGATATGGAACATCAATCTATCACAATTTCAATACAATGGTTTATGAGTTATTGTAATCTAAGTAGATCCTTGAATATCGGCTTTTTTTAGCGATAATGTAATATTAAATTTTAAATATACTGTGCAGCTTTAACTTTCACCAAAATATGCAATGAGGTCCATGTTTACAGTCCTGACTTGCAGCAGATTGAGATCATGTTATTTTTACCATTAGCCAATAATTCCAAAACATTTTTACTTAAGTAAAACTGGCACCAAGGCCAGGTAGAAATTTAAACATTTAAAAGTTTTTGTATACTTCCTCAAATGTCACAGACCACATACTGTCTGTTAAGCAGTCAGTGCCCCATTTAAAGAACACACTTATACCGGTAGCTTTGCTGAACTAAATATTGAGGTTCTTGTCTTCTCGCCACTTCTGCTCTTTGTTAATCATCTGTCAATTTATTTCAAAATCCACTGTCTTTTAAAATAAAATAAAAAAGACAACTACTCTCAGCATAAAAAGGTTTTTTTTGTATTTCCCAGAAGACCAAGAAGGATGACTGTGCATCAAAGAGCAAGTAAGTGAGTAAGTGTAGCAGCTACAGAACAGTTGAGTAGATGGTAAAGATAGAGAGGCACAAAAAGCAAAGTGACAGGCGGGCAGGCAGCTGTAGAGAAGAGCAACATTCTCACCACATATGCTCACATGCTCAAACCACAACATATCTCTCCTCTTGTTTTCATACATCTTGAGGTGCAATCACCCTGAGGGCTAGAGATGGATGCCATTGTTCACATCATGTCTGCACAGCTGAAATTATTCAGAATGAGCTTCTGAAGAGTTCAGTTGTCAAACTCACCTCTATTTTACTTAGCTTAACATCCCTCCGTTTATCCACTTTACTAACCTGGGCTGTGAATTCTCCTCATACATGCGCTCCTTGCCCTCTTTGAACAAACTGATGGTCTGCTTGGTCTTTTTTGTTAGGTTCTCCATGAAGACCCGGAAGTACTCGTTGTCCCCCAGGGTCTCCATTTTGCCCTCGTAGCGAGATAAGATGGTGCGCAGGTGCTGGTAGGTGTCTGGCAGCAAGTCAAGGATGTAAGGGGGGCTGTTTTTCAGAGCCAATTTGGGGTTTTGGCACAGCCGCACCACCTGCAGAACAAGAGGATAGGGGAGGAGGGGTAACAACGTTAAAAGATAAGAAACTGGTTTTAAAGGCTATGAGAAAGAAAAATTACACATTTGTAAAGAAGAAAAACACGTGAAACTTTCAGTTTGCACATCAGAAATGGGTTCCGTCTTAATGACAGATACAAACTTTTCTATAAAAAGAGCTTTAAAATAGAAAACATGTAAAATAATAAAAACAGCTGACTGAAAAAAAAAAAACTAAAACACCAGGGTTTCCAGTATTTTAAGCCTATGACAAACAAGTTACAAGAATTTATTCTCACGCCAACTTGTTTCAATATTTACAAAAATGGATGGAAAAAAGTTTTAAATTGACCACCTGCACCCATCAATGCAGGCTGAGAAGACTGCCATTTGGAGAGCATCTTTTTCTTATTTTCACTACTTTTCTCACAAACAATAAAAACTTGTAATCTTATATGAATACCCAGACATGGCTTATTATGTGGGTCCCCAGAGTTTGGTTCTTGAGAATGTTTGGAAAGGCTGTCGATGTGTTTACACTTCCCCATTTCAGTCTGTGCACTCTCTACCACTTCTGTCTCAGAAACACCAATTTTCTTTACTTAACATTTGAATATGATTATCATGCAAATTTGAACAGCTGAAGCACAGACTGCTGTCCTGAAAACACGAGTGTGCTTTGACTACTTCACAAACACACAATTCGGCAGAGCTGTAAAACATGAAGAAAAATGGTAGACGGCTCTTTAGAAATTATTTATTCGAACCCCCCCGTCCAGCCACAGCAGATGGAATCACCTCCACGCTTGAGAGAGAGACGTCTGATCTTTGATGTTCAACCTTTTACCACCCATCTCACAGTACTGCTGCACTGTGACTGAGTCACTTCGTTGACCATTGGCCAAAAACCTGGAACACGACTGCAGTCGTTTTTAACTGTAAACATTCATGTTGATCATATTGGTTTGTTTACAAAAAGGCATGGAACACAAAAAGTATATATATTTTTTAGGCCATCACATTTTGATTTACACCAGCATGTACAAAGAGCCTGATGGTCTGATTCAGTAGCAAGCAAACAATTGCATGTCGGAAACAGGACGTGGCTCATTCTTTGTGAAATTTTTGTTGCCAGCTATGTGAGAGTGTTGAAAGAAATACTGTAGTAACAGAATTGAAAGAACGCTGTTCTGAGTTTCATTGCCTTTTATGAAAATTAATAGTTTGTCATTGTGGGAAAATGAGAAACAAAGCAAAAGATTTAGAGGGCTATATAATTATTGTCCATCACAAAGTGAAAGTTACTGTCCATGTTCACGTGTCTGTTACAAAAATATCTCGTGAACCACTGGTCAAATTTTAATGACGCATTCAGAAAGTAATCATTTGATCTATAACTGATTAACTTTTGGGGAAAAGTCAGTTCATGACTGTAACAGTTAAACTAACTGTTTCTTTTAAGTTCTCAGCTATTTCATTGTCATAAAAAGTTACAAAAATGTCACTATGGAAAAGCTCTGAAAATGTATAGTTATCTCATTTAATATAGTTGTATAAAATTCGTGCTCTGCTATTTTCATCAGCAAACTAATTTTGTCTTCTTTTTTTGTACCTCAACAAGTGTGGTATGACCAAAGTTGCTGCTGTGTGAATAAAAACACATTTTCATTCATTTGGTTCAACTTCTCTGTGCATAAACACTTATTGCAAATTAGAGAATACACTGTCTGGTAAACTTATGGGAATTGAAAATATCAGGGGAATGAACGAGCAGCAGCATCTTTTTGCTGCCTAAGGGGAAATTTACTCTCGACTGCAGCACAAAGACAACATCTGAAAAGTTCCTACAAAGCCAACTTTTCTTTCAGCTGATTAACCTTTGAACATTGTGAGTGTAACATGTCTGTGCGAGGTGTAGGATCATCTTTGAAAGACTTGGATTGAGAGTAAAAAGTGCAGGGGAGGAATGCAGTGTAGCTTGGAGGGTACTGAGCTTTCACTTCAAGACAGAAGCTTTAACACAAGCCGACAGATGGGAGCGCTCAGATGTTGTTGCTTCGTACATGGGCATGCAATAACGTGTGTTCGCTCCAAGTGTGAGTCTGGCAGAGAGTGATGCTAATGATGTAACCTTGGTAAATTCATCTTATCTGGTGTCAGGCACAACCAGCGGCAATCGGCTGGGTTTCACAGAGTTAAAGAAAAGGTAAAATAGTCAAGGAATATCAGTTCAGCATATTAGATGAAAAATAAAGAACAAGCTGGAGAAGAAATTACTAGTTTTGGGCTCAATTCAGTTGCTGACAAGCCTATTGGCTTGATTGACAGGTGGTGTCATGTCATACATTATCAAACTATGTTTTTCAAAATGTATTTAACCAGGAAGTTCTTGGATGTTATCGGTTTGAAGGAAGACCTTGTCAACACAGCACATTATGAGATAAGCACACAAGATTTTTGTTGATCAGTTGAAAATACAAATTTATAATCATTTAATTTTTGTCACAATTATGTTAGACACTGCAGCAATAGCACAACTGCCAGCTGCAGATCTGCTCCTTGTCCTTACTGGTGCAGACTGAACAGATGGTTGTTCAGTCACAAGTTTGATTAACCGTTCCTAAATTTGGAGTGCACTCTGCATTCTGATAATTATATCAATGCAAAGCGCCGAGGTGTTTATGCTGCTTTTTGTAAAATTTGTGGCTTAAAAAGATATTTAAAAAGTAGTCTGGAAAGTTGGCAAATGGATCAACATTGCATTTCAAATTTTGCTCAAAATGTCAATAAGCTGTTAAAAGGAATATATATTTTTAAACCGACTTAAAAGTTGATCATACAGTTTGTTGAAACTTGCCAACTTCTTTGTAATTTTTTTTACCATCCGAAATCTTAAAAGTTGCTGTCAGCAAGTGTCTGGGTTCATGAAGGTTTTTGGTTGCTCAAGTTTTGCAACACAGCACAACTTCCACATCTCAAAATGTCAGCTGCACACACACCAAGTTAATGTCATGATTTTCTCTGTTTCGAGACAAAAATATCTTGACTACAGCTAATGACTATTCGATCATGTAATGTTTGCCGGATTTACTTTGCAAAAAATTATTTGGTTTTCTAATCATTATCCACTGATCAAAAATCCAGTAGATTGTTTTCTCGGTCGATTCTTGGTTCCTCCAGTTTGAATGTTGGCCTTATTGTTGGAAATTACGTTGTGAACTCATAACCGCTTCTGATAGAACTTTGATATTTGATGATGTTTATACAACACATTTTTTTATACATTGCTCAATAGGTATTTTTCATTTAACAAAATACAAAAGTAATTACTCGGCTTAAAGTCGTATATTTAACAACACTTAGAACACTTCGCAATTTCTTTTTTTAAACATAAAATGGGCAGATTTTTAATTGGTCTCTTTAATTCAAAGCATACTACATTCCCATCTGCTTAAAATTAAGGAAATGCTCAAAACAGTCTGTTCACCTGATCTTATTTTTGCACAATTTGTTTTCACCTTTCATTATTCAGTATTCATGAAAGTGTACTTTTAGTAAAAGCATCTCAAAAGCCCCCCCACCATCAACATAATGTTTCAAAGATCTGATGACTAAACTTTGCTAAATCTCAGGCCAACATTGTAAATAAGAAACTGTTCTTAATGTTTTGCCTGGTAAAATAAAGTAAAATAAAAATAAAATTGGACACTTAAAAACAGGAGCTATGAGCAACTAAACAATTAGCCTGAATTCAACATAGTCTGCACCAAGAGGTGCTTTCAGGGCAAAATTGCATCATAATTTTGAAGCTAATGCACATTTTCAACCTGCATGTACTATTTACGAACTTTCAGTTCAGATGTGCAATTAAAAAAAACAAAAAAAACTTAACTTCATTTAGAAGTAAACCCTGAGAAAACCTGATGTTTCTGTCACGTCTTGATAAAGTCAACCACATACTGAGCAAAAATAAAGCAGAATGTGGTTTCCTTTTTTTGGTCTTGCTAGGGTGATTCTCTTATCACAGCTTAAAACAACTGTCTCAAATAGGAAGAAGAGACACAAAAACTGCTGTTAAAAATCTCACAGGAAACTGGGGGTCGAACTGCTTCTGACTTTTTTCCGAGAAGTAAAGTTGTGAGATGAGTCTTCCTCGTCAAAGAGCACAATTGTCCTAGTTAAACGGACACATTTAGTTATTCTCAGCATATTGTTACCATTTTCAGAAGCTGAAAGACAGCTGACTATTGTTTTTGACTTTACAGCATCAGTGTAGAGGAACTTGACAATGCAAGCGTGAAAATCGGTAAATGCCATAACCTGTGATGTCTGAATCTTGTACGGTAAAACAAAGTACATTGCCTTCAAAGCAAAAGTTTTTTTTATTTTTAAAAACCCTTATGTTTTTGAACACTTTGAAATAAAATCAGGCAACTACCCTTATTCACTCTCAAGCCATAACCAATCTGCAGCTTTTGATTCAACATTGCACAAAGCTGGTTCCCTGCATTTTAAAGATTTGTACCAAATTAGTTCAGATCATGTTTAAAATCTTACCACAGACCCTTCTGGGTTGTTTGTGTTAAGTTAAACGTATTCTTAAAAACACAGATTAAGATCTGTGTGATGTTTATTTAAGCTATGAGAAATTAAAAAGAAATAAAACAGTTTGCATTTTCTTCTTCAAGTCAGGCAGAGTTCAAAAACCCCAGCACTCAGACCAGTCAATAATCCTACACTAGTTAGATTAAATAAAATGCAGTTTGCAATACATGAAACAGTGTTTTAAAGAATATGTACTTAATACCTGTACTACATCAAATCCAAAGCATTGTAAATCCTCTATCAAAGCTGATTTAATGCAGTCCAGATGTTGAAAAAGCCGTGAAACAGCCTTTTACTCATCTGTCGAATCGGAAGCAAACTTCAGTCTTGGCTGACTGTTACTAGCAGAGTGTTTAACTTCACTTGCCAATAGATGCATTTAAGCGACACAGTCGACTATTTCCTGTCTTTGGGCAAATGTAAAAGTTAGGCTGGTTTAAAAACATCTCTCGAAAAGGTTGACACGTACAGAGATAAATAATAAAGTTATTTTTCAAAATTAGCTACGCATGTTTTCCCCCAGCTGACAAGCTAACCTAACATTAGCAACAACAGACCTGATGATTAGCTAGCTCTTTGCTAGTTAGCTACAGTCAGTCATGAGTAACCCTGGACACCAAATGCTAAAGATTAGACTAGTTAATGCTGAATATGACAAACCTTGTCCATCAGTTTCCAGCATTTTTCCACCGTTTTCTTGTCCACGACCCCGGGCTGGTGATGGCAGTGGAGGTGGTGATGGTGTGGCTGGAAGGCATCCTTCATCATTCCGATAAGCCCACCGCCTTTCTTCAGGTTCCCTGCCATGGTGTTCGGAGTCGGTTAAGGTCGGCCAGAGCGGCAAGGAGACAGGCGAGGCAGGGCAAGGGTCAAAGAGACCGAACCACCGCCTGGGGAGTTAGCTTCACCGGGCGGTGGTGATCCCGTACCCCCCCTTGCGAGGACAGCGCCCGAGAGGCAAATCCGAGCCACGGTCCGACGGGGGGTAGCAGAAGAAAAACGGGGACTATTTACTAAAATATCCCATCCGTAGCATCAAAATGAGTTTAAATGTCCAGATTGTGGCTCAAACAAACCCACTGACTCACAGGATGTGCAGGCAGGGAGCCCTGCTCTCTCTCTCTCTCTCTCTCTGCAGGGAGCAACGCAGGCTAATTAGCGGAACACCAGAACTGTCTCTGCTTGCGCTCAGCTGGAGGACAAAGGCACCCTTTCTCTGTCCAAATGCAGTGTCTCGAGTGTGTCCTCTCGTCTTGACAACCCACGATGTCGTTCCCCTTTTTTTGTCACAAACAGCAGCAGCTCTTGACGCCTGTGTGCTGCGTTTTGACGGGAAGTTCAGTGGCTGTGTGGTGCTCACGACAGACACCCCTCACCGATGACTGAGAGGAAGTTGCACTTTAAACTGCGATAGCTTCGCGGTAACAAACGGGAAGAAGGACGAATAAATAATTGTGGAAATTAAGCAACATTGCCCAGTATGTTCTGCTTACCCCCCTCCCGCCCCTCGCTTGCAAGTGACGTGTATGTCGTGCGTGCGGCAGCGGCCTTTTCTTTTCCTGTACGTCCCCTTCCGTTTGACACCCCACACCGCTACGCCTTCTTCCTTCTGCGCATTCCCGATTAACGTCGGGAGCGCGCTTCTGTCTCTGCACAAACCATGAAGCTCTAAGAGATGCTTTGGCAAAGGTAAAAGTGGGATGAACTATTTGAAGTAAGCGCCCAATCATTAGAAAACTGGATGTTTGGATTAAGAGAATAAAGTAAAAATAAAACAAATGCTGTACATTCAAAAACAAACCACAACGCATAAAAAGTCTAAAAGTTACTAAACTAGCAATCCATGAAGTAATGAATATGGCCCGCTGCCTTTCATGTCAGAGTTTTAGACCATAACTATATTATGATAAAATAGACAGAGTTGGAGTTTGTAGTTAATTGCACTTAACTTACTTAAACTTGCATAGTCTTTTTTTCCTCATAATTCTGGAAATATTTAGGCTTTATACAGTAAAACATGCACTTTAACTGTAATTATACAATAATCTATAAGCATTTGTATAATTTATAGACTTTGGTTGGGCAAATTGTATTCAATCGTCAGGAAAAAATGTCAACAATTAATATTTGCAACTTTGCCATTACTAATTAGTTATATTTTGTGTGCAATGCACACTATCAAGAACAGATGCTGAACAATTAATTACTACTAGTTACTATCTGCACCCCAAGTTTAATTTTGTTTGAAAAACTATATAAATATGATTGTGTATTTCTCTTTATTTTAATGTAGCCTTTCAGTGTGAGTCACAATGACAGAGCCAATCTGACAGAACTGACAAGAGGAGGAAACCCTGAGGGACATGAAGCAGTGTGAGAGACAAGGCCACAGGGGTATTAGCTCTGGTGTACACACACAGAGAACATGAATCAAAAATTAGTCTCTTCTTTTATAAACTGAGTAAAGTGTGAGAGTGTGTACAGATTAGGATTATGTTTGCCAAAGCTCGAGCTTTCTTTTTTTAAAGACAAGTCTAATTAGCATTGTGCCTTAGGGTGGCGTTAGCTCACTGTGAGCGTAATAAAGTCTGATCGGCTCAATGAATGTCATTTCAGATCTAAGCCACTGGCACAAAAACAGAGATGTTCAAAAAGATGTAAGGAATGAAGGACAGGAAACTGAAGGAGGACTTTGGTATGATCTTTTAGTATGGTTCTGTGCAACGAGATTGAGCAATCAGGATCTTACCTGTTGTAGATTGAACTGCCTCAGATTGAAGAAATAGAGTTTAGTCTGGACTGACAAGCTAATGGCTAGCCCAAGTGGGGGCAAGGACAAAATTAATTGTTGCCATATTAACACAACTTCAATCTCAAAAGTTTTATAGTCATTTGAATACAACTTTATTTAAAGGCCCAGTTGTAGCCATTTTAGTCAAACCTTTAAAATAACATGATGTGCAATCTCATGTGATATCAGCCCCTTTCATAAGTCAAATCCGCCTAATCGCCGCACAGATCGGCCCACCTTTAAGCCTCCCCGGGTCATTCATAAGACCACAGGTGAAGGCGGGTAGGGCCCGCTCACATGAACGCGTTCATAAATGAAGCAGCAGCGCGGATCCAAAAGAGGCGTGGAGCAGAAATCAGCTGGGCTGAAGTGGAGCGACGCCGACGTATAATTTGTGTGACAGACGTCTGCTGCCTCGTATCAAACAAAACAAACTGAGTTAACTTACTTTAATGATTCTGTACGGTTTAATATTTTTAAACCAACTAAAAATTTGCTGTTTTGTGTCATTTTTAATATTGTCTCAGTAAAATCAGTAGATTTAATCCTCACTGGCTCTGTGTCGTAATACGACGCAGAGGCAGTGAGCGGATCGGCAGTCGTATCAAAAAAAAAAAAAGAATGAAATCAGTTCATTATAGCGACCTGTGGCGTAATATTTTTAAACTAACTACAAAGTTGCTGTTCATGCATTTCTCCAGCCGCACTTACGTCTTCCTTGTATAAAGCACTCACACACAAAACACACACACAGAACACACACAGCGCGCACACACACACACAAACTAAATCAACAAGTTTTACCGATTTTGTGGTTAAATGTTTTTTAATCCAGCCACACAGTTGCTGTTCTGTCATTTTTAATATTCCGTCGGTAATAAATCTGTTTGTTGGTTAGA
>JARVJO010000330.1:13198104-13211418 GCA_031762555.1 Cynodonichthys magdalenae
TCCGTGTTTTTTCTGAAAGCTCACAGGAGGACAGAACACGCATCGGACCCGGACTGAGCTGTCTTATGAAAGGGGCTATCATGACATTCAGCAACTATTTAATTTTTGCTAATATTTTTAAAGTTGACTGAGTTACAATCAAGTTAATAAGCTGTGGTGGCCATCTTGAATTGGATTGACTTCAAAGGTAAATCACATAACCACATGTCTAATGATTATTATGCCTTGAAAGTGTAATTAAAATTTATCTACTGGTTCATTAGAAATATTCAATAAAACTTGTTTAGATCCTCTAGATGAGTTTGCAGACATTCAAAGAAGAACTTGTCCAGAGGATCTAATCAACTGTTTTTAGATTTTTCTACCTGGATTATTGAGATGTATCAGGATATTCACAAAAGATCTGAATATGACTAGATAAGTAGAACGTAGAAAACGTTTTAAAGTTGTTGAGCTGGTGTAAATATTAGTGTGGAGCTATATCATGAAGAGCAGAGTATAGAGAAAATAAGAAAGTTGAATGTGAAATGCAACATAAGTTAGTTTACATGAAAGTCCTCACAAAGAAAGAGTATGCCACCATAAAAGAGACCTGTTTGGTTTGAGCTTTGCACAGCGTTGTCGTCATTTAGGTTAATGTGGTTTGGACTTTCTTCCTGTGTCAACTTGATTTGTGTGGGATTTTTTCCACAATAAATATCGTGTGTGGATAGATTTCTTATTGTCTACATTATCACACACAAAAAAGAAATCTCAAAAAGCGTAACTGACCTAGTTTGTGTGAACATTCTTCTCAGATTCTTGGGAGGGATCTTTTTATTTTTTTTTTTACTAAACGAACCCCATAAGGACATCTTTCACAAAAGAAGCTGAGTCTGAATGCTTTGAGGTTGGTGGGTCCAGAGCTGGGGCTGAGGTGTTCCGGGCATATCCAACTGGGAGTAGACCCTGCGAAAGACACGTCTGGCCTGCTGGGAACACCTTGGAATCCTCCCAGAAGAGCTGGAAAAGACAGCTGTGGAAAGAGATACCTGGGTGTCCCTGCTCAGGCTGCCTCCCCATGACCTGACTCCAGCAGATAATAGATTACATGTCCAGCATTAAAGAGCCTTTAGGTTACCATCATATACATGCTTGCTTTTTAAAATGTGGAAAAGGTCAGGTTAGTACATTTTGTAAAGTCACAGAAAACCTTTTTTAAAATTTGCTTTTAAAGTAGACATATCATGCTTTTAAATCCTTCTTATTCACATTTAAATAATTTAGTTTGAGTCTATATAAAGTGGAACTGCAATGTTTTGATCTGAATTCCTCCTTTTTGTAGTTCCACAGGCCCCTCTTTCCCTCCTGCTCTGAGGCGCATCTGAGAGCAACTCGTTTTGATGCTGTCTCTTTAAATGCAAATGAGGCATTTCACACCCTGCCCACCTCCAGGTCTCACTCCTGATCATCGTCCACTCCACCCCGTTTGTAGTTTGACAGCAGAGTTACGATAATCTTGCGGCACAGAAACTTTTTTTTTTTTACAAATGAATTAAAAGACGTCAACAACAGAAGACTTGTCCATCCAGCCTTACCTGTCAGAGCCAGACTCTGACCCAGAGCGAGAGGAGAATGAGGACGATGAACCTGTACAACAGTGGATTCTTGAAATTGGTAAGCTGGAAGTCTGTGACCTTTGTGTCGCAGTTCCCCAGCAAATACTGTGATGTTATTGTTAAAAATAAAAATAAAAAAAGACAACAGAATACAGAAATATCTATGCAGCACGGAAAGAAACGTAATTCATGTTTTTCGCACTCCTAAAAACTCACACACCAAAATAGGGCTAAAAAAGTGGATTTTGCATATGTTCCCCATAAGTTTCTTTCAAACAAACCATCCATTTTTTTTACAATAACCAAGTACAGATCTGTTGTTATTTCAGCAAATTTACAAATAATATCAGAACAGATATGTTAAGATGAAAAGTAGAGTTTTCTGTTTAAGATGGAAACAAAGTGGTCTTATGGAGGTTCAGCCTGAATGACCCTCCAACAGACATGTAAATGTTCTGGGTTCAGGTCTTGAAAGGTAAGTGGTCCTGCTCACAGATGGAAAGTCGCTGATTGTAGAGATGGGGATTTTAATGTGTAATTATCATCAATTCTCTCTTCCACAGCACGACCTGAAATCTAATTTGTATCAGCTCACTCCTAAAACTCATCTGAAATAAAAGTCCTTAAGAAGGGAGGAAGATCAGATTAGACATCCTAATGAAATAAAGAGGAAAAAACTCAACTCACATCTGTTTTATTGATGTTTTCTGCAGGAGACTCCAGAAAAGCCAGAGTTGGGTGGGGCTCAAAGAGGATGAAAAAAAAATGTTTGATTAAAAATGATTTTTGAACTACAGCTGCATTTGTGTTTTTTCATCATATTTAATTACATTGCGGTTTCTATGTAAAAACAAATTTTACAACAAGATTAGTTTTAAATCATAGTCTAGTTAGACTATAATGCTGTCCAATGTATATATATTTAGATAGTCAGAAGAGAAAATTAAAGGCTTAGTATTCCTTGAAGGCATGCATATCCAACACTAACTTTCATGCCAGAGTTTTAAACAGAAATCATGTTACGCTGAGAAGGAGCAGAGTTATGGCCTTTTTGTGTTTGCTAATTTGGATAGCTGTGGACACCATCTTGAATTGTGTTAACTCTAGATGTTAATGAGATTTTGATTTAAATCCAATAATCACTTTGTAAAACCAAAATTTGCCCAGTGGTTTATGACATTATAACTTTCTAAAGGACAGTGTTGATGCTAATGGTCGAGGCTAATGGTCGATAAATGCTGATGTCTTAAGGAAAGCTGTTGCTGCAACGTGTACTGGTCAAAATATACTTAGCACAAAAAATAAAGAAATTTGTGTTTGGTAGGTTATGCTTCTTGGCAATAAATCTCATACTGGGCACCTGATGGCAGTACCTGAGGGTACCAGAATCTCAAAACAAGTGCCAATAACAACAGCAAAACAAGCAGTTTGGCAGAGAAGATTTGGCAAAGTTTTCATGTACAACCCAAATACTCAGCTCTACTGCTCATCCAACAAATACATGTTCCTTACAAATGTGACAGAATTGAAAAGAGAGATTAACACACTTTCCAGTGGTATAAGATTTATCGCCAAGAAGCTCTGCCAAACTCAAACTTCCTTACTTTTTGTACCAAGTTTATATGTTGTGAATTACTCTCAGCTTTTATCAGAACAAATTTTAGCTAAAACTCACTTATAGTTATTTTTGTGTTAGCTAATGTTGATTAGCCGTATCAGCCATAGGATTAAATCCAGACAGTTCACTATAATCTGTCAAGTGGTTTCTTAGATATTTAACAACCAAACAAACCCACAAACAGACATGAGCAACAACATTTTTGCCTTTTGCCTTCGTCAGTAGGTGATATTAACTGTTTTTGTTCATTCAACTCTGCATCAGTTACTGTAATGCAGCCTAATGTCCACTAGATGTGGCTGCTCCTGTTTGGGGTGGAAAAATATATCCAAGATTTTCAGAGTTATTGTGTTTTCTGTAGTTCTACCAGTACACGGTGAACTTTAGATGCTTTTTTAGACAAAAGGGTTCTACTTCATAAAAACTTCCATTTTATGTGAATGTGGAATAAAATAAATGAACCTGGACAGGAGAATGCTGACTAGAAAGTATTTTACAGACTGACTATAATGAAAGCACTAATCCTGATGCAGTAATATGACTAATCATAAAAAAACTAAATGGGAATGCAGAAACTGGAGCTGAATATGAACTAATATAAAAAATACAATAGCAACACAAAAGACAAAATAACATTTAATGATGCAGGAAATATGATTTAGCTGCCCAGCGTAGATAAAAACCTCCCCCTTTCCCCCTGCGGCAGGTAAAACAAACAGATTTCACATCCAAGGCTGTGATTTGTGCATCTTTTTCCTTTATGCCTCCAGTGGCATGTTTTTAGTCTCCAGTCTGCAGGGTAATGAATCATTTACACAGGGATTAAGATAATTCTGTGCTCTAACGACCAATTAAAACATTAGCTCAAGAGGCCTTTATCTGAAAACCAATATTTCTCCTAAAAACCACAAGGAGCTGCTTTCCTCAGAGGTGGTGTGTTTCTGTTTGTTTAGAGTTTAATGGGACTGACTGCAGCCACCTGAGTAATTAACACAAGATAAGCATGAGGCCCCTTTTAGTGAAGGAGCTGAAAAAAATGATTCACTAAATGTGATGGTCCCTCAGTGGAGCGTTCTACAGCGAGGGAAGGAGAGGGCCCTCGTTGCTTTAAATTTAGATTCCAGAAAGATTGAATATTTGTAATTTTAATTGCCTGCTGCCAAAGCTTAAAGATATTGCTTTTTGTTTTTGTGTGCTTGTTTGTAGTGTTAGAAAAAAATATTTCATGACTGGACAGATTTTATTAGTAGCCTAAAAGTTATTATATTCCATCCATTACCAATACTCACCACATTTCTGGATATTATACCTGAAAAGAAAAGAACAAAAAGAAAAGTTCTTTCAGTCTATATTCTGGTGGCACTCACTTGGTTGGTAGAGCTGTTACCTCTCAGGAAGAAGGTTGGCAGATCGAGTCCCAGCCAGAGACCTTTTGGATAAAGTATGCACGTACTCTCTGTGCATGCATGAGTTTTCTCTTTAGTAGTTTCCTATTACTCAGCCCAGCCTTACTCTACTACAGCCCTGGTTGCGTTTTCATTAAGCAGACAGCTGCCTCATTGTGGGCAGGATCATCACATTAAAGACAAGCAAATCTTATTTTGTTTTATTTGCGACACAACTATAATGGACCACATCATCCATCAGTATGTAATACAAGAGGGCAGGACGACAGTAAGCTAATGTTAGCCTGTTGTTGTTTGGTAGCTCACAAAACCAGTTACAGTTGCTGCAAATGATTAATGTAAAGTTACTCTCATCTGTGTGACCTACGCCCCACCCACCCGATCAGTGAACCAATCAATGATCAGTGGTAGCTAATGTCAAATTGGGCAGAGCAACCTGTAGAACCACGGGTTCCAGGAATTGTAGTAGAACTTGGCCATAAAGGCTAATGCAAACACGCTGAACTTGGGTTTGAAGCCAGGCCAGCCTTGGTCGGGCCTTGCAGTGCAAAAAGATCTTATGTGGCCTTGTGATGGACTTGTGACTTGTTCGGGGTGTACCCTGCCTGCCCCTCACACAGTGACTGCTGGATATGGGCACCAGTGACCATTGTCATCCTTAAAAGGAAGAAGCAGGTAAAAGATAATGGATAGATAGATGACTAATTCTTTTAAAAAATGGCTGCTACGTTTACCATGGAGAACGGCTGTGAAATGATGGAAACATATCTTCAAGCTGATGATTCAAGATATCCACACTGCGATTTTCCACAGAGAAAACTGCATGAGAGGAATACAACACACACACACACACCCACTCAAACTGTGTGCACACATACACATTCACACTAGAATCACTACAGCATCATCTGTGTTTCTGTCGATCAGGGCAGGAATGAAAAGTGAAGGAACAAGACACAAAGCAAATTAAGCTCCATTTTTTTATTTCTCTGAAAGACAAGCAGTGTCAAGACGTCTGGTCAACATGTTCAACAGCTGTCAGAGAGCAACAGTTTGTAACAGCCTTAACAGCGTAACATCTCAATAACTAAATCCTCCACTCTTTGAACACATATAAATAATTACAACATGAAAAAGAATAATCCCATCTGAACTCTGCATCAGTGTTGCTGTGAATTTGGTGGTTTTACCACTGACAATTTGTTCTCTATCTTTTGATCTGATGGTTCCAAGTGGCTTTTGTGCTGCAGTTGTTTGTATTGCCCGTTATTAACCTATAGGAACTCTGTTGTCAGAGAGAAAAAGGAAATAAACTATTTCAGTAAATAAAAAAGGATGTAATCTTTGTTTGCAGAAATGAGATGAAAAGGTTCAACAACTTCAGTTGGGAAGTAATAACCACAATCGTGTGCAGGGTTCAACTCAAAGCAACATTATTTCACATAAAAAAGATTCTGGTTTGGCTTCCTTGACACTTACACAGAGTTTCTTAATGGGGTTGGAACCATATAAGCATGAAGAAAAAGGCATTGGACTCAGTACATTACACTGTGATTCTTAAATCCGTGCACTATAACAATCAACTACAAAGTCACTGGTGTTGCTATGGTCTATGGCCAGAGGAGTGAAGTAGCTTCTCCCACACCTCTGCAGGCACTCAGTGCTCATCATAGGGCTCCATAAATCCAACTGGAGCAAGCAGCTAGGCAACGGTGAGTAGAGATGCACCTAATTTATGGACCTGAAGCACCAGAGGCAGAAGGGGAAGCCCAATAAAACAAACTGTGACATACAGGCAGAGGTGTATGTTGTGGATATGAAAAATGACATGCAGGTAGGCGATGTGATGGATGAAACATGCCATCTTTTCAGCGCAGTGGAGACACTGGGAGGCAGGCTCGCCGAGTTGAGGGGTGGAGTTTCAATCAAACTGTTAATTGGATGGGATTTACTGAAGATCACAGTGATAGACGGACTACGAACAAAAGGATTTCAGCACTTCAGCAAGAATTCAGATCTTTTGAAGTAGAGTTATGTGGAAAGGTTGTGGACAATTAAGATTGTACCTGTTGTAGTTAGGCATTTGTATGCCCTCTGTAGCCTGTTGTAGATCTTAGCAACAGTCTGTAGGACTGCCCTACAGGTCTGGATCAGATGTCAACACCCAATCCGCTGGAGGGAGCTGATATAGACATGGACTGGAACTGATAAATAACCCAAACCTTAGGTTGGGGAAAGCTCTCATCGCCCTGACAAGGAAAACTCTAAGCACACTGGTTGGAGCCCTAACTGGGCACAATCTGCTCAATCACCACAAAATGGTGATGAGACTCCATGACAATGGTCTGTGTGATGCATGTGGCATTGAACTACAGACCTCTCTGCACTACTTAGGCCACTGTCTGGCTCTGAGTAGTCGGGGATCCCTTTATGGATCCAGAGAATCTCAGAACACTGAATGTTTCTAACCTTGTGTCCTTCATCTGAGGGACGTAAAGGTTTGAATAAAACTCAGTGTCATTTTGGGGAGAGCGATGGGCCCACTCACGAGGCTCATATAAGTTCTTTATGATTCCCACTTACTAGTGCCAATACTAATAGACCCTTTGTCCTTATTCAGAAAGACTAGCTTTTAATTTTTAAACAATGGAAAAACAAACATTGTTTTTGAGGTTCTGCTAAGACCAATTAGCTATGGGAATATAAAATCAAAGTGGCCCTTAGTCCCCCTGTGGCCCCTCCTTGGTGACATCCCTGTCAGAACCTCTCTTCAAAAGATCTGAACTTATCCTTTAAGATTTCCTACTAAGATTTTTAACTGCTCAATAAATTCCCAAGATGTCAATTCAGCTATGAGGGAAAAAATAAGAGGTAGAATATTCTGATTTTCTTTTTAAGTCCATTCAATGTTTTGATGTGTTTTCAGCCAGCAACCTATGTCACCTCATAATTGTTTCTCTGCAAGGGGTGCACCTAACCATGAAGCCACATACCGAATATTTCTATCCTGGTTAAATAATAAAACTCAAAGAAAAACAAAGAGCACTCAGGAAGGTTCTCAGCTTGATGAAACTAAACAGCTGTGAAGGTCACATCTTTCAAAACACAAGAGAATACGAACAATCTTTTAGGAAATGTATTTATAATGAAATAAAAATGTCAATGTGAAACATAAAGCATATAAAATATAGAAGGCAAACAGTGCCAGCTGTCTTTATAGGCTTTACCAGAGAAGGTCGGCCAGTGTCTCGGTGGAATTTGTTTTAATTCTTACTCTGCTGCTCTCCACATGCCTGCGAGGTAATTGGCAATCTCATTCCAACCACGCTTGATTTAGCACTGTTGTAAATGTTTTTAGTGTTTAAGAAGTCCGTATTGAGAGCAGATGAGAGCCTTCAAACTCTCATCAACTCCTTGGTTACATTCAGCAAATGGATAGAAACTTCATTTACAAAACAGTTATGAAATTTAGGTCTTTTTTCAATTTCATCGGTGCAGATAATTAGCAAGTTATAAATGAAAAAAATATAAACGTTTTACTATAAAGTCTATGAAGATTTGGTCATTAAGTCTGAAGGCTGTCGTATAAATACTTGATGTTAAATAGGGGTTTTCCAGTACTTACAAAACAGCTTGAACTTCTACTGGAAAGTTTGTTGAATATATTATATCTTTACACCTTTTGTGAGTCAACAATGGTTAAAGACATACATAATAACTGTTACTACCTTAAAACTATATTTATTTGACAATGTGCTTCCCTAAAATTGGAATTTTTAAAAAAACAATTACAACCTGGAGTGATGAAAAAAAAAAAAGAAAATACAACAACAAGCAGTGCTGCAGCTTTAAGGGCTAGCTCTGATTTTGAATTAGGATTTTGTTGAAATAAACAATTATTATTTTATCTGTTGTAGATAACATGTCGACTTAATTCCATTTGGATAAAATACTTTTTATTCTGATTGAATTTACAAATTACCAGCTAATCAGATTGAAGCCAATGCCAACTGCACTGGAATTGCTGCTATTTGCACTCGCAAATACAGTAACTCTAGGATTCTATGTAAATATTCTAATGCAAAATCGAAGGGGCAAAGTACAGAAAATAGCATTCACATGAGCTGCTGTGAAATATTTGATTAGAGCTGCTTTAAAGCTGCTAGTTTGTGCTATTGGAGTTTAACTATTTCTTCAAACGTAGGCCATTCAAATAGCTACCTATAACAGGTAAGATATTAGGTTTTCATAACCTCTATGAACCTCACTTCAAAGGATCTGAACTTAAAGCTGTGTAAAAACCTATTTTGACAGAGTGTAATAAACAGATTTAAATTTACTGATAACTTGGAATAAGAAGAACACATGGTGGTACAAACAGGTGAATGACATCTGATTCAGCCAGGTTATCATAAAGTAACTCGTTCAGCGCAGTCTGAACACAAATAGTGTCACAACTATATAACGTTAAAGTAAAAGAACTTTCTTATTGTTTAATTTCTGAAGAAATCAAAAGAACCACAAATATAACTTCAACAAATGCAACCAAAGTGAATGAATAATAAGTTTTAAACAGGGATTGAAAATTTGGCTCTGTAAACATTTATTTTAAATTAATTTGACTTTTATATATGCAAACACTGTGATTGTTTAAGTCATTGTCATTGTTGAAATTCACAGCCTTTAAGAATCAATTACTATATTCGACCTTTGGTTTGAGTTGCGGCTAAAAAAAACAAAAAAAAAATTACAGCAAACAAATAATTTTGAAGCAGAAATTAGCTGAAATGCTTCTGCATAAAAACATTTAAAGGAATTTAAGTAAACTGCTGCAATAACCCCCTGTTTTGCTTTAACAGGGGCTTATTTTGGTTATTTCTAATTTATGCTGGGTTTCAATCACATTAAATCATTCCTGATCATGTGTGCTGCAGAAAATGGTCTCATACAGTGAATAATGTGCCACAAACAGGTGCGTATAGAAATGAGAGATCACAGAGGAGCCTGCTGATAAGATGATGAATAAGTGTGGAATACAAATGGAGAAGAGAATAATGTCCTGACACTGAGGAGAAAAGAAATAAATGGAGGTGTTTTAGGTGGGTATTTGGGAGCAAAGTATATTTTCAGTTATGGTCACCACTTCAAAAATCACTCGTTTGACCAAGTGCCAACACCTCTCGACATACAGCACTGTCTTTCAGAGATACCAACAGTTAAAAGAATTTTTAATAGAATATTGTTACTATAAAAGAAGTCTGTGTTTTTCAGAGTTTGTTGTCTTCTCAAGGCTGCGGTGCTTTCTTCAGCCACAACACTCATTGTTTTTGGCACTTTGAAAATAAAAGGATTATGAAGAACGACCTTGAATTACTCTGTTCCCCTTTGCAGCTCTTTTAGAGGCAATACAGGTTCAGATAAAAAAAAAAAGTTTAAGAACAGATTAACAATATTTAGTAATGATATTCAGAGGACAGAAATAATTTAAACAGGAAAAAAAGAGAAAAAAGAAACGGCACAATGATAAATGACTGAAAATACTGCATAGTACAAATGCCCCATAGCTGTTAATGTCCGTCCTGCTTTGTAGGGTACAAAGGGCCAACAGGGACAGACCAGGAGACAGGCTCATCAGTTTTTCCTTTGACCGAGGTATAAATTTACCCAAAGAGATTCCAAAAACTGACTTCAGGCTGTTGCCTCGAGGACGAAATGAATCGTCCTGCCATTCAAGAACAAGCTCCAAATGGCTGAATAAAAATACCACAAAGTTTTTGATCCCTGGAAAAAAAAAAAAAAAAAAAAGAGGTGGTTTGCTGGAAAAGTCAATTGGATTTCCCAAGGGTTATTCAGGTTCACTGCTATTTGTGGTCTTATCCCACTCTATGCTCTCCTCACTGTGCGTAGGAGATGGAAGGGTCCCCGTGGCCCCAGAGGGACGCATCCTCAGTCCCTGGAAGCGTCTGCACTCGGGACAAATCCGAATGTGGCTGCACCCCCTCGCGACCAGGGCAGCCTCCTGCGCGAGTCTGTGGGAGAGGGGCTCGGGCAGACCCGTGCCCCCGCATAGTTTGCCGTTGCTGAGGCTCACGGCGGCGGCTCGCGCTCGACGCTCCTCCAGGGGCAAAGGTCGAGGGCGCAGCATGGACGCCGCCCGCCGACGCCTCACCTGCAGGCTGTCGCGGCACAGCACAATCCCGTGGAGCTCTCGCAGCATCTCCTCACACACTGACTGCTGCATGCACACACAGGACGGAAAGAGAAAATAGGGCAGAGGGGAATAAGAGAGGGAGAGAAATGGGCAGACAACTCACTGACTGACTGACTCGGTCAGGACAGACTGATGGACGTCACAGACACATAACACACAGTACATTTTATGGTTATCTTCATCAGCAGCAAAAATAAAGAACAGTTAAATAACACATACAGTACATAATGAAAATATCTCAGCACATGCACAAGTGAAGCACACACATTTCATCTTCTTAAACAGTGATAAAGCGCTCACTGATTTTATACATTATTTACAACTAAATAATTGCAACCACAATCAATAAATTGCTCTTCAAATTTAAAATAAGGGATTATCCTTTAAAATAAACCACAAAACCAACTAAACAAAGCATGCTTTTTTGTTTTTTGCATACAAAATGCATAAGTCAAATATACAATTATACAAATGACAGAAAAACATCTTTTTGACTTCAAACTTGACATTTTTATTGGATTAAAATCAGTGTGAAAGCAAGACAATTAAACACGTGAAAGAACTTTACTATTGCATACACATTTGTTAATTATTGTCTTTAAATTATATCGCTCCAAGCTTAAAACTTTTATGTTTACATCCATAGCTCTGATTTATCAATCATTCAGTTTATGAGTAATTGGCTCTGCTTTTATCTTGATGCTGAGTACAGTTTGACACAATTATTTCTGCTACAAGTGTCTATTTTTTTTTACATTCGTCTAGCTTGGAAAAAACTATTTTGTCACATTATATTTTTAAGTATTAAGTAAAAATGTTCTTAATTAAAAACAGTCTCTGCTTCTCACATCAGTTTTTATTGCAAACCATTATTAATGCAAAGATCTGATATACAGCTCCAATTAAATTATTCACATTTTCCAAGAAGATCTGTTTTTTATTTTTATTTTTTTGTTGCAGATGTAAACTACAATTCTAGGTTTCTTTAAAAAAAAAAACGATCAAGAATAAGGCCACAAGTATGAGTAAAATGTCATCAGCAGCACCTAGTAAATATGTGTTCACCACTAATTAAAGCTAACTACATTCATTCCTCTGTTTTGTCTGGATGCACATTTAGAATAAATTTGCATCTAATCTAAGTGAGGTAAAAAAAAAATGTTTAGTTTTGTGCTGGTCATGTGTGTGAATCATGCATCTATCATTGAGAATGTTGATCTCTGAGGGGAAGAAGGATTGCTCTGCTTCCTGTCAGAGACGTGCATTCTGGTAAAACCTCACAGTTTCGCGCAGAGAAGGATGCCACAGAGGGGAGAAGGAAACAAAGCAGATGCAGGTTAAATAGTCCCCTCTCACCTCATTTCCTGGTGCTTGTTTTAGCATCCAAACAAACTCCAGCACAGCCATAAAGATGGCCACCAGCAGGCCACATACTAGCACCACAAAGATGCCACCGATGTTCTCCATACCGAGACCTGGAGAAACAGCAGGACGAGGAAAGAGGAGTGAAGAAATAGACAGACGGACGTGTTGATCAAGAACAACACTAAAAATGAAACCTTTAGCACGGTGGTCTTCCTCCTTTGGACACTTGCCACCGTCCCACCATTTCCTTTTGAGAATTTCTAAACGATTGTCCTCCTGCAGTTTGAGGATGGCAAGGTCAAACTCATCCCTGTACACTGACCCTGAAAGGAAGAGATGGGCAAAGCTCTCAGTAATGTACACTTATTAAACAAATCTGCAGTGTTAGTTGCAAAGTTTCTAAAATAGAACTTTCGTTCTTGTGTTCAAATCTTCATCTCCCGAAATTCATAATCATCTGTAGTTAAGAAAAGAGTGAACGTGTGAAACACAGCAGAGACAGTTTGACAAGCCTGGCTTTATCAACGACGTCACTGCTGCATGTGAAAGTCAATATTAAAGGATATGTCAAGGATTTAGTGATATGTTTTATAAGGTTTTTAGGAGTAAAGAAAAAAAACAAACAAATTTAGTACAAGTTAAGACAATTACTGGTTTATAAAGTTAATGCAAATGCAGGTTATTAAGCTGGAACTCCACCAACCCACAACAACCCTCCTGAGAACCTTCTATGTTTTTACACCTAAAGAAAAATCCAAAAACAAGGTATGAAATCCAGAGAAACCCAAAGGCAAAATATAAAAACATCATAATAGTCTGTCTTTATTATACCAGAACATAATTAGAAAATAATTGGAGACATCTGTTTATTATCTGACTCATGAAAAAGAGTCACATGGCAAAAACAACAAGCAAAAATACAGTTACCAAAAAAGGTAAAAGACTGAAATTTTGTATATTTTTAATAGATACAAAAAGTTGTAAAAACAAATGAGTGTACACATTCATAGGGATACTTTTCTAAACATCTCTGCACAAATTAAATGCATATAACAGTAACTGTGCAGTATCCAGTGCAGAACTTATTTTGTTTCTGCTCAGCCTTCAGAGGAGTCA
>JARVJO010000330.1:13251807-13273137 GCA_031762555.1 Cynodonichthys magdalenae
TCCTCTGCGTCATCTGAAAAATACCACCCAGAACATTACAGCTTCTTCCACAGCTCCTCAGGGAACTGTCCACAAAATTGATATTTCTTCCGCCCATTAACACTCCATAATTCTCTGAAATTATGATAAAGCAGTGGATGCATTATGGCCCTGTTACAGCCAATGATACTTCATCATGTGTGCTTTCTCATGGTGACAGACTTAAACTTCAACCAGCAATAAAATAATGAACTGAAAATTAGGTGTCACATTTCCAGAGTCATGCACTAACGCTGCAGGACCGTTATGATAATCTCTTCATTAGCCTATAATCCATTAATAAACAGCCCTTCCACACACAGAGCCTCTTTAGGACGGTTTCACTAAAAGTCTAAAAGTATTTACTAATATTTCTGTTGTATTAT
Source organism: Cynodonichthys magdalenae (assembly GCA_031762555.1). Taxonomy (NCBI): domain Eukaryota; kingdom Metazoa; phylum Chordata; class Actinopteri; order Cyprinodontiformes; family Rivulidae; genus Cynodonichthys; species Cynodonichthys magdalenae. Next base: position 13,252,212 of record JARVJO010000330.1, read on the forward strand.
ACTGAATCAAGCAGTTTAAAGAAAATGAGATATTCGTCTAAAATAACAGTTTTTAAATTTATTTTGACCTAGAAACTTATTAGAGTTAAATGATTTGAAAATTAAAAATCAGTCTTGAATGTTTCCACAGTTTGCAAAGTATGCAGTTCAAATCAAACCCATCACACATGACGGGATCACAACATGAACTAATCACAGCTAACTGTAGGGAAACAGTTCAGGTTTTAAGGCAGCACTACCCCACCTGTATATTTGACAATGTTGTCTAGCAGCAGAGGATACTTGGTGAGCCGAAGCATTTCTACAGGAATGATGTCTTTAAGCTGCAGTCGGCGACACAGCCTGTTACTCTCTGCCTCCTGCAAATACAGAAAATGAACCATAGGGGATCTTACACAGCCTCGAAACAGGAAACATGTAGGTTATACGTATAAATCTAATCTGACTGAGCAACACAAACATAGCTAAGTGACAAAGCATTCAAATTATAATTTACATTTCTAAAGAATTGTTTAGTATAGTAACCAACGAGACATTCTCATTGGTTACTTTGCACCATGTGAGAATAATACCTGGATGAATGAAGTGAACCTTGAGTCTTTCTTCTGTTTGGTCTTGATTATCTCCAGAGCAAAAGGCTGGTTACTGCAAAACGTCCCCACTGCTTGCTTGATTTTCTCCTCCTCTCCACCGCTAAACTGTAACCGACCAAAGCAAGACGGGAATGTAGCGACAGAGAGACACTCGCTCAGGATTACTTGGCAGGAAAACAAAAAAAACTTAATAAACAGCTGACTTCAAAAGTATGGACAGGCTTATGTTCCGTTAGCAGAGACAGCTTAAAGTTTAACACAGACTAGATCAAGGCTCAGACCTCAGGGGACCATTTACCCAGCTTATCCCCCCACAGTGAAGACTCAGACTTTAAATATATCCCACACTGAGATGTGTAGATGTCACACAAATCTAGGCCATCTTCTGACACGCTCGAAACATGGAGGCCTTTCTTTCACTTGCTTCTATTGTGATATTTTCCAGCCAAGTCCAATGTTTTATGTTTGTATTTTCTCCTGTAAGAAATGTGTTATGGACTTCTGTTTCAGGTGTTAAAACACTGAACGTTTAAGGGAAAGAAAGAAATCTGTCGTACATCAATCTTCCTTTTTCATAAAATAACAGTAAATTTAAGAATTAAATTTCTTGCACAGAGTAGGTCCCATTCACATCAGTCGTTTTGAATTTACATTCACTATAAGACACTAGGGATGGGTACCAAATTCAAAACTTTTTATAAGTATCGACCGAATTCTGTCGGTACCACCGAGTACCTATTCACGTAAAATCAAAAGGTACCATGTTTCAGTACCTAAACGCATCACTGTGACAGTATAGTGTATGAGTGGGGGATTTTCCATGCTTGCCCTGAACGCAGCATCGCGCAAGAGCGTAATGACATCAGCAGCTGCTTCAGTAAACAGTTCAGTCTGAACGTAGCTTGTCAGCTCGCAGCTCCTGGAGTGAAACTCACCGAACAGACCGCCTCAGAATTATCTGGTGAATTAAATATGAATTAATTATGTGGTTAGCACGATGTTCGCTTGCTCTCAGTAAATAAAGCAAAGCAACTTTCTTTATGTCATCCGCCATTAAACAGAGACCAGCAGAGGAAAACAATAGAGGCTCTTCCCGACGCGTGACGCAGATCTACGTTCACATCGAACGCGTCTGACCTGAAAGAGCACAAGCAGCCGACTTGAAGCGTTGGGCATGGTTTGGATGTGCAAAACGCGTTCGGTTTGAACATAGCTTGTGTACCTTTTATTTATTTTAACTCCATCCTCTTGCTTATTTGATTTAAACATATTTGCCTTCCATGGACCCCCATCACACAATTTTTCTAGTGGGGAAATGACATCAACAGAAATACGTGGAGCTGGATTTTAATTTGTGCGATAAGACAAAACACTGAGTTTGTTGTTTTCAAGAGTTTTCACTTTTAAAAAATGTGTTAAACAACTGATGTTGTCTTGATTTTATATATTGAGATATAAATATGTAAAAAAATTAAGTTTATTATAAAAAAAACAACACACACACCGAAAATTGGTACCGTTGAGTACCGATACCAATTCCCAGGTACCGGATATTGTACCGAATCAATTCAAATGCCAAAGGTACCTATTCCTATAAGACACTGTTTGAGAGTGGAAATAAAATCGTACTCACCCAGGAAAGCAAGTCATCTCCTATTTGACCAATTACTGAAGACTCGTTTCTCTTACGAACAGCTGTCATTTGTTCAAGTACTGAAACTGCAATTCAAAGGAGATGAATAAATAGTGTTAGCATGTCTCCCTTGAGTATAAGACACCAAAGATAAAACAGTATAAGATGTACATGTGAGGGTCTATATGCTGTTCTAGAGTAGCTTTACTTGGACCTGCTAATTTTTCATGGTGAGGGCTGTGTGTGTGTGTGTGTGTGTGTTTGAGTGAGTACCGTGCAGATGGAGAACCTCTTCCAGATTGGTGAAGATGTTCTTGATGTCAGCAGGAGGAAGGATTGCATCTTTGGAAAGCTTCTGGTAGAAAACGTGGTCCAAAACCTTGAGCATTCGTACATGTGCTCGCTCGGTGTAAAACAGCTCTGCAGACACAATGCATGTTGCTAATTTCACCTCATGTACACCTGAACAACTTGGATACGTAGCAGGAAATTCAAGTGCATGTATTCTTTCTCCTTTGGCACACAGAGCGTAATCTTTATGTTTCTTTCAAGACATGAATGCACCATCAGTGGATTTACTAGCATTGTGTCCTCACCATTGATAACTTCTTGTCTCTTGATCTCGTGAGACCTGAGACCTGCAAGGACTTCTCGTCCCACCAGCTGCTGCCAGTTGGGCGGATCGTGTTCAGAATCGGTACCCTGATCATCCTCACTCTGAACGTCAGCTAGGCCCAATCCATCAAATCTAGTAAAAAAAGGTAGCTTTTCTTATTATGCTGATAAAACCTCCTATTTTATCTTTGAAACAGACTTTAAACACAAAAACGATCAAGTAGGCTTACCGTCTCATGGCCTTTGGTGTTCCCTCCTGAGTTCTACAAAAGTTATAATTGAATAAATTATAACAAACAGAAAATCCTTCTTTCAAAAGCACACGACTGTAAATGTACCTGTAGTTTTCTCTGTCATCCTCTTGAAGATGGTCTAGACTAAAAAACTCCAAGTGCGAAGCAGGAGATGAAAACCCACCCAGAGGGTCAGATTGAACACTGTCGTTCAGCTTGGAGGGGGCTGATGTTGGTGTCCCACCTGACAAACAAGTTTAGTTTTAATAATTTGTCCTTTACCAGCAGACTGATACACAGCCTACATTGTGGTCTTGAACCTTTAGTCAAACCATTTGGTTTTGAGTCTCTTTGACTGGAACACTTTCAGAGTACTTCAAATGATCACCAACTGTTATGCAAAGAGTTTGATTAATGGTGACTAAAAAGATCAGTTAAAGAAGGAAAACTATCTTTACTGAAATCCTGTTTTTATCTATTCAGATCAATAAAACAAAATGAAATCTAGTTTTTGGGCTTGTCTGACAAACACTGTTTCAAAACTTCTGCTTTTTCTTTGAACTAATTCAGTCACATCGTAGCTTACCAATATCAGCATCTCGGCTCAAGTCTGAGCTGTGGGTGATGCTGTTTGGAGCCGAGGCGTTGACCGACATGGAGTGAGTGAGTTCAGAGCCTTCGCTGGATTGGCTGCCTCTTAGACCACCTTCCAGTGGTTCATTTGTCCCAAGTGTAGGCTGAGAGACCTGTTTCTGTGGCCTGGGGCGATTTTCCAGGACTTTACTCACTGCAAACGACAAGTTTCAGAAATCAGAAAAGGCTTTTCACGTACTGTTTTCATTTATTCAATCTGAGCTCCTTCACACAAACACACGCACTTACCTGATTCGATGCGGCTGGGCCGACGCTGAGGTGCAAGAAAATTAAATCTGGGTTTTTTCTCCACTTTCTCATCTCCTTCCTTATCTGGCTTTATGCTTTTCTGCAAGTCATCACAAATGAGGGGAAAAAAGTGTTATGTAGGCGATAACTAGGGATGGGAGGTGAAATCTATTTTTAGGTCCGTCACATTGCAAACACAAATGACTCTGATTCAATTCTTGGATGTCAAAACTCAATTTTGTTAACTTAATCTTTGTTGCCACTTTAGGAGTCAGCAAAGCAGTTGCTCTTCGATGCCGCTTGTCGTAGTACAGTTGCCACAGCTGCTGTAGTAGACATATGTTGCAGTAAAGCTGTGTGCTTTTCATCTACTGTAAGCTGAACTCTACAGAATAGATGTCTGTAAATAATTGCTAAGTTATCTTAACATGACTGTCTTTCCCAATGACTTTGGAAGGTTTGATTTGTGCAGGAATTAACAGTGATACCAATGTTAAATTAGGATGTTAGCATCTTGAAAACTTCAGCTTTTTTTTCTCTGTGGCCTGCAGGGCACCGACAATTCTAATTCTTCAAAGGGAGGATCCAACAATACAAGTTTGAGGACCACTGATTTACTGTATGTAAAATAGTTTGTTCAATTTGTAAAAGTTATGTTTCTGTCTCTTTAGCCTCATTCAATAGACAGCTCAGTCCAGGACTGAGGTGTGTTCTGTCCTCCTCAGATCTTTCAGAAAAAACACAAAGGCGGAACGGCGAGTAAAGTGAGCCCGCCTCTGATGCCTCTCTGAGCCCCCAAGCGAGGTAGTATCAGAGCCAGGCCCGAGCTGGGCAGACTGACTTGTGAAAAAGCAACTCGTGGTTCTGCGGCTCAGAATCGATAATGATCTGATATAAGTGAGTGACCACAGGATTAATCAACAAACAGATTTATTACAAGGTAATATAAAAGATGACGTGAACCAACAACTTTGTAGTTAGCTTAAAAAATGTTGAACCAAAGGATCACTAAAATGAGTTAATTCTTTTTTTTTTTTTGATATGAGGAAGACGTCAGTGGGCGACTGCAGGATTAATCAACAGATTTATTACCGAGGGAATATTAAAGATGATGCAAAACAACAAATTTGTAGTTAGCTTTAAAAAAGTTGAACCACAGGATCACTAAAATGAGTTAATTCAGTGGTTTTGTGTTTTTAATATGAGGACGACGTCAGTGAGCGACTGCAGGATTAATCAACAGATTTATTACTGAGGGAGTATTAAAGACAACACAGAGCAGCAACTGTTTAGTTGGTTTAAAAAATATTGAACCACAGGATCGTTAAAGTAAGTTCATTCAGTTGTTTTTGCTTGATATGAAGCAGACGTCTGTCACACAATAAATATGTTGCAGTCCTCTTCAGCCGAGCGGAGATCTGCTCCATGCTGCCGGGTTCATTACTGAACACGTACATGTGAGCAGGAACAGGCCGGCTTCTTCTGTGATTTATGAATGAACCAAGTGAGTTTAAAGCCAGACTGATTTGTGCAGTAATTTCATGGACCGGTCTTGTGAAAGAGGCTTTTATTTCAGTTTCACAGTGTTTTGACCAAACATCATGGGTTTACCAGCAGCCTCCCGATGTTTGTTCACAAATCTGATTATCACAGATAATTGAAATACATTGATAATGGTTTAACTCAACCTTAGTACTTTTGTTATCATGATCCAATTTAATCATGAGATGCCTAAAGATTCCCACCCCTATAACATTTGAAGAGGATTCATTAAGGATCTAACAATTAATCAAGTGCTGCTTAAAATGTGAATTGATTCATAAAAATGAATGAATCAATTTCATTGTTATTAGGTAACAGTTATGTCTTTAAGATAAATTCAGTTTGATAACTTTCCATCACAAAAGAATTTTTGATGACATTTTTACTTTTTTTTTAAGTTATATTCTGTTACTAAGACAACAGACAGTTTCAGTTTGATACAAGGACAAAAATGCTGATGTTAAAAAAAGAGAAACACACTTGGTTATAAAATGGCTACAATTCATTTGGTTGAACGAATTTTAAAAAATTGGAAATAATCATAACCGTGAACTTAAATCGATAATTGAATAGAATCAAGGCTTGAGTGAATCGTTATTTCCCAAGGATTCATAATGCAATAAGTAGATGAAGTACCTTCATCTTTGGAAGAAAGCCGATCCAAACACGTTTGGGCTCCAGATTTCGAGGTTCCTTGACCCTCACACCAAGGTGCTTCATGTATGTATAGATAACATACTGTATAGTAGTGCTAAAGGGAAATAAAAGTATTAACTTTAAACTTAGTTTTTTATTTTCAACAAATAAAAAAGGCAGTGCTAAAATCTGAGAAGCAAAGATATCCATCTTTTGATGTATACCATATGTTAAATCAGTTTTTCTCATATAAATTGTAGACAAACCATCTGTGTTGTGCTGAGACCATATGGCATTTCCAACAAGACTCAATGAGTCATACTTTAATTATTTAATAAAAAAATATGCTGTATAAATTATATGTTCTCTTAAAGCTTCTGCTCAAGTGTTTAAGTTGTAAATGAACACTTGTGATTTAATGATACACTGTAAATGTGCTGAGTGCTGTTAAGAATAGTTGGGTGAAACTTCTAGGACTAAAGTTGTAAAATAATAAACAACTATGATTGACTTCATTTAGTAAAAGTCTTGTTTCAAACGATTCATTAAAAAGAGTCAAAATGTTTAATAAATTGAGCCATGAAGACACAGTTTTGTTTTGTTTTAGGTGTGACGCACTTATTACTGAAAGAACAGTTGAATCTTGTTTCAAGAAATTCTCCTTTTCTGTATCAATGTACTAAGTGTGACAGTGTGAAAAATATTACCATTTCTCTTCCTCTGTGGGTTGAGTAGTTATCCTTCAAACAACAGGAAAAATAAATTAACTGAGCATTTTGCAAAAGAAAGATGACACCATGCCTGTGTTTCTACAAAAACGTGTGCAGCTTACAGGATGTCATCTATTTTGCTGATGATGTTTTCGGCGTACGAACGCTCTCGTTCGAGAGTGCCCCGGTCTCGGACTCTCTCTTGGTCGAGTCTGGTCAGTTCACCTTCGGCCACCGTCAGGCCCATGCTGCGTTTCTGCCTGCATGAATCAAAACATAAAAGGATCTTTGTTTGGATCAATGTCTTGAACTATTTTCACAGATAAACACTGGGGAACAGAATAAAGTCTGGATTTTTAGAAAGCAACGTTCTCTAAACTGAAAATAGAGCTGGAAAGTTCACTAACTATGATGCAGTACGTTGTACTATTAGATTCATACTCCCCACAATAAATATAAAAAAATAAGTTCAACTGCATAAACAGTTTATTAAAATAACAAAACTATCAATATGTACATATAGGTTTGTCTAATCAAGGTCTCAAACTAATGGAAATGACAAAAAAAAAAATTCAGATTAGTCAGGTTTACCTGAAGTCTTCAAGGTTTTTCTGAATGTCAGCGATCAGAGAGTCCTGCAGTGTTTGAACATGCTGTCTGTTTATTTCCTCTGGGATCAGCTCCATCCGCCGTCGGTCTTCAAAAACACAAACACACACTCTCTCAAACACTATATATAAAATACCAACTGGAATGTGAAATGTGCACTCTAAATAAAGCTAACCAATACTCTCCAAAAGCTTTTATGTTTTGTATCATCTCAGTCAATGGACATACTTACTGAGATCAGAAGAAACTGATTCAGGAACGGGAACTTTTAAATTCTGAAAATAAATAAATAAATAGTAATAAATTGATTGATATATTGACAGCATATTAAAAGAAGAAAGAAGATCCACCTTTAAATGTAAGTATGGTTGAAATTAAATAAGCCCACACAATCATCACCTGTTAGAGGTGTTCAAAACCCAATGAGCTGCATTTATGCTACCTTTTTCTAACATGTCAGTACTATTTTGTTTGGTTTTAGTCCACGTGTTTATTTTTACTATCTGTCAGTGTTTTTATATTAGAAAGGTTGACTCACTGCTGCTCGGTCCATAAAGATGGAGTGGAAGTCCAAGAACACCCGTCTGGTCTCTTTTGGGTTAGTTTGCTTATAAAGGTCAGCAAAGAGGTAGCACAGCTGAGAACAGAATATATGCACAAATATTAGCAACTCAGCTTTATGGCAAGATGATGGGTTGCATAAAACCAATAAATACACAAAGGATATTTATCACAGCCCCAGTGGGGTGGTCCTACCAATGGAGCGGGGTCGAACTGAGAGATGACGTGGTGCAGGAATGCTGCGAGGTGGGCAGGACGAGACTTGAGCTGATCAATACTGTTAAAGCTGTTACACTGGCCATTTGTCTGAAACATAAAGTTCAACAGCTCACCTTGATGAAAAATGTTAAAAAGTTAGCTTTTTATACTTTACTAGAGTTGAATATTTGGTGGTTTTATTTAAATGGCACAAAAGTAAACATACTTGCTCTTGGTCTGAATCAAAATAGTCATCTTCAGCTCCTATGATTTGCAAGCCAAGGCGAAAAGGAGGGGGACTGCTGACTGTGATGGGAGACAGGGTGTCCTGCAGAAAATACATCGACATGTTATGAAATCTCTTGTCACATCTTTACAAATAAAGGTGCATAGTTAAATCAACATACACAAGCAAATAACCCCCCTAACTCTGAATGAATACTTGAGACAGTAAGGACACTCAGAAGTGTTGATTTACCAAGTCAGTGGTATCCTCTGCCTCTGGGGAGTGGAAGGAGTTGAAGCTGTTCCTGGGTGTGCTTTTTGGGCTGGCACAGGAGGAGTCTTTTGGACAATAGCTATCTGGAGATCCGGGTCCAAACATGTGAGATGCCTGGGCAATAAATGGAAAACAGTGTTACATTTTATACAGGCTTCAAATAATCGCACAACACTAAAGAGCACTTAGCAAATTTTATATTTATTTATATCTGAATGCAAAATCAATCAATGCATCTATAGTGCTCACACTGACATTCTCAAGACGTGAAGAAGCAAAACGATTTGTTTAGCAACCTGCAAGAAGCTTAGAGATTTTAATTTTTTTTTGTTATTATGATAACTTACAGAAGTGCTGCTCCAGGAAAGGTCTGTGCTGTTGTCTCCTTTAGGAGCAGGTGCACAATCTGTCTCTATTATGCTACCATTGTCTTCTTCACCTGAAACAGCCTCCTGTGGATTCACAACAGATATATTTTTAAATGAATGGAAAGCTATAGTTAATCAGAAGCTTTGTAACAAGTAACTATTTTCACAGGTAAAAATGAATGTATTTTGTATTTCATGACTTTTCTGTTATGATGAATGGCAGGTGATGCACAGCAAACTAAAACATTGCTAAACATTACAGCACAAAAGAGTGATGTAGAATAAGCTGTCATGCAGACACAATAGAGTGGCTTCCTGCAGAGAAAGCCTAATCCTCTGATGAGAATAGGATTCACATTTGTCTGAAATGATCTCCAAATGTGCTACAAAAAATTAAACAAAGACTGCTTGGGTGATTCTGGTCAATCTCTGTCGGTGAATTTCCGGCTCTGGGGGTTAAATTTGCAAGTTGGTACCTGTGTTGTCCCAGCGGCCTTGAAGAGCTGACCCTGCAGCTGAGGAATGTGTTTTGTTGCTTCCTGAATGTCTTTCAGTAGTTTGGGGGAGGGGTTCCTGTTGTACTTTTCTTTCATAGCCTAAAGTGAGAGATGAGTAATCAAAAGGACAACAGGAACAGTAGGTCTGGGACACTTGTATACATTTAAGCCAATACACATGTAGATTCTAGGGCTAAATAATTTCTTTCAGGTAAATATTTCAAAATGAAAAATAACTGCATGACAAGTGTGCACACACGAGCTGCTTCACAACCCAAACATTACTCTATTTTAAGACATTAAATGGGATTTATTATTTTTATAAAGATATTGCAACATTGATTAAAAAGGTCTCATATGCACAACTGTGTCAAAACTGGGGCAAAGATGTCACCAATAAAGTCTTCCTAGGAAAACAGTACTGAAATAAAAAAAGGAAGACAATCATCATTGTTATGCTAACCTGCAGCTCCTGCTGCTCTTTTGAGGACTTCTTTTGTAAAACATCAGCCATCTGGTTGCAGGCACTGCTGCTCTCATCCTGAGGGAGAATATAAAATGGGACTAATTAATCTCAAAAGTCTGCCACCTGTAACATAGTTCTAATGCACTAAACAAATATTTAACTGCTGTCAACATGTTGTAAGAAAGATAGAGTGAGGAAAAAATGACAACACAAAAACATTCTGAAGCTGAGACTCCATGGAAACAGGATGAACAAAAGGGACAAATTTACTGATGGAAAATACATCAAAATAAACAATTAGTACCCATGGTTGTAGAGAGGAAGAGAGGCAGTTCAGAGGACTGTATGGGCGCTCTGATGCTGGAGAGTTTGGAGAGGATAGGCTAATACCCAACGCCTCAGGATCTGCTCCAGGCAATGGGATCTGGGCGAGCCCTGGAGGGCGTCCCAAAACCGTGAGGGCCACATAAGAGCCCGCTAAAACAAAAACACCAAAGGAGATTAATTGAACTGCCACTACTCAAGTATTTATTTAATTTTAAAATAAGGTTTGAGGTAATGAGGAACTAACATTTGATAAGTTTCACAACTTCAGTGTGATTAGAATGTGTAACAAGGGTCCCGTTAACCTAGAAGACAAAAATAGTATATTAATTCAAAATAAAATGAACCAATACACATGCCAAAAGCCAGATATTCAATGTTCGCTTTCACAGCTTCAAACTATTTACTGCTCGATGGTGTAGAAAGAAGAAATTACTTAATGTCCAGGAGGTGGCAGCCTACAGCCTCTTTATGGACACAGGAGGAACAGGGAGGTTTGCAGGTTAAAGGAACAGAAAAAGATAAATACAATACCTTAATGATCCTATCTCCTGTCTGAACACCAGCCCGCATCGCAGCCCCATCTGGTAAACACATTGAACAGACAGAAACAGAAAGAGAATACAGTTAAAACAGAAACAGATATTGGGAAGTGGGGTGAAAGGGTTAAAAAAGACATGTTGCTTTAGGGTGAACCTTCTAATATTTCAATACACTGCATACACAATGTTTCTCTGACACACCAGATGTGGCAAAGTGACTATTTTCAAAGACCATAACAGTGGTTACATTACAAGAAGGACCTGTTTCACAGCTCCACCCCAAACAAAGGGATTTAGGCGTGTAGACGGGTTATTATGAGAGCCACGTCTGACTCTACAGTCAGCAGTAGCTGGAGCAGTTTGTAAACCAAAACACAACATAGAGCCTTTTGGCAGCAGCGACGAACAGCAACTGCACTGACAAGGTTGTGGACAGATGTGCCACAGCAAGTGGCTGCTGTCCTTTTTTTAGCCTGCTAACATAACGTACTGCATGATTAAAAACCACGTCAGCTCCTAACAAATTAGTGCTGTTTCAGTTACCTCATTGCAATAAATACTGTAATACTTCCAACCTTGCCTGCTAGCTGTAGCAAGTTCAAACTGTACAAATGTTACTGTTACCTCATGAGAACTCAAGTCCCAACAGCCCATGTTTCGCCACGTGAGCAGAACTTTAACAGGGCTGCTGTGATTATTAGCTGAATCTGGAGCAGGGAGAATCCCTGATGTTATCTGTTGTTGCTTTTTGTTGACTAACATGTATCAAATTAACAAACCACATCATGCATTCCAATTACATGGTGAAAGTAATCCATTTTTTAACATCTTTAAATGATGTTTTTTTCTTTTTGGCTACAAGCTACAGGAAGTACACTATTCTTTACACTGACTAGATCAATAATGAACACTTTATCCACCTGTTGAGACACAATTGAATGCCAGATCTTGTAAAAATACAACTACATTTATGCAGATCATTTCTACATTTAAAACATACTTATTTTGGAAAGATAATAAAGTCAATGTATGCATGAATGAATAGCCTTTTGATTTGAACCAGTAACAAAAGCCTAAACGGTCTGCCGTCAAGTAAACACTGACAAGCATCAATGACATTGCAACAAAAATCCTTGAGCAGTTCCTTCCTCTACTTATTCTTTCCACCGCTGTACAGACCACGTGGTGCTTTCTTGTACCTGATAACAGAACTACATCATCCTGTACTGACAATTTGAAATGACAAACAGCCACAGAAGCATTCTGCACTGCTTGTAAAAGCTAATGATAAAGTAGAAGCTGCAGCTTTACTGAAACTACTAATAAGGAAATCCTGTCAAAAGGGTCACATGTGAGTGAGAGCAAAAGCTGAAATGATTCTTCCAATTACTAGTTATATGCTGTATTTTGGATCCTTCTCCAAAAAAAAAAAAAACACAAAAGAAAATCAGGAAAAATAAGCCAATGAATACTAAGAAGACAAAGTCATGGTTATATTCTTTCTCCTTTTACATTCAAAATGCAAGTTTACCTTCTTTGACCAGCTGCACAAACACAGGGTTGTCACCACTGACTGTGAGCCCAAAGCCATTTTCATCTTTCTGGATGATTACACATCGCTGGACTAGACCTGCAGGTGGGACAAACAGCACACAGAGAGAAAATACAGTATGTTTGCAGAGGCCAGGAACTTGCATAAAGAAGTTTATTTAAAATAAGCAACAAAGATTCTGAGAAATGAAACTAAGCCTTATGATTGCTCTGGTTGGTCAAATTAAAATAAAGCAAAAAAAAAGAACCTAATTTTGGAACATGTGTTATAAGAGATTGCACTGAGTAAACATTTTTAAAGCAACAAAACTTTGCATTTAGAAAGATGAAGTATGCTCTGAGTTTCACATCCCTGTAGAGATGATTTTTTTTAAATCAGAGTTTTGTTTTTGTTCCTCTTACCCTATCAGTCAAACTGAGACTAAAAATGGACCAATTGTTTAACATCAACAACTAACCTCCATAACACTGGGACTCAGGATATCGAGTGTGTGCAGTAAAGACTGCGTGTTGCCCATAAAACATTTTCAGAGACAAATATTTGTTTTGTTGTCTATTTGGACACATTAAGTTTTGCTATGCTATCAAACAATAAAAAAAATAAAAAAAAATTTCAGACCTTGTTTTTTTTTAGGAATATCGAAGACTAAGTCAACAAACCAGACTCCTCTGAAAGTTGTTTCATAGGTCCTAATGTGGAACATTCCCTTTCAGCTTCTTTAGTATAGTGTGTGTATATACTGTATATATATACAGTATATATATATATATATATATATAGTATACTTTAGTATAGTATATAGGCAGTGTTTTATGACCATGGCAAAAACTGATTAGACCTTATCTTGTGTCTGAGTGACCCTGAATAGACTGGCAGGACAGTCCAAGCAAAAACACAGGGTAATAAAGCAAAATACTCAACTAAGATAATTAAACTTCTCCTAAAATATATATTTTTTTTTATTTAAGAAGCAAGCAGATTTTTCAACCTTAAAGCATTTCAATAAAGACTAAAAGTGCCACTCTTGAGTCTATTTTTACATTTTCTGGTCATTGAAGCAGGAACAAGAAAGGTGAGCCCATCAATATTGATTAGAGCAGAGTGAGCAGCAGCTAATACACCGGGGGACGGGGGTAGGGGTGTCCAAAGGCACAACCTGGGCTGTGGTGGGGGGTGTGCAAAAAAAGGGGTTAGGTAGAGATGAGTGAGGAGGAGGGGGAAGGGACAGGGTGGGGGAGCATGGGTTTTTGAGGAAGCAGATAAAACCATTACAGAGCTGGTGTGAATTTGCCTCTAGATATACTTTTTTACATGTCCCTTTTCCCCATCTTAAATTTTAGAAATCTAGTTGGTATTAATAAACAATGAGGGGTGGGAGTGCTGTAATAAATACTGCTCAGATTAACACATCTAAGCTAACTTATTATTTAAAAGTTTAACTATTGTACAATAAGCAACTTTTTCAAAAGCGCAAGGATTTATTCTCTTTGGAGTAAAATGACCTTTATTATTCACAGCATACCTGCAGGAACACAATGCTGAGGTGAAGAAAGAGAAGTCATTGCAGTACAGCATACAAAACACAATTCCCAGAGGAGTCAATCCCAGGCTGCACTGGAAGTGCTACAGATTGCTGCTACTGCTTCTATTTACTTTTTGTGGCAAGTGTAGTATTATTACAGTTACTGGATACGTAGTTACTTCTTTGCCTCAATAAAAACATTAACCTATGTACAATTATTTGTTATTCAACCCAGGACCAAAAGTGATTTTATTGTTACAGGGACGAGAATTTTAGAACATAGACCGGGAAAAAAAATGTATAGTTGGGTAGTTGTTCAAAACATTAATACTTTGTCAGTTTATTACTTTTTAATACTTATTTTTGGTCTTAATTTTTGCTAATTTCATTTACTACCTACCGTTTACAACCTCATGGAAATAACCTCAGAAGTGAGAAAATACAGTGATACTCTCACACTACAGGGATGCTGAGGCTTCACAATGACCCTGTTAGAATGAATTCAGGAAACATGCCATCAAATCCATTGCGTGCTTAATTTTACACCAAACACAAGTGGGTCAGTGTAAGACTGTAAATATATCCCGTATAAGCCTAATTGATCCTCAAAGATTATTCAAACAAAAACAAATTTACATAAATACAGTTTGTGACCTGGCACAAGTGTTAAAGGAAAAGTGTTAAACAGAATCCCGATAATCCTAAATCTGTGAACCAGCGCCATGCACAGCTGCTAAGGTTTTACATAACAACTATTACAGGCATTAGCAGCAAAAAGCTAAGATTTTAATCTTGGTTGCTGTGCTGAAAGATTAAATTATTGGAACCTTGGGTCAGTCCTATTCAACCATCCATTATTTTTACACTCTTCTTCTCCAGCTTGCATGTCTTAGGACAGTTTTTAAAGCACTTTTTAAAACATAGAACACAGCAATACATAGTTACAGATTCTTGTTAGGATTGTCTACTTTTATATATCTTAAATGATAATAAACCAAAATATTGGAATTTTAGTGAAACAAATCAAGAGGCAACTTGAAAAAAAGACGAGGCTGGATAAAAAATATGACACGTCAAATTAGTCAGTAATTAAAGTGTTTCAGTAACATGTTCCTCAACCAATTGTGTATAAATTAGTATTATTTTAGATGTCTTTACGTCACATGCTGACGAATCTCAGCTGGGTTTGTTTCTTGATTCTGAGTAAGAGTTGGACCTCTCACTAATGCAGGCTTAACTTGACGGTCAGAGGTCAATGCAGGAAATAAACTCCTATGGCAGTAATTTGTTATAAACTAACATCTGTTGGCAGTTCCACACCAGCATCTAAATGCTGTCACACCATCCATTTCAGCAAGAGCATCTTACCACAGGACTCAGGCTTCCCCTCTGCTAGCACACTGCTGTTGTCACTCTTCTGCACCACCAGAGCTTCTGCCCACAGCCCCCACCAGACAGCACAGCAGCACACAAACGCATAAACACAAATAAACAAGAACCAACATACACGAAAAAGAAACACAAAACAGGAAAGAGAAAAATCATGAAGGAGAAATAATCATGGGAGAAGAAAAATTAAATGAACACAAAAAGTAAATTATTAAAACATTTGGGTTTGGATTAAAAAAAATGTGGATGTAATTAGATTATTTAAATTTTTTGTGTGTTCCATAAAGTAAATATCAAGTGTATCATGGTATAATTAAAGTTAAAACATTAGAAACATAAATCTAAATATTCACTTTAATAGAAGTCAAATTTTTCCTTTATGAAAATATATTTATTTTCATCCAGACCTTATCTTAACTTAGACGTATAACATAAAGTACTTTTAACTTTAACTGTTTTAGAAACCTTATTGCTTGTCTTTCATATTATTTTTATTGTTTTTATTCATGATTCAATGAAATTGCTATATTTCTGTAATAAATTACCATAAAAAACAAAGCTGGTTCCTCATCTGTGAGTATTTTTGGCCTGAGATAAGAATTCCCTGCATTTCAAACGATCACTCACACTTCAGTAAATATGAGTCTGATTAAAATGGTGAATAAATATTGGTCAATAATGTGACCTAGGACAGAAACAGTTATCACCCTTTCTGTTTTCTCTCCTAACAACTTGCTACACTTTCAACTAGGAATGCATCGATTACCCAGGAGATCGTTTTTATCAACAATTTTCTATTCAACTATTCACATTTACTCAAAAATCCATTTTTTGTCTGCGAATGCAGCATAACTGTAGTTAATGAGAGCTAATAGTAGCATGCCTTCAGCATGGAAGACTTGGATGAAGAAATGAAGTCTGCTATTTGTAGTAAGGTGTCAGAACAGGAACTGTAAAGACAACTAGAATGAAATTTAGATTTTCTAACAGTTGTTGCTTACTTTACTGCTTATATAGCACGAGTTAAAACAAATGTATATTACCAGCTGCCATTTAAACAGGTGGTATTGTTAAGCCTAGCTTAGTTTAAGAGACCTATAATTATGAGAACAAATCTAAAAAAATGAATTAGCTTAATAGATATTTTTCTAACTGATGTCACCATGCAGAGTTAGTTAGATTCAACACAGTAACGGTAAATTTTATTTTAACTGCTTTTTACTTTAAATGAAAGGTTTGAAGAAAAAGTGTTTGTCACGTCCTCAAGGGCACTTTTTTATTTTCAAATGTGCAAAATTAACAAACCTAATGATATAATGCGCAATACAGATCCAGAAACATAATAAGATATTAGGTGGATAATTGTACAAACATTTTTGACCAGTAACCTAATATTTGTTTGATTTTAGATTTCTAATAAAAGAAAGAAAAGGCCACTGTGAGTCATGAATCATCTCGCTGCAGGCCCTAAAATGGTTGTAAAAAAAAATTCAAAATAATAAGATGAAATCAGGAAAATTAAACTTAATATTGCTACAGTTCATGCAACATGCAGATAAATAATAGTGACACAGAAGCATACATCATTCAAACATGCTATATTGCAGGACATACAACAAACACACAAATGAGAAAAATCTACAAATAAAATGAAAGTTAAAGATAGAGGTTTTGATGAAAAAACAACAACAAATAAGTTATAGTCCACCTTGCCTGTGGTGGACTATTTCTAATGAATGCATCATTTTAAACTGAGCAGAAATCCTCCCAGAATTGCATGTAAAAATATATTTTTCTCCAGTTCTACACAGACACAGGCAGAAGGACATATCTTGTGTAACCACTAAGAAAAAAAAAGACCTTGTCCAAGTTTTGTTGCATCATACAGAGATTAAGCACCATGTGATACAGAGGATTTTGCTCCTCTGTTTTGAATACAGAAGCTTTAGTCGTATCTCAAATCACGCCACCCTTGATTGCTGACAAATTCCAAAGATCAGAAAGAAAATCACCATATCATACAAGTCTGTTCTGAAACCTTTTAGATCTCTGCTTGCAAATAAATGAGACTAGAGTGCATAACAAGCTCAAGGGATTTTTATGGCATTCATGTATGCATCAGCCCAGATTTCTCTACATGTAAAACTTCAGAGTTATTTGGACACTGTACATGTAGCAGCAGAATTTTTCTCTAATAAGGAAATCTTCACGAGCTTCTGGATTTTGTAGCAAATAATGCAACAGCTTCTGCCACATAAATAACATGACAAAGGGTAAAGATCATGAAACATCAAAAATAAACTAGTCTTGTACTGTTTGTTAAAATTACGTCAACCTCAATTGGAAACAGTTTATTTTGTTGGTTTGCTTGTTTTGTAATTAATAGACAAGTCAGCAAAAAAAAAAAAGCACAGCTTTAGGGTGGCACACCAGAAAGGACGGTGAAGTAAAAAGTGAGACTGGAGTGAGCTCTGCAGTTGCACAGAGAGCATGAAGCACATACCACATTTCACTACCCCAACATGTGCTTTTTGGGGGGTTTTTTTGCACATTATTAAGAGCAAATTTGTTGTTTTTGACAACTTGTGCTTTAGAAAGAAGAAGTGAGAGACAGAAGCGTGAGAAGCAGTTACACAAGTCCTGCTTACAGACAGAAAACACTAACAAAGACACTGTGTTACAAACTGCAGAAAAAAGAAACTGTTAAAAAAGAAAAGGAAAATTTACCTGTTGGGTCAAACTCATTGGAGGGAGGTGAGGTTTTATCACTTTTGGGTTTCTTGTCTGGCGGATGGTCTTTGCTGAGAATGCTGCTGGTTCTAAAGAAACAGGAACATTTGTAAGAAACGAGTAATGCACATAACAAAGCTGTACAAATTCAGAAAGAGTTGACTGTGTGTTTATATATCAATGCAATGTCTGTGCTTAGAATTTTCTGTATATTACATCATTGTACTCCATTCATGTTCATGCACGAAATGCAAAATTCTGGCATGTGAATAATATATTATATTTTGCAGTAAGAAGGAACTAATAACTGTTTCTTTCAACTTTGGGAACAATGTTGCAGGAAGTCCTTCTAGGATGAATCATGCTGAGTGTGTCTACTGTATAAATGTGACAACCAGAGTGGATGTGGAGCCGCTCCGCTGAGTGCCCAGAGACCAAGACACTCCTCATGTCAGTGGAGATGCCACAAGGCCAAACTACGACTTGAACCTTCGAACGCAATGTATGGCTGCTTCTGCCTATACTAGCCTCAACTGTGAGAGGCCACTGTTCTGTTCACAGTGAAAAGCAGTAATGGGCTGCCCATAGAAGAGGGGCTTCTTTGTCCCATGCTCTGTGTGTATGTGTGTTCATGAATGAGTGGGGGTTGGTGGGGTATGTTTGGTCAAAATGCTGAAGACTTATGTGTTACAGCACAGTAAGCCTAGTAATACCTACCCGTTTACCTTATATGAAACTCTGCATTCAAACTATTATTGTGTTATATGCATTTCCACAGAATAAAGTAGACAGAAGAATAAAAAATGTCTAAAAAAAGATTCTTACCTGATTGCTTTCTTGTTAAACCTGCAAAATTAAACATAATGGTTAGATATTTTGATAATGCTCTATTGTAGTATTAATGAAAAGAGGCAGACAAAGGCTGTGTTGTCTATGCTTATATATAGGGTGGAAAGCAAGAAACCATGATGGCAGCTCTTCCTGAGACCCATATAGTGGTAAACATATTAATCCTGATCAAACATCCGAGTTCTTCAGCTGCAGATTAAAGCCTTTTCCAGGTCAAATGTCTTCTGTCTCTCAGATTCTAGCTTTGTGTGTGCGTGTGTTGTTGTTGGGGGGGCATATATGTGCCTGTGTTACAGTTAAATACCTCACATACACCCAGCTTCACTGAATTAATCACAGACAGTCTCAATATTTTTAAGTGCAGACATGATTACAGGCGAAATGATAGATATTCTATAATTATCAGAACTATATAGCAAAAGAGGACATCAACACATTAAGAGAACTCATTTGTTAAAAAAAAAAAAAAAAAGAAAAACCAGACAGAAAATCTTGAGGGTAAAAATTCCAAGGAAATACATCCATCCACTTATCTGGCAAGCCAGCCAGTATTTATTTCTGGAACCATATGATGGAGAGAAATGTCTATGCAGAGATACGTAGACATAGCATAACCCGTTATTCCTAACGCACAATCCGATGTTCCCAAGACAGCAAAGCTATATTTTTCCTCAGAAAATTTGTGATCTTTTGCTTATTGAGATTTGTCAAAAACACGGCTGTGAAAAACATCCACAAGACATCCTACTTTCATGCTCCAAACATGTCAACAGACACCTTTTGTTGCAGAGAAGCAGCAACTATGACCATATCTGAAATTGCTGAGCAACTTACTCTACGCTTATTACATCCTACTGCAAATTGTGCTATTATCTGTCAGTGGTCTCTGCTTGATGATGCGAAAAGGGCCACATTTTCTGTAAAAAGCAAAGATTTAAGCTGAACAAAATGGAAAGCCTCGGCCCCTGGAGTTTGCCTCTCAACTGTTTATTAAGGATACAAGCAGAATTGGTGATAAAGACCCCAGTACAGTCTAAAACCCAGAAAAAACAACACAATTATTGAAGTCAAAGCAAAGTAAAAAGCAAAGTTCAGGTGTAGACAACAGATACCACAGGATTTGATACCTCATACTCACAAAATATCCACCAATGAACACATTTTGGGGCATGACTCATAAACTACACATTCTGGTTTACTTCCTGGTACTTGTGAGGTGGGTTGTTCCATTTAACTTGTACTGTTCATGCTTTGGGTGGACTATATAGGCAAAAACACTTAAGAATAAATTTATTAAGTATATGTTGAGAATGAAACTACTGAATGCTTCATTAAGTGTCTAGGTGACTTGTTGGGATTATAAATGCTTTTTAATAGCTCTTTGCTTTCTGTGAATAATAACCCTGTTATGGTGGAGAGATTTCAGTGCCCAAAGGATCACAGGAGCTAGATTGTTGAGGGCAGTTTGCTTCAGGTAGGGTCTTCTACAGTACAAGTGGTTCTCCGTTAGGGGCCAGATAAAATATGAAGCACGAAAGAGAAATAATTTAAACAAACTAAGACATAACTTCAGGGATCAGTCCTTAATTAAATAACTAAAAGACATTTCAGTCTTCGTTTGATTTTTACGGTGTTGTTTGAAGTGTTTCTTATTAGCTTTTATATTACATAAACACCTATACAGTGCCACATATCTTGGCACTCTACAGTATATAGAACACTTTGAGACAAGGTAAAATAGGGGTCAAACTCTAATTTTCCAAAGCATAATGTCTCTCCCTCTGTCAAAGTGTTTTTTAACATAACAGGTTATAGAGATGTCAATTATGGAGTGAGAATTATGTTTTTTAAGAAGGATTTAATCATGTTTTGTCATTTTATTTTTTACTTAAAACCCTTCTAAAGCTGCGTTCACACCAAACGCGTTCTGAGCATCTAAAACGCGCCTGACGCCTCAAGTTGGATGCTCTACGTTC
>JARVJO010000330.1:13281025-13294651 GCA_031762555.1 Cynodonichthys magdalenae
TGGCGATCTGGAGAGTGGAGTGAGTCATGAAATCTGTGATATTCAGCTTGTTTGGATTGAACTAAGGTGTATTTTTGTGTGTTTAGCATTTAATTTAAACAGTTTTACTGTTTTGAGTTAGGGATGCAAACAGTTGTCAAATAATGGTTTATTAGATTAAAATTTGTTCCATTTTATTAACCGATAATGTTCGCTCAGACGAACCGGAATAATAAGGCCCCTCTGCGAGTGTTTCTGAGTCAAAAGTAAAAACTTCAAACGTTAAACTAGTTTTTAAATTGTGTTAATAGGCCAAGTAGAACCAGAGTTAAACGCCACTTTTATTTTTATTTTTAAATGACGTTCAGTTGATGCGCGTCACGAGCAGGAAACACCTCCCGTGGGGAAAACAAAACAAAACACCACAATCCAACGTCAGTTTCTTCTAATTTTTTGTCTGATTGTGGTGCAAAGTTACTTGAATAGGATGTTCATGTTGCCCCAGAGCCCCAGAAAACACCATTTTTATTTATTTATTTACCTTAATTTAACCTGGCAAATCCTGCTGCGATCACAGATCAGACCAGGAGTACAGTAAAAAATAAAAATCTTGTTTATTATTTAGCCACTAACAGAACAATCTGTAAGGCAACAATCAGGAAGGCAGTAAAAAGTAACAAATCAGGAAGAAATCATAAATTCTAAATTTAAATAAAGTCTAATGATTATAATTAATTAATAATAGTTTTACATCTCTGTTCATGGTGGATTAAATGTTTCATATTTTTTATTCTTTAATATTTCCTTTACATTCAGCAACCTAACAAATTTGTTTTGTTATATTTTATAAATATGTCCAAGTTTTAAAAAAAATGTTTGCTTATCAAATAATTGTTAATCGATAAAATCAATCAACTTTAGATTAAATCATTAATCTATAACTTCCTAGTTTGAATATGAGGTGATTTCTGTTTGCGGTCCAGAGGGTTTATTAAATTAATTCACATATTTAGAATATTACTGTTTGTATTTGTATTCTAACTTACATAAAATCAACAATAATGACACCAATAATATTTAATAAATAATGATAATGATGATGATGATGACATAATAATAATAAAACAAACAGAGCTATGGTATCAGATTAGTATCGGTATCGGCTGATATCAAAAATTCAGATATCGGATCGGAAGTGAAAAAAATATGGATCGGTGCATCCCTAAACAATACCATAGATAAGGATGTAAAGTCTGCTGTAGAAAACCTAGTTTCAAAGTAGTTTCACCAACTTTTGAACCCCGCATTTCAAAGAAATGTTAAGGTACGACTTGATGAGTAAAGCTAATAAAAAGTCATTACATTCTGTGGTGTACTGGCAGTCTGTCCAGAGTGGGTCTCTCTTCTTGTTCACTGAATGCTGGGACAAGCTCCAATAAATATAACTATACAATTTGTTCTCTAATGGACTTTACTAGATTGAATTTTATCAATTGCATTTGAACAAATATCTGTTGGTAACAGTTAGTGTCAGGTCAGGACGAGCAGTGAAAATAAAGCCAACTTGACTTTACAGTTTGCTTTGTTTTAAAGGCATTTGTAGATATAGAGTAACACACAGAGCGCAAACCTTCAACGGTAAAATTTTTACTTTGTGTCTGTAAACAAATTCTCATAAAGATTGCTTGTACATTATTTATGTCTATGTGTAAATTAACTGTTTGTTTTGAATAAAAAAAAAATTGTGAGCACATAAATTCTTCTTTACTTGTGCACAAACTTGATTTTCTCAAGCCCCTTTCATAAGACAGCTCAGTCTGGGTCTGATGCGTGTTCTGTCCTCCCCAGAGCTTTCAGAAAAAACACGAAGGCGGAGAGGCGAGTAAAATTAGCCCCCCTCTGATCCGCGTGTGGAGGTAGTATCAGAGGCGGGTTCCAGCACGGCTCACCCACTTGTGAAAAAGCAACCCGCGGATCTGCGCTGAGAAAATGATAATGAGCTGATGACATCAGTGAGCGACCGCAGGATCTAACAAATTTATTACAGAGGGAATATTAAAAATGACACGAAACAGCAACTTTGTAGTTGGTTTAAATAAATGTTGAGCCACAGGTTCACTATAATGAGCTGATTTCATTTTATTTTTATTTTTTGATACGACGCAAAGCCAGTGAGCGGCGGAGGATTAATCTACAGATTTTACCAAGAGAATATTAAAAATTACACAAAACAGCAACTTTTTGGTTAGTTTAAATTTATTAAACCGTACAGAATCACTAAAGTAAGTTAATTCAGTTTGTTTTGTTTGATACGAGGCAGCAGATGTCTGTCCCACAATAAATACATCGCTTCACTTCACTTCAGCCCAGCTGAGTTCTGCTCCACGCCTCTTTTGGATCCGCGCTGCTGCTTCATTTATGAAAGCATTCATGTGAGCGGGACCTGCCCGCCTTCACCTGTGGTCTTATGAACGACCCGGGGGGGATTAAAGCAGGACAGGTCTGTGCGGCGATAACACGGATTTGACTTATGAAAGAGGCTTCAGTCAGATTCCTTTTACTGGATTACACATTATGATTCATAACTTCAAAATCTGGAAGCATTTGTCAACATGTATTAAGAAGGTCCTAAAACGTAATGATTCCAACTTAATGCCATGTTTGTGACTGAACACACAGCTCTTTGCTGAAATATTTTCGTCAACAGATGATATGTAGATTTAAGAGAAGCTAAGAAACAAACATTTTATTTAAAGACCATTTCTTTAAAAACACAAGCAGCATTTAACAAGTTCCTCAGCGCATTCAGATCTTCAGATGGTATAATGTCATAACACTAAAAACCAGTAACACACTTCATTGGCTCAGTAAATGTACAGGGATAGAAGAAGAGAAAAAGAAAGCAGAGTCAGAACAGAGTGGGGCAGAAGGGAGAGGCCAAGCTGGAACGGGTTTGGGCTTGAATGCTCCATTGAGGTTTGGTGTTATGATGGAAAACTGTGGCAGAGCTGAGCCAACTGCAGCTAAAGTGGCAGCAGAAAAGGCTGAGGCCAGAACATAAAGGGAGCAAAAGAAGAGAAGGAGAGAGGGATGAGCTGTTCTGGGGGGCAAAGGACACAAGCACTCATTAATTTCTGCAGGTTTGTCTCAGAAACTGAAAAAGTCAACAGGTACACAAGGTAATGGGCTAACTCGTAAAAATAAGTGAAGACATTTCCAGCTTCTCTCAGTTCCCTTTTTGATCCAATTGATCTTCGTAATGTTAGGAAAATTACCAAAGTTTAACTTTGGAGTTGAATTATTACTTATTTACTAGTTCAAGCAAACCCAATAAAATAACTTCAAAATGATTATGACAACTAGATATGTAAAAATGCAAGACAAGCAACAAAGATTGTGTGATAAACTAAGTCTTACCCTTCTGCATAATAACCCTGCTATATCTTGAATTAGTGAAGCTGTACAAATGAAATCTCCCAGAACTTCTCTACCATAGGCAGATCAACAAATGTAACCAACCAAAGCATAAATGGGCCTCAGAGAGGCAAAGGGCCAGACTTATAGAGATAAGGACAGCTTTGTGAGATGCTGTAGAGATCAAACCACAGTATGCCCATTTCTGGAAGTACAATATAACATGCACAGAAACACATTCTGAGATTCTGGATGAGACTAGAAATTTTTGGCTGTTCTGCATTGCAGGGTTAAGCAGTATCTGCCTTCCTAAAGTTATAACAGTATATGGTATTAGGTCTGCCTAAAAAAGGTCTGCTAGGTTGTCCTTTTAGTGCATGTACCAATTAAGGTTTGTTTTTAAAAAACTACGTTATTGTATTTACCTTAAGATGCAACAAACAAGTATTATTTTATCATTGCTGCATGACGGCTCATTGGTACTGATGCTTCACAGCAAGAAGGTCCTGGGTTTGATCCCCAGTTCAACCAAAAGGGAATTGTGTGCGGAGTTTGCATGTTCTTCTTGCGTTTGAACGGGTTTTCTCTGGGTATTCCAGAACACCAGTACACCGGGGGATACCAGAAGCTTAAAACAAATGTAAATAGCAACAGCAAAATAAACTGTTTGGCAATGGCAGAGAAGATTTGGCATTTTTTTCATGTGCACAACCCACATCTACTGCTCATTCCACAAAGGAATGTTCCTTACAAATGTGACACCATTTAACAGGTTTTCCAATGGTATATGATTTATTACTACAACAAATCTACCAAACTCAAATTTCATTATTTTTCATGCTTAGTTTAGATAACAGTTCAAACAAGAGGTTCCTAACAGAACAAACAGTGTCACTTCCAAAAAGGTCTATATTGGCTTTTTCAGGTCCATGCAAGAGATACAAACATTCTAGCTAAAAGTTAACTTGTAGGGGTAAAAAGGTGCTTGATTTCTGCCAACTTTGTCAACTACATAGTGCTGGGCGGTATAACCATAATTTTATATCACAATATTTTTAACAATTATCGGTATTACAGTATTATTGGATGGTATTTGTTTTTGTTTTTCATCACAGCTCAGGTTAATGTTAAACTTTACAAACGCTGCTTATCGATTAGCAAACTGTGGTCAGCTTAAGTTACTCTCTTGCTGCAACACAGATTTTTCCTGACTTTTTTTTTACTGTTGCGTTTTCCCTCCTCCGTCTTTTCTGCTTTCTCTGGTTGTAGACAGTCACGCATTCTGGCCTTACATCACGTTAGCAGTGAGGGGAAGCAGGTACAGTTATGAATAAGGAGGGTTGAGCAAAGATGGTTATCAAGCAAATTTACTTCACGCTGCTTGCATAAAGTCTATATTTGCACGCCATTAAAGACGTTAAAGATGTATTCTACATTCAGCAATGGTGAAAATGGGAAATTTTTGCTTTTTCTCTGCCAATGTAAGCGCCACCTGCCACCAGTTATTGGGAAGGCTGCTCCCACAATAGCTATGTTTACATGCGCTAAATTCTTTGATCAGATTGAAATGTATTCGGATTAAATAATTCTAATGCATCGTTTACATGGACACAATCTGATCATGACAAGTGTTTACATTCATCGGGCTTTTATTCAGAATAAAAGCACTGACATGCGCAGAGTTGTTAACTTTCCCTAAAAACAGAAGTTCTACTTCCATGATGAATATAAACAAACGTTTTCTGAGTGCCCAGAATGTACCCGCGACGAGTTTTAATAACAGTGGAGATGTTACTGCACTCCCTGGTTGAGCTACAGGTGAGTCGCGAATTCTTTTTTTTTGGCGAAGCAACACATGCTGTTTATCTTCCTTCATTATTGAATGAGAGAACGAGGAAAAGTTCTGGGCTGCTGAAAACTAGCGCTGCTGTCCCTCCTCCCACAAAAGTGCAGAAACAGATAGATGAAAGTCAGAAGTCATGCGCAGTCAGGTCAGTTTTCTACAATTAGAATAAAATGATCGGATGCTTACATGCACGCCGTTCGGATTATCAATCGGCATAAACCACCCCTCTCATTCCGATTACAAATTCATTCGGATCGAGCTGAATCAGATCAGAATAATCCGAATGAGGTGTTTACATGATGCATTTTTATTCCGAATGACTGTTTAATCAGATTACTTATGTCCATGTAAACATAGCTAATGACTCTAGCTTGCCCTGTGTGCTGCTAGTTCCTGAATGCATCTTCAGCGGTGCTGCATGGAAAAACCTCCCCCATTAACAGTTTACGGGCTGGCGTGACTTAACATTCTGAACCTGTTCAAGCTATTAAACTGGTATGCCTGTATTACAAAAATAAAAAAACGTTTTTGGTTATATGTTGGTATACTGCCCAGCTCCTATACAACAAAAATGGCAGCAGAAAAAAAAATTACATTAAGTCATACACAAAGACACAGTTCCACAATAAGCACCGTAAAGCCATGATTACCCAAGATTTTAAAACAATGGCATTTAAAGAAATAGTGTTGCTGTTTTTACAGGCTTCAATAAATTGCCACTCAGCATTACTGCATTGTTATCTGCAGGGATGGCACGTGTCTTCAGCTTGGTTTTGTGCTGAGCAATGCCAGTGGCCTGCCAAAAGCAAATACCTTACAGAGCTAGTGATATCTGCTTTTCAACCAGCCAACCAAACACAGCACCTTTTAAAACAGGTTTGTGATTTAATCTCAGAAGTGTAATGATACAGTGTCCTGAACAGTCTGATTCATGTTGGCAGACAGCCGATAGAAAAGAACATAAACAGACCGACTGCTATCTAATCTGTATACCTGGGTCAAACAATGTGGGTGCACACACAGACAGACAGCCTACATGACGTCACTCCTTTCCACTCCTTGTGCAGCAAGTGAAGAAGAAATTATCTAGACCCACAATGTCAAACCTCTTTGTTAAACCGCCTTCTGTGCGTTACTCAACTGTCAAACACAGTGATGTCACTTTTAGGACATTGTGTCCCATGTCTAATGCAACACAGAGTTAAAGCACCAAAATAATAAACAAGTATATCAGACATAAAGAGGAAGAAGTGGCGTGTGTCAAAGAAACAAGACCAATAGCTTTGTAGCTCAAGCTACAGCCTCCGGGGGGAATCTGTGCCCTTTCTGCCCCAATAAACTTCATCGGGATTCCTAACATGAGGGCCCGGGGATAGACATTTCTTCACGCTAACCTGTCTGTTGTCCTCAAGCAATGAGAAGGGGGTAAAAGTGGTTCAACAAGCTGAACTGTCTACACTCTTGCTTAGTCATAGGTCCTGAAAAAACAGAGAACATGACTAATTGGTAATATTTTGAAAATCTTCACAATACATTATTTTCTCCCTTCTTTTCAGAATTTTAAACAGTTTGAAACAAAATTGTCTGCTTGATTAGTAATCTGCTAATTGTAATAAAGAGTGTGTGTGATAGTGACAGCCAGTTGCACACAGGCACCTGGAAACACAGACACAAGCCTCTTTCATGCACGCACTGCTTGTGTAAATATGTTGGTGTAATGTCTGTGCAAACTGAATAGCATACTGCACAGCCCTACAAAAAGAGCTTCCAGAGCATACACTGAAGACAGAATTTCATGCAAGCTGGGAAATATTGCGAAAAAACATTGTGGCTGTTTTAGTGTATGCACCCTTTATTTTTTAACAGAAAAATGTGAGAGGTGATCATTTCCCTCAAATCCTCAGTGGGTTGGGAAGGCTGACAATAAATACATTCTAGATACACAGAACACATGTGCTGACAACATACATTGACAAAATAACTCTTAAAACGCATTTCTATATGATTTTGGCAAAAATTAATGCCAAAAAATAGGTGTTTTCTCATTTTTTCCCCAATATTTTCATCTTTACGTCATTAGCAATCAAATATTCACCCAAGTTGTGACATCAGTCAATATGTCATTCTTTTCACCAAACTGTAAATTCATTCTACAGAAAAAAATATACAAATCCAAATAAAATTAGTTGATCTGTGATAATATCACTACTAGTTGGTGATCAACAGGCTCAAAACGTCAGAATTTAGGCTACTCTCAAAATTACCAAAGACATATTGGATATTTTAGTTGGATTTTTATATTTTTTTTCTGTCAATGCCTACCCAACCCACTTAGGATTTGCAGTCCCCCCAATTATTCATTCTTAGGGTCAAAATTAACAGAAACATCACAAATAAAATGTATGTCAGATCATGTCAGGTTCAACCCATTTTTGAGACTTTGGCTCCCCAACTAAAACAAATATCTAAACAAGAAGTAAAAGCAGTCTGGTGTGATCTCACAGTATTTCCTGTGAATACAAAATAAAATGAAAAAAAAATAAATAAATCAAAACAACAAGAATATTATGCTTTCTTCCCATAATAGCAGCTACCTGGGTCCTGATGCTAACACATGCTGATAAAGAATAAGAGTGTAATAAACTGTCTGGTCACCCCTGAATCAGCAGAAACAGGCAGGGTATGATTAATAATACTGCAGCAGCAGGTTGCTGGTTGGTCTTTATAATAACCCCTTTCATACAGTTTTATTTATCCACAGGAATGGGAGCCTAAAATGTGGCACAACAGTTGCATCCAGTTAGATAAAGCAGAAATAACTATTTCCTGCTACTTCTGACAAAAATGGAGTATAACATAAATAAATTTTAAGTATACTTCACTTTTAAACACTGAACATAACAAAACTGCAACAAATACCAAGGCTAAGTGCCATGATTAGATTAAAGGCAGTAGCCTAGTTTGAGGTTCAACACCCTTTAAATGGATATGTGAGGACAAGACACTTGGACATCACAGCTCTCTCTTTGTCCTTCTTTTCTCTATTGTTGCGATCCAGTCTTTTGTGAAGTGAAAATAATGTTCAGGCCCTGAAGCACTCTTGGCTTTCAGGACAGGATTGTTAGAGGTGTCCACAGGCATCAACGTCACAGAGCTGGGTGATAGACCCCACAACTCCCCCTGGCACTCAGAGCCAAGCTAATGCCCAAGCACAATTCATTCTTCAACATTACCAACCCCAGAGCAAGGCTTGTTTTGTTTTTTAATCTCTGTCATCGGCATCCATTTGCTAGCTCAATTTCTTTCTTTTCAAGCATTCTAGACTACTACAGCTGAACAGGAATCTGTGGACAATAAAAACACCCAGACAGGACAACAGACTGACAACTAGTTTACATATCTAAGGAGTGTTACTGCTTCTTAGATTGTATTAGATATATGTGCTTCTGCTCTGGCTCATGTATGGTTGATATGTCTGCATGTGGTATTATTAACAATACAAAAAAGTATAGTGTAGGTGAGAAGCCTAATTCAACCCTTTGAGATGCTCCTCGCCTTGTTCTGAGAAAACTCCAGCAAAAAAATCTTAGTCTATAAAATCATATCAAAAGTGCAAAAGGTGATAAAGCCAAGACTTGGATTTCTGCAAAATTTTCTAAAATTATCAAGCATTTGTGAACATAAATAGAGTAATAATAAAAAAAAAGTATTGTAAACAACGGGACAATCAATTACACTCACACAAAAAAAACTTTGACCATGAGCAGTCCAAAAGGTCCATCAGACCATTTAATCTTTAGCAACAAGACAAATGCCTTTAAAACAAATTTTCTCTTGATAATTGAGTAAAAACAGCAGCTGCTGATTTTGTAATAAAGAACAAGAAACTTTGTAAAGTGTTTTAAATAATTAAATTAATATCAAAATGTGTAAGATTACTCTGAAGAGCTAATGAGAAACCAAGCAAATGCCCACTTCAAACAATCACCTTTATGTGCATTTTTTCAGTTCAAGTTTACAGCTATATAAGAAGAATATTAGGATTAGAGTCAAGTAAAAGAGAGTCATGAATTCAGTATATTTCCTTACGCTATCAGGTAAAGAAACTAATAAACTGTTTCCTTTCTTGTTGGTCTGTTTTTGATAAGATTGTAATTATGCAAAATTTATGCTTGCTGTTCTTGACTGAAATGACTGGTGTACTGTTCCTTTTTGGATGTGTTTTGACTGGTCATGCACCTCCTGATTTCTGTAACCTTTTGTGCACTGAGTGAGTAACACATTGTAAGTCAAGTACAGCAACAGAAAATAAGTATTCTTGGAAGTTTGTTCAAATGAGCATCTGTAAAACCAAACAAAATCCAAGACATGCAAATAATACATGAAAAAAAAAACTATATTTTCAATATATATAATTTATAATAAATGTTGTATACTGTGTGGCAGGAGGACTGCAGTATATGTAGCATGTCTCAAGTGTCTGTATATACAGCAACCCGGCTATGGTAAGAAACTGTTCACGTCATCACCACTAAAAAAGTATAATCTGGTCTTCAACCTCAAAAGACAAAAACATAAATTTGAAAAAGAGAGAGAAAAAAAAAAGACTAGTTAGTCCAGTTTCTGTGACTTAAATACTAAAACAAGACTTGTGTGAAGGATTTTACCTCAAGCAAAGGATGCGGCAAATACATGGCACTTAACACAGCTTATGTTGATGAATTATATATTTTTGTATTTTTATGTAATATAATATTGTCCTTTTATGTGTTGTTTGAGCATTTAACAGTTGAACTAGTATCTAGTTCAAAACAGATGTCTTTATGTAATTTCTATGAAAGAATATTCAGACTTAACAATGCTATCTTACAAAATATTTACTCTTGCTCCAGTCTTTCCTTCTTAATGCAATATTCTAATGGCTCCCCAACTTTACACTAGATGGTGAACTCTAAGACACAACAGCATTGTCCACAGCTATGCTTTATCAAAACTCGACACTGGTTTTGAGGTTTTATCTGTAGAATCTGGGCATTAACGAGTTTAAACAGCACTTTATGTCTTTGTTAAAGATAAAGCATAAATAATTTCAATAGTAAGTTTTGTCTGAAAAGGTCGTTTTTGCCTAAAAAAAAGCATTAGCCTTTCTGTTCAGAGCTTTAAATTACTTCTGGATTTCCATTTTACCGGATAGTTTGGAGCAGCTGACACAGCTCCTTTAGTATCAGCGCAGACTTGATGAAATGGAAGGATGCTGCATTATCAGGGAGGTCTGCCAAATACAGGAGACGCATACAAGCAGGCCGAGCTGTCAGAAGCACTCATGAAAACACTTATCATGAGGAAACAAATTACACTGCAGTAAGGCAAACATTAACTCCAGAGCCATATTATTGTCATTCGGCACAGATGTAACTACTTAACTGGTCGTCATACATTATAATTAGCATTTTCTCTGTTTCTGTTTTATTGCAAGTTTGATGCTCTAAGACTTTCCACTCAATTTCCAGTTTTATTTGAGAAACATTCAATATTAAGTTTGCATTACAACTTAATGAATTAACAATAAACTAGTTTAAACAGTACAATCGATAACAGCTAATGTTTGACAAGTGTGTTTAGTATAAAACCATTTATAACATTAGTTGGCAGTTTTAGTAATGATGGTAAAACTCCAATCCGCCTCTTGGAACAAACTTGACCTGTATGGAGAACCCTGTGAAGGAATCCGCAGCAGACAGCCAGTTTGCCAGCCCAGCACTGAAAGCTATTGTTTACTACTAGTGATGTCACCAGCACTACTTCCCGGGAGGGCCTCGGGGTGGGTGGGAAGGGGTGGGAAAACATGGAGATCAGCAGAACTTTATGACAAAGAGCTAACGGCACACTAAACTGACCCACCAGCTTGTGGCCCAGCCCCAACAGATTTGAGTTGCATACTGCTGTCAAAAACCCACAACGCAAAAATACAGACTAGACAATGTCACACCCATAGCGAGAAAAAAACAAGGGCAGGAAAATGCACTGGAACTTAAGGAGGTGCAAGTATTAGATTCAACTGTTTTTCAAAAGACACCATAATAAACAGCTTTATTTTACACATGACCAAGCCTAACTGTTGAAGGTGTCTTAAATGCTCCTAAACAGTTTGCTTGATTCTTGTTGTTTTAACTGATCACTTATGTTGTTCTCTACTTGTAGAACACAAATACAAACTATTAGAGCATCAGGCCTGGGAAACCCCAACAAATTAACAAGCTTAAAGAAATATGAACAGACAAGACATCTGTGTAGCACTCTCAAGCCTT
This sequence comes from Cynodonichthys magdalenae, assembly GCA_031762555.1. Taxonomy (NCBI): domain Eukaryota; kingdom Metazoa; phylum Chordata; class Actinopteri; order Cyprinodontiformes; family Rivulidae; genus Cynodonichthys; species Cynodonichthys magdalenae. The sequence continues at coordinate 13,292,573 of JARVJO010000330.1, forward strand.
AACAGGTTAGAGCAAGTCTGAGATGTCCAAATGTACTGGAAGGTATTCTACAGCAAACTGTAGGCTTTAAGAGCAGCTTCTATCTGGGTGGATTATTTTAGTATATGTTATCTTAAGTATTGGTAATTATATCTGCTGCTATTCATTTTATTATTTTTTACAGCTTTACAATCCGATCCGTCTCGAGATCTATGTCAGTTTAATTGATAATGCTCAAAAAGCATTGTGTTACAAACACACACACGCATACACAATAAAATAGCCCTACAATAGCAGTTGGTGCCAGCCACTGTTGCCACCCTTGCAGTGGGGGAAGGGGGTCATGTTAAATGGGTTGGGCTTTAGCCTCCAGCTCCAGCCATGAGGATATTTCACATCCCAACCTGTGCAATAAGCTCCCCTCTTTTCCAAGTCCACCAACACATTCCAGTGAGCTGGCCAGCTCCACTTGCAGGTATGTGAGATTCAGGGAAGGAGGGGGAAGGACTTGATGACATGCACCAGCTTCACTTCTGCTTCACTGTTTAGGTACATCAGATTGAGAACAGAAACCTACCTATTCCCAAGGTACAAGGAGGAACTCACTTCTGTAATACCATGCAATATGCAGTATTATCTCTAAAACTGGCACAGAAAAAAAAAGGTCCTTCTTTTTCATTCAGTCCAGATAAACATGTTATTTAGCCTTGTGGTTTAACCTTTGATTTTCAGACTGACAGCTGCCAAGATGAAGAGATTATTTCATTGAGCTAAGGTTTAATTTAAATCCAGAGATTGCTTTAATAGGTGCAGGAGAGGGTTAGCTTTAAAGGCTTAGTGGTAATAATGATGTTGAAAGGTGTACAGGGATCAGAGATGACTGTTTCCTGGTACACAAACAGTGACAAGTAGTACTTCACTGCAAAATAACTCCATGCTGAGCTAAGCAGACCTTCCATGGAAATATTGTGCCCATCTTTAGCAACTGAATAGCACGTTTATTACACAGAACACCAACACAGATTGTTAAGTGTTAAAAGAACATATAGCATGAACACAGTTACACACGTGCATCGAGTTTCAAGTGAAAATGTTGCATTCAGCCCCAATGATGACTCAATTCGTGCATGCAGACAGTGGATTAGTCCACATACCTGTCAGTGAAGCTGGACTGTGTGTCACTCATTGGGCTTCCCGTTCTAGATTTGCAGCAAGTTATATCCTTTTAACATTTTCCACAGTGTGCTGAGGTGATTTCCTGGAGCATCCTTGTTGTCTGGCATTCATCTGAAGCTGGCATGGATTTTTAGAGAACGGTGCTGAGGATCAATACACTTTAGAGCAGTGTCAAGTCGATGCAAGACATGTCCAAACGAACATATAATATAGAGGGGGGGAAAACGAATAAATGATTGATCTGCCAATAAATAATCCTTGGACAAATGAAGCAGCAACAAGGAATCGAACAGTGCAGACCTTTGCTGTTAATCGGGGCCTTGGTCGATGATATCCCACCCGGCAATGAACAGTATTTTGCCAGCAAAACAAATAAATAAATATATAACTCCGTGTGGCACAACTTGCAGTGCAGATACGAACTCCTCGTACGATTCCTTCTGCGTTCACATCCCAGTTATCCGCCGGTAGGAAGCGTGTAAACAATCCAACGTACCCGACACCTTGGCCCAGCCGATTAGATCCGTCTGCCACCTCCCCAGCTCGGCCGAAAAATGGTCCTAAATGATCCTTAAAGATGCTGGAAATTCCTGCAGTCCCATTTGGTATCCCCTGATCCCAGAAATGCCTGCCAGTGGCTGTTTGTGTATGGACGAGTCTCCCGTGATCATGAGAATCCCTGTTATAGCGAGTTGCTCCACGAACCGCGTTACAAGTTAGCAAAACAACTGTAGCTACGCTGTAGTTGTGTTTAAAGAAACAAAATCCGGTTATAGTGTTAAAACGAGCATATTGTTTCAGAAAAGCTCCATTCGCGGCGAACTGGCAGATGGTAAATCTCGGCAGCTACCAGTTAACAAAACAGAGGAGCTCTTAAAAAAACAAAAAAACTTTGCTTCGTGTGAGCTCTTGTTTCGAGTGCAA
>JARVJO010000330.1:13294751-13306125 GCA_031762555.1 Cynodonichthys magdalenae
ATTTTTGCAAACATTTTACTCAAAACACTATATCTGCCTTTTTCTCCACGTCCCACTTTTAGACTTAATCCTCGTTTTGATGTGATGGGTCACATATAAGGTTTGAACATAAAATGAAAGTTGATGGTTTGGTAATTTTCTTGGCATGGCACGATGCAGTACGCTTAGATGTTTTGTTTCCAACACACTTCATTGTAGACAAAAGTTGTTTGGCTCAAAGGTTTGGGCAATCAGAGCAGAGGGCATCACAGTTTCCCAACATTGCTTTAAAAAATATCTGAAACAAAATTTAAACAAAAGAATTAGTTCACAGCATGTGATTATACCAAATAAAACACCAAAACTTTTCTCAGTCAACTGAAAGAAATGTGTTTTTAAAAAAGTGCTTTGGTTTTGTGGTTTGCTGTTTGTTAGCTGCACCTTTTTAGTGATAATTTATCATAATAATAAAAGTAAGGTTTTAAAAAACTTTATAAACAAATAGCACAAAAATGATACAACATAAAAATAACTCTTTTTATATCTTAAACAAATAAAGATTTCCATGTAGGTCCACTTTCCACTGCTGGTTTTCAGTCAAAAACACAGATACACAGTTATGTAAATTGCTTTCCTTTGAGGCTCCAAAGCCAGTCAGTCCGTCTTCCCATCATGGCCATTAGCTGTCACCCGGTGGACTCTCTGTGCGTACCAACCCTTGCTCTTCCGTCTAGCGAATCGAATAATGTCCACCATGAAGACCCAGGATAGCGTGTACATCGCCACTCCTCCGCATTTGATAAAGAATCTGGGTCTCGGCGAGTTCAGCTCACAGTACAGCATTGTGCCTCCCACGAAAACTCGCATCACCACGAACAGCAGCACGAACAGGACGTCCACAGCGTCCCCCAGCCGAGTCTCGTAACGTCCCGTCTGTTTGAGGAACCAGCGTGCCTGCAGCAGGGGGTTGGTGATCTCGCTGCCAAAGAGCACCGCGCACGACTCGATGCCAGACTCCCCCAGCCACAGAGTCAGCAGGATTCCCAGGATGCTCATGGTATGGTGGGCCAGCATAACAGCTCCTTCTGTGCGGAAATACACGCACCAGCCCATGTCAAAGAAAAAGTAGCCCAGACTCAGCACCATGGCACTTATCTGCAGAGGGGTGTTCTTCGTTCCTAGCATCCACAGGCACAAAAACAAAAATAAATAAAAGTACAAAACATAAGAAACTATGTTATATACTGATTGTTTTCTTTTCTTTCACACTTTAAAAGGAATTCCAGTTGATATTATGAACCAAATAACAGCTGTTTTAAGTAACACTCCTCAGTGTTTCTGTATTTTTCCAATCATCCACAACAGGTAAGATATTAACTGTTCATAAATTTCTACAAAACTCCACTTTAAACAAATTGTGCTATGGCTTTAAGGTTTTCTTTGTATCAATTCATGCTTTTTAACAGTCCTCAGAGTTTAGTCCTGATTTTAATGTCTGCATTAAGAAGTTATACATCCTTTATTCCACACACACACACAAAAACAAATGTAAGTGTCCCACCTGGATGAGTGAAGGGCCAGGGTCCATCCACATATCCTATGTATGCTGTGATGCAGATTGCCAGGATGCCGTGCACCAGGGTGACAAGGCGACAGTTCCACTCGCAGCTCCTGGACCCGTTCACATTACACAAGATGAAGTAGAACAATGCCCAGCAGAACAAGCACAAGAGTGCACAAACTACGAGCACAGCCATCTTCTCTTCTAAAGACAAAACAAAGAAGAAAAGCTTCCAACAACTAAAAGGAAAGCTGCTGCACTAACTTGTGAACATTTAGCCAACCCTGAATTAGATTACAGGATGAAAAAAGGATGCAAGGAGGCACATCTTGCTCTGTAATATCACTTACAGTAGAAAGAAAGCGAGAAACACCAAAGAGTCGGACTGTGCCCCCTTTGTAAATGACCAACAATTAGCCTTTGCTTGAACTATAATAGTACTATAGTTGGCGGTCTGAGAGGCTGGTGGGGTGAGAGGGACGTCTCATCTTCTGCTGTGACGTACGTGCTAGGAGGTGAGACCATGCAGACGAACAGAACCACCCTCCGAAGACGGGAACAAGATGTGCGTTTCACCCTTAAAGACTTCGAGCCAGTTTCACAACTGGTTGAGAGGTTACTGGGTGCTCGGTCTCAGACGGGTTCCCATGAGGAAGGCAAACTCTTCCAGCAGTTAATAAACAAGATATGGTTTCAAAAGGAATTTTTATCTTGTTTCAACTCAACAAGGTTGTTAAACACATTATATTATCAAATGTTTTGTCTACTAAATTGTGGGGAAAAAAACTGTAGGACCAATCAGTTGTCACATTTAAAAGACTGGAAGTCATATTCTGTGTGATCAGAATACACAGCCTGGTACAAAAAGTAAAAGGATTATCTAGCTGTAGAGCACAGATAAAATGCAACTAAAATGCAAGACTTTGTTATTCAGTTTACATGGTTTGTCAGCTCTAAAAGCCTATGTGCATTGCAAAACTAACTTATTCAGGACTTAACTGTGAAAATTACCTTTTGTTTCATTTTTTTCCCCTTGTATGCATGTAATTTAAGGGCCTGCTGGCTTTTACAGAGGTAGATGCAAAACGTTCCCATGACAACCAGGAGCTGGCCATTGGATGGATGAATTAAAATGATCTTGTTCTCTGTCTATGTGGGTAATTAAAAGAAAAGTAACGTAGGTTGGTACAGAACAACAAATACATATATTACTTATTCACCTGCCAGTTTTAAGTATGCTACAACAACAAGCTAACGACCAAAGTGTTGAACCTGGTAGCATTAGCAGGCTAACCAAGAACAACCATAAAATACCACAATTATTTGGAGGTTAGCGAAAATCAGAAAATATTACCTTGGGAGAAAACATCTGGCTGTTTTTCCCCGATTACATTCTGCCCAACTTAATCCTCTGTGTGCTACAGTAACACACGGCTGTCGTCTCTTTTCTCTTTTCTTTTTTTTTTTTTTTTAGCAGCACCGGGTGGCGACAACAGCCTCCATCAGCATCCTTTGATTCTTCTGCCTTCAAATCTGTGAAATACAAAATTCCCACGTAACTAGCGGTAAAACGAGGATTGTGCTGTGACTATATCTAATACGTAGCTAAGAGACGATATGTACATTTCTCATGAGACAAAGACACGTTTTCGTGTCTTTATAACACGATTGTAGGAAAATCTTTTAAAAACAGCGACACCTTGTGGTCAAAAGGAGTTACAACTCCATGTCAGAAAGAAAAACTGCAGATTAGTGGACCAATAAGCTCAAAATGTCAATTTTTACACAAATAAACATCAACTTAAAACAAAAAACAAAATATTAAAATGTACCAAACAAAGACCACCAAAAATGAACTGCACAGTGCAAACAAAGACTTTATTGAAACAATTAAAAACAGCTCTAAGTACATTACCCAAATTGCTTCATTTCTCTTTATAGGACAACACTTTTCTCTTTTTTTAATATTATTATTATTTTTACAACAATTCAAAATTATTTTATAGAAAAATATGTGTAACAAATTAATCTACAATTTATATAACAAAACATCTGGAAATGTTAAGGCACTTGATTATCACAACAGACCACAAATAGGAATATCTTGCTCATTTGGTTCTTTGGTTAGCAGAATCTGCCAACACGTAAAAAAACAGAAAAAAATGAATGTGTGTTGCTGTAGTGAAAGGCCAAGCTGGAGGTAATATAATTTAAAGACCTACTTCAACATTTTACTGTAAAATAAAATAATGAAAAAAACAACAGTTATTTTGGTCCCACAAATCCAAGAAATGCTCCTTGAATTATGCATAAAATAATCAAAAATTTGACAGACATAAATTATTTCAACAGTATTAACAGACACAAATAAAGAAAACATTTGTAGCAGTGGGATGCAACATGAAAGCTATACCTTGGTCAACCAGAAGATGGCAGTATAGATTATTAAAAACAGCTACATGGCAGATCTTGTCAAAAACAAGTTTCTAGAAACAGAAACCTTAAGCTTTTTTTGTATAAAAATCTGATAATTTTGTTTACTTGGCACTTTTTAAAACAGTCTTAGAACATGATAGGAGATACTCCTTACAAATGGGTCGTATTCTAGGCAAACTGTCCCATTAGGTACAATCTGTTTATCACTTCTGGTTGTACAATGAAATGTTAGAAACACAGACATGAAGCGTTAAAATGTTCTTAAATGAATACTTCTTGACACAGAGGACCTGTGGTTCAGATTGGTAGATCTGAGAGCTTGCTTAATAGAAAATATGTGATTATTGTGACAAAAATGTACAAAACCTGTCCTCCACAACCAAAATAAATAAAGCCAGCAGTGGCAAAGCGTTTTTTATCCTTACCTGTTTAATTATAAACAAGTTTTGCTGACAATTTAAAGTTTTATTTCCACAGCGCTTTGTACCAAAGATTAATCCACTATCCTTATTTTCCTTCACCAGGATGAAGGATTAGGTTTTTCCAAGTCCCATGAGAAAGTGTACGACACTTTTGTTCCACCGCTTGTTTAACTCAACTGAAATCTATTGTGAAGCTATGTGCATACCACAACTTGTTCCAGAGGTCATTGTTGTTGTCATGTGTCACTCTCTCCCAAAATTCCTCAATTCTGGAAAAAAAGGCACAAATGTGGTGGATATTTGGCAAAGTGACATGGAAGCTAAACGTCAGAAAAGCTGTGGAGCGACTGTTTCCGCTGCATCTGTCCTCCTTTTGTTTTGGTGTCAGTTGGAACCTGAATATGTTTCTGCTTTAGGATACACTCCCTGCATGAGAAAGGTTCATTTACCATCATACGAATCAAGGTTCAGTTTTACTGTTTGAATAGAATCACTGGAGAGGAAGAACTGGTCTGACTGAGCAAAAAACATGTTCTTGAATATCCTGAAAAGAGAAAAACTCTAGGTCTCCTCGTCCCATAGGCAGAGCTGTTTTTGAGGAACATAGTAGGTAAAATGGTAGCCCTTGCTGCAGCTCTTTATGCCACACTTGTAGGTGGAGCCTTTGCCCCCGGCGTCCCGGCTGCGGCAGTACTTCAGCAGACAGGGGTACCACTCCAGACGCAGGCTGTACGTGCAGAGACACGGCTGCCACAAGTCTTTAGTGGAATGGCACGCCTGAAAGCTGGACACCTCTGTTTGAGGCAGCGCTTCAAATACAGAAACGTCCACTCCTGTAACACAAAAATGAGGATCAGAGCTCGTGGTGTTTAAAACAAAAGCACGCCATCGTACTGTTATCTGAACCACCTGCCGATTGAGTTCACTTAAATAAATACTGTATTAGGCTGAAAGAAAAAGCTTCAAAAGAATAGAGGGTGGTTCAGTAAAAGAGCTTTGTTATGTTAAAAAGATCATCTGCAGATAACAATGCTTGGTGAACCATGACCGTCAACATTGTTTTTTCTTTATAACATAGCCATCAGTGAACAATAGCGCTGCCATATGGATTCTCCTCAGCCTACATAGTCAGGCTTCATCAAGCCCACTGCAAACAGCCTCTTACAAACATGTTTAACATCTGAAATAAAGAAAATACATACAGGCGCAACAATATTTCTGATTAAAGAGGTTTTCTCTTCATAAAACTAGATAATAAAAAGCTAAGTTACCAGTTTGAGTGCGATAAATGGTGCTAACATTTAACGGTGTATTGCTTTAAAACGAAAGGTAAAGGAAGTGTCAATGTAACAAAAAAAGAGGAGATACAGTTTTAGAGACAAAGCGTTACATTTATGCAGAAGATGAGGGATAGAAAACAAGAAGGAAAGAGAACAAAGCCCATTGTTGTGTGTTTCAGTGATAAACCAAGATCAGGTTACCTTTCTCCAGCCAGTATTTGACATCTGCCTCCCGGGTGTAAACGGCCTCGTGTGCTTCGCTACACATGTTGCGGACGTGGGAGCTGAGCTGCCAGGCCCGGCTGAGATTTACCGCCGCCGTCATCGCCACCTGCTCCAGTCCTCTCCGCTCTTCAGCCATTCGAATGGCCTGTGGATTTTTCTGAGGGGACGGCGCAAACAGGCAGATTTGCATGACTGAAATCTTGGATAAAATGCAACAGGTGCATACGGTAAAAAGAAAAAAGAAAGCCCAGAAACCATGAGCAGCGGACAGATTATAGCAGGTTAATTAATGACAAAGTAAAAAGTTACAGGAATGGTGCTAAAAATGCTATAAAATGTGATCATCCTACCTGTCTGAGACGAGCCATGGACTCACTGGGGATGATCTCATTGCGGTTGAGGCGGGAGACGAAGCACAGCGCCTGGTACTGGTTCTGCCCCCTTTCCAGCTCGCCGAGGATCAGCGCTCGAAATATCTTCACTTCCTGAAAGAGGCCAGAGAGGCCAGATGAGAGTGGAGTACGGTGAAGGGGTGCACCAGGCGAGGGTTACCATAACGTGCAGCTCAAACAGATTACAACAAATAACTCTTTCCATTGCTTTACTTAATGTAAGACATTTCCAGACAGAGTAATTTAGCATGTGGAGTTCAAAGATGTTTAAACAATCATCTGCCTAAAAGTACAGCGGGGTTTATATTCACTGTGTCCATAAAGCCTCGTTTGACAGTTTGTTGATGCTTTTTATTGTCTGCAGGCCTGCTTAGCGTTGCTCCAATGAGATTCTGGGTAATTGTACTGTCAAATTTAAGCTGCAGGCCCGTTTATTGGCAAACTTATCAGAATTTCTCAAAAGCCGGGAAAAGTCGGGCACATTTTACCATGCTGTTTTATGTAGGAAAATGTAGACATTAGGAAACCATTGAAAAAAAAAAACTGTTGGCACATTTGTGAGAGATTTGGCACCAAACCCAAGGCCTAAAGGGTCCTGTTTGTGTGTGTGTGGGGAGCTGCAAAGCATGATGGGAAGCTCAAAACAGTGTGGAGAGCAGAGCTGCAAACCTGTCCTCCTATTCATCAGACAACCCCACCCCACCCCCCGTCTCCCCTTAGCTTCAGCACTGTCCCAAAACACCCCTCCTCCACTTTTCACACACCCCTCTGAAGCCAACAGGCTGCTGAGCAGCAGTTTGAGGACTTTCTGGAAGGGAAGTCGGGAAAAGAGCAACAGCCCTGAGATAACCCCACAGAGTCCTTCTGAAGCATTTTAGTTGTGCTTCCTGTCCAGATAAACAAACAAAAAAGGAGTAAACACCAACAAGAAAGCATCGAGTGTTTACGCTCCATAGCTTTTAATAGACTAATTTGTAAGATCACCCTCTTTCTATTCTAAGAGCCACTTTTGTCTGAGAGGAGTTTTCTGGCAGGAGTACAATACAAACCAGGGGTATTACACAGGACAATCATGCGATATCATTTGACCTTTGGAAGGAAAATGTCTGTGCAAATATTGATTGCATCTCTGGGAAGTGCTCTGGGGTTTCACCGAACAGAGTCAAAGGAAACAACACAGTGAAAATTAAAACCCCTTAGCTGGTTTTATTTGGAGATAAGAAGACAAAAGCTGGAAAGATTAAAGAGAACATCAAGAGAGGAGGGATCGTGTATATCACAGTAAGTAATAAAAAGAAAGGAGAGGAAGACGAAGCAAGTACCATCACATATGGGGAGCCGCCGCAGAGGCCACGACTTCCAAGACCTCCCATACCGCCGACACATGGCGCTACACTGTGACACTGTCTGAGTGGGCTGAGGAGGCAGGTTCGTGTCAGCCACATGGATTTGCCCCAGGGTTTTCTGGGTAATTACAGAGAGGCAGGCAAGCTCCACCAACACCAATTTTGTGGAGGATAAGAGATCTCTTATCTTTGCCATTGTGTGTCCTGATTAATGATTGTCTACCAAAGATCAAGATACAGCAGCAATTCTATTTGGGAAAAAATGTTATTGACTCGTCGAAGTCAAACCACCTGTAAACAATATCAAATAAAATCTGAAAACAGTGGCTGGATATTTTGAGAGAATATGCTGATTTATTCCTGTTAAGATGTAACTTGAGGTTGGGGAACCAGAGGAGTCAGCTGACTCTGTTCTGTTTTGTTCATTATAACTAAAGTGTGGCAGTGACAGCTTGTAGATTCATGTGGGGTGGGCGTGCCTCACTCTACTGTTGCCAGGGGTAGTTTCTTCAGAAATCTTTCCTGCAAGAAAACAGACAGCATGTAGAAGGCTTTTTTACAACTCCTGTTTGATGAAAATGTGTGACCATCGGAGGGGGCTCGCTTTAAATCATGTCTCATCCAGTCTTCCTAAAACACCACTCTGGTTTTTGGTCTACTTATTTAAATAAAGATCAAAATGTTTATCAAGTCCTTGGTTAATAAATATACTTTTAGCTAATTAACGTTTCAGAGTTTCTTTTTCATACTTTTAATTTCTGAGAATGACCAGTCTAGACTGTACTTATAACCTATGAAATAAAACTGTTCTTAGAAAAAAAAATACAAACTAACTCTTCTTTAAAGAGCACATATTGCCTGACACGTTTTGTCAAAACTAATATCTTATGATGACAAATGATGGAATTATGGTTGGGTAATATGGACATAAAGATTTATCACGATTAATTGTGGCATTAGGCCGATAACGATTAATATGAAAATTAACAGATGGCAACTGCACTTGCATGTAGCCAACGTTGTGGACTTGGTTTGCATGTTTTGGCTTCCCTCATACTCCAGTACTTCATGTCAGTGTTTCAAGTGAGGGTTAGCTGCTCCACGCCACCTTCCACCATTGGGCTCATATGTGCACCTGATAGTGATGGTGTGTCAGACACAAAAATACATCATCACATGGCACTAACTGCAGTAATTGCAAAGTGGCAAATGATTGCACACAATACAATTTTTCATAAATAGAATTATAATTATTTTTGTCAAACCATGAAAAAACATAAGTTATATTAAAATTTGCAATATCTCGCAAAATGTTGGAAATGACTCAGATCCAGGGGTTTCTTAGATACATTCTATGTTGGGACTGCGTTGACCACTAAATGTGTATATATGTATGTATTTTTCAGCCATCAGCATCTACAATAATTCTTTAATCAAATGAGTTACATCTAATTTCCCTCTGGGATCAATAAATTATTTTTGAATTTGAATAATTATTATTATATACACATATTTTGTTGCTGGGTTTTTGTTTTCTCTCGTTGCAGGTGTAGAGGCAGATTACAAATGTGTTGTCTGGTGTTTTTTTAATGCATCTCTCATATCTTCTTGTTTCTCTTTCAATGTCTTTCTTCACTTTTCTCCTTTTTCTCTTCTATGTGTACTTTTCCCGTCTCCGTTATAACAAATTAATCCCAAAATAATTATAATAAAAAGGTATTTATCAACTGGAGCATCATGGTGAAATGCCATTATGCTGCACTTGTTAAAGTAAAACTGTTGGGCTTCATTTGGACACTCAGACATCAGTTCTGAGTTTCACATTGCCGGACAGGACACGATTTAAAAAAAAAAAAAAAAAAAGGAAATGACTCAACTACAACCACATCAAATTTTATTTCAGTATCTGTAAAACTGACTGAGTTACAGATGTTTTGTTGTTGGTAAAGTCAGTTAGCTTTGAAGGCTATCTAAAATCAGTTTTACTCCCAATAATAATGATTGGCAGACGTGTACCCAATGATTACTTTGAGTTTCATTAAACCTCATTCAGTGGTTTGTGAGATAATTTGCTAGCAGAGTTTTAAGCACATTTTCACAATCAGTCATCGCTCATGTATGTGCTGTCTCAGCTACAACCACATCAAATGTTGGCTAATTAGTGAATTAGTTGTAGATGTACATCTGATTACTTTCTAAGAGTTTTATTACAATCCATTGAATGGTTCATGAGATATTTTGCTAATAAAATGCTCACACACATGCATACATTCACATATAGACACATACTTGGGCACAAACATTACACTGAAAGTCATTTATACGAATACACCAGAGTTTTTTTTTTTTTTTTTTTAAAAACTCTGGTGTATTTCTGCTACAAAACACACAGCACCTTCAATATTTCAAAAGTATTTCAAATTCCAGTGGGACCCCCCACAGGACATTATTTTACTTCACTTCAGTTAAATAAGCTCAGGCCCAGGAAAAGGTGTGTGGATCTTGTTTATACAGTCATGGGAAAAGGGAAACGATTTGTTTGAAACATTATAAGATGTACAAACCAAGACAAACACATTTACCTGGTTCTTATCAGGTCGTGAAATTAGCCAGATAGAACCTCAAAGAAACACCTACTTTTCTTTCTGATTGCTTTCTTAAAAAAATATGCAGCAACAGTGAACACAAAACTCTGATTTTAGCCAAATTAAATAGGGTAAAAAGCAGCCAGGTGGTCCTTATCAAATGCAGACATTCTCTGATCCTCAGCAAGCGTGAGCACCTTCACAGAAGCAAAGTTTTGGCATTTGGTGGTGTGTGATCTTACATCAGCAATGATCTCACTGAAGCAGTGTCTGCCAATCTGAGAAGAGAGATAAAATAATTTCTAAGCAACTTTAAGTCCATTGTTTGACAGTGAGAAATTAGTTTCAAGTGAAAAACAATCAAGGCAACTGCCAAACATACAGTACAGAACCAGAAGTGTGTCCAAGCTTAAATTTCACTAATTACAGACTATGTGAACGTGTCTGCATGAAACTATCCTGGCTAAATAAAAGAAAAAAATAATTATTTATGGCTGGTGCAATAAATTTAGGTGATCAGGTGAGAATATTCCCACGCCACTGTTCAAAAAACTAGGTTTAATTGTAGCTACAGTATTAAATGAAAATATCTAACCAGTCTAAAAGCAAACAGAAATAACAATTACGTAATCTCCACATCTTCCATCCAGACAGAAGCTGTTGGATTAGTGTTTGCTTGGACAAGACTCAACTTTCCTCCGGCAGCATGAAAACTGGCACTGTGTACACGAGCTCATTTGTACAGACACACTCAAGGTGTGACGAAAGAAAACACAGCAAAAGGATGTTGAAGGAGCCTTACCAACACCTGTGGGTATGATGACAAGCCGTGTCCAAAAACCAAGAGAAAGTGAGTAATGAGATAAATGACTAAACAGCTCTTCAAATATCAAAAACAGTTTTATACTGCAGTGAATATGGATATGCAGAGATCCACCGATAGTTGTTTAATAATCTGAATCATGATCAAATCAAATCACACCCCTACTACAATGTACAAACTTAGCTGCATGTCTTCCAAAGCACTCAGTATCAGTGTGTAGGTGCATTTAAGTTGTTGCTTCGGGTGCGCGTCCTGGACCTGGGGGGTATAGAGTGTGTATCGGGAGTGTGAATGAGATGTGGCGTCCATCTTGTATGTCTTTGAA
>JARVJO010000330.1:13306225-13379662 GCA_031762555.1 Cynodonichthys magdalenae
GACGCGTCAAAACTGGGACGCAGACGGTACCTGACCAAGCGTCAATATGTGACGAGTCGGGATGAGAATGTGTTAGTCATTGAACTGCGTTACAGTGTATGGTGCATGCTTGTAAACACTATAAAAGTCCTACATACTTTATGTATGTGCACATGCTGTATGATGTTTTGTGAATATGCTTTTAAAGCATCTTATATCTGATCTTGATAAAGTTCATCAAAACCTCACTTCAATAGTTCTAAGCCATGGCTTTAGAAACTGTTCAGGTTTGGTTAGTTAAACCCAAATGGTAAAAATACTCTAAATGAGCTGATATTCTGACTTTTTAGTACAAAAACATTAGGATAGGATTATGCACCTGGTTCCATTTTACTGTTAAAAAATAACCTTAAAGAAGCAGCATATAGGGGTTTACCATGGAGACTGGAAGTTTTCACCTCACCCTCCTCTTTGGAGGGATAAATTATAGGGCTGGAAACAGCCTCAAGCTCCTCTCCAGTTTGATTTGTCTCTTCTCAGTTTACTGTGGTAAGTTCACTGTGAAAAGTTGCCCTAAAGCAGTGAAAACACAATGTTTCCTACTGTCACAAATCTACACAAACAAAAACAATGTTAGAAATATAATGTTGTGTTTTTGCCGACAGATGTTACTAGATGTTCCACACTGGGACTTTAAAGCAAACATTTGATATTTTGGAAAAACATTGTTGTTTGATTTCTGGCAGAGAATTAGTAAAAAATGTCAAATTATTCTTGGCAGAGATGTAAACTTTTTAAACTATTTGCTGGCTGTCGTGGATCAGCGGACAGAAGGAGCTGGTGATTTATGATTTGGGATTTTGGGATATTTTGACAAAACTGTTTGATTTGATTTGCCAGTTACTTTTCAAAGAATCAAAAAACATAATTCTGTCATTTGCCTTTGTTTAAAAGAACTGTGAACTTTTTTGTAATATTAAACATCCTATTATGTTAGCAATAAATTTCATCTTTCTGTCATATTTTAAAAAAAACAACCCTGGTGTTGCAAATGTTTGGAATTATCCAAGTGAGAAACATAATTCAAATATTGAAATAAATAAATAAAAATATAACTATGTATATATCATGGTTTTGTGTGAGTTGGAGCTATTTGCCACATAATACAAGACATCCAGACAGATTTATAAAGTGTGTGTGTAAAAGTTTTAAACCACTCCAAGAGCAGAGTTTCTTGTAATCCTTTAAAGTGGTTTGGATCTTTTTCAAGTTATTCTTTGGACAAGTTTCACCCATTTTCATCCCAGTTTTTGACCATAGCGCTGTATTTTGCGGTGTTTTGAAAACAGAAGAAAGGTGCACAAGTGGAAGACAAAAGAGGTAAAATCATATTGTTAGTGTTAAAATCCTATTTAATATGGGTTAAACTGTATCTTTGTCTTTATCTAATGTGTAGGTACTGGAGTGAAAAAACAGTGAAAGAGCAGCCCAAAAACAATCCCTGAAAGATGTTCCAAAAATATCAAGAAATATTATTCAAAATCACTTTAAATAATTACAAGAACTTTTGATTTCTTGGAAGCAAAACATCAAGAAATGAAGGATGACGGAAGACTTTTAAGCACAACTTTATCACAGGCTGGGTTCACGAAGGGTACAGATGGTAGATAGATTAGATGCACAGGTTTTACCTCTGTCATGGCATCTTCAAGCTGTTTCAGTTCCTCGTAGTGATCACGGGAGTCTCTCAAAGGCTGAACCATGATCTCTTCAATTTGAGGGAACAACTACCCAAAATAACAAGTGTTAACAAAAGAACATTTTCTGGTACGTTTCTAAAAACATCGTCTTACCCTCATGACAGTCTCAAACATTGGAATGAGGACAAACTTGATGAATCCAATCTGAGCACTGGGTTTGGTAACTTTATCTCTGTCCATGAAGGGGGCCACAGGGAGACCCTCAGACTTCTCCCTGTCACTCTTAAAACCAACAGAGCAGAATAGGAGCATTTTTTAATTGATTGATTTATTTTTCTTTGAAGCGACAGCTCCTAAGTAAAAGAATAGTTTGACTAGACTCACCTGCATGAAGTACTCTTCCAATAAGCAGTCCACCCACGGCTCCGCGACCTCAGTTGGCCTCACCTCATTAGAAATATCACAGCACTTGATCAGAACCCGTTTAAGCTGCGAACAGAAACATAAAAATGTGCAAGCACATGCTTATTGCATGGCTCAGTACAGAGCATACAGAAGCTATTATCACAGATGTTCAAACTCACTTCAGCTGAGAACAGCACATTCAATTAATAAAACAAATCTAACATGGATTAAATTTACAATATAAAGCTTAATAAACAGTTGATGGTGTTGATTTTGTAAAACGTTTACATACACATGTCACATGTTCCTCACTGGTGAAGTCAAAGCTGTCCACTTTTTGCTTAAAACATTCCAGAACCTCGCCGTGTCTGGCCATGTCGGTGGCCAGTATGAGGGTGATGATTGCCTGAAAACATCAAAAAATGAATCCCTAAAATCGAGTAATATCATGTCAAGTCAACCAGAAGTTCCTGGATTTCAACTTGTGTTCAAGAAATGTCCAACAGAGCTAGAGGGAAGTTAGTGGTTTGAAAGTTTTGTGGTTCAGAAAAGGTATTTAGTTTAGTTTATTTATTCATTTCTTTAAAAAAAACAAAAAACAAATTCTATATACAATAAAAATACAAATCAAAATATAAATGAAAGGAAGCAGAAGAAGAAAAATTCTTATAATATCTGCCCCTTTTCTCGAAAAACTTAATTTGACCAAAAATAGTCTTCAAATAACAAAAACAAAGCAAAAAGATGAGAATAAATAAAGGTTAAACTCCTAGAGTAAATAAATACAAATGATACCATTACATATCTCTCCAACAAACTAAGCTTTATCATTTTCTAAATACACCCATTGATTTGGTGTTTATAATCATAATCTTATTCCTTGGATCAATGTACACCGTTCTTTTAAACTGGTTCTAAATTTAGGTCTCACAAACATCTCTATCCCTTTAAAATTGTACAAACTCTCCTTTAACAAAATGTAACTGAATTTGAAGGTAATGTGTTTTTATGAGCCCTAACTGATAAAATACTATAATCTTTTTAATCTTATAATCTTTTTTTATTTATTATTTTTTTTTTATTTATTCATTTCATTTTAAAATAAACAAATTAAGTATATACAATAGAAAACAAAGAAAATACATAATAAAAAAAACAAAATAAAATGAAAGGTAGCAGAAGAAGAATAAATCTTATAATGTCTGCCCCTTTATCCCCAAAATATCTTCACACAAAAAATAATTTACAAATATATATATATATATATAATCTATTTAGAACTGCTCAATGGTTAAATTTTGTCTTATAAAAACACTTCAAAAATAAAGCACAGTTTTCTTCAAAGAAAGAAGCAAGTCTGAAAATGTCCAAATAGTAATTATATTTAATTATTGTCATGCTAACATCATGAGGGGGTGTTCTATGCTGTTTATCCACAGGGGAGAAATTCAGAGGAAGAAAAAAAATCCTGCAATTCTGGCTGATTTGTTGCAAATGCTATATTATTGTTCACAAATCAATCAGTTTCTCACTTGTCGAATCTTTTTAAATGCTTCAGGATCCACATTTGCGAAGATGTTGCACTCAGGGAGAGCAAGGATCTGGAAGGCCATGGCGCAGTGGTGGTTCTCCAGCGGAGAGATGTCGTTGTAGCGCACCGCCAGCTCCGTGCGAGCGTTAATCTGGTACCTGATAGACGGTTAAATGGAGGGAATTAAGATGACCAGATAAATAATTCTTACGTAACGAGGGAACTTTTCACCTGTGTGAAACCCAGACCAAAAAAAAAAAAACACAAAGCAACAACATGCTTATCTCAATCTGCATGTTTTCATACCTGAGATCTCTCCGTCCTGAACTAGTTTCACAGTTCGTCAAGAACAACATTGTGTAAGGGTTCTCAAAACATATCAGTGGGTCAGAGGGAACCTGTAGTATCTGTAAAGAGATGGGAGGAGAGAATCTTACGTGTTGTTATAGCCGGGGTGGTCCAGGTCATGACACACTGCAGCTGTCATGAGGATTCCCAAATCTGTGAGCGTCAGCTTCTCCTGGAAAGCAGTGCAAAGGTGAAGAGCAGGTGAAAGAGAAAAGCTGTTCATTTGGAAATTTACAGGTTGCCAATTTCCATAAAAATATGTTTCTGTTTTTAAAGAAGCAATCAGACTGAACGTAGTCATACAGGGTATTGGGACAATGCTTCTCATGTAGTGGGACTTTGTAGAGAGTAGAGTGCTGTGTGAACAGGTAAATGAGGGCACAGATTGTAAAGTGTTTATCCTGGTTGGATAGAAAGGTGCTATGTAACCACAGAAATCAGGATACTTCATGTCTCGAAGTAAAAAAAAAAAACATTTTTTCTTCAATTAATAAAAAAACATTCTAACTTAATGATTCATTGCAACGTAATAAACAAATTTAAGATGTAAATGATAATACTTGTTATTTTACATAATGCATTGTTTCCCCCTACTATCACGTGATTATATGCAGAATGCTACAGTGGTTTTTTACTGATTGACAGAAAATCATTGAGAAGCACCTCATCAGGCCATGAACTTAACAGCAAGCTTGACGTTTATGTCATACCCGTAGGCTGCAGAGGTGAATCATGCCGTACATCATTTGACTAACACAGAAACAGTGACGAAAGTTGTGGAAAGGGTTGTTGCGGTAGTTCTCCTGAATCGCCAGCTAGGAGAGAGAGAAATATTCATTCTGTACACTGATAAGTGTCTTTTTAGTTGAATGCTTCACCGTTTGTACATTAACTCTCTAAATCTGCTCTAAAATCACCCAGAGCTTTTGTCCCTGTTGTGGCATCCTTACCAACCAGCGCTTCAGTGTGATGGGATTCATGTTAAATTCCTTTACCAATCCCAAGTCATGGTACATGAACTCCAGACAACTCAGCATCTGCAACCATTAAGAAAGAGCACCATAAGCCAGACACCAGTGATTTAAAAAACCCAGAGTGGCCATGTTTGATGGAGATCTACACACTTCGTTGTGTTCCCAGTGCCAAACGTCAAATGTTGGCTTCTTCAGTGCCTCAATAGTCTCCTGGGAAAGTGTGTACTGTAAGTGGTAGATTTATAAAAGTCAACAGAAGATCCAAACAGTCTATAATCTTGACATCAGTGGAGTTGATCAGAGAGATATACGTACCTTTGGGTAACTGGGGACGTCTCGTCTAGGAGTGACCTTCCTCCCGTCATCAGAGAAACTGTATTTGAATGAACAGTTTAACCTTGAGTCATAATGACACACTGACTTGTGTTGTGTACATTCTATGTATGATAGATTGAAAATGTTTCCAGGCCAGCCTGATTTTACCTGCTGCTCCCTCTTGAAGCTATCTCATCTCGAAGCTTCCTCAGATCATTTTTACACTTTTCTATTTCCACGACCTTCAAACCCTCCACTGAAACAAGACAAGTAATGTTGGATGAAGGAATGGGTTTTCTCTGGAGTGTTGTATGGGTGTCAGATATGCATGAAATAAAGTTTTATGTTGTGACATGTAAAATGCACCACCTACTTTCCACTCTCTTCTCCAGCATCACCAGTCTGCTGGTGATTTCAGTCTTCAGCTCGGTGATGTGAAAGGCTCTGAAAGACAAATCAGGAGACTTGGAGTTGGGTTACGAGCGACTCAACTCTCCTCCATGTGTTAGGCAGTTGAACACTTTGGTGCCAGATGAATGTGTCATGAGACAAAGGTGTTACCTGTTAAACTGCTCAGCCACCTGGGCCAGCACAGTATGAAACATGTCCTCCTTCTCTGCAAGCATACATATATATGCTTGAAGAATCAGCATGAACAGCATTTTAATTGTTAGGTTCTATATCAGAAAAGATGCTTAAGGAAATTTACCTTCAACCTGACTAGCAGACAATGGGACAACTTTGTATAAATTGCTGTTAAGAAATGAAATGAATGTAAATATTAGTAAAGATTCTGCATGCACTTTTTTTTCCTTTATGCAAAGACTTACTCTTTGGAGTTCAATAAAAGCTTAATTTGTATAATTATGTATCATTACAAACAGTGACTTGCTTGATTTGTGCGTTTGATAATGATCAAAACTTTCTCAAAGAATTTTTGCTAAATCATTTTGTGAAAAGGCCTGCAGCCTGATAGACTGAATCTCCTTCTCCCAAACTCCTACATCTACTGTATAGTCCTACACTAACTATATTTTCACTAAGGATTCCACAAATGCTCTTGTGATCTAAGGCAAAGACCCAATTTTTACTTGTAAAAATCTACTTCAATAAATCCCCATCTTTGTCCTTTGACTTAATTGAAAAAGAGATTTTGGGCGTTAGAAAAGTTATGTTTTCCTTAATGTATTTCTGATATATTTTCTTACTTAAAAAAAGTGACAGGACTGGACTCATATCAGTGACTTTAGAAAGTCAGTTAGCTTTACAAATTAAGAAAAAAAATCTCTGATAAAAACGTACATCTATTTTGTTGAGAGCATGATGAATGAATGACATTAAATAGTTTTAAGCACTACCCCCTTATGACTTTGATTTAAGGGTCAACATGGCCCTCAAAACCAAGGGAGCAGGGCAACACAAGGAAAAATAACATTCATGTTAGTTTAAATAAAAAAAAAACATTAAATATTTTAACAGAATTTTGAGGAAGTTACTTTGGAGAATTTGAGGGCATTGTGGGGTCGATGGAGACCATGGCACCTTCTGGATCCACAACCATGATGGCAGTGTTTCTGTAGAAGAAGGATAAGACTAATAATAATAATAATAATAATAATAATAATTATTATTTCTCCACCTCTGTCTCTTTACATTTCACACAAAAATATAGAAGTGTTGAGCCACGAGTTTAGGTATTGTAGGAGTTTTTTCTTTTTGCACGACCCTGTAATGTTTACTGGATACTTTATAACATCCTTTATATGCTTCTATAAATTCTACATTAAAAGCTACTTTCAATTAATATATTGGATGTTTTAAATTTAAATAAGAGAGAAAAAAATGGAAGAAAAACTTTAATTTGTCCTCGTTTGTTGCTTTGACATGCATGATTCAAACAGTGTGGCCGTTTGATCGCTGTATGAGTTCATTATTTGTCCACAACTACACAGGTTTTACATTCATTATCACTCTGTTGTATTAGACTTTTGGAAATAAATGTGACATTTACACATACCAAAAAACAAACCTGGGAATGTTAGAGGAGGAACAAAGAAGCTCCCTGATGTCACATGGATTACAGTGACGACTGAACATCACCTGAAATGTAAACATCTTTTAAAATCAGCTTTAAAAGTCCAATAGAAATAATTGAGTAAATATGGTGACTTAAATTGTCTTAACACAAATAAATACTTAAAATTAATAAGAAACAAACTAATTTTCAAAAAAGTCAGGATGTTTTGTAAATGACAGATAAAAACAAAGTGCTCATCTCATAACATGCTGTTTGTTCACTATGGAATTTAGTGACAAATCAGATACTAAAACAATAAAATTGTATGTTTTTCAAATTAGGTCATTTTGAATTTTAAGACAGAAATACATCTCAAAGATGTAGGGACAGGGGCCACGAAGGGCTGAGGAACATTTAGAATAGCTTTTTGCAGATAATTCGGTTAATTGGCAGCCAGTCAGTAAGAGGGGTAGATATTAAAAGAGCATTTTAAAATAGTGGAACCATTTCAAAATAATGTTCCTCAGTGGAAAAACTAGGAAGATTTTGAATATCATCTACAGCTCATAATGTATCATCATCAAAAAAATAATAAAAAGACTGAAAAGATTGAATTTCAGTATTGGATGCCCTTTGAATGAACCTTGGACCCTCAGCCAGCGAACCATTGCTTGTAAACACAATTTGCCTTTCCAACCACAAATGTTGGTTAAAGCTCTATCATGCAAAGAAGAAGTCATATGTGAAAAACTGCTGTCTTCTCTGGACCAAAGCTCGTTTAAAATAAACCAAGGCAAAGTGGAAAACTGTTTTGTGGTTTGGTTAATCAAAGTTTTTATATATGTCCTTTATACTAAAGTGGAGGGGGACTATCCTGCCTAATATTTAAAAACAGGCCTCTCTGATGGTATGGGGGTGCATTAGTGACTCTGGCATGAATTGCTTACACAGTTGTAAAAGTTGCCATCAATATAGATATACAGGTTTTAAAGCAACATATGCACCTGTCCATCAAAAGATCCAGCAAAATTAGACCCAAGATCTTTCAACAGCTAGAATTCTTCAAACCTTCATCAGACAAGAACAGGATGACATGTCCCTCTAAAACTTCCAGCAACAGGTCTCCTCAGGTAATGTTTACAAACTGTTGTTAAAAAAGAGGGGATGTTTTACAGCTCTAAACATGTGCTAACTGTTTTCAGTTTCAAAAGGAACAAATTTTTCCAATTTCTGTTTCAACATTTGACGTGATTACTGTGTTCCATTTGTGAGTAAAATATGCATTTATGAGATAAAATCATCACATTTATTTATTTATTTTATTTTATTTTTACATTTTATCAACTGTCTTATTTTTTGAATTGTATAAAACATGAATTAAATCATTTCATGTTGGAATATGAAACACTCAACAACAAAATTACATCATGGGAACAAGATGACATAAAAAAACAGCTGTGGTTTGAGATTCCATGAACCTCTTAAAGATGTCAAGTCCAAACAAATCATCCCAGTTTATGAGAATTAGTGCAAATGTAGAGCATGCAATCAGAGGAATGTGTAAAAATGTATTGGTTGTACCAGAACACAAGAGATCTGGGAATGCAGAACCTCATACCGTAGGCTCTAAAGGCATGTGTCATTTTCAGATCTCCTCCAAAAGCACTTTACATCAACAGATCAGCAAGAGTTCTGCACATCTCTGCCACGGTCCGTTTGGACCTCAGACACATGAAACTTGAGCCTGGAACCATCTGTTGCAACTGTTTATATAATATGATCTTTGAGCTGCTGCCCTGCTGTTGCTGTTAGGTAAAACACAAGTTGCAACTAAGACACTTTTATTTTTGTTTCATACAATTATATCTGTGTACTTCATGATGATTAATATTGAGGTAAATATTGTTTTTACTCAGATACCCCAGAGATATAAACAAGCTAAAATTAATACTTGGACATCAGCACATTAGCCCTGGTGTTTTGTCAGAAGCACCTGTATGGAAAACTAATCAGCAGCATTATGGTCTAATTTTACATCCTCATCAGGTCAGTGGAATCTACTTGGAATAGCTGCTCTTAGTAGATGAATTGTGAACTGAAAAAAAAAAACAATTATTATTCTTGGTTATGGCTATTTTAATTTTACAAATCTATTTTTCTGAAAAAAAAATATATAGGCAGTTTTCTAAAACACAAGCATAACGCAAATTTGAAATTTGTTAATTTGTTAAAACTCTTCAACAAACAACATTACAATGAAAGTGAATGTCAGTCTCTTTAGATAACTTTAAAATATTTAAAAATTTTGAACAAATAACAGTATTTGCTTGTTATCAGCAATACATTAACTTTCAAAATTGTGGCTTCATAAAGATTAAATGCGTGTACTCGACTGTACTGCCTGCAGATCAAATTGGACAAATACTGAAAATTTATGGAGCAAGAAAAGGAAGAGAATCAAATAAAAAACACCTTAAAACTGCTGAGTGGATAAAGACTAATATTTAGCAAAAAATAGACACAGATTTCTCTTGAACACTAATAATTATGTTCACCAATTTCTAAATATAACAAGTCTATCCCAGCATTTTTAATGTTGTTGGGTTTTAACTGAAGATAATTAGATTTTCTAAATAGTGTTTGTCAGAAAAGGTCTTTTCTTTGAGTCTTTGAGTAAATAAACACTGAATTGTTTGTAACTTGTGCTGATAAATTACACCATTTATCTCATGCAACTTAATACACACATTTTATTTCAAACGTGGCCAATAAGAACAAGTTACATGAAGTTAACTATTAGCTTACTAGGTTATTATTAGCAAACATTTTTTATTCTTAATTGAGCTCACCTTTTGCACCTTCCCATCGACATCCAGGTAAATATTTCTTGGAGTGTAAGAGGAAGAGCTGGAACCCATGTTGATCGTCTTCTTACATCGAAAAATTAACCTCCTCAGGATCTTAGTTAATAAACCAGAGGAGCTGTAATCTGAAAATCTGCTGTTAAACAAATAAGATAAAAGGAAAGTCATTTGTCTGTGTGTTTCTATTAATAGGCCAACATGAAAAAAAAAATATTAAGATAACACTTAAAAAAAAGCTGTAAAAAATGAAAGCAATCTGTTATCTAGCAATAAAAAAGTTAAAATGATAACATTTAAAAGCAAACCATCTGCAACACTATGTATTTTTCCATATTGCTCAACCATTATCTAGAAAATAGTTATTTTGCTTGCATAAACCTGTAACTAAAAAAAAAAGAAAATGTTTTGTATTCGATGCCTAAAATATCATCAGTACATGTGTTGAACTCACAGTGGCGACGATGCAGCTCTTCCTGAAAGAGGACAAGTAATGTCCCGGGTGCTGAGGATTCAGCTTCTTCACATGTAAACACAAACAAACTGAAAGCTGCGAGGAGGAGGGGGCGGCTGTAAGTGATGGAGCTTATGATGAAGCTGATGTGAGAGGAGGGCAGAGAATAAAAGTGGCCTTCGTTGCTGTGGAACTGTTACTATGGAGACTAAAATGACAACTGTGATGTATTGAGTGGTGTGAGGCTGTTAGCTGAGCAGGTGATGAACTAAGACGTTGTCATCTTGTTCCTAACTGAGGTTTCACTAGTAAACTTAAGTTTCTGGGTCACAAGGTACGAGATATTATATATGATGCTGTTGGTTTGTCAATTCAGTCAAAAACACAACTCTATTTCTGCAAACAGAGGTTAATAATAAAAACAAAAAATTATCTTTGACAGATAAGATATTAGTTGTTTGTAACCTTCTCATAGAACCTCAGTACTAAAAATCTACACTAAAGAAGAAAAACATTAACAATAGTATGAAAGGAGTTTGAAAGTGTCCATAAATGTTCATAAACAAACCCTGGTTGCAGTGAAGCTGTTCATAGTAAATGTTCAGATGCTTTCTTCTTATTTTATTTTTAAAATAAAAAAAAATGATATAAACAAAATCGACCTCATGCTGTACATATTACAGTATTCCTATTTATGTGTTTAAACAAGTACAAGTCATTTATTTTTCTGTGTCAGACTCCATTCCAGTGTTTTTATATATTAAATATTAACAATGCTCTCTCATGCACATAATCACAGAAATGATCTGATCTCGTTTTTAACATTTTTAAATGTTTGTACATATTTTTATTTTTTTTTACATTTTTTTAAAGGAATACTAGATTAACCTTTTTATGTTACAAATAACCACTGAACTAAAACCCTGAACTCTGAAAACAATTGCTTTTGTACAAATTAAAATTAATAAATTCCAGATAAGTGAGAATGCTATCAATCTGTGAAAGGCTGGATTTAGTCTGACAGTGGATAAAATAATTGCCTGAATGTGCTAAGGAAAAACAAACTTGTATAAGTCAGTATTAAAAAGAAAACATTTCTGTATATAAATCTGCAATGTATTTCTTGATACGCTTATGTAAAATCAGTAAATTTTTTATGCAACACTTGGCAACAAAGTGGGTCAAATCATTGCACAATAAACTAGAAATACAAGATAAAAATGTGTGCATGCCAAATATTTAAACAAAAAAAGGTATTAAAAATACAAGTATGGTAAATATATAATAAATTTGTGACTGTGGATCAAGTCATTTTGTTGTTTTGACTTTTATCATCCATTTGTATTTGAGCTCAATAAAGATTTTTTTATTGAAAAAAAAGTGTCTTTTACTAAATAAAGTCACTCGTCTCCTCTGGGAATTTCACTTCAAGTGGCTGGAGTTAACAAGGACATTATTGGCAAGGCCCAGTCAGGCAGCAGGAGGTAATTAATTTGATGGGGAGAGCACGCGTCACCTCAGAGGATTCTCTGCACACACCTGCAGACACACACACACACCTCCTGTTTCCAATGTGATGTTACTCCCATAAGTCCAATTAAAATCTTTCTGAGCTCTTCTGTCACACTGCAGAGAACCTAACAGGACAGTCTGACTACACACGTGTGAGATCCCAGTCCACTGAAAAGAAATTTCCAAGCTAAATAAAAATGACCCACTTTCATCATATGACGCCATTTCGTTTTCCACAACTGATTAGGGGCATGTTTGTGTGCTGCTGCATGTGTATTCATGAGCCTGTGTGCCAGTGAATAGAATGGCATTTCAAACAGAACAAAGGCAGCAATGAGCAGATCAAACCAGGCAGATCTTGATTAGGTTATGCAACCACAAGACTCACACACACCCTCAGTGGTGGAAGGTCCTTTTTTAGGATAAAAGTAATCAGTATCATCATGCAGATCTCCAAGACAAAAGACGCCCAGCTGGACGTCTAAAAGGGAGTACATTATCCTGATAATAGTGATAGACCAGGTCGCTTTATGTGCATGCATTTTACCCCTTTACCTCTCAACTATACACTTCATTAATGTGAATCTCTTTGGTCTTAGTCACTTCCTGCCAGGCAGTATGTTGATGAAGCAGATAGGGCACTTTAGAATAAAATAAGTTCCATCATTAACTCATTATTACGCTTACTGAGAGGCTATATTTGGCAGCTGCATTAAAAAACAAAACAGGAACGATGAGGGTGCATAATCACTACAAAGCATTTAGAGACACGTCTTAATTAGTTAATAAACAGAGCAGTAACCTGACTGGACAATGAAACATTTCAGATAGACCTATAAAGATGATAATGAGTGGCTATTACCTGGACTTAATGTTTACAACACACAGGAAGACACAGCATATGATACATTATGAGCCAATTTAAAAGCCCATATGAAACATTTATAAATTGGTGGTATGTGGTGTGCATGAATGAAGAGGATAGGTGGAAATGGTGAACTAAACCAATGTCTGTGAATAAGAGGCAGTGGTTCCACTGATTGTTATGGACCTAGACAGCAATGTTGGTGGTAATATGCAAAATTAAACTTTTTTGAGCTTTATACCATGTTATGTCATTCCCTCATTAAAAACATACCCATTGCTTTGACTCATTCATGCATATGTGTTTGAGAAATTATTGAATTTCCTGTGGTAGCCATGTGGAGCTGCATAAACACTTCCTTGTAAAAATCACCACCTATATTTGTACAAACCACCTCCCCGGAGCTCAGTCCCAAGCCGAGGTCACGCCCCACAGCGCACCCCTCCCCTGAAAGCATTGCTGTGAAGATGTGCTGCAGTGGGAGCGTCTGAAACGGTGGGAGGTTCTTAAAGAGACAGAGGTCAATTTCGAGTGGTTTAGATATATGATGTGAAGTAAAATTTATTTTTGATATATACATGTGGTATAGAATTGAATTAAAAACATATTTTTAATGAAACTTGCAGAAAGTCGTCATTAGATGAACATCTACAAACATCTATATCTAAAATTGACATTTGTAGTCAGTCCAATCTTGGTCTAAAATTCTGGCATGATGAAAGATGTCAGGTAATGTACGTTCCTTCAAAGATTGCTATGCCTTTAAATATAGGTTTTTATTGTAATTTTATGTAGCCCATAATATTTTCCTAAATTTAATCAAGTTTGCTTCTTTTTGTGCAACATAAAACATGTAGATCACAAAACCTTAATACAATAGCTTACTCTGCAGAAAACAGCAAGGAAATGTTGTCACCTTCCTAAAATAATCCCCCTAGGTCATCACTTCATGATGCTGACCACCTGTGGTAAAACCCCCTACATCTTTAGTTTATCAAATCATTTGATAAAATCCCCATGATAACGCTGTCAACATCCATCTGAGAGTAGGCCAGTTTATTGAAAGGCAGCGACAAGTAAGTAATTAGTTTTAGTTTTTCACTGAGTCTGGGGACACAGAGTTTTTCTGTTAGTGAAAATGTTTTGCTCTGAGATTAGGTTTGTTAGAAAACCTGGGAGTTTGATTGCTCAGGACTGAAAGTGGCGACCTGCATGCTGAAACACGCACATGATGCAGAAGGACTGGGTGCAACAAGGCAGAACTCAGAAGCTCAATTTACAACAAACAGCTAAAAACACACTAATCCTCTGTAACTGAACACAGAAGCCAGTGTGGTAAAGGTAAAGATATTCTAAATGGAACCCTTAAGGGAGAACACAGTCAGACAGGAGCACTATGGTCTCTGGGCTAAAGAGAGGCCATTTTGTGACAAACTGATTGTGATTAAAAATGATAGATATTACATTTTTTGTGTTAAGGTTCTTCCTATCAAAAACTGTGGGCCAATGATTTACTCATCATTGTCTATCAATAGTAAAAATAAAATGCAAAATAGTAAATTACATAAAAATGAAAGGGACAAATGTACATAACAGGTAATAATCCAGAATGCAATGTCATGTTTGGATTCACAAATAACTACACTGTTAATTTCTTAATCTGTGACCTCTGGAAGTTGTTTCTGATCAGTGTGAATGAAAATAAAGTATTTTATTAAACCTTTTAGTGACATCTAGTGGTGGAAAGGAAAATTACAGTCATATTAAAGACAAAGAATGTTTTTAGCACACAGACACACACACAAATTGACATAAAAAAGTACAGGAAATAAAGTTGGGGTGTGTATTTTATTGTCACAAAAATAGAAGACAAGATGCAACTTCGTAAAACAGTTTCTTCTTATATCATTAGATTATATAATGTGAAGTACAAGTAAATATGCTCTCTGTGTGTGCTTTAATTAATGTCTGTAAAGAAAAAAAAAATTAACAAACAACACAAATAACTCAAATGTGGAACATACAGTATATACATGTGTATTTGAAAACTTATATTTCAAGAAGTAAAATATACATATCTCATAGGTGTGTCTTCATTTATGGGATTTCTGACATGCTGGTGAACAGGAAAATGTCTTTAGAGTGGCTTATCAAAAGATCAGAAAAAACTATGTGCATAGCCATAAAGAAGTAGATGACAAATGGAACTTCATGGCATAAATAAAATATATTATTCTCATGTGAGAGTGCAGCAACACAGAGATAAACTACACATGAACAGAATTTCACATATCACAGGGTGAAAACTAACAACCAGGTGCCAGTCAATGCTGTGAAGGTGTCTGCGCGCTGGGATCCAGACCCTCGACCTCCACGGGCAGGTGACTGGGTGGGATGCCCACTGGAGGACGGACTTTTCTGATTGGGCTGAAGCCGCGCGGTGAGGATCCTGGGGAGTGAGCAGGAGAGCGAGCGGGGGAGGCGATGGGGCGTAGAGGAGGAGTGGGGAGAGGCTGTGGGAGAGGCTGTGCCAGCGGAGAGGGGCTGCGGGGGTACCTGCGAGGGGCAGACCAGATGGGCCGCTCAGTTCTGTTGGAGGTAGTGGGGAGGACAGGAACGTAGGTGGAGGGGATGTTCATTTCTGATTGGCTGGCAGCACTGCTAGAACATTCCTCCAGACGCTCCAAAGTCTCCTGAAATAAATTGAAATAAGTCCTGTTCAGAGGTGGAGCCAGAGGCCATCCCTGGCACCTGATTGGCCACCCCAGGTGTCACCCCAAATAATTGGTGACAAGTGGGTGGGGATCTTGAATTTTGTTTTTGCATTTAGATTTTGTTAAAGATCGTTCTTTGATACCACTGTACATTTTCATCCGTGTATATCTAAAAATGACTGAATTATAGCCTTTTTGTAAAATTAGCAGTATCATTAGAAGTTAGCTTAATTTCGGATTAACATTGGCAATTGCTACTCCACAACAAATTTCATCTCAACAAGTCTTAAAATGGCCAAATTTGACCATTTTAAAGTTAGCTATGGTGGCCATCTTGATTTTTTGTTTAGCATAGATTGTTTTTTAGCTACTTCTACTCTAATCTTCAGCTTTGTGAGTCTAAAATGGCTGAATAATAAGTTGTGATTAGCATTCAGTATATTGTATAATTATTTGTTTTTTGGCTCTATGATCACACAAAATTCCAGTTGATTTTTTCATCTTGAATTTTCAGTTCCAAAGTGCCTTTATTATTTGTATGTGCCCCCCCCTAAAAAACACTTTAGCCACCCCTGTGCCACCCCTTGCAAAAAAATTCTAGCACCGCCCCTGGTCATATCAGAAATGTCCTCTGTTGTTTCTTGTTTTTTCTTTTACACCACAGCATCAATCACTGCCTGCATTTTGCCATGGGAGCAGTAAACAATTAAAAGTTATCAAAATAGGCATTTTGCAAATAAAAGATTGACTCACGTCTTCATTAAGAACATAAAGAGGCAGTGGACTCCTTCGGCTAAGGGTTGTTGGTTTGGGCACAACATCAACTGCAGAACACAGATTGTTTAATAGAGAAAATTTAGAGCTGATTAACAGTTTTCCATGAAGTTAACACTGATGTTTTATCTGCATGACTGGCAACCCATTTACAATATAATAAACAGCATTAAGAAAACTGTTCCTCACCATCATGGCCGTTCTCACTTTGCTCCACATAAACAGGAGCTCTCTGCGGGACAGGACGGTGCTTCTTTCTACAACAGAAAGCACACAAAGGTAACCCCATTCAATCTTTAAGCAAACGCCCAGGTTCTTGTAATTACATAGAAGCTAAAGTTGGAGTAGAAAGCTTCTTGAAATTCAAGTCACACCATCAGTACAATATCCAAGCCAGAGAAAAGGAGAGAACAAGAATGAAGTAAAGGAGAAGAAAAAAGAAGGAAACAACTCTCACTTGGATGGTTTCCAACAGGCACAAACCGTCACCAGGGTGATTAGAAGGAATATGCCCCCGGTAGACAGGATGATGTATAACGAGCTCCGTCCTAAACCAGAGTGGTACAGAAAAGAAGAAAAGAAGAAAAAAATGACTTCATACACTAAATCGCATCTTCATTTTAAAATCTACTCTACTACAAAAACCTTTAACTTTTTATCTGTTTTTGACACAGCAGATCTTGAAAGATTAGATAAAGACAATTGTTTTTTATTATTATTATTTTTAAGTCTACATTTCAAGAATGTACAGGCTTGAATAAGAATCAGTGAAGTAGGACAGTAGGGCTTTCTGCCCTGAGACTTTGAGACTCGGTGCTGTGCTGCCTTGCATGCAAAGGGAACAGAGAGCATGTCTGAGGGCCTGTAGCTGTCTGATCATGCAGCGCACAACACTACAGCAATAATGAAGTCAGAATTACTCAGGTCCACCGAGGCAAAACATCCTCCCCACCTGCCTCCTTTTTTCTTCTGCCACCTCATAAATAACTGACCATTCATTGGAATAGAGTGCCTCTCCCTCTCTCCTCTCTCAGCCTGACATGTGGCCCTATACTGGCGCCCGGTGTCAGCCGCTCAGAGCCAACCCTCTTACAAACACAGCCGCGATTTGCTCTAGTTGTAAACAACATTGTTTGGGAGGCCGGCATACTTGCATATTGGTCAGCATGAGGTGGTAATTGCTTCAACAAGCTTGTGGAAGTTGGTTTGGGAACAATGTGCACAGTGTTCATAACAAAACACATTCCCAGGTTTGTGAAAGGGACGGTTCAGATGGTTTGAAGTGGGGTTCTGTGGAAAGGTTATAAACAGTTAACATCTTCAAATACCCAGCTCATTAAAAAAACCCTGTTTGGAGAAATGGAGTGCATTTCTGACCAAATTAATGAGCTAACATCTGTTCAGAGTGAGACCAAGACAGAAGTAGATTGCTGCCCAGCTTAGAATGCTCTAAAAACATTTGATAAACAACAGGAAAGAATGTAGAGGAGGGAAAAGTAAAAAGAAAAAGAAATTAGGTACATAATTTTAAGCAACAACCCATGTAACATAATATATCTATTGTTTGTCATCATATGGCAAAACTAAACACTGTGCACATGCAAAATGTGTCTTAACACAGTATTTACCTCTCAACACCTAGAAGAAGCTTGTTATTCCTCAAGTAAATTTATAGTATTTAAGTTTCAGCCAAAGTTGAATGCCACCTACTGTAGACAGTGAGATGAACAGGAGTGCTTCTCACGCTGCTGATGGGGTTCTCCACAGCGCAGGCGTATATGTCATCATCCGACATCAGAACACGCGTTATGGTCAGCACCTTCTGGTCATGCGAGAGCAGCAGGCGTGAGTCGTTGGTTAGCACTTTTCCTCCTTTCAGCCAGCTGTAGATGGGCTTTGTGCCATTGTCATGGGAACAGTGGAGGTTGAAATACTCGCTGTACTCCAGGACCGAGGAGGCCATCATCTGAATGTAAGGTTTGGACACTGGAACTGATGAGGACAGAGGATAAAGGTGTAATGAGCTTAACGCTGAAAGTGAAACACGAGAAGCACTTTGAGCAATGATTAGTCACTATTTCTGCTGAAAAAACAGCAATGCAAAAATTGAGAGTGATGTAAACGTATAAACAAACAGCATTCAAAATATCGTGTATGATTGATAGTTGATAGTTGTTATAAGACAGTAGCTATTTGCTTTGATTTAAGTGCTGCTCAGGCTAGCTGTTAGCTTGTCAATTTAGTCAGAATAGTTTTTTTTCCTCAAATTTTAACTGTTCAAAGAGCTATCTATAACAGGTAAGATAATGACTGAGAATAACCTTTCACATTCCTGCTTCAAAAGATACAAACTATCCCGTTAAGAAGCCTATTAGGTGAAATAAAAGGAGATAATAATTAAGTGTACCATCCACAGTGAGATTAATGTTGTGCTCTCCAGTGAAGGTTTCATCCGTGATGGAGATTTCGACTTCGTACGCCCCTTCATCTGACAGCTGCAGGTTGTGAAGCAGCAGCGAACCATTGTCAAACACCTGGATGCGGTTTTTGTACTCGGGTCTCAGGTTTCCTATAACACCTGTTCCTATTGACTGTATGACGGTGACGGGTTTCACTTTGTCCCTCTTCAGCTGCCACTTGATGACAGGCTTGGCTGAGCTGCTGCTCGTGTAGCTGACCGACAGGAGGGCCTCTCGCCCCACCGTGCCCCTCACCACCTGGGTATGGCTGGTCACATTCACCCCCAAAACCTCGCCTGCAGACAGGTCAAAAAGACAGATGGGTGGTCCTGATTGATGTCATAACTGCTCATATAAATCTAAATCAAAACAGAAGGCAGACAATGTTTTAGATCGCACAGGAATAAGAAACCTTTGTGTTGATACAGTTAAAATGTTAATAGTTGTTTATATTCTTCTTGAGACTGTCACACATTTTATTTCTATCTTAAAAATGTTATTTGTATGGAAATACTGATGAACATTTAGCCTTAAAGCTACCAAATATAATTTTTAGAATTGTGGCACTGGAATTGACCTTTTCATTGTTCATTTTTTTTGTCCAACCCAACTTTTTGAAAAGAAAACAGGAAAAAAAGAAAAAAAACATCACGAAGAGATGCCTGACCTAATCTGTGATTAACGAATTAAAAGGAAAAATTAAGCGTTTTCAGCATCATGTTTTCTTAATGTCTGAAATTCTGTAGAAAGTGACATGAATCACTTTTATTGCTTTTCAAATATGTTTTAGTGTCTGCAAAAACAACATTCACCTTAAAAAGCAATTCAGATTGTTACATCATTGGTTTACCATTTTCACTTCCTTCCATTTTTATTATTTTTATATTTTTTAATGCATGAAAGGGAGCCGGTGAGGCTGAGCTGCCTCAGTTCTTTGTAATCCAGACTTTTCTTCTTGAAGTTGTTGCATAATTCACACCTTACAGCTTCATGGGTTAGCTTGAAAACAAAGTTATGCATTATACCATACCATGAGAGTATGTATTGTGAAAGACCCTTAGCCATAAACATGTTAAATTTGAGCTTATAGCCTGTTTGTGTTGGATGATGTCAATTAGCTGCAGCAATGTTGCTCAAGTGTAGATGTGCATCATTTGTGTGAGTTTTATTAAAATTTTTTCAGTGGTTCTCTTGGAAACAGTCCGATGGGCAAAAACAATAATGTCTGCCTTCAATTTTTGGCAATGGGCAAATAAAGTAAAACCAAAGATTGGTTCAAATATCAAGTAATGAAACCATACAGCAATAAAATAGCGCAATGTTTGTTTCCACATCAAAATTGTACAATTTTGTTCCCTTTATGATAAGATTAGAACAGGAGTCGTTGTTCTTTAAGTCTTGTTTAAGATATTTTTCTTTCTTTTATCTCAAAAATCTTTAAAGACTTATTTATGGCACATATGCTGACTTTTTATTAGGTATATAATGTCCAGTCACATCTTCATAAATTAGCTTCTCTGAAACTCCCTCCAGGAGTCCCTCCACTCCGATCTCTTGCAGAGAACAAGTAATCTACTAATTTTGATTTGTGTACCTCAGTTATTGTCCCCCTCCCACAGGGGTACGGGGATAGGGTCTTAAAGCATGAGTCACATTTCACCTTTACAGTGGAGCCCTGTCCTGGAAACCGAACAAAGCCAAGTTATTATGTTCACAGTGGAGGCTCCTATAACTCAGCTGTAGCTGGGCACATGGAGGTCCAGACTTTGTCTTCGAGCCTGTTGGTGGCATCCTACTATTCAGTGATGGAGAGATCAGCTCAAGAGAGAAAGAAGGCGGAGAGAGGGAGAGAGAGAGAGAGAGAGAGGGGACTCTCACTATGTTTTCCAGAGAGGCAGTTAGCAGGGCATCGCCTCATTGCCGTGGCAACCATTTGGTCTGCCTGACAAGGGTTGCCAAGGCAATAAGACAAAGGGCACGATTGTTGGGCCTAGTTTCCTCCCTTGAAAAGCGTAAGAGAGGGTTAGAGAGAGAAAAAAATTCTTTGTCACTGGTGAAGCTGGAGATGGATACAGAATCCAGTTATTCTGCCAATTCTGGTCCGGTTGGTTAAACTGGACCCATGGTACTGCTGTGAAATCAGACCACACTGTTTGTCCTGTTTAAACTTTTGATTTTCATCTTTATTTCTCTCGAATGAACATACAAAAGCTTCAGTAAAACAAAAGCCTAACTCTGCCTGATTTACAGCTCTTTCTGTGAAACTTAAACATAAATAAATGTCACTATTTAAACTAAAAGTCCCCATTCACTCTCAGTCACCTCTTCAGGTTCTTTTGAGCTTCAAGCGAGAGTTCAGTGTTGAGAACCACCCTAAACAAATCCATTCAACTGCTGGTTCATGGAGCACAAATGAAACGAACATTTGAAATTCATTTAACCTGAAATTGAACTTCCTTTAGAAAAGTAAGTTAGTTTCATTTGGGATTAAAGTGCTGCAAAAATAAGTAAACTATATTGTACTCAGCAGCAAAAGTTTACAAAACTCAGTCAGGCTTCTTTTTGGTTCATTTCAGTTTAAAAAGTATTCATGTATTGTAATCTACATGTTTTCCACTTCTTTAATAAATGTTTGGACCTACCTGAGAAGACGAGGAGGAAGAGGCCAGAGAGTGTCAGGAGTGGAGAGATGCCTCTGAAGCTGCTGCCTGTAGAAGAGGACTTCCTCTCCACCTTCATCTTGTGTCCTGGGCAGAGCCTTTCTCCCGCTCAGAGAACATGGTTTATCCACCCCGAGCACGTCTCTGTGGTTCAGCTCTCCACTGCCTGCCTGCCTGCTGCACTGGCCTCTGCCTGGTCCCACTGAGCCCCACTCTCCCCGCAGCACCCCAGTCATCACAGCCAATAACAGCCAACTGTGTGTGTGTGTATATGTGTGTGTTCTTGTGAGACAGAGACACACTGTAGATCTGCCCTTTTCTTCTGCTCTACTTTGCCCCTTTAAAAAAAGGAACTAAACAAAATATTGTTAAAAGCAACTTTGTATTTCTATTATCATTTAAAGCTTCTGAATATACTCAATTAACTCAAAGGGAGCCATCAAAAACTTAATAAGTTCAGCTACTTTGTAAAAAATACTTCAGCTGAGTAAGCAGCTTTGAGAGGAACCCACTTAAAGCCCCCCTCTTTGCCCCATTTAGTCACATTGTTAAACTCTCCTTTGAATTGAACTCGGTTTATCTTTAATAAACCAACCCTCCTGTCAACTTTGAACATACAATTTTGAAGCCACTTTTTGGTGCCAGTCTTCCACACTTATGAGATTTATCAGTGGCACTGCAAAACATACTAATTAGGAATGTTGTATCTGTTTTGTCCTTTAGGTGGCGTAGAAGCTATATTCAGGCAACAAATGATTTTTCGAAAGTTAAAGGTAACCAGTAGGAGGGAATGTATCAAAGCCTTCACAATTCTTGGCTGTGTTTTCATATTAAAGCTATGTGAAGCTAAAGAAAAACATCAAGTTCTCTCCTGGGAAGAAAAGTGGGTACAAGGTAAAACACAAGAATACGATTTAAAGATTTAGGAGCCTCGCATGTTTCTCCTCTCTGCCAATAAGATTGTTTTGAAAGTTTGTCAGATTTCATTATTTCAGACGTGATGCCATGTGTAAAATCGCCAGATGTTACATCAGCCTCTGATGTTCCAGATTAGCCAGCGCACTCTGATGAGTCATTACAAGTCATCTTACCACCTCCAGAAATTCTTTTATGAGTGTTGGGTTATTATTATTTTTACATTGTTTAACAGCATTTTGTTTGACAAACAAAGACCACTTCTCTGCAGAGGAGGAAGCTCGACTGCTAACAGTGGGAGTGGGAGCCACCAGTCCTCCTAGGGGTTCCAGTCTCTGTGTAGTGAGCCATCAAAGTCCAACCTCTCCCCCCCACCTCTGCCCTCGCTAAAAGCCCTTCCTCTCATCTTCTAATGTGATCTGAATTGAGTGGGACACTTTTGCAGCCTGCAGAGGGTCAGATGGGGGAGCAACTTGTGAGGCTCAGACAGCTTTAAGTGAATGTTTTATGACAGAAACCATTGTTGTGTTTATAACAGACGACTAAAGAGATGAGTCTTTCTGCCTGTCAGTGGTCATATTGTTATGATTGACTCTCTAAGAAATATCACTGCAAATCTCTAAATATTTCTCTCAATTGTGAAACTTATTTGAAATAAAAAAGGTCTTACTAAGTTGGCAATGACAGTGGCAGAACCACTGGAAAAAATAAAAAGATAACTGCGCCCCCTGCTGTTTGTCCTGCCTTATTCATCTTTAATTATCTCCCAGGAGACTGGAGATCTTTTCCTCACTGACAAGCTGTCTAAGAATTAGAACAAAGCAACCAAGCAGGTCGTTCTTATGATGTACTCTTAAAATAGTCCCACTCTGCAAAGGGACGGTGCAAAACTTAAGAAGTTTAGGGCAACCATGTGCTTTGGAAGCATGTTTTCACATGTAGCTTCAATAATAATCTGACTGATAAGATTTTTTTCTGGGCATTTTTCTCTAATATGTATTTTCCTTCGCTGTCAGAATTCAATCTACAGCACAAAGTGGGTGTTGTGCTATGTTTGGAGGTGTGCATAATATTGATTGTTCACCCACAGTCATTAAAGACACAGCAGAACGTGGCCGCGGCTCCTCTGGGACTGAGTAGGAGAACAAAACAGGTCCAAATAAAACCCATAGAGGATGTTTATGAGATTGAGGAGGAGGAGGAGAAGGGAGGGATGTCAGCCTGAGGAGGAAGCGCTGTGCACCCTGCCCATGCAAAACCACTTCTAACGAGATGTTGGTTGTCCTATCTTTACAGCTGATGACACAGCCCGTCAGTACGTGTGTGTGTGTGTGTGTGTGTGTGACAGCAGGCAGGAATGAGTGACTTGAGTGCGATCTGCCTGCTAAAGTATGGGTTGTGTTTTTCCTGTGTGAGAATGCATGTGCAGCCTGGGCTTGTGCAGTGTGCTGTGTGGCTCAGATGTGTGTGGGTGGGCTGAGTGGGTGCGCAGGGAGACTGAAGATGCTCTATCCTGCTTCTCATGAAGCCAACAAGACAGATGAGGAGACATTAAAGTGTACTTTTGGGATTTAAACAGCTTGTTTTGCATTATAAAGTACCAGAAAAGTATATAGTTTAGTGATGCAGTTTTATTTATTTTGTTTAATATTATTATTCCAACTGTTGTGTCTAATAAACATTAGTACGAAACAAAATAGCCTACCTTCGTCTTGTGCAGCTACAGAAACAGAAACAGAAGAAGCTAAATACACATTTACGTTATGGGTAATTCATGAGATTTATTGTGTAAAAGAGCCACATGGGAGGCCGAACATTGTTTAATATTTAACAAAACATGTTTTTTTCCGATTTAAAGTTCTGCTTTTGTCTCAAAGGCCCACGTGCTGCTTTAAGTTCTGTATCGTGCAAAAAATATTCACTTTTTTTTATTTCCCCCAAGTGCAAAGATTAAGGTGATATGTGCTTGAAACAAACACATTATGGAATGAAGTTTAAAACAGACATTTCACTTTATATTTCGAGTGGATTTATTAGTGACTCTACACCAAAGTTCAGGTACTATCCAGTTACTTTTAAAGCACAAAGGCTCTGGAAACTCTTACAGCTGTTTTCACATACAAGTAAAACCCACCAAATACAAACAAAAAACAGAGCATACTGAACTAATATGTCATAAAGCTGTACCAAAATGCCTCTGATTAAACGTGTGAATACTGCATGCTCAATGTTCTGGAAGATCAGATTTGATAGAAAATGCTTGGAATTGTGAAAAGACTTGTGCGATCAGAGAGATAGGTATAAACAAACAGAACATACGTAGCTACTTCTCTTTTGGTGATTTGTACGTTTTAATTGTTTTTATAGGCAAGTCAAATAGTTGTCAAGATACAAGCACATCAAATAACAAACATAAAGCACTAATTGACTAATTGATCAAAGTGATGCATAACAAGGTGTGCACACAGAGTATATGCGCTGATCCATTCAAAAGAAGCCCTGTTTAGCATTTAGAGGACATTCATTTTCACATTCACAGATCATCGTCTAAAAACTAGCACAGTACCAGAAGTTTCACAAGTACATGCAGCGAGT
Source organism: Cynodonichthys magdalenae (assembly GCA_031762555.1). Taxonomy (NCBI): domain Eukaryota; kingdom Metazoa; phylum Chordata; class Actinopteri; order Cyprinodontiformes; family Rivulidae; genus Cynodonichthys; species Cynodonichthys magdalenae. The sequence continues at coordinate 13,331,304 of JARVJO010000330.1, forward strand.
TGCAAATTCTGGGTCAAAGACATCCGCACTGATGAGGCTGCTGAAGAAGCAGAGAGGGAGTGTTAAAGTTCACAAAATTCACATAACACACCCTCAAAACTGTTCATTTTCTACAGCTAACTTGTGTAAAAAAGAAAAAAAAGAAAATGACTTCAGGTTAGGGTGTGGGGTGTGTGGGATTAAAAAGGTGTGCCCGAAAGCCAGCTCAACCAGCTCAAGCCAAACTTCTCCCACTACCTTAACTCTCCTTCTCTTCCTCCTCCTCCTTCTTTCCATCCAGGTCAGGACAGGGGCGTCACTGTTCCGGCACAGATGTGTCGTCTCTCTCTACTGCCCTCGATCTTCCTGTCTCTAAAAAAAGACACAGGCGAGGCAAAGTTAACAAATGAAGAACAGTTTCTGCATTCATTCATGTGGTCAAGGGTAAAGGATCTTACACAAAAAGGCAAACTTTTTTACTGACCTAGGAAAACTGCACACAGAGCCGCTGTTCAAGGATTATTTAAATAGAAACACCTTTCTGCACACTATATTAAAAATAATACTCTGTGAATGCAATTACTGAACTTAGTTTTAAAGTACTTCATGGCTAATTTGACCAATGAACAGAGACCCTCTTTATCTTGTGAAAAAGGGGGTCTCCCCCAGTGGGAGGAGCTGAAGATGCTCGGCTCTATTCAGACAGCTCCATTAATTATGCTCGGCACTTTTAGACATAAGTTATCTAACACACCTGGAGCTTTAAATACATCTCCTACCTAAAGATATGAGGCAGGTGGAAACTAGGTTAGGGAAAATGTGGTAAGCACATCCTTCCAACAAAAAGTGGCTTTACGGGGTAAGAACTACTTAGTGGCACTAATTAAAAAAATGTATTTACTTAGAGCATTTGCCTATAAAAATGACTTCTTTCCCCTCAAATTGGGTCTTTCTAAAGCTTATTTTATACATGCAGAAAGTTTAGTTTGCACAGTTTAAAGAGTAATCTAAATTGTTTTGCATCTAAAGTCATGTATAAAATAAAAGGACAGCAAACGAGCTTCAGCAGCAATAATGTAACTTGACATTTTCCAAGTAAATGGAACTCAAACATCTTTTGTTTCTCTTAGTTTAACAGCACATCTAAAAGTGGATTCATCCCAGCCAGGAAAAAAAAGGCTGAATAAATGATTCAATCATCTGTTGCTGAAGACCCCATGAGGTAATTAAATGAGTCACTCAGTCTTGTCTTGCATTAATCACACTTGGGTGAAACCATGAGGAGCTTTAAGAGATGTACTGAATTATTTATGGATTTAAAGTGGATTGTTTTCTTAATTGTGCACGATAAATCAGTTTGTGTTTCTGCATTATGCTCACGTTAGTCTCAAAGCTAAGACTGTATCTCCTGAGAGCATTTGACCACCAAACCACTGTTAATAGAAATATTCGACTACATTACTTTTGAGACGCTTTCTACTTTAAAATCAGTAACTTATCCACCACTTACCTTAAGTCACTTAGTATAATTAAGCTTGTGTTGGGACTCTTACTTACCCCTATGTACAATCACTAACCATAATGCCCATTTTAGCAGTATTATGGGACTTTATTCTTATCCCTTGGCTCTACAACACTGACCTGAGACCCCCTGGCTGCTGTTGAGCACATCCCCAGTGCTGCTCACCTCCTCCCCTTCAGTTTTGTCCTCTGGCTTCATCTTCTTACGGGTCATGTGGCCACGGAAGCCTGCTTGGATCTTGGCAGCAGCCCTGTTAGCCTCGGGGTCATCCAGTGGGATGTCCATGATGTCCTCCTCCTCCTGGGGCCGGCTGCACTCCTCCTGTTCAAAGGAGAACAACTGAGTAGTAGTTGATCACAGCGGGAGAACAGATTTTGTGAACGCGATAATGTTTCCCTTTTTGAAACACCAGTGGGAGTTTAACAGATTGCGAGACCATATTTTGTAAAGTTAACTGTATATGCATAGCAATTCTATTTCCACAATTTATTTTTAACAGCAAGTAAGTTGTGCCTGCTGAGTTAACACACCATCATTACATGACACCCTGCTTTATTCTATCTTGTTTTGTCAAAGAAACACTGCTGCATTGAGTCTTACTTTGGGGATTTACTGTTTTTATTTGCTTGTTTTCATCATAGAAAAAAGTATGGAAAGTATTAAATCATCAGGATTCTAAAGGGTCAATATTAACTGAAAATGAAAACAGCTGTCTTATCAGAGACAAAGCCAGTGTAGAAAATTTAAATGTGTGGTTGAGTATTTATCAACAGATTTAATACCTTAATAACACAGCTCAGTTTCAAAAACTAAAAAATCTCACATTTAAAGTATTCTTTAAAAAAAGACAAAAAAGTTCTTGCTCTTCAGCTTTTGCCCAAAATGGATGATCCAGCAAAAATGTTGCTGCAGTCAACACCAGCCACTCACTCGGATATTGCAAGTACCAAAACCACTGTCCCAAAGGAGACGTGGAGTGGGCGGAAAAGAAACCCAGGCTTGTGACAAACTGTCAGTGGAATAGTGCCAAGGATATTGAGGAGTTATGTAAACACCTATTTAAATCAAGTGGCGATAACGGATAAGGTATATTTTAGTGCTTTTGCTTATGAACACAGACTGACATTTGATACAAAGGCATCCCACAGGATGAACCCACTGCCATCCCACTATCTCAGTGAAGCAGAGCATCACGTCTCCAGTGAAACCCCTCCAGTGTAGGAGTGTGACCACCCACCTGTTCGGCCAGCTTTCATTAGCCTCTCTGTCTGACTGCTCACTGAGCAGCCAGCATCCAGCTCTTTCACAAGAGCAAAGATACACATCTGCACTGGACTGTTCTGCCAACACAGTCTTTGGGATGTTTTGGACTCATGGGTCCTAATCTGATAAACATTGAGTTTAAACATTCCAAAACAAATCTCCCACAATGTTATCCACTTTTATAGAAAACGTTATTATGATAAGCCTCTTTTTGCCCATTTGTTTTGAAAAAAGAGATCAATATGTAACATGCATTTGATCTATTGAAAACAGAAAGAACAACAAATAGAGTTGCAGTAAACAGTTTGGCAGCACTCGTAAAAAAGTCCATAACCCAAATGTCGAGATCTGCATCTACTGAACAAACTAAGATGTTCAAATATGATTTTTTTTTTTTTGCAAAAGTTAAATTAAAGCATCTACTTACATTGTGACAGTCCATTTCTTACTCTCTGAGATGACTATAGTCTTCAGCTGAGTTGACTTAGGTTGACTTTTGTGGCTAAATTTAGTTTAAGGCCAGGTAAAGTGCTCTTTAAATGTATCTCCGATGTGATACAGATGCCTCACTGGCTCTCGCTAACAGTGGCTGTATCTTCAGTAACAGCCGCTCACGCACAGAGGGAGAGGGAGAGGAAGGGAGGAAGAGAGGGAAAGAGAGAGACCTCCTACAAACATAACAGCATGTGTTTCATCCTTTCAGCCTCATTAAGGTTGCTGACCCACTCTGTTCACTTTACTCAAAGTAAAAACAAAGAACAACTTAAAGACATAAGAAACAAATAAACTAAAAATCAGCAGCAACAACAAAAAAGCACAATGTGAACAGGAAAACAAGTGCAATTAGTATCACAACATTTCACAAGTTTCTCCGTCACAGCAGCAAACTAAAAATAAAAAAAAAATGACCAACTTAGGGTTGATGTAAAGTCCAGATGGCCATAAACAAATAAATTAAAAAAAAACATTAATTGCTGACTTTCAAATTCTACTAATAGTGTGAATGCAAAAACTGTGTAAGCATCTTGGACTATTTTACACTGGGAGGTGTTATAAATTTATTAGAGGCAGAGTGAGCTAACAGCTCTCTCCATCCCTCTGATCCCAGCTGGTATGACCGCCCACACTCCACTGCCAGCCTCACAGACAAGTCAGAGAGAGGAAGAAACAGAAAACATCCCTTTATCCGCGTTATATCTTTAACAGTAACATGCTCCAGCCAGTGTGTTAAATATTTAAACAACATGATAAGTTAGGCATGTGACTAATTGTTGATCAGCCTGTTCAATTAGATGAATAATGTGTTGGAATTAGAAGCAGTGTGTGTGATTGTAATGTGTCAATGGCTTTGTTTACATTATTCTGATCATTAGTATAAATGTCAAATTATTTATTCTAGAACCTTACATTATTGATGTTTAATCATGAGGACTTGTGTAAACATAGAGTTTAAAGCATAAAAGTAAAATGTGTACATGGGAAAACTGAATTATAGAAATGGTTTGAAACAACTCTTCAAAGAAAAAGCTTAAATATTGCAGAGTTTTGTGGTTTCAGTTAAAAGAGAGGTTTTTACTTTTTAATCATAGTTAGAAACTGCTGCAAAAGGTAGATTTACCAGTACAGAGGGTGCCTAGCAACTATCAGCATCACCATCTCCTGTTAATTCCATGACGACAGAGAGAGAGAGAGAGAGAGCAGGATGATGAGGCGTTACCATAGTAACATTCTCAGTACCTCTTCCTACACTACCTCCCTGCTCGTTTGGAGCCTCATTGGTCCAGACAAATCAGACGGGGCCACCTGTGACAGCAGTGCATGTTAGAGGCCTAATCACAAGACAAATTGTTTTCTCAGTCTTTTATGATGACAGATTATCCAGTCAAGCTTCAGTCTGCAGAGTCTGCGCTGGTTCTAGAGGGGAGACTTCATGTGCCTCAGACAGTTCTTATGAGCATACATCAAAGCAAAGGCCTCATAAAGAGCCACTCAAACCCCAGAGAAAGAATCTTTCAGACGTGCCTGCTCAGATGACTTTCAGAGGCATCTAAATTGTCAGAGGAACAACTGAAAACCGAGCCTTTTGGAGCTATAGCCCAAGGGATCTACCTCTTCTCCTTAAAGGGCTATTGTATAAAGCTGCCTGTGAGAGAAATGCTAGAAGTCCAGACTAGCTAAAGTCACCTTTGTGTCAAAGATTCACCTTCAGATTGCTTTTAAGTGTGGGAAAACAAAAGGACTTGTAATGAAGTTAATAGTAGCTACAAGAATATTTCACCACAAGTTGTAAACTTGGAATTGTGATGCAAACATGTTTGAAATACAATATTACAAGTATAGATGTGTTGAAAAGCGTATTCAAAATTACCTTGTCAACCTTGTTATCAGATGCAGTGGTGTTCTCTTCAGACTCATCAGGGCTGTCTTCCTCTTCAAAGTCAGTAGCTGTCCAGTCTGAACTATGAACAAGGATGACATTCTCCTCTTCCTCCATTTCTTTGCTCTTTTGTTGTAAATCTGAATCTGTCATTTCCCCCATATATTCCTCTTCTTTCTTTGATGCAATCTGTGTTTCTTCTGAAATATACTCTGGTTGTGATTTCCCAACAGTGATGGGGCTTTGCTTGTTTTCCAGAGGTAAACCTTGGTCAAAGGTTTCTGCCTCTGCCTCTTTTCTACTGATTGATGTATTCGACTTGGTTGCATGCGATAAATTTTCTTCTATGCTGCCATCAATGTTTTCACGATCGCCCATCTCTGCGTAACCCTCCTCTTCATCTTCACCACTTGTGTCTGCCATCTCATCTTGTTCAGGGTCTTTCGATGGTTGCAGTTTTTTAGGTTCTTGATTTTGGGATGATATCCCCTCAAATGTTTCCTCAGTGTCTTCATGATCTGTTTCATGATCTTGAATTTCATCTTCTGCCTCTGTGGTGGGCTGATCTGATGAGCTGATTCCTTCAACACCCATTTCATCATCATCACTATCCTTTAGATTTGAACCATTTGCATCCACCTTTTCTTTTGTTGTAGGAGACGCTGCATGAATTTCCTCCTCGTCTGTATTGTATTTTTTGTCTTTTGCTGTTTCAAATTTAAGCTGATCTTCTGAATCAGATATATTTTGATCTGTCAAACTTGCAGTGAGCTCCATGGACTCTTCTTTTTGTTGTGTTTCTAATTTGTTATTCTGTAAGATCTCCACTGTAGCATCTTCCAGAAGTTTTTCCTCCTCAACTTCATCAATGCTCTGAGCTTCTGCAACATCTTCAAAGCTAATCTCAACCAATGAATTTTTTGGTATAACACTGTCATCAGAATCATTCTCAGAAAGTGACAATCCTTCATTAGATTTCTCATAAGAAGCTTTAGCCTCTGTTTTTTCCTCCTCTGGGATTTCTTGTGCCTGATCTTTTTCTTCTTGTTGGCTGCTTTGAGTCAATTCCAATTCTGACTGTGATAATTCCACATTTTCTTCTAGTTGGGGGGTTATACTTCTGTCCCCTTCAACATCTGTACTTTCTTGAACAGTGTCTCCCTCGGATGTTTTCTGAGTTCCTTCGAGCTTCGTGGCAAAAATGTTCACATCTTCTAGTCCAGATAATGGAAGGAACTCAACCGGTTTATCAATTTCCATGTTTTCTTCTTCATTTGAATCTTTAATCTCCTTATCTACAGTTTCACTTTCTTGTTGATCACCTTCTTCATCACTAGGTAGGTCTAACTCATGGGGGGTCACGTCTACATTTGACATTTCTCCGAGTGACAATAAAATATTGGGATTTGAGTCAAATTGAAGTATATTTTGGTTGTCATCAATTTCAATATCTGCCCTGTCAACTTCATCAGGTGTGTTTTTTGTTGGATCTTCTTCCATGTCTGCAGTGTTTTCTTCATCTGACTGAATATCTGCAACATATTTATTTTCCGAGAGTTCTTTTTGACCTGAAATGTAGAGTTTCTCCATCATATTTATTTCTTCTTCATCCGTGCCTTCAGTTGAATCAGGTTTTTCAGAGACACAAGGTTGTGTAATTGAAATAGATGAGGCTTCTTCTGAGTGACTTGATTCATCTTCAGTTTGGGACTCGAATAGTTTTGCTCTAAAATGTACAAAACAGCCCAACAAAATGAACACAAGTGTTGTTCAATAGAATGAGGAGAATAAAGTGATTTTTTTAAATACACTTGAATATTATTAAGTTTTGATAAAACTCAGCTGAAACCTGACTTTCCTTCTGCAGCTGGAGATGTCACGAAGATTAGTTCTGCCTTTTTCTTTTCACTCTCGACTTCTGCAAATCTGACAAAACTGAGCTGATATTTAGTGCCGTGTCTGGGTCTCCTTATCACAATATACATATTTTTCTTATAGGTTATTGTACAAAAAACTCTCTTACTGTTTAAAGTATGACACTAAACTAAAGTACATAATCAGAATTTAAAATACACTTCGATTTCTTAAAAAAAAATGCAATAATAATAATAAAAAAATGTTATGTGTTTTATATTTGGTTAATGTTAATATTTTAGCAGACATAAACTACATTGTTCAAGAGATTAATACCAGTGCTTCCAAACTTTTTATATTTTGAACCAAAAAATAAAATAGGTAAAGGCATATGACACCAACCCTTGATGATTTGGGTACAAATATTGCTAATAACTCTAATAAAAAATAGCAACACAATCTTGACTACTTTTGTACTACTTTTTAATCACCATCTGCTATTAAAAGGTTAAAAATAAATATGTAACTGCCTATGTCTGATTTTTGCTTGTCTGTTAGCAAAATATCTTGTGAACCACTGAATTGACGTAAATGAAACTCTCAGAAAATAATCAGTGGATATACATCTACAACTGATTTTTTTTTTGAGTAGCTTTGATTCATGATGACCACCAGAACTAATTTACAAAGACAAAAAAGATCTTAATATAATTTTACAATTGTTGTGCTAAAATTTGGTCAAGTGGTAGCTGAGAGTCACCCTCAAATACTAAATAACAGATTGAGCAAGATTTTAAATGTTTAACTTTTGTAAAACGTGTGATTAAAATAGGTCATTATCCATCTGTTTTAAATTTAATTTAATTTTTAGAATTTATCTGAGGTCCCACTTGATCAGGGTCAGTGTCAATACAATTCCACGTTTAAAAGCAACAAGGCTGACCAAAGCGCTAATCGATTAAATTTAAAGAATACAACCATGAATAAAATAAACTCTGTAACATCACACATAAAAAAGTAAGATAAACAAACTAAAACAAGGGAAAATATAGCAAATGAGTCATGGTTTGTTTTTAATAATAAACATGTGAACAATGTCATTTTATTTAATCTGACTTCCGTTCCTGTCCTTTCCCTCATGTTCTCCCTCTTCTGTTGATGCTTTTGGCTGCATAATAAAATGAAACTCACTTGGTCACCTCTGATGCTGTTTCCTTATCAGGACTAGTCTGTGGATGAAGAGAATGAATTATTAAAATTAGAGCAGTGAATTAAATATAATGCAAGCCTATAGGTCAGATAAGTACCCCCGTATTCTTCTGAAAGGCATAGTTGTGTCCATCTTCCAGCTTGGCAGCCCACTCAGCTGGGTCCAGACCACTTTCTGCAAGGAAACAAAAGTGTCACTCCAGCAAACGCTTTTTGTTTTATTTTGTTGAAATTAAAGTTCCTGTTACCTTCTCTTTGTTTGAAAAGAGCGTCAAAATATCGCGCAGCAAATGCAGGGATGTCCTCAGGCTGATCCCGTAGGACCTCTCGGGCCAGACCCTCTAAGACGGAACCGAATCCTCGAGGGACCCGAAGGTGAGTGTTTGAAAAGGACATTTTGTGGGAACGTATCTCCAGTTTCAACGTGTATCTCGAGGGGGGAAAAGTCTACGTTTTTCCACAATAATTGAATTGTATGATCCTCCTTGTCTTTTGTTTCTGAACGAAATTTGAGTCAAGTTAAATAATACCGTATATCTGTCTCTCACACCTCTTTAACTACTTAAATACTTATTTTGTGAAACATAGAGAAAGCAAAACGAAAGTTATTAGCAAAGCTTCTTACCTAAAAAAGTTTTTCCAGTCGACTTCGAGCCACTTTTTAATGTTTACAAACAGCTAGCCGCAGTGCACTCTGCTTTGTTGAAGCTTGTTTCTAAGCAACGGTTCTACATACGGGAACCCGGAAGGGTCAAACATCATAAAGTCACAAGGAAAAAAACGACTTGAATAAATGAAAATGTTTATTATGTACAGTAGATACGGAAAAAAAATTAAAAGAGAGAGAGAGAGAAAGAAGAGGATAAACATTTACATTTATTTATTTTATTAATAGCTTGAACAGCAGGAAGTTTTCTTCCTTCTTGTCCTCATAAAGTTGGAGTCAGGCATATGTGATGACTGCATACTCAGAGTTGGTGCTCATCTTGCGGCTGACCTCTCTGGGCTGAGGGACATGCAATCTGTCAGCTGAACGTGAGGCCTGAAGGTGAGATCTAAATTCATCTCCTCGCCACTAGGCATGAAACAGAGAAAAACTAATGTCATATGCTCAGAGAAAAAAGCAGCTCTGGATCATGAAAAAGAGCAGACTTAATCCTAATGACAATAATTAGCAAGTTTATGTTACTAAATGTGCGTTTAAAAACCATGGAGGGATATATAAGAGCAATATGTTACAGTGGTATTTAATTCTATGGTTTAAACACTACAGGGCTCACTTACTTAATTTTTTATACAGGCCCAAAATCAATTAAATTCAGTTTTTTTATATAGCGCCAAGTCACGTTGTCTCAGGGCACTGTACAAAGAACAATAAATCTAAAGAAGCCAGTAGATTGTGTTGAATCACTTTGTCTCAGTCTCCCATCATCATCATATTTCCCAAATCCTTGCTGTGTGGTCTACCAAACAACATACATGTACAAGAGAAACAGTTGTTTCTGTGAATCCAATGTGCACAAACAGATTAGACCTGTAGGTCATCATAATAAAGTGTGTATTTTTTGTTCCAGCTTTAATCATGTTCTGTTTATGTCTTTTTAAGAGCACAAATATATTCTTGTAGAAGATTGTGCACCAAGTTAGTCGCTGAGTTTGGCTTTGTCTTGTCCTTTTCTTACCTCTCCAGTTCCTAAGTAGCCAACCTGAGTGAGCTCAGGTGTACTGACCCCTCGGACGGTGATCATAATGTCGGCATAAGGAACTTCAGTATCGCTCTCTATATCTGGAACCAAAATGCAGAACAATTTGTGAGTAATTGTCAACCATTTTGTTGATAACTTTGATTCTTAGCTGCTCACAAATCAGAGCACACATCTTACCAGGTTGCGGAATCCGCAAAGTCACTTTTTCACTTTGTGTTGACAATGTTCCTAATAAAAATGACAAGTGAGAACGAGAAGTTTGCATTTGGAAGCTAAGATTTTTGTCATTTACATCTCATGTTTCAAATCATTTACCTTTTACTGGTAGAAGGGCAAAGTTATTTGGTTGCGGAGACCTAAAAATGTTCAAAACACAAGAAAGTGTCAACAAAAAAGTTTGCAAGACGTAGATCTTAAGTTAAATTAAATTTCATTGAAAAGAAATGAGTTTTAATTATACTCACGATGATCTGGACACAATTGGATCTCCTAGAATAGATTACATTTTTAAAACCACATTACATAAATACACTTGTATCTATTTTTCAATATTTATGTGAAACCCCAAAAATGGTTTAATAATATATTTTAATCACCTTTACCATTCCAGTTCTGCCTGTTTCTGTTCACACACAAGAATACAGCCAGAGCTGCAAGAACCACGGCCACCATAACAGTAACTGCAGCCAAAACCTTGATCCCAGTATATTCTCCTGTCAACCCAGAAAATGTTGCATTAAGATAGACTGAAGCAGATAGGAAGGGAATATTTTATGTTTCAGGTTCTGTAAATAATCTCACCTCCACTTGAATTCCCTGGTTCAACAGAAAGAGATGCTAAGAAAATGGAGAGGAGATAAAAAAGAATAAAATGCAGATTTTTAATGACCAACGTTACAATAATAACTGAAAAGGGAAATGGTCACTTCTAAAAATACACTGGATTTGCTGCTGAATCAAAAATTCATTCAAAAAGACTAAAAAGTGAAATTAATGAATATCAGTTCTTTACCATTTTCTGGTACAACTTTTTGGGTTACTGTCCAGCTTGGAGTATCTTTTTGAGCTGTAAAACAAAGCAAAAGTTTACTTCCAGAACCATGGGACGACATCTGAATATGACTTTTTTTCTTTCTAATATTTACTACCTTGAACCTGAAGGAAAACAATCTTCACTGTGTTTTTTGGCAGATTAGGGTCGTCTGTGTCTTCGGTGTAGCAGGTGTAAGTCTTTTTTACATCTTCAGCGGACACGTTTAATAGATTGAGTGTCACAGTGCAAAAACTGCCATTGCTAATTATTCCATGGCAACCCAGGCTGTCCGACGTTTTGCTCCAACATCCACGAATAAATCCAGATGAGCAGTTGTAGGTGCAGGTCAATTTGAGACTGCTGCCTAATTTTACATGCAAGTGATCAACGTGTTTGTTTTCCTTAGTAGAACTCACAAAATCTGCAAAGAGAGAACAAGAAATTTAACTTTCAAAGAAAAAAAAAATCAAACATTATCTCATATAACAGGATTTTTCTATACGGGTTCCTGTTTGACCTTGTGTCGCCCAGAAGAAGAAGATGATGAAATTGATGGAGATCCTCATTGTTGGTCCCAGTTTTTCTGATTTTCTTGCTCTTTAAAAGCGTACAATGAACCGTCTTGTGCTCTTGCAGTTTGATGTTTGCACCTGCAGAAACATACCCACATAAATGTTCCTCCACTTGAGTTTGGGTACAGGAAGTGGTTTTCGAAAGGATTCAGAGCTGTGCTAAAAAAAAAAAAAAAAATTTTTTTACAACTTTCCATTCAGTAACTGACTTCCTGCAGAGGAACATTTCTGTTGCACAGGGCAAATGCATATTGGTACATGATGATGTAATACTAACTGATTTAGTTTTGATAAAGCAAAATTGTATTTATTTTGTTACTGAGCATGTGCATACATTTCAACACCTGGCAACATTAGGTGCTAATGCAATTTGTTTAGCAGGTTTTCAGCTCTGCAGTTTGCTCTCTGCTCCACCAAAGAAAGTGTTTATTTTATTTTATTTTTCTTCATAGTTTAAATTATTCATTTCAAAGTCATCTTATTGGACCAGTTTTAAGGCTATAATGTATTGTTTTCATGTTGTGTGTTTGTTTCTTTGTTTCTTTGCGTTAGCAAAAAAGGGAAAAAAATAAACAGATTATTTTTAACAAAGCAACAGCTTATTGACCTTAACCTACACATACCTGGACAATGTACAGACATTGAGCTAAAGTTTGATGTGCTAGCTGAGTCATACTTAACACATACTCTGGGCACTAATATATCTTGCAAGTTTTTGCAATATTGCACAAGCTCAAGCATGACAACATTTGCAAGGTTTGATCAAAAAGGCTATGATGCTGCTTTATCTCATCATAGGAAAGGGTTAGTTTAAAATGCTGACATGGAAGACAGCAGATGCATTTCATCAAGGGAAGCCAGGCCTTTAATTAAAATATGCTATTTTCAATCATTTTCAGAAATATATCAAATTTTAAACATCATTCAGTTAACTGAAATCACCAGCTTAGAGTAAATGACCATATTTGGGCAGTATAAATAATTGCAGTGATCTACTAAAAGAAACAACATCTATGCAAACTTGAGCACTTGCTCATGCATTATGAAAGTCACAGATATGGTTACAGAACCTAATTGCACATCACTGTCAGCTTAAGTTACCACCAGGGAATCACATTTCATGGTTGTTTCACTTTCAGGCAAAGGACCTCTCACTTTCTTGGCTCGAAACAGTTCTCCGTGTACATTTTACAGCAAACAGCCTGTTTTGAAAAAAGCAAAAAACTGCAACTCACTCATGTTGATTAGTTTCACCGGTGATGTATTTTTGGAGAGAAATGCTCAGCTTTTCAGCTGCATGGATTGTTCTGCTGTTGACACAATCTGGAGTTGCTTCAGGTAAGAACAAATTTAGTACATTTCCCATATTTTTAAGTGTAATTATTTTTATAATGATATACATTTTTATTCTCTAAACTTGTAAGAATCCTCTGAGGGGAGCGCAGACCTTTTTCTCAATGAAGAATCAGACTTTAATCAGTGTCCAAAAGGAAAATACTTCAATCAGAAGCTTTGTTTGGACTGCCCCTCTGGTCACTTGTAGGTCATCACAAGTATTTTAATTTTTTTACTGTTAAAGAATATAAATAAAAAAAAAAAACATTAATCAGAGTCACGTTAAATTATATTTAAAGGACATTAAAGTTTCAATAACATGTTTCCTTTATATAGTTGCCCTGGCAACATATCTGCGCCTACAAGGTGTCCCGCAGGAACATTCAACCTCTACACAGCAAAAAGCAGCATCACTGACTGTAAGGTAAAACACACCTGTGGATTAAAAAAAAAAAAAACATTCAAGTCATACATTTAAATGTCTAAAAATTGGAACATTTTGCACTTTAGACTGAAAAAAATTCTACATATTAATTTTCACAACCAATTTTTTTATTTTTCATTGTATAAAAAGCAACTAAACAAACAACTAAAATCAATACAACAAACCATGAAGACTGTGCACTGTACTTTATTTTGTTGTGATTGCATTCCCTCATTACCTACTGTTCTATGTTTCAGCCTTGTTTTCCAGGTCTGATCAGTTCAGAGGACAGAGTGGACTGTAGGCTGTGTCCTGCTGGCTTTTCATGTGATCCGACCAACGAGACAATTTATTTATGCCCTGCAGGACAACATTCTCCAGAAGGGGTTCTGCAGTGTCTGACCTGTCCTTTTGATTCTCTTTGCATATATGGATTCCCTTACAAGGTCAGGATTAATAATGCAAGGAAGAAAACTGGTTAATCACTAGAAAATGCTTTTACAGTTTGCCAAAACAAAATCTGAGCCACTTTTACTCCAGCTGTTTTATCAATATACATCTATAGTGTGGACCTGGAAAGGAGCCCGATGCAGATCACACTGAGTGTAATGACTGCCCCCCAGGTTTTTATTCCACTGCTTGTACTGTTCAGTGTCTGCAGTGCCCAGCAGGTAGTGCAGCTAACAGAAATGACCTCTGCGCAATGTGTGAGTTCTGTTAAATGCCACATAGAACTGTTCCACAATCTTTAAAAGCTGTTTCTTCCACCTGTTATAGGAAGTTACTGTCCAGATAAGGGGATGTCTCAGCCTCTGCCCTGTCCTCCTGGTTCATCCTCCACACCTGGACAGACTTCCTGCCGTAGCTGTAACGACACGTCCTCGCTGTGTGGGGTAGCTGCGGCACTGCGCTGGAGCCAAAGATTAGGTCAGCCCATCACTTGTCGAGCAGGAACGTACAAGCATATAAATGAAGACTCAGCTTGCATTATCTGCCCAAAAGGTTTGACTTCATTACAAGATTCATGTTGATTTTTTTTTTTTTTTTCGTGAAGGAAACCAAATAAGTGTTTGGACTTGTTTGTTATCATCTCAGGTCATTATTGTGTGGGAGGTGTTGCTTTACCTTGTCCTGCGGGGACTTATGGTGCTAAAGAAGGTCTGCAGAGACTGAAAGACTGCACAATTTGTCCTGCAGGTAACAGCTGTCTACAAACTCTTAACTTCAAGTATTTTCAAGCACACAAGTTGTATTTTACTAAATCCTTGTCTGATCCATAAATATGTTTTCTCAAGGGTTCTACTGTCTGGAAGGCAGCTCTCAGAGACCCACCTCCCAGTTCATGTGCCCACAGGGCTATTACTGTGAGGAGGGCACCACCACTCCTCACGGGTCACCTTGTCCTGCTGGCACAGCTGGGGAACAACTGGGTCAGACAAGTAGGGCAGCCTGTAAGAGATGCAGAGAGGGACGCTTCTGTCCTGCAGGTAAGTCTTTGCATTTACACACACACTTCACGACAGCAACACAAACTGAAACACAGAGACATATGTCCCCAAAAGTAACTATATCAATATATGAAAAAAAAGACCTGTTAGGATGTAACATTGCTTGTTTTTTTCTCCAGCACAAATTTTGAGTATGATTTTGATGAGTCAGTGTCTCCAAACCTATGCTTTTCTCTGTATATGTTGTTTAAATCAGGCACCTCAGGTCCTGGCCTCCCTTGTGCTCGAGGAAGTTTTTGTCCTGCTGGAACCTTGGAGGAAGTGACGTGTCCTCCAGGCACCTTTACTCCTCATCAAGGAGCTATAAGTAAGTTTGCATGCTCCACTTCTGTTTATACAATAATAAACTGCAACCACAGTTCTGAAAAAGTTAGGACAATATAAAATCATTGCGTTCTCTTTTGTTCACAATTTATACAACATCTCAACTATTTTATAATTGAGGTTCCACTTTTCTTTTTTATTGAAGATCTATGATATGGTTCTATGTATATTTACACTTACAGTTTCTTTAAAATCAGATGCTCAAAACTATTCATGCAATTATTGCAATTAAATTTTCATTTCAGAGTCCTATGCTTTTGCTAAAGTTCAATAAACAAATCTGATGCTATAACAAACTATCAGAACAAAAGGTCAGCGATTACATAAAACCCAGAGTTCATTTAGCAAAACATACAGGTGAGAAAATTCAACAGATGGATACCCAGAAGAGCAATTGGAGAAAATGTAAAAAAAAAACATGAGTCAGTCGATATGAGCCAGGGAAGTGAGTCTACGATAGGCAAAATGATGGATGAGAGAAATCTTGCAGAGATTTGTTAAAGATTAATTTGGATATAACAAAAAAATAAAATAAAATAATAATACACTGTATTCTTTCAAAACACTGATATTTCTCTCCAGGTGTGAAGGATTGTCTCAAATGCCCAGCTGGTTGTTACTGTCCAGAGGGGACGAGAGATCCGATGCCTTGTCCACCTGGTTCTTTTAACCCCTTGGAGGGCCAGGATGAGTTGGCTGACTGCAGAGAGTGCTTCGCAGGAAAGGCCTGCACACAGATTGGTCTGAGAGGCCCTGATGTGGACTGCATGCAGGGGTAAATAACTCTCATCTCTGAAGCTTCACACTTCAATTTCCAACCCTTTATTTTTGGTATTGAAGATCACCCAAGCATTTTGAATGTTGAAGAATCTGTCATTTGCTTAAACCTGTGTGATCGATTTGTTTGAATCCACCCAGGTTTGTGTGTCCTCTTGGATCCTCAAAACCCAACGCACCAGCCAACGCCTGCCCGCCGGGGACACTTAGCAATCGCACCAACCTTACTGACCGCTCCCAGTGTCAGCAGTGTCCTGCACGATTTGCCTGCTTAAGAGGTGAGACTTTATACATCTGTTCATGTGTCAGATATTATGTGGCTTCCAGAAAAGATAATATATCCGGATGTTTTACAGAGCTTAGTGATGTATTACTCTAATTTATTTTGTATTTAAGTGTTTGAGGCAACATATTGATCGATGTGGGGATTTTCTAAGCCTTAGGGATGCATTCTACTTAACAGATGATAATTACACAGAAATAAAATTACCAGTGATTGTCTCTATTGATCTAATTGTTCACTCTACATTGATCAGCTTGTTTGAAAATGTATTGTGGGTAACTTGTTTCAAAGGAGACATATCACGCAAACTCCACTTCTTTAGCTTTTACATGCATTTTGTTGTGTACTTGGAGTCTCTAGGGGTGCAGAACACTTTAAATTAATCTCTCCTGGTGCTGCAATATATCTTTATATTCTGTTGGGTTATATTTTTCAATCTGTTCAGTTTTCTTTATCCCTTTTTCATTTTATGTAAAAAAAAAACATTATTCCATAATGGTACAATATCTGATCATTCAGGAACTGGTGGTATCCAAAGACCTCCCCTTTCTTGCTTTGCTGGACATTACTGTCCACCAGGAACCATGTTTCCAACCCAGTACAAGTGTCCCGTGGGGACATGGAGCAGTCAAAGTGGGCTGGAGGCTGAAAAAGAGTGTCAGAGGTGTCCACGGGGCTGGTACTGTTTGGCCGGCTCCGCAGCTCCAACCGGCCGATGCAACTCTGGACACTATTGTCCTGAAGGTAAACAGTGTGATGATTTTCTGCCGGATCATCCAGGTGATACAGAATTGATTGTTCTGTAAATGTTTATAAAATAGCATTTGCTTGAACTGCTATAAGATTTTTCCGATGCGCTGTTTTAAAACTGCAGGAATCAAATTAACCATCAGCTTGTCCACCCAGCTCGAATTAAGCTGTTCTGAAGTTCTGAATTGTCCCTTTAAGTGCACCTCTTTGTATGAAATTCATATTGATTTGTCTTCTCCTGAGTTATAACCATGAGTCATCCATGTGAATATAACTAAATCAATGTCGCCTCAACAGGGACTGCATATGGCACCCAGTTCCCCTGCCCTGCAGGCACCTACAGCATCCAAATGGGCAACAGACACAAAGAGGACTGCTTCATTTGTCCCGAAGGCTCATTCTGTCAACCAGGAACCTCTAAACCTTCACCTTGCCCACCGTAAGCAGCATTTAAAAGATGTGGTAATAATGGTGAAGATGCTGTGAATAGATTTTGCATTAACGCTTATGATTTAGTGAATCTTATTTATACCATCTTTCCCAGCTCTACATTTCACCACTTGAAAGGAGGGCAAAGGCCAGAGGACTGCTCTCCTTGCCCTGCTGGCTATTTTTGTCCCCACTCAGCCACTATCAACCCCAGAGTGTGTGGAGCTGGCAGCTACTCTGTAAGACCCCATTAAACACAATCCAACTGACAGAACCAGTGAAAACCAAATGCTGGTGTATTCTTCTCTATCCATAAACCATTCTGATTGTCCTATTTTTAGATTACATTTCCCACCCACATGTGGTCTTACATTACTCACCTGGAGCGTATGTCTGTAAATGTCAGCAAGAGAAAAAAGCATAGTGCCTTTTTATCATAGATAATCCATTTTTTTTCTATTTTCTCAGATTGAGTCAATATTAGAGTTCCAGCATTTTCCAGGTTTCTTTTTACTTGACTTGTGAGTTTGTACTTTGCTGTATCCCTCCCCCGTACCAGTTCATATCTTTAACTTTAACTCCGCAGAGCTTTCTTCACATTCTCTTGTCTGTAGGACGAAGGCTCTGTGGAGTGCTCTCCATGCCTGCAGGGCCATTACTGCAGTGATGAGACCACCACTGAGGAGGCCATGTTAAGTGTCATGGTGTGCCCCCCTGGTTTCCTCTGCTCCCAGGGTTTGGCCAGAGACCCCCAGCGCTCAGCCACTCTCTGCCCTCGAGGTTTCTACTGCCCAGGAGGAGGCATTGTAAGTGAAGGGATGATTGTCATGAATGAAATGAGCTTATAAAAGTATAGATATAGATGTGCATAAGGAAGCATGGCTTTGCAGTAATTGCCTCACAGTAAGAAGCAGGTTCACTTCCAGGTGGTTTTATGGGGAGTTTGCATGTTCTCCCTATGCATGTTAGGTTAATATATGTGAATTGTTATTTGTTTAATTTATCTCTGTGTGGCCCTGTGATGGACTTGTGACCTGTTCAGGGTGTACCCCACTTCTTGCACAATGACTGCTGCGCTGGAGATATGTTTATTTAATTAACTTTATTTAACCAGGCAAATCCCATTGAGATCACAGATCTCTTTTGCACGGGAGGCCTGGGCCTGAAGGCAACCTATTGTACATGTTTTTGTGCTGTGGGGGAAACCAGGTCCACAACCAGGAGAAGCTCATGCATGAGCACAACATGCAAACTCCATACAGAAAAACCCCAGGTCTTAACCGGGGATCGAACGCAGGACCTTGCTGTGAGGCAACAGCGCCAACCACTGAGCCGTCGTGCTGACAAATATGTACCAGCTTCCCTGCAACTTGGAAAGGAAGAAGCGGGTTAAGGTAATAAATAAATGGATGGATAAGCATTACCTAACCTGCAAATGTTGTTTTTTTTAAAGAATCCCAACCCAATTCCTTGCCCCAATGGCACATACGGAAAATCTCCTGGACTACGTGATGAATCAGAGTGTATCCGGTGTCCTGAGGGGAAATATTGTTTTTCACAGCAACCTCAGGAGCAGCCAATTACTAGACCTGTAAGAATAAACAGCAGCAAAATAATCACAGAAAACTGGAATTATTTGATTAAAAATACACTTACTTACATATAAATAAATAGCCATTTTGCATTATATCTTAATACTGTTTGTGCCTATAAAATGTTGCATATATCATTTTGTTTGTTCTCATATTTTAGACAGGGGAGTGTCCCAATGGACACTATTGCCCCCCAGGTACTGGTTTCCCTTACACCAATCCCTGCCAGGTTGGTGGATACAGGAACAATACACTCGGTCACAGTGGAGAAGTGTGTATTTTATGTCCATCAGGGCATTACTGCAACAAACTTGGAACTGAAATGCCATTACTCTGCCCTCAGGTATAAAACACACCTTTCTTTTTTTATTGATAACACAATGCAACATTTGTGCTTGTCCCAATAAACACACAAGTGAGAGAATTTGAGCCACTGTCACATTCTGTTCTGCTATTCAGGGCTTTTTCTGTCCGGAGGGCACATCTATTCCCAAACCTTGTCCTGAGGGAACGTACAGCTCACGCTCTGCTCTCAGTGACGTCTCAGAGTGCACACCCTGCGGCGGAGGACAGTACTGCACTGGTTTTGGACTTGCTGAGCCTTCTGGAAGCTGCCAAAAGGGTTTCTACTGTAGAATGGGAGCCAAGTCTGCAGTACGACAAAACTGTTTCTGTAAAAGAAAACAACAAATCTGTAGCTAGTAAAATTGTGTCATTTTTTTTGTTTGGTTTTTAAATCCCAGTACTGAAGTCCTATAAATAAGATGGATGAGTAAGATATCCAAAAGTTTCTTCCAATATGTTTGCCACAAAACCACACACATCACACAAGCAAGCATTGTCAAATTTTTACTGTAGATAGAAGACACCTTAAAAAAAGTATTAAATGTTTTAGTTTGCTTCTCTTTACATCTGTGTCTTTATTTTATTCAGACTCCACTTGACGGACCAACTGGAGGTTTGTGCCCACCTGGAAGTTACTGTCCTGATGCATCGATTTCCCCCCTCCCCTGCCCCGCTGGCACTTTCAGCAACAGCTCTGGACTCGCCGTCCTGGATGAGTGTATTAGCTGTCCACCGGGGTAATCTCACTCCTCTCTGCTTTGCAAAGTGATTACTCAGATATCATCCGACTGGACAATGTTGAAGTTAACGCCTTCACTCTGTGAGTCATCATGCCTTCCTCTTTCTTTGTCAGTTTTTATTGCTTAGGTTCCAACAACACCTCACCTTCAGGACCTTGTTTTCCTGGTTTCTACTGTACTGGAGGCTCAGCTTCACCTGTTCAGAATGAAGCAGAAGAAGGGTTTTATTCTTTGCAGGGAGCAGCCAGGGCAGAGCCATGTCCTCTTGGCACTTTTCAGCCGGTGCGAAGTATCCACACAGAATATTGCTTCTTCTGAACTGAAAGTGTGTTGATAAAATTTTAAAGCTCTGTGCTTACCTTCAAAATTCCTCTACAGCGTCGGGGCGCAGGGTCGTGCGTGGAGTGTCAGGCAGGCAGACTGTGCAATCGGATGGGTTTATCCCAACCGTGGCTGTGTCCCGAAGGACACTACTGTCCTTGTGGCTCTTCTACCCCTCATACATGTCCTCCAGTCAGTATTTCTGTTAGGATGTGCAAGACTATGTAGCTGTTTATTTTAACCTACACTGAATTCTTCTTGTGTGTTGTTGTTTTATTTCTTTTTATTAAGCTTCATAAGTTTATTTATGTGCCATTTTATTGTTTATATGTTGTTTATATGTTAATATGCATGTCTGGAAATGAGGAACCATAAAGGAATAATTCAGATAAATTGAGTTTATTTTTGACCAGATTGACAAGCTAATGGCTAGATCTGAGACTGATCTGAACTGCATCCCAAAGCAACTTTCAATCATAAGAGTTTCATAAAAATCTCTACACTGTAGACAATTTTTACAGAAATAATTTGTAGAAATATATAAAATTCTTTGAAATGCCCCATGCTGCACCTTAACTGCTACAATTGGCTACTTCTGCCAGTCTGTGCCTGTAAATAACCATACCATTGTTTGTTATTTTATTATTTTTATTTTATTTAACCTTTATTTACCCAGGAATCCCACTGAGATTAAAAACCTCTTTTTTAAGAGAGATGTGGCCAAGATAGGCAGCAGCAAATCCATGTAATGTGATGTAGATGTAATGGTTTAAAAACTATTGTTCAAGAGAGTGCCTATTAAAATCTAACAATTGACTTGTTTTAGTCATGATATACCTTCTTAGGCTGGCCATTAGCTAATGATAATGTAATAATAATAATAATAATAATTCTGATCAAAATTAATCTCATTCGCCAAACTGATGGCATCAAAGTGTTATCTACAATAAGTAAGATATTTGTTTTCATAATCTTTGCACTGAACTGAACATTTCAAAAATTGTCTGAAGAATAGTTTCATCTATAAATAACCTGTACTTCAATAAGCATTTTATGGATACATCACTATATTCTCACATCAGATCATCTTTTGAATGCAACAGTTGTCATTATTTTCACTCTCCAAGCAAAATGCTTGAGACTTAAGTACAACAATGTTTTACATTTGATATTTTAAATAGTACACATTTATTGATAGTGCTCATCAAATACAATGTTTTTTTTCTAATTCTAATTGTCTGATTTTTCAGGGTTCCTACTCGGACCAACCCAGTGGTGAGGCTGTGCAGCACTGTCGACCATGTGAGGCAGGTTGGTTTTGTAACAGATCCGGCCTCACTAAACCTGAAGGTCTCTGTGACCCAGGGCACTACTGCACCTCTGGAGCCTCCACTGGCTCCCCCGTAAGTCACATTAAAATAACTAAGAACATTTCTCTAACAAATGGCAGACTAAACTCTGAATTGTAGGGAGATACATTTTTTACATCTTTTACGTCACTTGTTTTAGCAAAGGAAATCAAAATTGTATGAGATATTGTAAGAATAATTAAATAATAGGTACAGTTTTTTATTTTGCAGCCACTGCCTTGAATTTAAAAGGTTTTTAGAATAATGTTTTCAAATCATATCAACAAATAAAAATTTTTTTCACTGGCTTTATTCCTGTGCTAAGTTGTGGGATTCTTTTTTCTAAATGAAGGTGAAATTTATGATCATTTGTTTGCTATGATCTTGTTGGCAATTTATGTCTAGAATTTAGTTTTGCTCAAGTGAGGCAGTTTGTCAGCGTGGTGCTGTGTGAGCAGGGGAGGGAGCATAAAAAAGGAGAAACAGGGCAATGAACGAGGTAAAAATGTCCTGGTTTTTGAGTCAGAACGTTGTTGATTTAATGGCAGCTGATGTTCTTTTTTTCACCTATGCGTTGCCATTCATCATCAGTTATTTGACATAAGTATGAATATAAAGCCATTCCTGTTTGTTTTAGTTTAAATAAATTATTGACGTTTTCTTCTTTTGGTAAGATTCTTTTGATGGTGCGTAGGACTTGAATGACAGCTCAAACTGCCCACAGCTTCAAGTTTTAAATGTCTAAAACTATCAAAATAAAGCCAAATGGATCAAACTTCATCACATTTTGAAGTGAAAAGATGATTTATTTAAGTTTTTTTTTGGGGGGGGCGTCTAAAGTCTGAAAATATTCAGTTTACCTCAGTTTTGTTTTTGACAAATGACATGACAGTCAGGATGGAGATAATTAATGGATAATTATCTGAACTCCTGCAGGTTGCTGTAGCCTCTGGTGGTGTGTGTCCTGCTGGCTACGTCTGTCCACGAGGGACCAAGTACTCACAACAGCACCCTTGTCCTGTAGGAACCTGGAGCAGCTCTATAGGAGCCCAGAATCTGTCATCCTGTTGGCCCTGCCCGCCTGGACTTTATTGCAACAGCACCGGGCTCAGCCAGCCTTCAGGAACATGTACTATTGGTATCAAAAGATTTAATGTTAACACAGCTTTCATCATTTTGTGCTTGTCCCTTCTTTTTCTAAATGTATTTTATAAGAAGATAAATTTGCCACATTCTTCACCTGTAGATAATTTCTTACAGGTTGTATTGCAAATAAGCTGAAATTATATTTAGCCATTTATTCTTATTTTTCCTAATTTATAGGTTATTACTGTTTAGGAGGGGCAGAGTTTTCAAAGCCCTCAGATGGGTTGACAGGAGACATATGTCCTGTTGGATACTATTGTCCTTTAGGCTCAGCTTTTCCTATACCTTGCCCTGATGGGACTTACTCAAACTCAACAGGTACATAAACATAAAATGAGATCAAATGTCAGGAGACGTTTTGGGTATAAAGTGAACGTCGTGCTTAAATATTGCTTTCATTCTCTTTATAAACAAAGGAGCAGGAACGTGCAATGACTGTCCATCAGGCACATACTGTCTGTCAGGAGAAAGTGTCCAGTCCTGTCCAGCAGGCCACTACTGTCTCGGTGGAGGGGTTGAGGGCATTCTGCCGTGCCCACCTGGCACCTTCAGCCCTCAGCTCGGTCTCAGTCAGGTGGAGCAGTGCCTCATTTGTCCAGCAGGTGAGAGCATTGTTTCATAGTTTTCTCTCCTCTGTCTCTCTAAAAGCCGTTTGAATTCTGCTCGCAAATTGTGGAGCTAAAATGAGTTTTCATTTATTAAACTGTAATTGATTTACAGTGAGGTTTGAAACTAATTGATATAAATTCAAGGCAATAATTTAAGGTTTAATCATATTTAATTAAGTAAATGAGGGCCATATTATGATGTGGTAAGCATTTGTTATGAACACTCGAGCCACCCCAGTGATGATTTCTGCAGGTTTCTACTGTGAGGACTGGGGGCTGTTTGAACCTAGTGGACCCTGTCAGGCTGGTTACTACTGTATCGCAGGTACGCTAAATAAAATGAGCCTATGGCGTTTCTTTTAAAAAGTATTTCCTTTTTTTTTACTCACAAAATGAATGAGGATGTCTAAACCTTAGTGAAATTATCAACGTTTCAAGGTGTAAACTTTGAGAATCCTGATGGCAACTTCAGCACAGGAATAGGAGGAGTGTGTCCACAGGGGAGATACTGTCCTCAGGGCACCGGACTCCCTCTGCCCTGTCCGCCTGGGACTTACTCGGACAGGTTGCTCGGCCCAAACTGTTCACATTATTTTAACCGAGTGGCCTCAGATGTTTGTCCATGCGTGTGCTCAACATTTTTATGCCTGCAGTTTGTACCTGATGGACGCCTCTGGCTGTACTCCATGCCCGGCAGGTCAATTCTGTGCCACGCCAGGTCTCACGCATCCATCTGGTCAGTGTCAGGCAGGATCCTATTGTCCAGGTGGAGACACAACAAGCACAGGTACATAATCAGAATGCTGATCATTTATATACTTTATCATTTCTGTAAATTACAAATAAACATGGTTTTTATCAACTTTTAATATAAACAAAAACATTGTTGGTTCATTAATTGAATTAATTGAAGGTATGAGAATTTCCGTGTGAATTTAAATTTCCTGAATAAGCTTCATGTGGAAGAGAATCAGAGGGTGATGAATGCAGGACATCCTGAATGTGGGAGTGTGATTGAATGAATGATTACTGAATTAATCATGCGCTTCTAACTAGATTCATCACATTAGGAGCTAGGCAGTGCTAATTTCAATGTTCTAACACATTTAATTGAATTTTCTCTTCAGGCTCAGAAGAAGGGCTTTGCCCACCGAGTCATTACTGCCCCGAGGCGAGTGCCAGGCCAGCGCCCTGCCCTGCTGGAACCTACAGCAACCTGACAGGTCAGCCAGTGTGTTCCCGCTGCCCCGCAGGATATTATTGTCCAGAAAAGACTGGAAATTTTACCAAGTTCCCCTGTCCTCCTGGATTCTACTGCCCTGATGGTATTTTCATGCAAAACACAACCAGCCATCTGTTTTTTCTTGTGCTTTTAAATATATTGACCAATTGATTTAAATCTAGTTAAAATTCTCTAACAAAGAAGATTGTCATAGCTTGTTTTTGCTTTGATAAACAGTTTCTACTTCAGTGACTTTCTTTCTTCAGTTCGTACACCAGTACATGAAATGTTTTGTAAATCCCCACGAAGCAGTGGGCTTCTGCCTAAAACACAATTGTTTTATGCATGCACAGGAACCAAGCACGCTACCCAATTTCCTTGTCCTCGAGGATACTACAACCCAGAGCCCATGACTCAGAGTCTGGACAGCTGCCTGCCTTGTCCTCCAGGACACTACTGTGAGAAAGAACGGCTGACCAACGTGTCGGGAAGATGCAAAGCTGGTGTGTAACGGCGTCTTTGTGCATTCCTTCCGAGCACGCAGTCACAGTCACGCAGCCTAGCTTCGCAATGTCAAGGCTTTGTCCTCCGTGCCAGCCTGTTTGGCTTCAGGGAGCCGGCGAACCGGTCCAAAGCAGTCTGCAAGACTCTGAAGAGAAGAACAAAGCGTGCGCACGAAGCATGAAACATCACATCTCCACAACAGCAGCAGTTCAGCAACAACAGCTCTTAAATAATTCTCTGTATATATATGATTTATTTATGTTGAAAGTTGCAAAAGAGCCTGGTCCTAAAAGGAAGTCATGTATTGTTCAGAAGTCTGGGGTTGAAACTCGATGCATGCCTGTCTGGTTTGTGAAACCATTTTATTCCTCCTCAGTGTCTCATCTCTCTCACATTTCTCTGTTTTTTTTCTATTTCTGAAATAATAAATTTCCCATTGTACCCTTCACTGAGGGAATTATCATGTGATTTCTGCTTTGCAGGTTGGTTCTGTGTGTCTGCAGCATGGAACTCGCAGCCCTTTGACCTTGACAATTACACAAATGCCAACTGTCTGTGCCCAGCTACCTCCACAGGGGGGCGCTGCCAAGTAGGCTTTTACTGTCCTTTGGGAAGCTCAGAGCCCATACCATGTCCACCTGGAGCCTTCTGTAACATTTCAGGTATTTTGATAGATAGTAGCATATCTACTAGTATATAAAGTTTATCAATACAAAATACTATTACATAAAATGTCACGCCTAGAACATTAAAAAGAACATAAACAATTTGCTCATGGGAAAGACAAAATTGACTGTCTAACAATAACAACTTTTTCTAATATGTGTAAAGTTAAAAAAAAAAATATTTCACATTAAACATAAATATATAAAATATTAATTTTGTTTTGCAAAATTTGACATATGATAAATTTAGGCCAAGTAGAGATTAGTTTATTGGTACAAGTGATATTACAAATGTTAGAATACTGTGCAAAATAGAAACTAACACGTTAACTTAAAACTAAATATGTTCTTATTTTAAAGTCAGCGTTTTGTATATAATAAAACAGGAGGGATAAGGTCATGTTTACTGTTTTGTTGCATCACCTCTTTTTTTAGCACCATTTTGGAAACTGATGAAATCAGATTCATTAGTTTTGGAGGAAAGTTGTTTAATTTTTTGTATTGTGGGCCTCCAGGAGTGCAAGGTTCCCTTTTTATTTTTAATTTTTTTTTAAATGTTTGTCAAGTTTTTAGTGGG
This sequence comes from Cynodonichthys magdalenae, assembly GCA_031762555.1. Lineage (NCBI taxonomy): Eukaryota > Metazoa > Chordata > Actinopteri > Cyprinodontiformes > Rivulidae > Cynodonichthys > Cynodonichthys magdalenae. Next base: position 13,357,718 of record JARVJO010000330.1, read on the forward strand.
CAATAGTTCTGTCCTACAAGACCGGTTTTATGCCCAGACCCCATAAAGTTCCAGTACATATAAATTTTAAACATTTAAATAAAGTTTGCTTGTTTTGATGTGGGGTTTTGAGGATAGGTTATGAAAAATTATTATCTTATCTTTTACCCTCTTACTTATCTTGTTTTACATAGTTCTTTAAACTAGCTTAGTTTGGAGAAACGTTTAATTCTAACCAGATTGCTGGCCACTGACCAGTCCAACCCGGGCCAAGACCAAAAGCTTATATACAATAATAATTCTGCATTATTCTATTATTCTGTGGTTAAACACACTCTTACAAAGAAATTTCAGTGTAAAGTCAGGTTTTTACTTTATTGTTTTATTTTAGTTTGTTTGATTCTCCTGAGTCCTGCATGACACCCAGTGAAGTCATTTCACCCCTTTAACTGTAGATAAAATGTTGCGGGATGTGGAAATGTTTTGCTGACAACTCATATTGACCTTTCATGACTCAGACATTGTCTAGATCAGAAGATCTGTTGCTCCAAAACCTACATAAATCATTCCGTATAAATAGATCACTCACAGCACCCATGCCCCGTGCAGAAAATACACCATCATACATCACAGATACTGGCTTTTGAACAGCCTGCTGATAAGAAATTGGATGATCCTTCTTTGTCTTTAGCCTGGAGAGTACAACTTTTGTGATTTCCCAAAAATACTTCTAGGTTTGTACGACTACAGGTCAGTTCAACCATGTTTCCTTATCTATATGGAGCTTAAAAAAAAAAAACAGTTGTAATTATGAATAATATAACACTGTAAACCTTATCCAATCTTTTTTCCCTCTTATAGAACATTTTTAACATGTTCCTGCCATCAAATTTGTTATGAGAATAAGATTTTACACAAGGAAAACTATTTATTTTAATAAATGCTTCCACATTCATTTCAATGTTTTAACAGATTTAACTTCCAACTATTTCAGCCATTTTTTTACGTTTTCTACAGCATCCCAGCAATTTCACAACTAGATTTTTGCACATAGTATGGGTGCAGATGCAACAATATTTTTTTAGGTGTTTGAAAGTCCTACTTTTATTTTACTGGAGGGGATACCTGCCTTCTGGAATGTAGACATTCTAGTCTGGGTAAAGTTAAAGTAATGTTATGTTTGTGTTGTCCAAAAAGGTTTAGCTTTGCCAATGGGTCCCTGCTCCCCTGGGTATTACTGCTCTGGAGGAGCCATGAGGGCCAGACCGACGGATGGAGAAACAGGCAACATCTGTCCTCCTGGGATGTTCTGTGGTGAGTTCAGCTTTACAGAAAAAGTTCAACCTATTAGCTTTCCTATTATTTAAGGCCGTTTTGAAGTAGTGTTTGGCAAAATGAACAGTACATTAGATTAAACAATTAGTTCATTTTAATGTTGAGTATAGTATGCACAATCATTGATTAGTAAAGTCATTGCTACATAACATATAAATGCATGAATGTAGAAATACAAGCCTAATTCCTTCTCTTTGTTGATGGAAATCTATGAAACAATCCAGTTTTGATCTTGAGCACACTAAACATCAAACCATGATGAAAACAACTTTTTACAATTGTTCAAATGAGTCATTATGTTTCTGTTTGTGTTAACCTATTGAATAAGTTCTGATCTGTGTAGGATGTTTTCTATTAATTTTGCTTAGTTATCTTCTGTTCAGTTATGTTGGTTATTTTTCTGCCTTTTCCACATTCAGCTGAGGGCTCAGGAGAGCCAGAGTTGTGTCCAGCTGGTACCTTCTCCCCAGTGATGGGTCTGACTAATGAAGCGGGCTGTCAGCCCTGTACAGCAGGTTTCTACTGTGGAGAAGCAGGCCTCAGTAATCCAACCGGACCCTGCAGTCAAGGTCAGTCTGATGTCTGTTTCATGACTTCTTCTGGGAGTAGATTATTTTTTTCATTATTAATAGAATATGTGTTTGACATGTTCTTTGCTAAAGGTTTTATCTCTCCCTGAAGTCTACTTTGTTTCTGTTTATAGGCTACTGGTGTCCTCCTGGTCAGAATGTGGGGACAGCTCTGCCATGTCCTTCTGGTCACTTCTGTTTACAAGGTAGTTCAGCTCCAGAACCCTGCCCGTCAGGAACATATCAGGACAGAGACAAACAGGCATCTTGCACTGTCTGTGAGCCAGGTATGCAGTTAATTACCTATTTTAACCTCCACTATGAAGCAAATGATTCTCTAGTATTTCTTTGTGGAAGCTGATGTTTTTCATGTTTGTCCTATCCTGGCAACATCAGTTCTAAAATACACATTTCTCTTTTCTCAAGGGTACTATTGTGATTTGAGATTGGGTTCAGCAAACGCCTCCTTGCCGAGGCCGTGCCCTAAAGGACATTACTGTCCTGCAGGTACAGTCCTACCAAACCAACACCCCTGCCCTATGGGCACCTTCAACCCAAGAGAGCACACAGTCAGCCCAGCTGACTGTCTTCCCTGTGCTGCTGGACGTTACTGTCCTTCTGTTGGACTTTCAGAGCCGGCAGGTGAGAAGGACAGAGATGTCTTTGGATGTTTGTCTGTAATTCCAGCAAACAAGCTTCCAGTCTTGTTCTTCTAAATGTTGTCTAATGTCAGCCAGCTTGAATTCACACAGCTCGCAAGAGCTTGTTTTGCACCAAGGATTAGCGGTTAGCACTGTTGCCTCACAGCGAGTAGGTCCTAGGTTTAATCCCCGGTTTAGACCTGGGGTCTTTGTGTGGAGTTTGCATCTTGTGTGATCTCATTGGGATTTGCCTGAATAAATAAAGGGTGATAATAATAAATCAATATATCTTTGGGTGAAGTATTCCTGTTCAACATAAATATACTGGATGTCCTGATGCATCTCAATAATCCAGGTAGAAAAATCTAAAGTAGAGTCAAGTTCTCAGGAAGAACCCATCCAGATGACTGACTGCTTTACTAGATAACAAATTTATGATTTTTTTTATTGTGTGTGTGTGTTTAAAAAAATATATATGTTTAGACTTTACAAATTGCCAAATTTTTTGTTAAATGACTTTCAGGGACAATAGGTTTAGATTTACTATATTTTCATGCCTTACATGCCAGATTGTGAACAATGATCTCATTTAATTTGTTAACATTCAGTGTATTGGTCATGATGCTCAGTTACTACCACACTAAACTTTAGACAAATACCTGCAACATTTAACAAATTTGAGCTATTTGTGTATTCCAGAAGGTCAGCTGGCTGTGGCAGCATCTTGAGTTGTATTTTATAACAAAACACATCACAACACACCTAGCTTATAGCTTCATATATCTCTAAATTGACTTTCTGTGTGATGAAAATATGACATTATGTTATTTAACCCATAGGACTGTGCCATGCTGGTTATTATTGCAAACTGGGTGCATCTTCTCCTGGCCCCCGGGAAGGACTCTCAGGCTCCTTGTGCCCTCCTGGTCACTACTGCCCCTCAGGTTGTTTGCTTATATTTTCTCAATAAGTTTCCTTCAGTAGCTGGGTGCTTCTATACAATTATTGTTTAAAATCTATAATCTTCCAAAAGGTCCATGTTGTTAATGCAATAGTATTGTCTGCTACATAATACTGATGGGATTCTTAATCAGATTTATACCATGGCAGTCTGTTAACATTTTGACCCATTTTATTGCATGGATTCCATGTTTTATTCATGCTAATTACCATATAAAAGACCTTCAGCAAGTTCTGACAACATATATTTTGTAACAATTGTTTTAACAGTTGTCTTTGAAATAATTTGCACACTTGCCCTCTTTTCCTTGGATAACTCGTGTTTTTAAAATGCTGCTAAAGGGCAAATTGCTGTGTTGCAAGCTGCTCAGTGCTCCCAACCAACCATGGTTGATTTATAAGAATTCCTCACTTGTTAACTTTATACTGCTGATTTTGTGTGAATCATTGTCGTGATGAAACTCAATAAACTGTAATCATGTTAAGAATGTGTTTATTTTAGTTTGGTTGAGTTTTGTTTTGTGTCCAATGTGCAGGGACCACAGCTCCTGAAGTCTGCCCTAAAGGAAGCTGGTCCAACAGTTCAGGCCTACGTGACAAAGAAGATTGTAAACCATGTTCGGGGGGATTTTACTGTGACTCTGCTGGCCTCACCAAACCCACTGGATCCTGTAGTGAAGGGTACACCAAACCTATGAATTTGAAGATTAAAGGAATAGTTCAGATCTTTTAAATGAGAATTCTGTGGAAATATTATAAACAATTAACATCACACTTGTTGTAGATTTTTAAAATGCTTCATTTGTATGGAGGTAATTTAGTTTTTTATTATTCAATCAAACAAAAAAGCAGTTTCAATAAAAAAAAATCATTCAAAAAGCTTTTGCAAAACAGAAACTTTTTTTTCGCATGTCAGAAATCTTTGGTTGAATCTCAAAGGGGGTTAGTTTGGACTGAAGTCCCATATAATGCACACATTGTATGAGACTGATAACTGCTAATAATGACCACATATTGACAACATTCGAAGAAGGTGCACCAGGAAATTGCTTCAGTCCGTTTAACCAATACAGACACATCTTACATAGTTCCTCCTTAGGCCCCGCCCCGAATGTTCATGTTCTCTGAGGTCAAAACTTTTTGAGTTAAACCAAAAACTTAGAGCATCAACCAAAAGTTTGAGATCCAACCAAAGATTTCTGATATGCACAAAAAAGTTTCTGTTTTGCAAAAGCTTTTTGATTTAATTAATTTTTTTAATTGAATTTTTTTTGTTTAGTTGAAAATATGTTTTTTGGTTAAAATATATTTTTGATTGAAATTACTTTTTTTTTTTGGATTGAAACTGCTTTTTTGTTTGATTGAATAATAAAAACACCAAATTAACTCCATACATTTAGAGAAATATGGTTTTGTTTTGACCAGTGTGATGAGCTAACAGCTTGTTCATGCAGGCCAGAGTAGATTGCTGACATCCTTGATTTCACATCACATTTTTATTCTGGTAGAATTGCTGCAGAAAATGCTGACTGCAAAGGAAAAGCTACAGCTAGTGCTCTTGCTGCTTAAATTTGTGGTTGCAAAGAGCTGTAAAAATCTGTGCAAAAAATGTATGTAATATAAAAATTGTGTAAACAGTGTAAAAGTTTATGTATTGGCTGTGGCATGGATTGATATGAGATTTTTGAGACTAGAGTTTTCTTTCAAGATGACAGCAATCCACTTTCATCTGGTTCTTGTTTTGACTAGCCATTAGCTCGTCAATCCAGGTAAAACTTATTTTTGTTTTTCCAAATTGTGCTTATTTTAAAAAGCTGTTTACAACAAGTACGATGATAGCTGTTAACCTTTTCAGAAAAAAACTAAACAAAAAAACTTGTTGGGTTTCAATCTTACTTAAAATATTTTTACGGTTATAATTTTTGGACATCTTATTTTATGTTTCCCGTGCAGATATTTCTGCATAAAGGGAGCTGTCACATCCACCCCCACTGATGGAATCACAGGGGGACCCTGCCCTGAGGGGCATTACTGCCCAGAGGGAACTGTTCAACCTGTGCCCTGTGATCCTGGGACTTATGTCGCTGTTACACAAGCTTTTCAGTGTGAGCTGTGTGTACCAGGCTGGTACTGTGGGTCTGGCTCTTTGTTCCTGTGTCCTGCAGGTTGGTGCAAACAACTAAGTTCAGGACTATTTTCATGAAATTATGAGATATGCAGAAGTACTAGTATTCTTTTTTTATTTGTTTTTCAATTTTGTTCATTTTGTTGTTTGTCTTTGGTCTGCAGGCTTTTACTGCCCTGAAGGAACTGGATTTGATTTGAAAAGCTGTCCAGCAGGAACTTATGGTCCAGATCCAGGCTACTGGTCTGTGTCCCAGTGCAGGCAATGCGATGGAGGACATTACTGCTCTTCCAGAAATGGCACAGCTGTCACTGGGCCATGCCAGGAGGGATATTACTGTTCACATGGAAACATCTCCCCACATCCTCTCTCACAGGATACAGGTGAACAAATGTTTATACATCACATGCGCTCCAAAGTGACTCACTTAGAAAACAGAGGACAAATTAAGAATATTTATTTTTGAAAGAGTCAAACTGTTGTTTTGGTAACACACAGTATTTTATTTTTTGTGTTTGTGAAGAAGTTTATTTTATTTTTCTTTACTTATTGCGATGACTGATAAGATGTCTGTTTGAGCTTGTACTGGCTATTTTTTACCAGGAGAAGGAGGTCCATGTCCTACTGGTCATTACTGTCCTCTTGCCACCGTCCTACCTCTGCCCTGTCCACGAGGAACTTTCTCTAACATCAGCAAATTAGCCTCCAAGGTGACTTTCCCTCAGCATTACACTCACCTGTCAGAGAAGCTTGTCCATTTGGAATCTCATCTGGATGGTGGTTTTGATTCCAGAATATTAAAAACTGAATTACATTAGCTCAAAAAAAGCAATGATAAATTTAATAATTTATCTTGTTCGGTTTAAAGAAAGTGATACATGACTCAGACACAGGCCCTTTAATCCGTATTGCAAACATATGAACCCAAGCTATACAAGCTGATTTTCATTTGCAGGAACTTAAGTTAGTATCAAATCAAACCTTTTTTTTTTTTAATCTTTTTTTCGTCATTTTGCTCTTTGTTTTCCTTGTAGGAGGAATGTCAGCCTTGTCTCCCGGGCTACTACTGCAGCACCGAGGGGCTTTCAGCACCATCAGGACAATGCTGGGAAGGATTCCTCTGTCTGGGAGGAGCAGGTCGTCCTGACCCACCCTTCACAGACAGCCGTGGAGGACCGTGCCCAAAAGGTGACCGACCAGTGGCTCCTGCAAATAGGGATAGGAATTGATAAAAAAATAGCAATTCCACTGTTGATATTGCTCAACGATTCAATTCCTTGTCAATTCTGTTATCAATTTTTATTGGTTTGGCAAAAAAAATAAAAAATAGAACATTGTTTGTGTGCAAAAAGTCTTTAGTCTGTCTTAATCAGAAATAACAAATAAGTATAAACACAAAATATCTGCATGTTGGAAGTATTTCTGCCCTTTGTTGTGATTGAAGCTTTGCATGTGTTGTAACTGGCACTAGTTTTCTTTGTTTTTGGTGAAATATAACCATGCACTAAACCACTTCTTCCTTGGATATCAAATACGTAGCAAGTTGTCATCATGTACACACATTCTTATGAGTAAGTGAAATTGATAAGCAGAATTGTTAGGCAAGAAACTAACAATTCCAAGGAATTGAACTACTAAGAACCGATTCTCTGCAAGAACCGGTTCTCGATTCCCATCCCTACCTGCAAATGAGTTTTCTGTATTCGATCAAGACAAAAATAAGACAGAGAAAACCGCAGAGGGGGCAAAAAAATGACCTCAAACAACAAAGAAAAACTGAAGAATGTAAAAATAATTAGATCAAGTTGCTGTTGTTCTGGCTGCATATTGTATTATTAACTATACATTACAACACAATGCCAATGGGACATTTTAAAACATTTAATTACATTTTTGATTTACATAAGCTGAAAGCAAGCCAAGCTTAGAGGCAAACAAAAGACTCTTTCAAGCTAATAGGGCTGAAAGTAAGCAGCTGCTCTGTAGAGAGTAGAAATCGAACCCTGTTTTTATGTGGATTACGTGCGTTTTTGTGTGTGTGCCTCTATTCCATGACTCTTGTCTTCACACAAGCAGGTTATTACTGTTCAAGGGGCTCTGTGGCACCGCAGCACTGCCCCTTGGGAACCATCAGCACAGAAGAGAGCCGAGCCAGCTGCACTACCTGTCCCCAGGGGTAAACTCTTTATCAGCCACACACAGTCTTTATTAATTGTAAACAGCTACACATACACAAGGTACTTGCAAGAGCTTTAATAGCAATAGCATATGTAAGGTTCATGTTGATGCTTTTATGCATAAATGAATTCCCTCCTTTCGTAGGTCTGCACACTAAAGCTTCACTGCAAACAATGCTTTAAAACTAAGTTATTGCAATTGTGTTTCGCCTGGACAGATTTTATTGCCCTGGCATGAGTAACGGCTCTCTGTCAGAGAGTTTTCTGTGTCCGGCGGGTCATTACTGCCCAGCTGGGACGTGGTCCAAACACCAGTACCCATGTCCAGCTGGATCCTTCAATCCTCACACTCAGATGACAAAACCCCAGGACTGCTTACCATGCCTTCCAGGTCACACATCATTTACTGCTAATGATTTCTAATGTCCTCATAGGTTTGGCATTTGACCGGGGGTTGACGTAAATGACCATGATGGTAATTAGTCTGTTAAAATAGCCCACTTCAATGAGTGAGTTGTTAAAATGTCATTAAAAGCAGCAAAGTTATCTAAATGTACTGTCTAATGCATGCCAGCTTGAATTCACGCAGCCTGCAGGGCTTGTTTTTCATCGTTTTGACTTTAGGTGAAGATTTTTTGTGTGATTTTGAATTCCTCATGATTTCATGTCTTTATTCGTATCAAACCAGGCTCGTTCTGTGCATCCCCTGGCAAAGATGAGGTATGGGGCTTGTGTAGTGCAGGATACTACTGCCTGTCCGGTGCTAGGTCACCCACACCAGAGGATGGAGGGATGACAGGTGATAGATGTCCTGAAGGGCATTACTGCTCTCAGGGTTCTTCTGCACCAATCCCCTGTCCTGTAGGATATTACAGCAACACAACCAGAAACAGACATGTCTCTGACTGCCTGCCTTGTCCTCCAGGTTGGAACTAATTTGTGTGCCTAAGTGCTTGGAAAATAATGCTTCCATGACATAATTTGAGCCACTGGGCAGAGATCCCACAGTCTCTCTGACTGCTTAAAAAATGTTGTCTTGGAACTTCAGGCTTCCTGTGTGTCAGCAGAGGGCTCTCTTTCCCTTCCCATATCTGTCCAACTGGATTTTACTGCCCAGGCAGAGGAAATAACAACCTGCAGGAATCTGTAACTTGCTCACCTGGGAACAGGTGCCCATCTGGATCTGAGAGACAGGTTCCCTGCTTACCTGGGACCTATCAGAATTTACCTGGGCAGGTGAGAAAAATAAGGATACACAGCTGCTTTCAGTTTATTTTGATGTTAAAACTCAAAGTGATTGTATTGTATATTTATTGAGTTAACTGTATTTGTTCTGGATAAAAAATAAAATGTGAGCCCACACCTTTCCTTTCTGCAGGCAGACTGTCTTGCATGTCTCTCAGGATTTTTTTGTGCCGGCTCGGTGGATGCTGACACGGGGCAGGCGTCTGGAACTCACACTCCCATGCTGTGTCCTAAAGGACATTATTGCCCACCTGGTAGGCAACAGAAGACCAACAATTATAACACATCCGTGACAAATGTATAATATTTCCATGTCCTGTTATCACAAATAAACAAAAACATGACACCTGTGATGGTGCGGCCAAGCTCAGAGAGATAGTGAGACAAAATGTGCTGTTGTGAAAAATTGCACTTGTTTTTTTTTTTGTACTCTTAAATGAGCAACTGTGACACTAAATAGCTTTCTAATTATGTAAATGACCATTATTGAGCATAATCAAGATAGCCATGGTCTTCATAAATTGTTCTTTGATGCTTAGCCCTGGACCATCTGCAGTTATAATGTGTATTTATCTACAGGAACGCAGACTGGTGTAGCATTTCCATGCCCAGCTGGCACTTTCAGCAGCCAGATGGGGTTGTCCAATAAATCGGACTGTGAGCTCTGCCCACCTGGGAGATTCTGCAGTTCATCTGGACTGTCTGCTCCAACGGGGGTCTGCTCTCCTGGGTGAACACATACAGGCTGAATCCATTGTTTATCATGTTCACAGACAGATTGGGGGAGATAAACTGCTTTTGTTTAATTCTGTTTGTCTTGTCGATTATTTGTCTCTTTTAGTTATCTCTCTTGCCTTATCCTCTCTTTCTATAGTTACCTCTGTGTCCATGGTTCTGTTTCTGCCCAACCAGAGGAGGGCCTGACAGGAAGACGGTGTGCCGCGGGGTCCTACTGCCCGCAGGGTACAAGCTACATGGTCCCATGCCCAGCAGGAACCTTCAGCCCCACAGATGGTGACATAATACTTTCTGTAATTAAACAGATGCACAATTACCCAAAGTGTAGAGGCAATGATATACAAAGTAATCTAAAGCTATTGTTAAACAATTAGCAAGGTGAAAATATTACATTTTACAGTCATTTTTACCACCTGCTGCAGCCATGAAAGGTGGGGAATCGTTTGTCTTTATTCATGCACATATTTGTTTGTTGGTCTAACTGTCAGCAAAATATTTTATGAACCACTAAGTGTATTTAAACAAAACTCCCAGAAAGCAATCATTGGACATTTATAACTGGTAAAACTTTGGAGTCAACCTGATTTCTAATCGAATATAACAAAAAGGAAACTCAGTTTTACAGAGACTGAGCTAATATTTGGTGTAGTAGTAGCTGACATTCATTGAGGTGATGGTTAATATTTTATTTATTTATTTTTTATTTTATACACTGTATTGATCCCCTAATGGGGAAATTAATTGTCTGCAGTTTACCCATCACACAAGTGAACACACATGTGGAGGATACAATACATGTACAATATGCAATACATTAAGGAATTCTAATTCGGTCGCAGAAATGAACCACCATATAAATTGTACAAATATTTATCTTTATATTTTTATTATTTTCTCCTTTAGGGGCTGTTTCCACAGATGCATGTCAGCCCTGCTTGCCTGGACACTACTGTGCTGAGGCTGGTGCTGTCATTCCATCAGGACCCTGTAATCCTGGCTTTTACTGCAGAGAGGGGTCCAAAACTGCCACACCTTTGAGAAATGTCACTGGTAACTTCTTCTTGCCCTTTACATAATGTTAAATAGATTCATTACAGCATGTACAAGGGCTTTTTTTAAGTAGTGCATTTTTTTAATATGGAAAAAAAAAAACAAGATCATCTGACACAGCCTTTAAAAGTACTTTGCAATGCAAATTTTTTATTAGCACACTTTTGGTTTTGTTTAACCTTTGCATGGCTTTTGACTCAGCAGTGCTGTGAATGACTTAATGAACTTTACCCAAGTATTTTCTTTTAGTGTTTTTTCTCTCTGAACTTTTTTCTTTCTAGTTTACCCACTAAAATAACAAGTAATGAAGGTTTAACTATCTCAGTTACAGGAGAAACGCCACCTTCTGCCTTATTTGCTGAAGGTCCACGTATGGGTCAGTTTCATGGTGACGTGTGTCCTGCGGGTCACTACTGCCCTGAAGGCAGCACAAAACCAAGTCCTTGTCCCCCAGGTAAAAAAAGATATAAAAAATACAACATAAACTGCAGACAAAGCTGTAAAAAAATGTGGAAACTTTTAAATAAAAAAGGGCTGTTTGTTTGACCTCTCACTTTTTAATACACAGATTCAAAAAGTAAATTGCCATAGTTTCCCCAAGGGAACAGTTTGATGGCCTAATGTATGCAGAACTTTAGAAATGGTTGTAAAATCTAATGGGAGTCCAATAAAACTGTCAAAATGGTCAGACGGGTACTTAATTAAGTGAATAAATGGAGCAATGATGTAACACACGACAATTATCCCTTATCTTTACTGAGAGTGTACAGTATGTGTTTGAAAAAGACAAGAAACAGCAGAAGTTATTCAGCTTGCTGGGTAATTTATCTCCTTTTTACATAGGTACTTTCCTTGGGAGGTCTGGAGCTGAGTCCAAGGATGACTGTGAAGCTTGTTACTCTGGTTTGTACTGCCCCCTTTGGGCTCAGACATTTGCAGACCTCCTCTGTCCCCCTGGGTGGTTCTGCCCAACAGGGTCAGTGTCTGGATTTCAGCCAGGTACGAAACACACCATCAACGGTCAGCAATGCACACTTCACTGATTCTTAAAAATGTATCCATTCTTTATGATCCTATTCAGTTTCTAATGCAGTTTGCAGATAAGCTTTCAAGCTGCTTATTCATCAGTCAAAATTTGCATGAATGATGTGCAAGAATGATAATAGACACATTATTAAAAAGTAATCTTACTGTGAACCAAAGCATAATAAACAATCAGCTTTCATGGCAAAAACAAAACAAAAAAAAAAATCTGAATAATTTTAGTGGGGATGTTGATCATACAGGACCTGACAGACCTTGGTGCACATGCATAGATAATGAAGCTTACAGCAAACAGTAATTGCAGAATCTAACCTGATTGATTTTTTTCACTTTGAGTTTTCACAAGTCATAAAAACCACGTTTTACTTCAGGAACAAATTTATTTAAAATTGTATTTCTGTTGTAACGCTTTTTTAATACTCAAGGTAAACTTTAAACTAGTAATTGCCTGTTTAAAACCCAAATAAAACTATTTAGAAATGGTAAAAGAAATTGTATATTTAAGGTTATACATAATAAGTTACATTTGAGTCTATTTGCCACTAATATATTTAGCTTTAGAAAATCCAATCTGAGATCTATAATCTTGAGGGGGAAAACACTTGACTCCATAAATTTAGCTCTGCTGTAACTGCTGCTGTAAATGTCACCTGCGATCATTCATTACCTTAATAATCCTATTCCACATGTGCTGTAAAGGTGATTTAATAAGCATTTCCTTCACCACTTAATTCACAAGCTTGAGAGATGCCAAACCTTCTTTTAGTCCTTGATTGAAATGTGCATTGCTAATTTGCCCATAAATTAGCCCAGAACCTATAAATAGTCTGGAGCTTGTGTCTGTCAGACTTCGAGGCACCTGCAGTGGAGCCTGCATTCTCTTCTCCTTTTCTTTCACTGGACTTTTATGGAGCAATAGTTCTGCTCAGAGCCAATGTATTTTTTTTTCTTTGCATTGTTCCATGGTGCCACATTTGGAATGATTAATTACACCAAATAAACTGCCACATCAGTGCATTTAAAAGAACGTATATGTCTTATAACTTGTTTTTATATTTGTTGTGTTTGCTTTGGTTGTAAAAAATGCTGCATAAATGTAGCTTCTGGAGTTTTTATTATCTGATTCTTTCCTAGGATACCAGTGCTCACCTGGCCACGCATGTCCTGCTGGTAGAGCAGAGCCTGTCATTTGCAGTCCAGGCACTTTTCAGTCTTTATCTGGACAGTCAGACTGTGAGAGCTGCCCACCAGGTGGATTACCTTTGCTCGCATATCTGCAAACTCTAACATGCATTTCATTAAAATAAATATTGAGTATAGCTTCTTTCCGCAGGTTTTTACTGTATGGAGGGTTCAACTCTGCCCTCTCCCTGTCCAGTGGGTTATGTCAGCCCATTAGCTGACAGGATGTCCCTGAATGACTGCTCCCCCTGCCCGTCTGGCTTCTTTTGTAACAGCAGTGCTTTGACGGAACCATCTGGACCTTGCAGCCCAGGTCTGCCTGCTCATAACCAGCTTGTCAGAAAACTGAATTGAACTGATGCTTCTGTTCTTTGGGCTCAAGTTGGAGTCGTCACAAATGTTTAGCTTATAAATCGAAGGAGTGAAAATATGCTCGAGGCAAAGATAACTTGAGTAAAATCAAAATGTTGTATTGCAACTAAAAATCTTTTTTTTCTGTTTTAATAATTGCATTTTTGTTTTCACATTTTCTTAAGTGGAATACACTTAAGCCAAGTTAATGCTTCTTTGTCTATTTAAAATGTTTTTTTGTTTTTTTTCCAGAGCTTGTATGAGAGCTAAAGGTTATAAAATGTTTGACTGATTGGTTGCTTTTATTTTTGACTGAGTTGTCTCTGTCCAATCAATTTGAATTATTAGGGTCACAGTTTTTTCTTGTAATTGAAAAGTCATGCATGTATAAAATCATTTGTGGACAATAATTAAAATGTATTTATTTAAAAGCTTAACCTCTCTAACCTGAGCCCATATTGATTCCTCTGGATAACACTGATAACTTGTCATGAATTGCAAATATTTCAACGATCTTGGTGGGAAATCTAAACACGCTGTCCCCTACAGGTCATTTTTGTTCCTCAGGGTCCACTGAGCCTTCACCTGTCTCCCAGCCTTACGGTGATGTTTGTCCCATGGGACACTTCTGTCCTCTGGGCAGTGGGACACCCAAACCCTGTCCTGTTGGTAGCTTCCTTCCAGAGCCTGGGGCGTTCTTCCCATTCCACTGCCGTCCTTGTCCCCCTGGGAAATACTGTGTCAATCCAGGAGCCTCACAACCCTCAGGTGTGGGGACTGCTACCTGACTTACATACTGCTCACTGCAAATAGAGCGCCCATTGTGGTTACAGAGACAAAAAAAAAAAAAATGTATATATATATATATATATATATATATATATATATAAGCATGTCAATTCACGAGCCTGATGCAGTTTTCATTTTTTGTTTTTTATGCAATAGGTTTGTGTTATAAAGGTTTCTATTGTCCTGGAGGTGCTGATAGTCCGACGCCTCGAGCCAACTCATCTTCACTCAGATGTCTTCTAGAAATGTTGGAACTTTCTTCCATGATGACAGATGCCGCCTTGTGGATGTACAATCTGTCCTGCTCCAGTTATTCTGGTAATTTTAGAATTTGAAGCACGCAACAATTTAATAACATGATAAAATTAACTATTCTGTGGTTGGGTTTTTTTTGCCAGAGAACTGTCTTATAAAATATGTTGTTTACTTGGGAAATTAATGTGTAATTAGAAACTAGTTTATTAGAGTTAGTGTTGACAAAAAAAACAAATTTTACAACTTTCTGTGCTTTGTCTGCTGTCATCTCTCACAGGAAGAAACATTAGCTGGATCAAAGTGGCTACAGTGCCACAGGCAGATTCATATCACAATGTGAATCACTCAGAAAATCGTCTCACGAGTCCACATTATGCATGTTCCACCTACCGAGGAGATATATGTCCTAAGGGTGGGTAAATCCTGACAGTGAACTTGTGCCGTAGTGTGATACTTTGTTTGATCCCCTCAGGCACACGTTATCGTTTTTACTTATGAAATGTGCAATAAAGTTGCTGGAACATATGACTAATTTCTCCTGATTGGCAAACTCTGAGCAATATTGTTTGAACTCTTAAATAAAAAGTTAAATCAGGACGAAGTACTTTAAATGAGGACTATTTAGTTTTTTTAATGTAGTTAATTTAATTTTTTTTTTAATAATTATTTGTTTAATGATCTTAAAAATACACTTACTGACAAAAAAAACAAAACACCCAGATGAAATGGTGTAACACACTTGACATTATGGAAACACTACTGGTTTCATATCTACTCTGGGCCTAGAGACAAGCAGTGATTTAGTGCAGAACAGACACTTAGACATGAGAGTCAATTCATAAGTGTCTCAATCCAGCAGACCAGCACTGGGTCAGAGTTGATGAACGAGCCGATCTCACACTTATTTGACTTAGAAAAAAATAGGCTGATCCCTTGAGGACCTCAACATGATCTTTAGACGTGTGGACAGTTCTTGACTGTACCAGAGTGCTGTCTTAAAGCTGCAGTAACTTTTATTTAAAGAATCTTTTTTTTTACATATTTGTTAAAACTGTCACTATGTCCTGGCAGTAGAATTTGAGACAGATAATCTGTAAAAAAAAATAAAATAAGAAAGAAAGAAAGCTCCTCTGGGTCCTATAGTGGTCCTACTGCCATTTGCAGAAATACACTGCTTCTGATCAGTAACAGCCAATCAGAACCAAGACAGTTTAACCAGTGTCAATCATGCTTGTGTATGTGCTTCTCACACCTTTACTCTGCACAGCGCCTACCCTTGTTCAAACTCAAGACTGCTGGTGTGCTGCAGCTGTGCTAATGGTGGAGAAACAAGCTAATGTTACAGGAAAACTGCTAATTTCTGAGAGTTTTGAATGGCTGTTTGTCCTCCGGCCTTGGTGGCCCTACTGTGGGCTCCACTGCAGGGGAGGAGCTGTGGTGGGGTGTAGTGCAGCAGAGAGCAAGGAGGAGGGACGGCAAGGTATGCTTTTTCAAATTGTCAATCTAAGTCCCCAGTTTTTACAGAACTCCCTACTACAGCTTTAAGATGGGTAA
The DNA here is from genome assembly GCA_031762555.1 of Cynodonichthys magdalenae. Lineage (NCBI taxonomy): Eukaryota > Metazoa > Chordata > Actinopteri > Cyprinodontiformes > Rivulidae > Cynodonichthys > Cynodonichthys magdalenae. The sequence goes on from JARVJO010000330.1 coordinate 13,373,712, forward strand.
GCCATGCAACAGGATGTCACTGACAAATCCAACCGACCATCAACCAACCTCTGGTGACTTGAATCCTGCTTTATGGCTTCCCCCATCATGGTACCAGAAGTAGCACCTGTGTGTCTCTTTGAAATTGACAAGATTGGTTCTCTCAATTGGTGCAAGAACCAAGACTCAAAGCTGAACCCAAGACACCACTTGTTATCAGTTGATGCTTCATGGTTACATCACAACAAAACTCAGTCATCTCTCAGTTGTTAATGGTAGGCTACATGGGATAGTGAACCTGTACTTTTATTAATGCCACTTGTCAAGACGTGGTGCAAGATGGCACAATAGCTGTAAAGTATCTAGCACCTGTATCTTGATGGTAGGCAATGTTGGGATCTGTCTTCTATAACCTTTATGACCTACAGTATATGGGTGCTCTCACGTGTACTTTAGTTCCAACATCAACACATCATTGCATAATATGACCACCCATTTACTATGTGACCCCTGTTGACCTCAATGAAGTGCTGGTAATGCTGTTTACAAGGCTTCTAGTGACCTTCACCATCTAACTAACTGAAAACACTCTTTCTACTCAAGGTGCAATCACCTATGCCTTCTGGTGCAAATTGTAGACTTTTCAGTTCCTTACAAATCAAATCATTTACATACCGATAGCTGGTCTGCATGTGTACCAAGTTATACATCTAAATCAGACCGTTCATTCTGGGTGCTTAGCTTTTTTTTGTCATTGAGTGTAAATTCAAGCCAAAGCTGCTTACATACAAACTTCATGATATAATTATATTCATTGAACAGCAACTCGGTCAGCCCAGCAGAAGATGCTGATTTTTATGCAAATCAACATTCTCCACTAGATGCACCTAACTCTTGAAGTCCCCTGTTTGAATACTTAAAAGACCTGAATGCTAAAGCCTGGTCTCCCTTTTGAAAAAGAGCTGTAGATTGTTGGGCAGTGATGCGCATGAAAGCAGTGTAAAGTAATTGCTGATATCGGCACATAAAAGAACATATTTGAACTCATGCAGCATGATAATTAGCTCTTATAGCAACTTTTTGAATTTGAAAAAAAGTAAACAGTCACTGCTGAGGGAGTGCATTCAGGAGAAAACTTGAATGGCCTATTTAATGGCTGCACTTGATGACATTCATGAACCATTTTTCTGGCTTTTTCCCAGGTTTCTTTTGTCCTTTGGGCTCTGCTTACCCTCATCCCTGTGAGGCAGGTTTTTATTGTAACCAGACTGGTCTAGATGTCCCTGCAGGGCCTTGCGCTGCTGGATATCACTGTCCTTGGGGCTCCTCGGACCCTTATGTCAACCTCTGTCCCATTGGACACTACTGTCCTGTTGGTACTCCACTTCCTTTGCCTTGCCCTCTTGGAACCATAAAACGTGAGATTTTATATGTTTTTTTGAAAAGTAGCTGCAATGCCATAAAATACATTTTTATTTTTTTTGTGAACAGTATAGTTCTGAAAAGAAAACTGCTTGTAAAACCATTTCAGGACAAGTGAATAATCCCTGGCTCTTTCTGAGTCTAAAACAAAAAAGAAAAAAATGAGTAATCAGATAAAATACAAAGCTAAGCTAAACAAGACCAATCTTTTTTCTTTCTGCACACATTGTCAGTTTTACCTCTTAATGTCCTCATGCAAACTGGTGTATTTCTTTCTCAGTGATGTGGGGAAATATAAAAACTTCCTATGAAGCATTTTTTTCTCCCTTTGGGCACTTCTGAATATTTGTCACAAAATGGTTTAATCGTGTAATTGTATTTCTGTCTCGCGGCGGACAACTAGAATCTCATTAAAATGTGCAGTGGCTCCTTTTTTATGCCTGCGAATTAGAAACCGATGAGGGAGCAGGTACTTTGTAGTTTGCATTCAAATTACGTTGTTATCTACTTTGACGCTTTAATTATTTGAACTTGCAAAGCGATCTGGGGTTTGGGTTTTCAAAAGCAAGTGAGCATTATGTATGCAGGGGCATGATAAACCTTGTACAATTATTTTTTTTAATCAATGCTTGAAATGTAGTTTTTATTCATTGTGTCTGTTCACCAGGTTCCCCTGGCGGATCCACAGTTGAAACTTGTCAGCCGTGTCCTCCAGGTCAATACTGCCAACAGAGAGGAATGGCAGAGCCAAGTGGCCAATGTGCAGAAGGCTTCTACTGTCCTAAAGGACAGAGCTCCGAGAGGCCACAACAACATGTCTGCTCAGTGGGACACTATTGTGAGAAGGTCAGCCATACAGCATTAGTCCTCAAGCTATTGTCACTCATCACTGTTGAATATTGTATGAGATGTCCTCCCAGAAGTGCTCTTACTCAGTTTTGACAAGTGTATTACTGTATGCTGGGGTCACTTAATGTTGTCTTCTGGACCGAGTAAAGTCATCTCAGTCTTCACCTTGTGCTATCTCTGTCTTCCCTGTTATTTTTATAATATCTTGTGATAGGTGTTACTCCCCAGATATAGTCTCATAAAATCAGCTTAATTGTCATTTCAGGGCAGTGCCAGACAGACACCCTGCCTTCCTGGCAGGTACCAGCCCAGACAAGGCAGAGGGAGATGTGAGATGTGCCCTGCTGGCTTCTATTGTCAAGATCTTGGTAAAGCAGTCTGCTGCCTAAATTGTTTTGTTCATTTTGGCTTCTAGCATTACTAAAATCTGCCTCTAGTTATTCAGTTCTTCAGTAAATATAAAACATGATTTTAATCTGCATCTACACATCAGGAATGATGCTTCCACGCTCCTGTGAGAGAGGCTTTTACTGCCCTTCTGGTTCAGCAGATCCACATCCCTGTCCATCAGGAACCTATGGAAACTTGTCAGGACTAGTTGAGAAATCTCAGTGCACACTGTGTGACCCCGGCTTGTACTGTAAAGGAACAGGTATTTTCAATCCGCTCCTCTGACGTGCAGTATTTGAGTGTTATGTGCAGTGCAGCTAGAGCTGTAATTAAAAGCCTAGTCTCAAAGATAAGTCTGCATTTCTGCTTTTTAGACACCATAATAAAAGTCTTGAATAAATGTGCTTCAAGGGAGGACGTTCCCCAGTGGGCTTTGTGCTGAGGGCTTTTTTTGTGTTGGAGGAGCCTTTGAACATTCACCATCAGACACTCTGACAGGATCCTTGTGCCCTCCAGGGTTTTTTTGCCCTGTGGGAACGTCTGTACCAAAACTGTGTCCAAAAGGAACCTTCAGGTGCATATACAGCTTTATACTTTATAATCTTTGGAACTACACTTATCCCATGTATATTGTGTAAAATATTAAAATCAGATATTTGCAAGCTGATCATTGCACAAGACAATTAATATAAAACTCCAGTTCTTGTCATCTGCCAGGCAATTGGGGCAAATTAATCTCGTCTTATTGGTTATATAGCTTACTACTCCAAATACAAAGTAAAATCAGACATGAAACTGTAAAGATTTTGCAATAATATAGCATTTGCAGTAGTAAAAATAATTTTTGCATGTAACTAGATATAGTTTTCTCTATTTTCTTCAGTACATTAAAGTAATATAATGCTCAGTTTGTAAACGAGCCATCCATTTTTATGTAATATCACATCTACTTCTGTAATTTATTGTTGTTGAAACATGTTTTTTTAGTGAGCAGGGTGGACTTGTTGACAGTTCCCAGTGTCAAAGCTGCAGTCCAGGATTTTACTGCTCAGAATCTGGTCTCTCTACAGTCTCTGGACCCTGTCTGTCAGGTACAAAAACAATATAATCTAAAACATAGCTCTGTTTTATGAATCTTGTTTGATGTAAAATTTGAAAATGTTTAATAAAAATGTGTCTACTACTAGGTTTCTACTGTCTTGATGGTTCTCAGTCTGCTGCTCCAGTATCTGGTGTGTCTGGGGGAGTCTGTCCAGCAGGCCACTACTGTCCAAAGGGCACCAGCGTACCATTCCCCTGCCCACTTGGTTTTTACCTGAATGATACTGGAAGAAAAAGCAAAGACGACTGCAAACCATGTCCTCTTGGTAAACTACATCAAGTCTACAAAACAAGATTTTATTTGCGCCAATTCATCCCAGTGATTTATCGCTGCTTTAATGTATTTTTCAGGGTGGTTCCAGGATTTGCCTGGCCAAAGAGAATGTATTCCCTGTCCTCCTGGGTTCCACTGCCAGCCTCTTAGTCCCAGTCCCACCAGGGGAAGTTTGGCTGGTGTCTCAAGTCCTCTGCCCTGCCCAGCAGGGTTCATCTGTCCCAGGGGAAATCCAGACAGTCGGGCTATCCCATGCCCCAAAGGCACTTTCAGCCCCAACCAGGGTCTCATCACTACAGGTAAGAAAGATATTTGTCATTATTTTGAAAAATGTTTGACTAAAATTATTAAATAAAAGCAATACAAGACTTTTTTTTGTCATTGCAAGAAAAACAAAAACACATCTGAGTTGTGATAATGTGGGACTTAATCAAGAACTACAAAATATTACATTACAGTTTGTAAACCAGGTGAAAATTACAAGCTGGAGAACTACAGATGTCAAATTTTGATCACTTCAATGTGCATAAAAGGACCCCCCCCCCCCCCTACAGTGACAACATTTTTTTTTCTCAGACCTTGACACGTTTACGAGCGTACAAGCATCTCAAATACCTGCTGATTGATCACGTGTGGCAGCGAGCTTGTTTTGCTGTTAAGTCCGATGTCAGAGCTGCCAATCTTTGTGTTTGCAGGTCAGTGCCTGATGTGTCCGGCAGGTCAGTTCTGTGGGTCTGAAGGTTTGGTTGAGCCCTCGGGATCGTGCGCTGCTGGTTTTCTTTGTCTGATGGGTGCAAAGGTGCCAAATCCAACTGACAACAGCACTGGATCTCTGTGTCCGCCTGGGATTTTCTGCCAACAAGGGCTAAGAGAAGGTAGTTGGAATAAAAGACACCTGAAGTCCTTGGATAAATAGAGCTAATGAAATATTTACAGTCTGTCAGCACAATTTCCATTAATCAACAGAGATAATTATACTAAGCCATGCTGTCTGTTCAACTTGATCCTTTAAACACATTAATGGAATACATTGTTGCATTTGTATTTTATCATTTGGGATTGGACTTTATTTTGAGCTCAAAGCCCTTACTCTTTCTCAACTTCTTGAAATAAGTAGTCGAATGAAACAGAAAAACAATTTAATAAAGAAGGATCCTTTGCAGAATTGGTAGAGTATTATGAGAATGAATATTTGCATTCTTGATGCTTTGTTGCCAACAAAATAGTGGGAAATCAGTTGATTGTTTTCAGCAGTCATTTAGAAATAAATAATATAATGCTAAAACTGATTCTAATTATGATTCCCTTTGATGACATGTTTGCATGTGTTTTATATTTTTTTAGGTGAGTGCCAGGCAGGGTTTTATTGTGATTGGGGATCCAGCAAAGCAGATCAAGCCCTGTGCCCAGCTGGTTTCTTTTGTCCCAGTGGAACACCAGTCCCAGTCCCTTGTCCTGCAGGAACATTCAGCTCTGATATGGGAAACTTTCATCAAGACAACTGCACCACCTGTGTTCCTGGATACTACTGTCCAAGTAGGAATCATAGATTGTCCATGTTTTATTTACAGCAAATAAGCAGGTCAGCCACTGAAACAAGAATCCTGACAATAATAACAAATGTTGTATTGTTAATATTAATTCTGTGTTTTGTTTTTGAACAATGCACATTATTTATCAGTCAGAAGCAAAAATATGTTAACAGAAATAATTACCAAACTGGTGTTGGCTACTTTTATTAAAGTCGGTCCGTTCGTTTTCTTCCGCTCATCTGGGGTCGGGTCGCGGGGGCAGCAGCCTAAGCAGAGAGACCCAGACTTCCCTCTCCCCAGCCACTTGGACCAGCTCCTCTGGGGGAATCCTCCCAGTGGGACGTGAGGAACACCTCACCAGGGAGGCGTCCAGGAGGCATCCTAACCAGATGCCCGAGCCACCT
>JARVJO010000330.1:13379762-13401677 GCA_031762555.1 Cynodonichthys magdalenae
TGCCCGAGCCACCTCAACTGGCTCCTCTCGACGTGGAGGAGCAGCGGCTCTACTCTGAGTCCCTCCCTGATGACTGAACTTTTATTAAAGTAAAAAGAAAAAACATTACCACTATGGTTTGGATAAAAAGTTGCAATCAGTCTTGATTTAATATTAAAATTATTGTTGATTAATTAAAAGTAAAGAAACAGAAAGTAACTTAATGTTCCGTTGCTTTTTAATTCAGTTCAGGAAATGGGTAAATAAATTGACAAAGCCAGTGTCAGTTTCTTAAATCTATTTTTGTTTTTTTGTTTGGTTTTTATTGGCTTTTTTTTATTGGGGGAGTCATAGGTGTCATTGGTATAATTTAATTTAATTTTGGTGTTGTCAGATGAAGCTACTCTCTTGCCAGTGCTGTGTCCAGTTGGACACTACTGTCCTGAAGGTCAGATTTCAGGGCAGGAGTTCCCTTGTCCACCCGGCACGGTGCAGACCCAGCTTGGAGCCTCCAATCCTGATGCCTGCCAACCATGCCCTGCGGGTTTGTGAAGTCATTAGTAGCCTAATAAAAATGCTTTAAAAAAATCATTAATTGCATCCCAGACTTTTTATGTTGTTAGTAACTTTTTCTTGTTTTCTTCCTTTTACTGCAGGAATGTTTTGCTCTCAGTCTGGTTTGTCGCAGCCAACAGGTCTCTGTCAGGAAGGATTCTTCTGTAGTGGAGGATCAATCAGTCCAAACTCCACTGAGAATCAGGTTCTGTGCTGTTTTTCCATTGCCTTTGTAATTCCAGGCAGAACTTGTTGTTTTAAAAAAAAACGTCAGGTAGACGTTGACCCCTACTTAATATACAACGTTGGCACAAAATGTTCCAAATTTTCAGTTTCCCATAAAAATATAACATATTAGTATTGTTACATTTATTTTGTTTGCTGTTTGTTTGGTTTTCTCAGAAAAATTCAACCACAAGTGGCCTTTGTTCATCAGGCCATTACTGCCCCTCTGGGACTGGTTACCCACTACCATGTCCTGTTGGTTCCCTTGCTGTTTCTCAAGGACTAAGAAGAATTGAAGAATGTCCCCCATGTCCACCTGGATTATTTTGTGACAGTCCTGCAATGTCAAATCTTTCCAGTGCTCTGCCATGTCAGGCTGGGTAAACAATTCTGCTCATGTTATTCAGTTTCTATGAATGCATTTAAATCCATTCTGTCTGTCAGGGCTTCAGCTTGCTTTTTTTTCTATTTACAGTATATACTGTATTGAAAAGTATCGGAAACAAGGTATAAAACAATGTTTTTTCAATTGTAAGTTATTTTATCTATAAAATAATCTGTATTCTCTCAATTATCAATCAGTTTAATTTAGGGAACAATATTAATTATTAAATACTTAAGAGTGTACCCTAACTCTGATTTAGGTAATAACTTCCTAAATCTTCAACACATTTTTATTTGTAAAAATAATACAAAAAAAGTGTCATTTTAAAAACTACTCAAATCAATTAATTAAATTCTTGAAGCTATTTCACAGTAAAGTGATCCCAAATTAAATGGATTATTTAGATGTTTTTGAAGTGAGGTTCTGTGACGACTGATGAGGTGATGACTCATCTGAATGTGGTTGAGACCAAAATGGATTGTGTCTATTTTAAAACAAATCCAGTATAGAATTAGAATTAGAAGAATTTCTTTAGTGTCATTGCACAACAAAATTTACAGACAAGCAGCTCTCGAAGGCAGTGAAACAGAAGAATTAAGTAACCACAAATAATAATTATATACATTGTAATAAAAGTAGTAAAAAAATAAATAGACAAAAGATAAATAAATAACAACGGTGTTGATATGTTCAGGATATTAGAAATATTGCACTTGATATGTGTTTATATTGCACCAAACAGAATTGATCAGAAGAATTGCTGAGTGATCATGGTTTGGATGAGTTTGCAGTGATCACAGTTTTAAAGGCAACAACAGCTCATGGGTAGAAACTGTTTTTTAGTAGTTTGTACTTGTCTTTATTGCCCTGAACTGCGCAGTTCATGCAAACATTACTTTTTAAACTTTTACATCAACATCAATTTTACATCACACAATTATTCAAGCAGAAATATGATAACCTTGCTGAAATTACTTGACTGCACCAAAATTGCTCCTTCTAGCTGCTGTGGCTTCTATTTATGCTTATAAATGATAATTGTATTGATGTGAACCTCTCTTAAATGTAGGCGATTGGAGTTTTTTTAAGATGGCAGCAATTCATGTTGTTCTGTGCAAAGCAAGTCCAGTCAGAGTTAAACTTTATTTCTTTAAACTCAAAGGCTACGATAGGTAAGATATCAATTTTTCCTAACATTTCCACTGAATCCCTTTTCAAAATATTGAAATTTTCATTTTAAAATGTAAGAATAATCAAAGGAGTTGCTGAAGCACATCCACTTTTAGCCATGAAAGAAGACGGTTTCTTGTTTTATTAAAGTCAGACTTTGAGGGACCACATCTCCAGAGGTTAGCCAGAGAAAATTGTCTATCATTACAAAATGAGTAGCTGGAATGACCATCATTTGAAATTTATTGGCCTGAGCTGACACCTATCTCAGAGCGTTACACTGGACTGACATATCTGCCCTGACAGATTGTTCAGCTTCACTAATGGATGCTTCCGGTGATATTTTATTTGATAGGAAGTTTGTTTTCTTTGTTTACGCCTACAGGTATGTGTGCTTGGGTGGAAGCTCCAGTCCCACTCCGTCTGATGGTTCCCATGGCTACCCCTGCCCTGCTGGCTATAGCTGTCCTGTTGGCTCAGCGAGTGAGGTACCCTGTGAACCTGGCACTTACAGTCCTGCCCCCAGAGCAGCCCACTGCATGGTGTGCCTGAAAGGAACCATGTGTCCCTCTTCAACTACTCAGGAGCCTGCTACCTGCCCAGCTGGTGAGGATGGTGAAAATAACTTGGAGTCAACAATACAAGCGCAGTGGTTTAATCCTTTGGGTGTAGAAGCAATATTTTTCAGCCATCAGTTTTTTTATGTTATTATTTTTCTTCTCACAATACATAATTGTGGTTTTCTTAGGTCATTTTTGTCCTGCTGGGACAGTCCTGCCTCAGGCCTGCCCTTTAGGAACCTTCAATAACCAGACAGGTTCTCATTCTGACTCTGTCTGCACACTGTGTCCCTCTGGAGTGTACTGTAGCTCCTATGGAGCCTCAGAACCACAAGGTAAACAGGAACTAAGATGTTATTGATTTTATTTTAGCCTCTTACCAGACATACACACACTCATAACATCCTGGTAAAAGATGATCAAGCTCTTAGTTTCTTTGCATTTTGTGCAGGTCCCTGTTTACAGGGTTACTTCTGCCAAGGTGGTGCTACAGAGCCAACACCTGGGAGCTCTGAAATCCTCCCCAAAAATGGTCCTTGTCCTGTTGGCCACTTCTGTCCAACAGGGTGTCTCTCCCCAATTCCATGCCCTGCTGGGAGTATTCGCAACACTACTGGTACTGCTTTTTTATTCAGTCCTCTCATTAGGTATTCTCTTCTGTTGATGCTACATCATTGCGTGACAAATGGAGTTATTCAGCACTCACATTATGTCTTTAGTTTGGAGATAGATTTAAATGTGTCTGCTATATGCATCCTTATGTACTGTTTGTATTGTTTGCTGTCTGTGTAGGAGGTGTGTCCATGGAGAGTTGTGTCACCTGTCCTTCTGGTCATTACTGCTCCATTGAAGGCCTCGCTAGCCCCAGTGGTCCATGTGCTGCTGGTTTCTACTGCCCCTTTGACTTCTCTTCAACCACTCCATATGCCTTCCTTTGTCCCACAGTATGTTTATTTATATACATTTCTAACATTATTGTGTCTCTTAGTGAAAAGTGTTCTCCATTGTTTTATTATTAATGTGTTACCAAATAGGGTGCCCCTAATTTGTGCCTTTGTTATTTTCGTTCGAGCATAGGGGCATTTTTGTCCAGAGGGATCTGCTCTGCCCTTGCCTTGTCCTACAGGAGAGTACCAGCCAAACATGGGTTTGGAGAGCTGCATACCCTGTCGACCTGGATTCTTCTGTGAGGAGGCTGTAGTGGGAGACCCATTGCTTTGTCCACCACATTCATTCTGCCCCGCAGGTATGACATTAGAAAAAAGTTGACCATCAAACACTGAAATGCTAATTTGCAACTAGCTAATTATCTAATTTCAATTCAATTCAGTTCAATAATACTTTATTAATCCCAAAGGGAAATTAAATGTTGTAACTCATACTATCCTTGTTTCTTTAAATGAGTTGTTATAAATACTGATGGCTGTGGGCAGGAAGAATCTCCTGTAGCGGTCTGTCTTACAGTGGATCTGAAAAAGGCTCTGATGAAGAGGATGCTCAGGGTTGTCTCCATCGTATGATCAGAAAGTCTGGCAGGGACACACTAGAGTCAGGGATATAATCCTGCAGCCATGTCTCAGTGAAACACATAAAACTGTATTCCTGATACTCTGACTTGGTTCTTGTTAGGGCTTGGAGTTCATCCAACTTGTTCCCCAACGATCTCACATCGTCCATCATGGTTGATGGAAGAGATGGTTTGAACTTCCTCCTTCTGTCTCTCCTCTTTGCTTTTGGTTTGCATGCATAGTGCCTCCTTTTCAACTCCTCTGGGAGTCGGGCTGCAGTTGAGGTGTTTTTTGGGCTTTTGAGATGTTAATCAGCTGCTCCCGATTATAACAAACCACCATGTTGCCATAATTACACATCATAACAAATGCCCAAAAGCAAGATAAGTGTTAGCAAAAATCCTTGCAGCTGCACAGCATCTAATAGCAGAGGTAAAAAAACATCCAAATATAGCGACCTCTATCCAGAAAAAGAGGAATTAAAAAAAGTTTAAAAAGAAAATTTCAGAACAAATGTAACAGAGCTACATGCTGTCACCTTGAGCGGCGCAATTCTAGAAGCCATAATTTCAGACACGAGTTGATCTTTATGCAAATGAGGATACAAATGTATGAGTTTGTAGGACTACCTAAATGGTGTTTATTTTTTCCCCACCACTTTAGGCACAATGGTGCCTCAGCCCTGCCCTGATGGGACATACACCCATTCAACACAGTGGGGATTACAGGATGAGAGAGAGTGTTTGTCCTGCCCTCCGGGCAAGTTCTGCAGGTACTTATCATGGCCCTCCTGGATGCATGCTGAATTGTTCAGTGTCTTCCTCTCACACATATCCACTCCTACACTTCATTGTTACACAGATAGACACTTGCACCTTTTACTCAAAGGCAAGTACTTATCTCTGACTCTCAGCTAACAAAAGACGCGACTCAGTCATTATGGTTCACTGACCAGACACAAGCGTGAGTATAATTATTGAAGACTAGGGGAGGTAAAAAAAGTACAATTAGCATCCTGTTCTTATATTCAAGTGTCTAATAATGTTGTTTTGCATATATACAAATTAATTAACTTTGGGTGTGTTTTCCAAAGGGCTGGTAAGATCCAAGGAGTTTGTGCTGCAGGGTATCTTTGTGTTTCTGGGAGTGCAGATTTCACCCCTTTGGAACAAGTTTCTAACTTGACTTTCTGCCAGTGGGGTCAGCAATGTGCTGGACCATGCCCACCAGGTACAAAACGTCACCTTTATTAAACAACAACAATACAAATACCAAATATGAATATTCAGATTATATCCATAGATTTTTTTAACTTGTTGGATGACATTTCCTCACCTTCTAAATAGCAAAGCTGTTTAATGTTGAAATGTTAAAAAAAAAATAAATTATTTTTTCTAGGTTTTTACTGTCCTGAAGGCACAGAACAGGCTCTAATGTGTCCTGCAAATACAGTTAGAAGCTCACCAGGTGGTGTGAGCCTACAAGACTGCTTAACTTGTCCACCTCAGTACTGGTGCAAACCTGGTATGTCCAGCTGGTCACAATAAACTGAGTATCAGTTGATGGGGTTTAAGCTGTTTTTTATTATAACAATCTAAACCTTCAACATTTTCAAATACAGAATGCCATTTTTAGTTAAGCACAAGTTAAAACAAGTTTTCAGTGCACCCGAACAATTTTTTTAAACCTTTCGTTTGTTTACAGGAGACCCAGTTGTTCACCCGTGTCCTGCTGGTCAGTACTGTGATGGCCTTCCTGGTAGTGATTTTGATGGAGGGACTGGACCCAGGCCGTGTCCTCTGTACACCCACCGAGCTTCCCCAGGAGCAGGCAGCAAGGGTGACTGCCTGCCCTGCCCGCCTGGTTCACACTGTAACGGCACAGGTTCAATCAATGCACAAACACAAACTTTTATTAGAATCTTAAACAGTCAAACTTAACAGAAAGCCTTTTTTTTTATTCAAAGCTTGTTTTACATTATTTCCACTCACTTATATCAGTTTCCTTCGCTTTACAGTAATCAAGTGTAAAAAACCACTCTAACATGTTGGTGGTTTAATTTATTTTTATTTTTTATATTCATTCACAGTAACTTCTCTGTCAAGGTTGTATTAATTTTCATACAAATAGACACTATTACACTTGTCCCTGAGCAACAATTTGATGTAAGAGAAAGGAAAATACGAAAGTAAAAGCACTGAATTTAAAATTCAACACCTGAGGCCACACAAGTAATGGAGTTGTGGCTTTTTAAAATAGACAAACAAAAAAAAGCTTCTTTCTAATCTCTCAAAAATGCCCAAGGGTTAAGTTTAAGCTAGTTTCTCATTTCCACTAAAGGATAATGCGTAGCAGATTTTTTTTTTCTTCCTGCGCCATCCTTCTATTTTTGTTTAAAACCCTCTTTAAAGTAAAAGGAAGTATGAATTGTTGTCATTTTGATAAGCTTGGAATTTCAATAGTTTAATTTGGAGGTAAATATGAAAGTTGATGATGCTGCATATTTTTTCATTTGCTTGTAAAAGTTATAAATAAATAGCTTTTGTACAACAATTTTCCAGGGATTATTGACTACTCCAGCAGTCCTTGCCCTCCTGGCTTCTGGTGCAGTGGGTCTGGACCCCCGGTCTTCTGCCCAGCAGGCAGCAAGAGGCAGCTTCCTGGAGCCGCTGCACCCAACCAGTGTGAACCATGTGCAGGGGGAACCTTCTGTCCAGACCCTCGGGTAACAGGAAAGCCAAATATTGAAGGAATACCCTGCAGGGCCTCCTATTATTGTCACGGTGGTACGTTCTTTAGCCCAGTTTATAGTAGTAGCTGAAATTAGCTTCTACAAGAGGTTAAAATTGTTTCTTTCCAAGCACAAACACAGATTTTGATCTGTTTTCTAGGTGCAGTTTCAGAGAAGTTGTGCAGAGCTGGCTCATACTGTGGACTTCAGACAGCTGAGCCCCAAGTCTGTCCAGAAGGTTACATTTGCCCTGAGGGATCTTATTCATTTAGCAATCCTAAACAACTGTAAGCACAAAACTAAAAATGCAGCCAGAACTATATATATATATATATATATATACTATCTTATTGAAAATATTACAAATAAACAGGTGTGGCTGGTTCTTTAGCGCCGTATAAATAAACCCTAGCACTTTACTCCACAGATGCCTGTTTCCATACTACTGTCCAGCCAACAGCTCTGCCATGATGTCTTGTGAAGGGGGGTCCACGCCTGTCAATATGAGTGGTCTCAGAGGAACCAAAAACAGCTGTTGTAGTTTGTGTGAGGGGGGCACGTATCGTCCTTATCTGTCACCCTCTGTGCAATGCCTGCCATGTCCACCAGGTTACTACTGCCCGCCAGGTACTGGGTGTTTAAAACAATTATTTAACATCTTATAACAATTTCACAATGTTTTACTGATTATTGCTAAAATCAAATCAGCTTGAAATGTTTCTATTGCAACAGGCACAGACAACTACAGAAGCAACCCTTGCCCTGTTGGTTTTTTCTGTCGTTTGGGATCCACTCGGCCAATTCCTTGCTCATCTGGCACTTTCGGAAACTTTACCCGTACTGAGAAAATAAATGACTGCCACCCTTGTCCACCTAACACCTTCAACCACCTGCCAGGACAGAAAGCCTGCTTTCCCTGCGGCAGTTCCTCCACCTCACCTGCCGGTTAGATTATCAGATGATTGTGTTTTTATATTCACTGTATACAGCTAAACTGATGCTTGTTTCACTGAGTATATTTTCTGTGTTTAAAATACTCAGATAAGCATTTTACAGCTTATTTAACACAGACTAAAAGTCATGGCTATGTTTTAACAAGTACATATTACTACATCAATCGTCAACCTCTGAAATAAGACGCTGTTGCCTTTATCTGTACACATGTCTATATAAATAACCCTGCAATGCAAACTAATGAAAATGTAAAGGTTTATAACAAAAGGTACTCAAAGATGGGTAGAGTACCTCAAAGTTTTACTCAAATATAAGTAATACTTCAACATATTTGCTCATGTAAAACTAAAAATTAGCCATTTGAGAAATGACTCAAGTAAGAGAAAAAAGTATTTCATAAAGAGACTAATTAAAGTAAAACGTATGGTGTAGTAAAACTACTCCTTAAAGTACACTTCTTCCTAAAAGTTACTCAAGTAAATGTAACTAGTTACTACCCAGTTCTGACTGTACTGTACTAATTAGCTTAGGCTTGAGGAGAAAACAGAAAATAGGATTTGTTTCTCACATGGGGTAAATGAGAATGTGTAGGCTTATAGGTTGGCAGACAGGTAGCAATGATTAAAAAAAAGTTAATTTAAAGAAAACAAAGTGTTGCAAAAAATCTCAAGAACTGCTGAGCAAATGTAAACCAAAACACAAGAGGACACAGGGAAAATGCTGACAAGGATCTGACTAGAAGCACCTGAAGATTGGATAGTTGATAGCTGAGAGTTAAGGAGTATCAAGGGAAAGGCATGAATATTATAAAGTGACGCCAGGTGCGAGGTGAGTAAAAGTAAAGAAGACAGATTTATACTAAACATAAAACACAGAAACATCAAACATCAGACCAAGGGAGCAGACAGAAAAATGCAGAAAATAAAAATGGAACCAAGATCATCTTAATAAAATCTTGGGACAGAGCCATACACAATGTAATCATCAAAAAAATGTTTTTTTAGTGATAGCATAAGAAGTACAAGAAAAGATTATATTGATTACAGCGAGTGACATTTATTAAATACAAACTGTTAAAAATCCATTGCATTTATTCTGAATCACCAAAATAATATTTTAATAGCATTTTATAAGCTACTTGTCCACTAAAATAAAATAAAAAAAATACATGTTTGTTCAACTTTGTTCTTTGTTTGTTGTTTAAAATTTTCTGTAGTTCAAAATAACTTGAACATTTTTTAAAGATGTATAAATCTTTATATTGTGTGAAATAATTAAAAAGAAGATGTTCTGTCATCATGTTGGAGTTGCCATGTTTCCTTTTCCTTCCACAGGTTCTTCCTCGTGTAGCTGCATCGGTAAGAACCGAGCTTTTCAGCATTCTGATGGATCGTGTTTGTGCAGAACTGGATTTGTCTACTACAACCAGTTAGATTTTAAAAGCTCGACGCTTGATAGTGAACTGGACTGCCAGCCTGAGGTTAGAATAATTTCACACTTATTTAGGAACATTTTAAGTATATTTCTTTCTACATTAAATATGTGTCAAATGAGTAGCGACGTTTACAAACTACAATCTGATCAGCTATTTTAAATTAGGGTTTAACCAGATCAAATTTGCATCTTTTAAGTGTCAAAAGTGTGACATGTTATGTAACCTTTACTAGCTTTTTGGTGTTTGAAGGAGAAAAGCGGCACAGATTTTATAATCCTACTTTTTAATTACCACCCTGTTTTTGTAAAATTGAATACAAATTTAAAAAAAACGTGAGCAGCTATGAGTGACGCAACAAACAGCAACATCCTTGTGTTTCGAATCCCTTCAGATGACTGTGTTTGTGCTTCAGGTGAACAGAAGGTGTGGGGCAGGAGAAGTACGTTTAGCAGCTTCCAGAGAGTGTGTCTCTCCAAATCTCTACTCTTGTAATGTCACCTGTGGACCACCGGGGGGGATTCTTAATGTGGAAATGGGCATGTGAGTCCACTTTTTTTCTGCAGATGGTTGATTTAAAAAAAAACTGCTACATTACTGATTTAATAGTTGCCATGTAATACTTACTACAGCTTACCATAAGATTTGATTTTGGCTGATATGCTGTCTTTCTATCTCTTGCTTTGTCTGCCTAACCCCGATCTGTGTGCCCCAGCTGCCAGTGTGAGCAGTATGTGTCTGCAGAAGAGATTTGCAATACGTCCTGCCTGTCCAGGCTGCCCCAGCTTTTTGCCCAGCTCTCACCAGATGGAGACCTAAAGCTCAGCCTCAGAGAAAAAGAAAGAAACAGCCCAGTCTGGGCAAGGGTGTGCACAATCCGACAGCACCACTGACAAAATGATCAGCTGCACCTTTCATACACAGCAAATTATTCAGTCTGATCCAGTTATTTATGATAAACAAATCCCTGAATATGTCCGATAAAGACATTCGGAGGCTGCTACTACCAGATAAACATAAACACAATGCTGTATCACTATGCAGTCAAGTAAATTCTCAGACTTTAGGGTTTGTTAACATTGAATAGTTGTAAACTTGGCCCAGCATTTCTTAGTCATACCTATTCAAAGTTGCAGCAACAGATTTTTTTTTCATTGTATATAGTGAGGGGGGGTATAATAAAGGAGCATCTCCATATGAGAGGAGAAGTGTTTACATGTGCAGAAAAAATATATCTTACTATATAAAATTTTCTACGTAAGTATTGACATTGACATTCAATGTTGTTAGATATGTAAGGAAATGTTGAGATTGGAAGCCTGAATAATGTGCAGAAATTTGATTAAGTTCTCAGTTAAATGTTTATTTTCAGATCTAAAGACTCCATTTCACTCCAAGCCTGTCTGTGGCTTTGGAAATCTAAACAAAATGGTGATCACTTATTATCATAATACTTATGGAAATCCTGGTCACACCCCCTGGGGGTGGTCCCTCTTATGGCAGCATTGGAATGCCTGAAATGTAAACTTTTATGTTTATACTACTGGAGCGAGACGCACATTAAATAGAGACTTACTTATTACTTATCTTACTGTTTAAAGTAAATGACTATGACCAATCACAAAGTATAAAAAAACATAAGACTGTATCTAAAATTCAGTTAGTTAACCACAATATATCCAACATATATAATATTACATTGTATCTCATTTGATCTCATTTTCTGTTTAATCTCATATAATCTCTACCTGTCTGTTATTGTTTCTCCTCATCTTGTCTCGTTTCATCTCATGTGCTTTCAGACAGTAACAAATGTTTTAGGACCAGATAGACATGAAAAGATCTTTGGAAAAATACATTTGGTCCAGTTTGACTCTGAAGGGTTGTTTGGCTGGATTCCTTTGCAAAACGACCTTGTTGACCTTTTCCTTTCAGGTGAATTGATGTCTCATATATATTATCTTAATGCATTCATTAAACCCATTTTTTTATATTTACTGTAATGTTCTCAATAAACGTAGGCATGCAAAGTTGAGACAAATGTGTTTTTTTTCAGAACCTATTGAAATTCTAAACACAAGAACTAGAAATAAGAGAGAGACAAAAGGTGATGATGCAATGAGTGTCCTCCCTAGAATGCCAAATCCCATTGCCTGTCTTTCTTCTGGTGACATGCTAATTTTTTATCTCACCATCAACCACACTGGTACCCAACATTTTATTTTACTACATATTATTATTTGACAATGACGTAATTACTTTTAGTTTTAAACATTCTTGTCTTAGGCTAAGTATACTTTATTTCCTAGACCGTCGTCTAAGCCACTTCCCAGTGTACCAGAAAGACCACCTGTTTAATAGCAACCCCAGCTGGGATTATGGCGCCTTCAGACATCTGCAGATACTTATGAAGCAGACAAATTTCAACTCTTCCAGGTACTTCTGACTCTACACAGTATTCACTTTTTTAAAATCACATTTTGCAGCAATAGCTTCTCAACTTGTCTATTTCTTCTCCTTTTCTCGTAGGTTTGCCCACGTCTTTTCAGAAACAGGGAAGTATGTGTTTGTGGACAGCGTTGTCCCTCAGTGGAGCATGGTGGTGGTGGTCAGTGAGGAAGGGACAGACTGTGATCCAAGGTCTGTTGTATTTCAACCCATGACCCCGGAAAACTTGGTCAAATATGGGATTGTCAAAAATCACAAACTCAACCTTCTGCCTAACTGGGGTTTGATTGCTGGTATTTTTCTTGGCTTCTTGCTACAAAATGACTGATGTAGGAATGTTACTGTAACTAACTAATCTGCATTTCACCTTGAATCAATATTCACCATGTGCAGGGATTCTGTGCCTGCTGATAGTTGTGGTTGTAGTCCTGACTACAACTATACTGGTTCTGCGACCCAACAAAGCGAAGCTTGTGCCTCAGTGGAGGATAAAACCAAAGTGGCGCAGCCTTGGAGAACCTTTTTGTCCAACAGAGTGTGTTTGCAGCAGAGAAAGGTGTGTTCATGTTCCACAGCAGCTGGGATTGCATCCAATATACGCCGACATATAATCATTATTCAAAAAATTCTCATTATGACACAATATCTTGCTCAAAATTAAGGAAATCAGGGCAGCCCATTTATTGGTTATAATTGTTATAAGAAAGAAATAATATACCGTGCACAACTTTCGTTACTTTCTGTGATTAGTTCATTTTTTAAAATTCATTGCTGTACCCAAACTTTTAGAGAAGCAAATGGAAGTCTGCCAACTCTTCAGTTATTTAGTGGAAACTGCTGAATGCAGAACAAACACCAGTCGAGTGAACAGAGGGGTGGAAGTATTTTCAGTTATTGAGCTCAGTGAAGAATAGTGTGGTGATATACAAACCTAAAAATGAATCAAAGGGTAGAGTCAGTTTTGACTCATCAGCTGCAGAGAGACAGAAGGCTCCATGAATTAAAGCATGCTTGGCTAAGTACAGTAGAGCTGGCACAGTATGATTGCTGCTTCCCTCAAGCTGAACATTAAGAAATGACTCTACCTCCAGATGGACTAAGCCCATACATAAAACACAACTTAATTAAACTGTGTAAATAAGTCATATTCCTTCATTTGTCTGTTCTCTGTGCAGCATTTTTAATTCAAGGAGTTTTGCATTATTTACAATACAGAATCAAGTTTTAATGTAAAATGTAATAAAATGATGAAAATACATTACTAAAAACAGCTAATTGTAACCATCTTATATTTTGGATAATGTGATGCTAAGTTTTTTTTAGATATAGATGTAGAAGGTATACCCTGCTATTCAGAGTAAAATGGCCTTTCTTTTCAATAAGATGATAACAAACACATTTTGCCTTATAGCCCAGTTGTCCAAAGCCAAAGTGGATCCCTTGGGTGTCGAGGTGTGGGAGAAGGAGCAGAAGCTGAAGAGCCTGCAGTTACAAAAGGAGGTAAACTTTCTGTTTTTAACACTTTGCATTTTTTTCCTACCCTGCAAACAAGAAACTCTTTCCAAAAGGTTGAAACTTAAGCAGGATTGAGTCTGTTTGTTGTGCTTATCATTGTCACCAAACAGCAGGAAGGTTGATTCTCAGCAGTGCAGGTGTTGGTTTTAGTAGGTTGATCAAACCCAGAATGCAGATGGACTCAAAGAGATAAAAAAAACTTACTTTTATAACAATAAAACTAAATTATTAAAGGGATGCAACCAAATTACACAGGTCATGACATCAGGGCTTATTTGCACACTATAAACTTATTATTGCAAATCTAAGAAATAAAATAGCATGTCTACAGCTAGCCATATTTAGTTTTGATTTTTTTTGTCACATTACACGTTTTATATCCTATTTTGCAGTTCATCACTTTAATTACAAAACAGTCTGAAAGTTTTTTTACTAATAACTTTTTTTCCCATCTGACTGGTTTTCAGTACATTTGTGATTGTTTCTCATTTCTTACAGCATAATAGCAGGGTTGAGTTTAATGTTTCTGAGTCAGAGCATGTTGCATCATTCACACAGCTTGATAGGCCATTAAAATAGACTACTTATTATGAAATCATCGTGCATGGCAGCTTGCATAGCAGCCTGTTTCCCATTTGATTGATGACATGGAAAATTATGGCTCATATTTGACTCTAATGACTTGTGGTGTTGTTGTTTATTGGGAAGGACTCTCCAGAACCGATATGTGGTCAGAATAAATAAACTATATATATATATATTTTTTTTTTGAACATGCATCAAAGTGAAACTATCTCTCAATAACTTCCATTTATTTGTCCTGATTAGGAAGTGTGTCAGGATGCTGTGATCTGGAGGAGTTTAATGTAAAAACTTTATATGACAAACTGGAAGATCAGAACCTCCATATTGCATCCCAGCTGGCCCGACATCGCAAAGACATGCAGGAATTTTATAGAAATATCTGCCAACAGACAGAATCACTGAGGGTAAGTCACTGACTGGCATTTAAAACTTCAATATAACCTGCCTGGATGATATGTAAACTATTTTGAACAACATATGGCTGACAATGATTCATAGACTTTTATTTTTGTTCATCATGAGAACAAGTTTTGTATTCCCAAGTTATTAAAAATCCTTGCATACAGTAGTATGAAATTCCTAATGGACAGTATTTTTTTCATGTAGCAAGTCATCCCATGCTACACCTAAATTTATATTTTAAATGAATTGGTAACTTAAGTTATTCTCATTAATAACCTAAAACTTATCTATAATACACAAAAAATATATTTACAAAAAAGAAATACAACTTTGAAGAGCTGCTTTGCAAATATTATTTCATTTTTTGAAGTGTTGCTTTTTGTTTTGCTTTTTTTTAGTACATTTTTTTAACTGCTAGATGTACAGAAAATACTTTTAAAAAATGTATGTTTTGTTCTAGAATCTCTTTGAAAATATGGATTATAAAAAACTGAGTCTTCTTAAAGACATTTTACTCCATAATCTTATGAAGATTAAATCATCTCACAACAATGCAGGCGAGGGAGATCCACAAGGTAAAAAAATAAAAAATAAATATGTATGTATGTATGGATGGATTAATGGATGGATGCTTATGGCCTAAAATGTATATTGACATCCACACAGCTACAACAGCTCATTCAGTTTCTTTATGTAAGATAGACAATAACTCACAATTTATTGTCCCTAAAAGAAAAAAAAAGATTATTCACTAAATGTTAGACTTTCTGCTTTTAAAAAACACTGAAATCTCTTCTTGTTTATTATTTTTGTTCAGCTTCAGATCTCTGTTTGGCTATGCAGTCTGAAAGACTTGTTTTAGAGAACAAAATATTAGAAAATATAATAGAAATATATCATTATTTTAGTAATATTATATAAGCCAATAAAATAAGGTTTTGGAAATTGTGTTTTTATTGATTTTTTTAACATTAATACTTACCTGCCTACGGTATGTTTGAAACATCAAACATTTCTCAAGTAAAGACGTTATTTGTTTTGTTTTAAATGATCATTATAAGTTGCTTTTGTTTGATTTTTAATAAAAAAAAAAACAATAATTGCTCTCTATGTATTTTATTTATTACTGGACCTAACTATTGTCACCAACCAAGCTGAGGCCTCTGTGTCACTACTGGGAGCTGTTCTTAGATCAGTGGAAACTCTCTTATGTAAGCTGACGGGGGAATGTTGGCCTAACCAGGATTTGCACGGCCTCCTGTTCAGTCACACCGGTCCTCATGATGCCAGAGAGGGCGAGGCCCAGGCTGGATACATGCAACCCAGTATCACTAACATGTGCTTTACTCAGGTACTGCAGCAGGATTACCTTTATTTATAGACTCAATTGTATATATTTTCTTAAAATTGTTTCTTGAATATTTTTACTATTCTAAAAAGAAGGGAAATTTGTTGATGTACTTTTTAAAATCCACAGTTTTCATCACTGACTACAAACAAAGCTGAAGCTTTTTGCCACGATACAGGTTAGAAGTAAATCTTTAATTTAAAATAGTTGATTCTATTTAGAAGACAAATGGAAGGATGTACTCATGACTATGTGATTTTTTTTGTTTCTTAGATAATGCACAGAGCACAGAAGCTTGTCTCAGTGACTACGACCTGTCTAAGCTGGTCTCCATGTCTCCTTTATTTAAGACCCTGCAGGACATTCAGCAGTCTTTGCAAAATCTTACCAAAGTTGAGCCACGTCAGGATCTCCACATTGGTACTGAAGTTAAATGTAAGATTTCAGTTTAAGACCACAGGAGGAGAAAACAGATGCATAATAAATGAAAGCAATACTTAATGTTATACAACAAAAGCTAAAAATGCAATATTTTCTGTTTTAGCACCTATGGAACATTTAACCCAGGATAACTACAGTGGGCTACTTATTCCGACTGCTCTGGACAAACTTTCCTCGCAACACTCGGCCATTTTCCTGTTTGGTTGTCAGGTGATGCAGCTGTTAGCAGACTGCCCCATGTTCCCCTCTGTGCTTCTTTTACTGGCCAAGTCAGTGCCGTTTTCCTCATCTCACCCTAACGAAAGCCTGCTGGCACATTGCTCTGAGGACTTTTATTTTGACACAAGCAATCAAATCCTTTATCTGTCAGAGGCAAAGCTTCAGCATGTCGGACATTTCATCGCTGTCATCCTGCAGTCCATGGCCCACATAGCAGCAGGTAATCATAAAAATAGAAGACAGTCCTCAAAGCTAATCTTGCGTCCTGGTTTTGCAGCAGTCGTGCAGTAGAAAATTCCAGGCAATCATCTTTGATCAAAAACTATGTAATCTACTTTGTAAACAACCTAATTCACTTATATTGTCTTTATTCAGGATCCAAACCTCAGCTGTTAATGCAAGCTCTTCATGAGGCCATTTCAATACTAAGCCTTCAGCTGTTTAATCTTTCTTCTAAATGGAGCACAGCAGAGGTGAGCCATTTAAATCTCACTCATCCTTCTCCTACTGTTCCAACGTGGGTTGATAACTTTTTATACCTTCTTTTTGACAGTCAAATATTGATGCATTAGATGGGTGGCACGGTGCATTAGTTGAGCAATTTCTCAACATTAGAGTTCCCTCTGAAGCGCGCTTTGCTGAGCACCTATTAGCCAGAAGGTTGGTGAGAAAGATAGAACTTGCAGGAGTGAATTTTATACACTTTCATTTATACAAATACAGCGAAGAAAAAGACAAATAAATACTTTCTTTGCACCCTATATTTTATTTTAGACTTGAGAAATATAAATATTTCAAGTTGGAGGATCTACTCTCCAATCTCAAACAGAGTTCACCTCCGAACATCAGCTCAGGTAAGATGATTATTTCTATTGTAACAGAATTCGATTTCTTTCCTATCAACTCACAGTCAAATACTGTGAAACAGTGCATTTTATGAAAAGATTGTTAAATGACCATGACTTGAAGGATTCCAAACTTCCCTAATGTTGGTCAGAACTTTACACCTTTGCACATATTATTTTATTAACACTTTTCAAAATAATTACGCGATCACACTAACATTCCTTGAGGAATTGTGTACTCTCTGGTGCCTTGCATCCCAAAGTTTTAAGCACAACTCTTGTGTGATCTGTGCTCAGAATATGTGTTGTAGATGACTCCTAACAATCACCAAGCAATATTTTAGCTCAGTACTTGTAAAACTGACTGAGTGGTAGCCATTTTTGTTTGTTAGGTTTGCTTAACTGTGGTGGACATCTTAAATCAGGTTGAGTCCAAAAGTGATTGAATGGTGTACAATGAATAAAATATCCTCTGAGGGTTTTATTAAAATTCATCCACTGGCCCATGAGATATTTTGCTAACAGACAGACAAGCATCACAGACACAGACAACCATGCAGAGGCTCATGATGTCAAATTTAACTCAAAGTCTAATTATTGTCCAATCTGCATAATGTACAGGTCATAAACGAGATTGAAATTAAGCATTGAAATAAAAATATATAGTGCTAAATTAATTTGTGGAAATGTAACAGTATAAGTGTGTGCATAAAGGTTCCCGATATTAGCATTAATGATGTGACATGTGCAGTAATGTATATTTACAGTATATGTATGAAGTGATATATGCAGTTTGTTAACATTTATGAGTCTGGTGAGTGCAAATATAAACAGTAGTGCAAATTGAATGAACACATAAACTTGTAAAGTGATGAATGCAAATGCAGTTCTTGGTTAAGCTAATTTCAGTGTTAAAGTTTGTTTCTTATGTAAACTGCACCAACCAAAGTTTATGTGTTAAAGAGGGTGAGAAGAAAGAGGAGGCGGAGCAGGGAGAGTTGAGCATCCTGACTGCCTGAAGGACCGGAGCTGTCACTCAGTCTGCTGGTTCTCCTTTTGCCTTCCATGGTGGCAGGTGTTAAAAACCCACATGGGAAGTTTATGTAGTTTCAGGAAGTTATTTAAATATTTCAGTACTGTCAGCTTTAATTGAATAAAGAAGCTATTTGGTAAAAACAATTAGGTTTTGTTAATTTACAATAATAATGCACCACCACAAGCTAATGAACCAAACCATTTGTAGTTTTGGACTGTTTGTTTCTCCATTTCTCTCCTGTCACAAGCTATGCGCTTCATTAAATTATCATTGGTTCTGGTAAAAAAAGTAAATTAATACATCTATAATGACCTGAGGAGATGTTGTTCCAGAGAAATACCCTAATGTCCTGCGTACACAGTGTTAATACACTGTAATGGCAGCATGCCAATAAGCACTAAAGCTGAGTGCTCAAGTGCTTGTCCCTCCACTACAAGTCCAATTACCATGTATTATTTATTGCTTGAATAGTTGTCTTTTCTTTCAGTGATGTCTTTATGAGGATATTCCCACCAAGGTTTTTATTCTAAATTGAAAAATATATGTATATAAATATTTACCGTTTAATTTCTGCAGGTTTACCTCCAACTGGGACGCCAGTACAGGTGACGCAGTAACATTTATTTAAATAAACTAAAAATAAAAACAGTCATCCACATCACATTAGTTACTCACTTCCTGTATTCCAGATGTCATGTGTAGAGGAGGAAATTGACCGCATGAGTGAGTCTTTCTTGCAGCTGAGCATGATGCTGCAGAGGAGAGCTCAGTTAAGCTCAACGCCTAGGGAGAGAGAGAACAGTGCTGGAAACCATGAGGTAATTAGTTAAATCATGACATGCTGTAGTTCCTGTGTGTTATGTAATCTGATAAAAATTGGGACTGCAGTAGCTGGGAGGTCAGTGCCATGATCTCATAATTCAGAGGCTGCTGGTTCAAGCCTAAATTGCGTTGAGAATGACATAAAACATTTGTGAAATCATTTGTGCAAGTTGACTCTGTGGTGATCCTAGAAGAATGAAGCAACTGAAAGAAAAACAACAAACATTTTATCCAAATAGCAAATTTATGTTTAATGTAATTGTGTTTCTTATTGCTCAAAAAATGTCTTTACATTTTGGATTTCAATTTGTCATCCCACTTTGTTGGATTTGATGTATCTAAATGACATATTGCAGTGATGTGTTCTTATGATTGGTGCTAAATCATTTAAACAGATTTACTTCATACTGATGCTCATTTGCTCCTAAAAGGCCTTGCCTCAAAAGAATAAAGACATGAATCAGAATGCATGATCATAATGTGTGTCTGCATTTACATATTTCTATCATTGCTTGAGACTCTGGGCATGATTTCCTTCTTTATATCTTTTCCCACACATCATCTACGATGTATTATCTATGATCCTCTTTTTTTATGTTTTGTTTTTTGTGCAGAGGGCAACATCACCAAACATGCCAAGCTTGTCTCGGAGTGGAACAACGCTGTTGGAACTGAAGAGGCGCTATGTATCACAGCGCCTCAATGAGCTGCAAGTCACGTTGGGCCAAATGAGACAGAGCCAGCAGCCTGACAGCAAGTCGAAAGATGGAACAAGAGCCTACACACAAAGTGACAGCAGCACCAATCAGCAAGGGGAAATAGAGTGTTACCCTGGCGTGAATGGCTGCAGTCCCGCCGACGTCCAGCAGCGGCACAGTTTTTCAGCTGGCCGAAGTCACAGCCCATGTGGTGCAGCAAGCAGAGATCCTGATAACTCTAAACTGGAGAGTCATATTTCTGACCAGCAACGAGGTGCCACTGTCCACAGCAACAATACTGATGCCTTACAGGACAGCATGATGGTGGAGAGCCAGCTGCATGGCAGCTCTCCAGGAAATTCACAGCTTAGTGGTCAAACAGGAAACACAACTGGACACAAATACTGATGATAAAGGTGTTGACTGATCGGAAAAAAGATATAGATAAATGTGGAAAAAGTTATTCGTGGTATTACATCATCTTTTTCTTCCCTTTTTGTGCTTCATCACGTCTGACGTAAAGCATCTGTTTATTTATAAGTGACTTTATAACAACTGATCTGACTGTTTCTAATTTTTAGTGATACTGGATAGGAGTAATTCCTGGCAGCAAGCATCGGTGTGGCACAATCTGTCATCATGTCTACATTTTTTTTTGGGTCAGAACTCAGCACAAGGCCTCCAAGACAGGCTCTGCTCATTTGCATGTCCTAATTAAGAAAATAAATGTCATCCTCAGCTGGATGACAAGGTGACACGTCCCTATGTTGCTTCCATGATCCCAACAAGCTTGTGCTTGCATATAGAGGTGATTATCTGCTTGTTTTTAATATGAAATTAGAAAAAGTAGTCACTTCCCCTTCTTACTCCGGGCTTTTCTAACATTTGTTTCACTGAGCTCTTCTGATTTACATGAGACTTTTTTTTTTTTCTGTAGCCATCAGACGGGAAACTATAAGATGCAGCTTGAAAGTCAGTCAGAAGAAAAGTCTGTGTTTCCCGACTGCTGCCTTCTTCCGGGTCAGTGGTTTATCTGACACATGGGGTTCTTATAATAGAAAGTTGGTATTCCTGTAGGGGACCATGAGCCAAATCAGAAGGTCAGATGGAACAAGTCTTCTCTTGCTATCAGTGTTAGTGTAACACTCCATGCCAAGTCCCACTTTGCAATTTGGAGTTGCCCTGCAGCTAAATGTGGGCGCCTGTGACTCCCTGAGATTAAATGCTTTATCAATTAGATTAGTTTTGCTGCTGATCTGGCCTGTATGTGCGCTTCACAGCGGGACAGAGTCATACAGTGTAAATTCATGCTGAGCTGGATATGTGTGTGTGAATCTGGGTGATGACTTGCAGCTTTACAATGTTGTGTTTGCTCCAGTTGTTTAGACTGACACATGGGTAATTTATGTGTGATTTTCTGTTTTGTTTGTTTAAACAAAAGTGTTTTGTAGTTCTACAGTTTGGTTCAAAATCAGTTTATTGAATGAAAAAAGTGTAATTAAAATGTTAATAAAAACACAAAACACTTTTGCTTCAGATTTAGGTTATTTTCCACCAGGTAAGACTGATAAATTAAAATACAAATTCCTAAATTAGGTGGGGTTGGGGGTGTTATATCATGTTATAATTGCCATTCCTTCATCACAAACATACACGGAATGTTGCTTTGACTCGTTCATGCATCTTTAAGAAATCCTTGAATCTCTGGTACAATGCACCAAATTTACAAATTTACCCAATGCTCCCTTGGAGCTCAGTCCCCAGCCAAGCTCCCGTCCCACAGAGCACCCCTCCCCCGAAGCATTGTTGTGAAGACGTGTTGAAGTGGGACTGTCTGAAACGGTAGGAGGTTCTTAAAGAGACAGCGGCCAATTTCAAGGTGTTTACCATGACTATGACGCAAAGTCAAATTTATTTTCATTACAGCTAAATGTAACATAGTTACTTGGTTGTGGTATAGATTTGAACTGTGTGCATGGCAAATGAAGCCTAGGCGTAAATTCAGACTGGAAGACTCTTCTCTCCTCACCTGCTCCACCTGTTCACCGCGTCGTGCC
>JARVJO010000330.1:13413427-13431228 GCA_031762555.1 Cynodonichthys magdalenae
GCCAAGGAATAAAAATGAGTTTTAAGCAGAGATTTAAAAGTCTCAACAGTCTCAGCGGTCCGAATGCTGAGAGGTAACCAGTAAACAAAATTGTTCTCATGTTCAAAAAGGGTGCACAATGGTTGTCTTTATTTTTTTAAATAGACCCACTGGATTTAAATCATTTTAGGATTTAGGAAGCACTGTGACTTATTATAGAAGTAAAAGAGGTATCCTGTGGAGCTATTGTGTTTCCAAGAGTAAATATTGGCAGTACTTAAACATGTAATTAAAGAGCTAGATGAGTGGACAGATGGGTAGATGGGTAGATACAGTAGATAGATTATTATTTGAAATGGGCTTAGTCTGATGGGACAAGATACAAGTGAATTGCTGGAAGTTTATTAAAACACCCCCAATTTAAAACTAAATCTAAAAGTTTTATTAGTCGATGTAAAAACTCTTTTAGAAAGCTTTTCATTGCTGTCACTTACAGTATCAGCATCAGATGTTTTTTTTACAGAGGTCCATGATTATATACACTAAAGCTGTATAGATCAGATGTTTAATGTTAACATCAGCAATTTATGTTAAATGCAAAGTATGAAACGGAACATGTAATAATAGGAAATTAGTTATTTTTATTATTATTATTTTGCTATGAAAGTGGGTCGAAAAAGTGAAATCTTATATATATATTGTTTGTTTCTTTGTTTGTTTTTTGTATTAAACCTCCTGCTGTCCTTGGGTCAAAATGAGTCATTAGGCTTGTAAGTCATTTTGACCCAATTGAAGCAGGAGGGTTAAGTTTTATTAATAGGCTTACATCAGGGCTATTCAACTAGTAGCCTAAGGGCCACATCCAGCTTAGCTCAGCCCACACTTAAGTTCATTTAAAATCAAAGCAGATTTCTGAGAAAAAACATTTAAAAATTTGAAATGATAATTGAGAAAATTGATTGATTGAGAATTGATTCTGTTATGATTTGTGGCAGGGCTATACAATTTTGACTGCCAAGCAGCATGTTCATTCAAAATTCTGAAGTTTAATAAATTAAATTTATGTTGTGACAATAACTGTTGGATGTCCAACCTCTGAGCTGTGTTGGATTTTAGTAACTGAATCCTCCTAAGCAATTTAGTTGAATAACACAAGTATTTTAGCAAACCGACTTGCAGCTAGAAAGCTGAGAAAAGAATCATAGGGTTATTTTACTTTTCAGATGTGATTATTAGAATGTGTTGGCCACCTCTCTTATGGATGTGTGAACAGACAGAGACACACACACTTCCTGCCAGCTCCCAAATGTTCTCGGCTCTTTCCCAGAAACTTGAAAAGTGGTAAACACTTGGTATCACAATTAGTCTGCCAAATGTTATCTAAATGCAGTGTGAGAATTACACTATATTAAGTTCCCATTTACAATATGAAAACATGAACACAAATGATAGAAAATGCTGACACATGCCTACAGATTTAATGTGCTCAGCCATGATAAATTGAAACAATTCATCAAATATCAGTAAACTGCTGATTTAGACTCTCTTGCCCTCTCTATATTAATGATGGTAGAGTATGGGTCGACAACTCTAAACAAGCTCAGCATACTTCCTTAAACCTGTGATAAAGGCTTGTTTTGTTGTTTTTTTTTGCTGCATAAAATGATTCAGTGAATGCTGTATGCTGAATAAAACATGTACCTATCGTCTGTGCTTTGCAGCTTCTAAGGACCCCACAGCGTTCTACTCTCAGATCATGATGTATGTGCTGCTGGTGTTCTTGACCTTCTGGCTGCTGGTAGAAATGGTCTACTGCTACAGAAAGATCTCCAAGTCTGATGAGCAGACGCAGGATGCAGCGTGAGTCTCACACAGATGCATAGATTTGACCAGACAGCAGATTGAACACTAGACTCGTCCTTTTCAGATATCATTGCCAAGCAAAATAAAACACAAATGGGTTCATATTCAGTAAAAACAAAAAAATCGTCACAGTTTTATCAGTGGTTCTTTGATTTTTTTTTTCCTGTTACATAATTCTCATTTAAAATCTCAGACATAGCCACAAGAGATTTTGGAGGTTGTATACAGTTAGCAGGACAGACAGAAAAGGGTAGACGAACAGACAAACATGGGAGTAATTGAGTCTGCGCCGCACTAGTTTTAACCCTCCTGCAACTTTAATCTGTTCTTTTACAGAGGCAGCCAGACAGACCTGAATAATTCGAAGCTCTGCTGACTGCCTGCATTTTTATTTATTTTTTTAATATTGAGCTTTTTACATTTGAGCTGAATTTTAAGCTTTGTCGGAAGAGGACTTTTGTGTCACCTTGTTTATGTCATAAAAGAGTCAAAGCCACCTGTGCAGTCAGCTCCTATTGGATTTTCCCAATGTTGACTCATGCGGCTGATGCGTGTTGACAGCTTTTATACAGGAAATTGGAATAATAAAGCAAAGGGCAGCGGATAATACTTTGAGGAGTTGCTGCATTTCTATTGATATTTGTAAAGAACACATTCAAATTGCAAATCTGACTTAGTCAATGATGTAAAAGTCATTTATTGCAGAATAACTTTTTCATACTTCTCATGTTGTCGGAACATTAAATAGACACAAGTAGGACAGAGTTCAATCAAATTAACATTAAAAATGTCTGTTGTTCCTAACAAAATAAGAGGGTAACCATTGTCTTGACAAGTCTTGATTTCACAGAGTTTTAATGTTCCTTCTAAAGAGAACAGTTTGACTTTGTGGGGTTAGCATTAGCCCCAATAAAATCTTAATTTAACCTTACTATATAAAATTGTATTTACACAACTACTGTAAAGCAATGTCCAAAAACGATGATTTATTGAACAAAGATGAAACTCTTAATAAAGTAGCTGTTTGACATCAAATAAATTGCATATTTTTAAATAAGATGTTTAGTGGGATCAGCTGGGACAAAAGGAAACTTTTGATCAATTCCTGGTGGATTCTTTTAAAGTTTTGAATAAAAAGTGAAGTGATTAATGAGAAGGTTTAAAGTTGTCTTGGCTCAGGGAATCTGTGATCAATATATTTTGTTTAAACTGAAAATAAAAGTCACAAAGGCTTTTAAGGTTAACTTTTGAAAAGATACAACATTCACCAGATTGCTGAAGCGTTGTAGGAGTTCTGCAGCTGACAGAGTTTACAGGATTTTTTGTTTGTTTTTCTTTCTTTCTTTTTAATTGCCTGACAACACATCTATAGCAAAAAGCCAAACTTGCTCAAAGAGACCACTTTTCAGTTGGCTTCTGATGCATTCAGGCTTAAATGGGTAGTTTAGATGTTTTTCAAGTGTCGTTCTGTGAAGTTTTCAGTAATCAATATAAGACCTGCAGTAGAAATCACTCAGAGCATTATCAGTTTGGAATATCAGGTCAAAGTTTTCTCTGGGGAGATGAGCTAATGGCTAGTCCAAACAAAGTCAGTTTAAAGATATTTATGCAAATGTTATTTTATAAACCTTCATACTGAGATCATTTGTGCATGGGATGATTGTTTACATCAAAGTCTGTTAAAGACTTAGCTGTTTGTGTTCCCTCACCACCAATGGTTAGGGTAGAACAGATGTCTTTTTCACAAGCAAAACATTTTACAAGCAAAAACAATTATTAAAATGTTTTTAATTTTCCTTCAAATAGCATTTTCTGCCATATCCATGCACACCCTCCTCCTAAACAAACAAACAAAAATGCTTAATAACATAAGTTTAACCACACAAATAACCACACATTTCTATTTTAATAACCATCAAATGTAAAAGTGATGATGGTCTAAAAGTTTTGAAAATAATTTTCCTATTAACTGTGACAATTAAAATAAAAGTAATAACATTCAGATTGAAGGTGTTTTAAAACTAAAAGTTTACTTTAGAACTTACTGGGTGAGAACTTGCTCTGAGCATTTTCTACTGCAGGTAAGACATTGATAGTCAACAACAACTCCATAGAACACCACCTCAAAATAAATCCAAAATATCCCATTGAGGAAAATGTATTTTGAGTTATTAATGATGCACCATTTGTGCATCACATCATCTCATTCATCTTACTGTAGAGACAAGATTAAATGTGACAAGAAGTGGTACTTGCTCAAAATTTTTTTTTAATTTATTTTTTATAGGCTTGCTGACTGAGCTCCAAAATTGATTTGATTAACATAAATCTTGCTTAGTCTACAGATACACTATGCAGATGTAGATAAGTGAAGCACTTTAAGTGATGGGGCTCTAAAAGGCTGAAAGTTTGCAGGTAAATACTGCATGAGTGTGTCGTCATTTCAACGCACAGTTTCTCAAAACCTCTCACACAATTTTTCTATTTTTAAATAGATGATCTCTACATTAAAAGTACATGTGGGAAATAAATGTATATAAAAGCCCCATTATTCCGAACTGAAGAAAACTCAGTTACCTGTGTCTTGCCTGATAAGTGGGTTTATTATCAGTTTGTAGACACTCCTCTTGTTTTTCTACCAATCTGCCTGCAGGACAAACTACCTAGCCATTCCCTCTGAGCAGAAAGACAATCCAGCTGCTCCTGTTACCGAATAAAAGTGCTTTACATTGACACGGTATTTTACATGTGACATTCTCTGCCTGGCCCCTATCAGTCAAACCATCTCCCTCTGTTTCCAACCCATCGTTTGTAACCTTATTACTCATAGCTGTGCAGCGCTGTAGTAAAAGTCTTGTTGCTTCAATCACCACCGTGTTTCGTTTTGCTCACTATTTTTGAAAAAGCTTTTATTTTTGTCATTTTAGACCCACAAATCTTTCATTTGTTCTCACTATTCATTTATTGTCTCACTTGCAATATTGTTTTTCCATTAGAAAACATCTAGTAAACCCTATTAATAATGTAATAACTTCCAAACCTAAGAAAGGGATAACAATCTATATTCTTAATGAGATTGCATTGAAATATAGATTTTGGCATGGATCTGTGTAGTAATATTGTTTGGTGTAGAATAATGGAAACATTTTCAGTGTAGTGCTCCAAAAGTGACACTTGATTGAAAACACATTTTTAATATTAAATCTAAGAAATAATTTTCTCTTTTTTTTTTAGGTATTGATCAAGTGTGTTGGCACAAGGGATTCTGAACCACAGTCTAGTCTAAGACACTATGAAGGCATAATTTCTCCTAGAGAGCCATGCGACTCCTGCCAACCGACCTCTCCTTTATATCGATCGTGTCTTGTGAAAAGCCAGTGAAAAATACCCAAGTGCTACATATATATATATATATATATATATATATATTGTTTGTTTGTTTGTTATTCCTATTTTTCCTCCTTTTTATAAACATTGTGCTGGGCTTCTCAAGTGCTTAAGTAAGTGCTTTTATAAGTATGAAAGCTGAAATTGACAAGTCAGATTTTTTTGATGTGACGTTCTGTGGAAAAGTTATGAGTAATTAACATCTTACCTGTTGTAGGTAGTGCTTTGGATTACCTCAGTTTGGGGAAACAGAGTTTAATACTAACAGATTGAGAAAACTTTTTATTTCTCCACCATCACGGAGCTTGAACAATGGCATACACTGTGCAGGGTAAGGGTGGGACCAGCGCTCACATGGGCGTGATTGACACTGGTAAGGCAACCACCTTATTGGCTGTTTCTAACTGGGAGCAGTGCATTTACGCAAAAGGCTGTAGGACCACTGGGAGGAGCCACAGAAGCTTAACTTTTTCACACATTATCTGTCTAATAGTGACAGTTAAAATACATTTTTATAAAAGTTACTTGCAGCTTTAAAGTACCTGTGACATACGTATTCTTTAAATATAAAAAGTCAAATTGCTGGGTTGCAGATGACGTAGTGTCAATGTCATGAAATGCAGACGGGGGCCAGGAAGTAAACGCAGCCCCGTTTCCTTCTGTTAAATTAATGTCAAAATGCCTAAATTCTGTGCCATGTACGGTTGTTGCAGCCGCTCCAATCTGGAGATATACATTTTTTTTGTGTTCCAAAAGTAGGGAGTTAATAAAAGAAAACTTACAGAAAAAAGATGACAAAAGTGGATCAATAATCTACAGCTAAAAGCAGGAGGTGTGGAAACAAACAATGCAAGAGTTTTCAGCGACCACTTTCTAACAGGATTGTATCATTTAAATCATATTTTCAGATATTTTATTTGACAGTTACTTGAATTTGTGTTCACAGAAGCTAAAGAAATTATTTACAAGTAGATCCAAGCACATAGAAATAACAGGGGTTAACTCGTTGTTAGTGTTAGCGATAGTATTGTTATCATAGTCTAATTACTTCAAATAGCACAAGTCACTTCTCACCCGGGCAGAAACAAGTCAACAGACATTTAAAGCTTCTCTGGATCCTAAATGTTTGACCCAACCTGAAACTAAATAATTGTGGCTTCCAGGGTTTTGAAAGCTGTCATCTGGCTCGTCGTTTAATACGAGGTCTGCAGCACCAGATAGTTTATGTCAACAATCACCTCGACGCAGGTAAATCCTCCAGATTATACGACAAGTCTTTTTTATTAACACAATATGGATCAGATCCTAAATGTGCACTTATTGTTTCATGATATCTCGTCTGCACCAGCCCATTTAAGGCATTAACATTCTCGCTGTGATCCATTTCTCTGTGTTTTGAACTGGAGCAAATCACTTCCTGCCCCTCCATCTGACATTCGCGCTTCATCTGGGTCATGTGACTGCAGCCCAGCAATAAAACATCTTTATATTTAAGAAACTTTCCATGATACACAATTTTACCCATTTTGTCACATAACCAGCTTTATTTTTCTTATGAACTTTGCTCAGTCAAAGTAAAAAAGAAAAGAGGAACTCTTTCAGAAAAAGAACTCTCTGATTTTTGTTAATTCAAACAATATTATTATAATTCTGGCTCTTTTTCATCTCTCTGATAGTGACTCAAAATAATCTAAAGAAGCATCAGATTATTCTCTACAGTTTGTGTTGATAGTTATTGTAGCAATGATCTGTTTACACTCAAACATTCCCCTTTGTCTTCATTTTCTGTTACTTCACATGTGAATATTTCAACAACTGTTTATCTCAATGAGTGGATTTTTCTACAATATGTCATCAAAGTTATCTTTCCTTAAATGTATTAAGACAATTTGATGGCACATATACTTTAAGTGGATCAAAGTGGATTGCTGTAATCTTAAACCATAAATCGTGTTTTTTTTACATTTGTGTTCCTGAATAACATTTTCAGTGCTGACATTTTTACATGACATGGTTATTCTAGAAACATTGCTGTTCCAAGCTGCACCAAAATTGCTACAGCTAACCTCTGCTGTTACTGTTTGCACTTGTAAATAATGTAATAAAAAGCTGATGGCAATGAAAATGTTTATGAAATAGTATCCAAATAAGCTCCTAAGAACTTTTTGCTACTGGAGTTGTTTTAAGATGGCAGCATTTTACTTTAGTCTCAGAATGTACTTAGAGCTGTCTTCAGCAGGTAAGATAGTCATTGCTCATGACTATTCCACACAAGCCCACTTTAAACATTCTGAACTATCCCTTTAAAGAGCAAAAACAAAGATATTGTGCACTTTTAAATAACAGCCATACTCTGATATTGTGAAGGCGTATATTTCCTAATATTTAGTTGTGCATCTGTGACTTCTATAACTTATATAAACCCTATCTAACCTGAGGAGACAATCTGTCCTACTGTTGTCAAAGTTCTTATACTGACTCTTTAGTACTTACATAGTTTATTTTATAACTTTTTTATAAAACGTGCTGTGTTTTGGGGTCACAGTTTTATTTGAATTGACCAATACTCTTTTTAAGGTAAATGGAAAGCTTTTCTACTGTATGTATGGTTGTGCATTTGTATCTGCTTTTCTGTATGCATCAATAAAGTCACACTGACATGAATTTACACACATAATGTTCTATTGAAATTACACTATTTATTTTTATTTGACTTCATCTGGAGGTTTTTCCTTTAATTGCCTCTGTATAAATAAATAAATAATCCATGTCCAGCTCTGATGTCAAAGATTCAGCAGGTCAAGTGTCGCTGCACTTCGTTACGCTAAAATGTGTTTCTGAAGCTTTGACGGTTGCTGATATTCTGCTGTACCGAGATTCAGCATGTGCCTCTTTCTATCGTGCAATACCGTAGGAAATATTTAGAATTTGATGATATCATATCAAGGCTTTTTCTTTGTCTGTTACAAATATCTCATGTGTGAGTGAACTATTTTTGAGCTAATAAATACAATGCATCACATTATTTTTTTCTTGCTTGCTTTCGAGTCGTTGCTCAGACGCCAATAAATTGATGGCGTCCCAATTTTAAAGTTTTACCAAGATGTGAAAAATAAAAAATAAAAATACAGTATTGACTCTCAGCATCTTCTTCTTATGTTCCCCCTATTATTTGTGATTGTAGTGTTGTTCAAAAGAATGGAGTCATTTCAACCACCATAAACACCCCTGGTGTTTCCAGCTCTCATTAATGCTGCAGAAAAGCAGCAAACAAAGCAACTTTTCGATTTGTTTCTGCTTGAAGTAAGCCTTCCGTGTTTTAATTGTCAGTCTTCACGGAGCTTAGCGTGACACTGTATTGTAAGGAGTTATATATTTATTTGTTTGCTGAGAACAGAGGTGTTTTTGACATGCAAAGCTGCAGAAGCTGTGGAAAACAAAGGCAGCAAAAAGGTAAACCGCTAAGAAATAAAAACAAAAGGGGGGAACAAACCTGGCACAAAAAGAGGTATGTTGCTCTTTTAGTTAGCCATGACCAACAGCGGTGACAGATATAGCAGCTGTTGTTATGGCAACCCAGACATGTCTGTATCAAGGAAGATAGCATCAAATCAGAGTTAAGGCAAATTAATTTAGGGTTAGCGTTTATTCTGTACAAAATGCCAAGATGGCATTGGGAAATGCAGTTTTGCTCCAAGAAGTTTCAAGGATTGAAGAGCACAAACCACTGTTCAAATGTCTCAGTGGCATCAATCAAGTTCAACCAAATTGGTTATTGACTGCCCAACCCAATCTATGAACCATCCAACAATATAGCAGTGTGGCTTTTAGATACACTGTGAAAGCTATTACCTTTCCTCTCCCTCTGTCCTGCTCCACTGTGTCGCTCCTCATTTTCCATGCTGTCGTTACAATGTGCCTCCCTCTGGATACAACCCAGTAACGTGGCCCACATTTGGCTAAATCATGTTTCAGTTAAAGGCCCCAACTGCCTCAGTGCTCAGGTAAGCATTTTAAGACACATAAAGCCAAAAGGTTGACAAGAAAAGGCTCTAAATTCAGAGGTTTTATTAGTTTCACATAAATAGGTCATAAATAACACCAACGACAGAAGGGAATGAGCAGGTAAGCCTGGTTGGACCTACAGCAATCCTTTTTGTTTGCTTTGATGATTTGTCCAAAGAAATACCAAAATGAAATAAAGAAATAAAAATTGAAGGTATTAGTTTTTTTACATGATTAAATAATACCTTATCTCATTATTCATGCTATTTGTGGTCAACAATGCTCTAATATTCATGAAGGGTCTTTGTCTCCCCCTAGTGTAAAGCGTAGCACGTCATCAAACAACATGCAATCAGCTTGTAACACCAAGCTTTCTGTTGAGTAACACACACATAAGATCAAACTGAGTAAACAAGCTGTTAAAGGGGGAAAAATCTGTGATGTGCAAACTGGTAACGATTCCACTTTTTTTTTCTTTTTTAAACTCACACTGATGTACTTCATGTATCTGTTTTGAGGCTGCAGCCCAAAGATCATGCAGCACACTGCTCAATACCAGACATCACAGACACACGCAAACACAGCCCATCGATCGCTGATCAATAATCGCTTTGCTGGATCTGTTAAGCTATAAATTGCTTTGATAGATGAAAACATAATGAGTGAGCAAAGTGAATGATTCCTATGTTTTGCTTTGCTGCTGCAAAAACCAGCACTCCCATTTCTCTCTTTTCCTGCCAAAAGTCCACAGTGTGGTACTCTTTAAAAATGATTTACAAAGCTTTGCACCACGCTAAGCTGGATGAAATAGGGGGAGAAAAAGTGTTTCTACTGTATTTCTTGTGCCCTGCATTTTTTTTCTTTTCACAAGTGAATACACACAAACACATGCATTTAAAACAGGATCTCAGACATTGAATAATTTCTTCCAAGAAAGCCTTTTTCCTCAGACAGCCACGAACACCCACTCATAATTATAAATCTTCACACATTTGATGCTATGTAATCTAGATAGGACAGGGCTGTTTCCCTGCAAAATAAATAAATAAAATCATTAAATCAAATTTAGACTTGATTATACACTTCAACCTTAATGGTGTGTATTTTTAGACTGTTAAATATCTCATTTTTAGTCAACATAGACAAGAAAACTGAAACTCAAAACCTCAAAGAATAAAAAAAAAGCCAGACGGTCTTCCTTCTGGTCAGGCTGTGTTTTTAATAAATCAGCAATAATTAGACTCACCTTTAAAAAAGACAAACAAATGATGCGATAGAGGGAAAGAAACATGGCTAATTTAAAAGGTAAGCCAATTTAGAGCAGGAACAGATCATTGCACAGAGCTGCCTCATGTTGATTAAGGTCTCTGCAGAAACAACACGTTAAGCAGCCATAAGTGAATCAGCATGTGTTTACTGTATAAAATAGAGCTTTTTGCACCCATGAAATACATTACTCATCAGATTTCAAATGATAGTATGACAATTTGGAAAATAAATGAGTGAGATGATACATAAAGGTTTATGAACCACAAAGCTCTGTCTGCATGTTGTGTTTTGCTTTTATTTGTTTTGGACACTGTTTTTCTTTCATATGTATGGTTTTGTGTAAAGTTTTGGTTTTGTTCTTTTTTTTTTTTTCCTTAGTTTTGTTTTTTATTGCCAACCTCTCCTGTGACCTAAACATTGTTATCTACCAGCACTCCTGCTCTTGTTATTGTGACAATTCTATAAGCGTGATTACCCTGGATATTCTTTGTTCACTGCTAATTTGCTGTGTGTGCTTTTCTGTAGTTCAAGAATTATGAAATTAAAGTTCCTGATTTTCGAAGCTCACCAGGTGCCATGAGTCGAAAACAAGTAGACACAAAAAACTAAGGTTGTAGACTTTGTACCTTCAGAAACTACATGATTGTGCAACTTGTTCCATTAGATTCAAATGTTTTGTGTCATCAGATTTGCCAACAAACACAATTCAGAGAACCAACAATAGACCGTTGTTTGTGTTTGGTAAAGTTTGTTTTTTTAATAACCAAATTCTTATTTCTAAGATGAATAACTTCTAACCAAAGCATCACATCATTGTAAAAGCACAAATATCACCTCTCCTCAACAGCCGAAGAAGTAAACAAAAACTATTTTACAGACTCATTTTAAGTTAAAATACATATTTTTAGGAGCCATAAAGAAAGTAAAAGTACAGAGCAAAACATTTTCTAACAGTAATAAAGATGTTTATTTCATAAATATGTAATTTGGTTGAAGTGAAAACACAGAAAAGACCACTGATATTATTGAACATTTTGCTGAATGTAATGTGAAGATGGTTTCTAAAACTTTTATTTATTTAGTTGTTTTTTTTGTTGAGTTTACTTCTTTATTTTCATTCACTTGAAAACAATAAATAAACACTAAACTGCTTTACTCTGTCACATTCGGGTTTTTTAGCCACCAAACTTAACTTTCATAAATATATTTTAATTTTGCTTTTTACAGTTTGTCACAACCATGATGACCTATCTTTTAATAAAACACTTAGGGTTGGGGCCAACTGTTCCGTCTAACATAATTAACTGAAGCCTTTGAATCATTCTTCTGTTCCAAAATGGAAAGAAAATCAAACTCTCACTACAAGGTCCCACTGAGACACAGCTTAAGTGCATCAGTCAAAAAATATTTGATCTCAGTGTTTGCTTTTGAAAAGGATGCTCTGTCAGCAGGTGCACCATACTACGTAACTTGTCACAGCTGGCAGCATCACTTCACTATTATCTAGTCGATATTAGATCAGAGATTTACCTCGCACCCCTGACTGGCACATTTTTCAAAGTCAGTTCTTATTATAAAAACAGACATGTGCTGGCACAACACATCCTTCAAGCACACAAAGGATCTTTATCAGCTGTTAAATTTTACCCTGAACAACTCTGAAACCCTCCAGAGAATATTTATTCTTAAGTTTAGCATAACCAAAGTTTGAGCAATGTATACACCCCCTACAAATGAATTCAGGGCCCATGCATAATTAAATACTTCTCGCTATTATAGAAATATTATCATACCCTTGTGGTCGCATTAGTATAAAGAGCAGGAAACAGGTTAAAGTGCTTGACAAACACAAAGCTGCTCCAGACTACTGAGTAGGAAGCCAAATCTCCACAGGAATATTAATCTAGTGTCACGAAGTCCTGCATTAGACTGATACTAAAAAGATAGATAGCACATCCAAATCCCCCAGCTGTTTAAAGCAGAATTAATGAATTAAACAAGAACCCACTCACTGTATTCCTCAACCTGTCCTCTCCCCCATCCATCTCTCTTATCCATTTTCCCATCCCTCATTTCATTCACCCGCATTTCAAACGAGAGGCATCTTTGATTAGCAAGACAAAGAGGATGCCTTAAATAAAAAGACCATTTACAAGTCAGACTCTGAAACGACACGCGCTGACTGTGGCCCTGCTCTCTCTAATTCGCGATGAGAGGACAGAGCTGGCCCGTAGCACAATGACGCAGCAGCTCTATTGTTAGTAAAATGAACACCTGGCTGCCAGAGAAGTGCTAAATCACTGCTGTGTGTTCAATCACACCTGAGGCTCGCCACACAAACTGGCACAAAGCAGAACATTACATTGCAGGCTGCCTGAATATAAAATGCATCTGCACCCTGAAACTCACTTGTTTCTGTAATCCACCAACAAATAGTGCATCAGTTTAATTTAGTATGTGCTTACACTGTCTGTCATTATATAAATAGATGTATTTATTTATGTTTTTTTAAGTCAAAATACTGAGAAAGAAACATTAATAAACCTGGTAATAAAAACCTAAAGGGCAGGTGATTAAAGATGAGGATTTCCAGCAGTTTGTAACTGTGTTATTTACACAAACATTAATCAGGGGAGAAAGAGAAGGTTTTGAAGGATAACCAGATCACTGATAAGCCATCTGCTTTATTACCTTCATGTTGCAAGAAGCAGCAGTTGACTGATGCCCCGTTGACACTGCTAGTCAGAAAAAGCCCCATCATGTCTGATAAATGAGATCTTCTTCCATGCACACACACACACACCTGCACACACACTTGCACATAGGAGGAAAATCATTTTAAAAAGTTACAAATTCTTCTTTTAAAAGAGCAGATACTGTTTTTGTTTAAATCACAATCAACGAAGCTTTCTTTAGAAAAATCCTCTGCAAGAGGATCAAATTTTGTTTAATCATTTCCTGCGTGATAAAGATAGTGAGTTAACAGCAAATCTCACCGCTTGAGTAGTTACTAAAGAAAAGTTCACTATAAAAAAAAAAAGTTCACTTCTATTTCTGCATTGAGTACAAAGCTTTAAAAGCCAACAGCTTGGAATCTGGAAAGATATAATAGAAAGTCATATCCATGAGATAATGAAACTTTGACATTTTATTTGAACAAAAAAAAAAAAAAAGAAAAAGAAACGACTGAAAATAACTAAATAAAACTTGAATGAAACTCATTTAAAACTTTGATACACTTTATCATGGTATTTTAAAAGACACTGACAGATTTGTTTTAAAGACACAATTGAAGCCAATAAATGTACAAATCTACCTGATGAATATTTCTATTTGTAGACTCCAAATTTTATTTTGTAGATTGTCTTATAAAGCCAGTAACAATAAATACATATGTCATCCTTTATGCTGGAGAAATGACCTTGATTCAGTATATTTTTATCTCTCTATATAATATAATGGCTGTCTATAGCTTTTTGTCCTCTTTATGTTAAAACCAATATAAAACAGTAATTATTGTTATTTTGTCCATTTTTAACTTAAATTAACAGATTACATACATTTTTTGTAGTTTTATATTTCCAACCAAATCTGTTTTAGCTCACAAAAATAAAATGGACTTTTATTATTTACAAGTTAGATTAAAGCCTTCAAGTCATAAATGTAATCCAGGTTGTTGCTTCAGTAAAGAAAACAGAACAGCTCACAGTTTAAATGTCTGCAGGTTATCATGATCACCAGGCATTTTGTGTTTTTACTGATGTTGTCAAAGTCTAAAAGTTCCAGCTGCTGCCATTGCGAAGGCACTCACAGGGATAAAAAAGAAGCTGCCAAAAATGTTACCAGATGGCCTAAAGAAACGCAGCAGTTAATCAAGAATAAAAATGGGAAAAAAAGGGAATTATGTTGGGTTGGAGTTGGAGAATCTACTCTTTGGAATTAGCAGGTATTGTGGAATATTTGATATTTATCAAGTTTCTACACCTCAGACAAGCTGAAAGTCCTTCAATAGATTGAAAGCCTTCAACCAAATGTTCTGAACAGACCAGGGGCGTTCTGAAGTTCTATGTGCACACTAAGATGCACTTAAACACTTTAACAACACTGTACGTTAGATCAATTAATTACACTTGTCCAGAAAAGGTGAGTGTCAACTGTTTGCATCACAATGAACCTGTTCTGTTATATAATTTGCAGGTGCATGAACATGATTGTTTGAAACTCGAAACACTTCAAGCAATAAGAATATACAAAGCTTATAATTGTTAAAAAATGGTACCTTCTTGACACCAATTGTCCATTGCTTTAAAATTATGGTTCTACTGATGTTGCCTTTAGGATGAGGTTTCTGGCATTCATTGGCTTGATTTTTGGTCACATAAATCTTTAGCAATGCCAGTGATTCTTGCAATCAGATATTTGACCAACCCACCAATAGTTTACAATATTAACTTAAAATTTTACATATTGTTTGAAAGAGTTGAGTTTTCAGCTGAAACACTCACCTGTTTACGTATATTCAGTATGACTTACCTTTAATCTGATCCTAGCTAGGACCAGTAGGCAAGTGTAATAGATTTACTGGAAATTGGATTATTCAAGACAATCAATAAGGTTGTGGATCAAGATGTAAAGTAAAGCTATTATTTTGAAGACAAACATGATATAAAGGCTTGACTTTTGCCAAAATTCAGATAACTGTGGAAGATATGCAATATGGGGTAATAATGTGCTTAGCTAAAACCAACAGAAAGACAAGTTTAAAATTCAAGAGACCTTCAAACCAAGTCCCTGACAGCATTTTGCCAGGTGTGTCGTTTTTAAACAAAAAAGAGTGTCAGTTTCAAGAAAATCCCTTAGATGAGCTGAAGTGATCATGAAGAATAAGTAAAACAGAAAGGAGCAGACGTTGGCAACAGTCGTTTTGAAACCACAATAGTATATTGTCCAGTATTTCTATTTTCAGCCGAAAAGATTAAATTTACTCACCCCCTAGTGAATTTGACCTCCACTGCACCATAAAAATCGCTTAACTAAGTGAATTTGATCTAGGGTTGAACTGGATCGGAACAACATACTGTGCAACAGTGCTAACCTGCACAGACAAGACATGGTAGATTAAAACTAAAATAGATGGAAAGAAGCTTTCCTGATAAGACAAGAGTAGGCAAATTGCTTTTCAGACACTATTCCAAACCAATTAACCTTGGGACACTTCAATGCAAATAGGAATTTTGCACTTCCACTGCAAAGTGAGGATGACGTGATAGCCAAGTGTGAGGGTTAACAAAAGCATTATTGAGATTAATTTCCATGTAAGATCACATGTCCAAAGTTAAAGTCTTAGATCAGAATAAACACAAACAAGCGGTTTAGTTATCCACATTATACTTTTTTATTTGGTGTTTAAATATTTGACCACTACAATAATACTTATTTATCTGCTCTTAAAAAATATTTTACACTTTATAAATCTAAAAATGATTCAGTTACATTTATACAAATGTTTTAATTAGCTCCAAACATAAAATGTAAAATATTCTTTACCATATTTCCATTAATAGCCCCCTCTTGGAGTTTACACCTCCTCAGAGATCTTAAGATTAACAGCAAGCTCTGAAGGTGAGATAACTGATTTAACCTATGTGATTAACACATTTGGATCATGGCTATGAACCATCTATGTGCTATGTGAAAACATAAGCTCAAGAACTGGTTAGCTTGCTGAGAAATGTTCAGCAGAGACAGAAACTCATGTTGCTGAAGGTCTAAATGTGAGTTAAATATTGCCCTCCTCTCTCTCTCTGCCTCTTCACTCTGCTTCCATCATCTCTCTGCTGACAAATAAAAGCCACACGAGCACATAAAATCTTTAAAAGAAAAACAAACAAAACAAAAAAATCAATTATTGACCTGCAACCTTGCAGTCTTTAGGTGGCAATCCTTTAATCAACAAAGTTTTAACTTTTGTTTATACTGCAGTGGATCAGTGCGTGACAGATGATGTTAGATGACATT
This sequence comes from Cynodonichthys magdalenae, assembly GCA_031762555.1. Taxonomy (NCBI): domain Eukaryota; kingdom Metazoa; phylum Chordata; class Actinopteri; order Cyprinodontiformes; family Rivulidae; genus Cynodonichthys; species Cynodonichthys magdalenae. Next base: position 13,429,949 of record JARVJO010000330.1, read on the forward strand.
TTGACAGATTAAAACAGACAGTTTTTGGTGTGTTAATATAACTAGTCTTTGAATGCAAAATAAAAAGTCAGACAGTGTGCACTCTGATATAGCTTGTGAAACATTTTAGAATAGGTCCTGGGTTGTTAGGGTTAGGGTTAGGGTTAACCCTTTAGTTAAACATATTTCATACATTCAGTAATAACCAACGAAGGTGAAATTAAAACAAACAGTTTGGATGTCTTTTTCAATGTAACAACATTCTGTCTTTTTTTTATCATTTTGCATGCCATCATTTGATAAGACAGAAAAATAAAAAAAAGGAAAGGATGCGTTGGATTTACTTATGTTGTGTCAACTGAGTTGAGTAAATGTAAAGAAATGTTCACATGTATTTTTAAAGTTAATGTAAAAATTGCTTTACATTTAACCAACCAAGTTGAGTGAAACCAGTTGACGTCACTTAAATCCAACACATCCGTTCTTTGATTGTATATTTTCTGGTAAACGCAAAAGGCTCTATCCTGGCACAACTTTCTTGGAATGAGTCACGGTGCAGCTACATGCTAGTATCATGCCACATTAGCGATTATGTAGGAGACCACCTGTGTTTTATTTGAAATAGCTCATTTTACTAAGGTGCTTCTTTCTGGTTCTTTGAATATCAGTGATTTCACAAGAAGAAAACTATTTTTCTGGAATTACAAATTTTTCCCTTGGAATTGTGTTGGAGCTGCAAAAACGCTGACTCGCCTTGCTGAGAATACGGCCTCCATCAGAGGCTGTGGTCTGCCACTCTGTAAGCTGCATCGTGTCAACAGAGGTGACATGCAAGTTCAAGACTTTTGACCCAACTGTCCATCCAGGTTGGAAGTCGACACCTCAGCTTGCCCTGCTTGCTGCTCCCCCACTATCTGAAGACACGGTAAAATATATATGCTTCCTATCTGGCGTCAGCTGGTTCCCCAACCTCCAGCAGCTCCATTCATGCGCTCAGACACGTGCTCATAACTTTAGTATCTATAGCTCTCCCATCTTATCTTATAAAACTCTACTCCTACTTGTCTGTGCCTCTCCATCTTTTCTTTCCTACTACAGATGCACGCAAATAAATCTACATACTTACAGTGTTAAACACACACATTTTCATAGCTTAAATACACACACATATTTTGTAAACACATACATATACAGAAACACTCTGGGTTTAAAGTGATTTTTTCTTGCTTGCTTAAAGATAATTTTGATTTAGTTGTTGACTATTTAGTTTCAAGTTAATCACCTGTCTTAAAAGCATGTAA
>JARVJO010000330.1:13455745-13467009 GCA_031762555.1 Cynodonichthys magdalenae
CCATTTAGACGCGCGTCTAGTTTTGTTCTGGTCTGAACGTCTCTGAATGCAGCGCAGCCAACTTGAGGCGTCAGGCGTGTTTTAGCTGCTCAGACCGCGTTTGGTGTGAACGCAGCTTTAGTCCCATTTTATTTTTCATCTACATGCTTCACTTAGGCCCCATTTTTAGAAAATGTAAGATATTTCATTCCTATGTAGTTGGCACTCTACAGTTGAAGCACAATCAGCCATTTTTCACTAAAACACTGTTAGATTGCCTCGACACACTTCAAAAGTTGTAAACTTAAATTTCAAAAAGAAGAAAACTGGTGATATTTTTTTCTAGTGGAAATCAAATAGCCTCTCCTACAGATCTGAGTAGCTTAGAGTCTTTTGTAAAATGGAACATGAAAAAAAAATGGAGTAAATATTTGAATTAAATTGTAACCTTTAAAAACAAATTAGATCTGCAGAAAGAGATTCTTTTTAAATTGAGACTGTTATAAAAAGTGAGATTGTGTCATACTTAAAAGTAAAAACTCATCAATGTTGTTGCAGAAAATATCTTATTTGTGGATAATAACAAATCAATTTAATGACAAGTCATTTCAGTTCAAAAACTTGCTGCCCACATAAAAGGTCATGACTTCTTTGCATTTTTTGCCACCGGCCTGATTTTGAATTTTACCTTCCACCGACCAGTCGTTCCTTCAGCCTGTCATAATTCTCAGCTTTCTATGCTCATTTCTTCTGACGTTACTGTAAGCTCGGATTGCCACATCTATCACAGCTGCCCTCCTCTGCTCCTTGTCAACCACCATTGTGTCTGGTTGTTTAGCCAGCAGCTACTTGTCAGTCTGAAACTTGAAGTCCTGTAGGATTTATGCTCTGTTGTACTCAGCCAATTTGTGGTGTGTCCTATCGGGACCTGGGGACTTCTAAGCCACACTCGGCTTGCATATTCCTACACACCGTTAAAACCACTTGGTTATGCCTGTCCTTGCTTTCATCTCAAACTCTCACTCCATGTGTTGGAACAGTCCCAGGGGCAACTTTGCACAGCCTGCATCTTTGATAATGTCTGCTGTGGTAGACCTCACCTCTGTGATTTGGGGCTTTGACGCTTTTTATGTTGCTGTGATGATTAAAAAAAAAAGTCTTTGAGTAGTTCTTCAAGTTTGTCTTTTCTATCTAGTGGTAACATTTCTCAAACAGCACTTGTTGCATTTTAAATCCAAGTGAAACTGTTAGAATTGCTTATTCTGTGACAAATTTCAGAAAAAGGAGAAATTCAAATCTAATTTAATTTAGCAAATAGCTGCCATCTTCTTTTGATTTGATACAAAATGCTGTCTTGGGCATTTTAATTTTCAAAACATATTGAAATAATTCAGAGAAAACATTTAATATGCTTTTGAATATTTTCTAAAAATGTGCATCATTTAGGAGTCAGCTGATAATGCAGGCTTTTGGTCCTTTTAGCAAAAAACATTTTATCACCGATGTTTGTTTGGATTATACGGAAGCTTGCCACTCTATCCTGTGTGTCCACAATGTTGCTGTGCTACAAAGTCACAGTTAGCTGAAATTCATTTAAACAATGTGAAAAGTCTCTAGATTTTATTTTACAGAAGTGCTAAAATATTTGCAAACTAACAGCTGAACTTTTTAGTGTATCGAAAGTTTAGCCTCAAACTATTTAAAATTGGTTTATTTATGTGCTGAAGTTGATATTCATATATTGATACAAACATAATACACCACTTCTGTAATTTTGGTATTTATCTGCCAATTTTTAATGCAAACAGCCTTCTTGTTTCCCTTCACCGCTGAATCCACCTACATCAGGTTATTGTTGGGATAAAGGCCGGATTATAAACTGCCTGATTTGACTGTGAATTAAGTCGAGACGTGGATCAAACAGCAAAAGCCCCACTTTATTTACTTTTCTCATTCTATAGACAAGACAGCCGCCGCAGACAGACATGGTGAGACCTAAAGAAGCACCTGATTTATCAGAGGCTTATGAGCCTCTGCTGAGCAGACAAGGTGTATCAGGAAAAAGCAGAGACAGAGCTGCTGTGCATGCTGATTTGCTTGTTCACACACCTGCATTCATTGCTGCCTGTGCGTCTTTGTGTATCATGGTGTGCAATGCAAAAATGGCAAGGGATTTGTGTGTAGGGGTGTGTGTGTGTGTGTGTGTGTACTATGCACAAGAGACAAAACCAGTTGTTTGGTTAGAGAATCTCCAGAACCTAATGAGGTCGATGGAGGCTTGTTACCAGCCTTCCTTTCCTCTCCTTTCCGTGGGTGGATAGACTATCATTTTCACTTACATAGCTTGATTTGAGTTATTAATGGATTAAATCACTGCCCTTTAATTTTAATGAGTCAACAAGACTCAAGAATGAGTAGAATTTCACACCCTTAAATTTATTGGAGTTTTGTTCCTGATTAAACTGTGTTTTGAACCAATTTTTCATTAAATAAAAGTTAATATCAGGCTTTTTTTTGTCAGAGGAGAAGTTCCATGCAAGTGTCAAAATACTTCTCTATTACTCTTGAGATGGATTGGTGAGACGCATGATGACTTTGTAACAAATTTTGACAAAATTTGTTGTGCAAATATTTTGAATATGTCTAAAATTCAATCTACAGAACTGAATACTTCTACGAATCATACAATGATCTTCCACCTCAGGTTAAGACACATTTCATTTCCATACCCCCATAATAGTCTACTGCTCTGAACAACCACTTGTTTTAGGTGATTTGTGGAAAATGATCCAGATCCTAGATTGATGATAGACATTGCTGTCATGAATGAGTTGATACCTTCTAATATGTCTTAATAAATTATGGGTCAAAGTTAAGATGTTTTTTTTTAAGGTTTTTGAGGTTGAGGGAATAGAAAGTTTGTGATGTTCTAATCTTTCAATAACCTCTACTTCTGAATCCCAAAATAAACTGCTTTGCATATTTGCTTCTTATTCCAATAAATCAGAGAGATGCTATTTGGATGCGTACTGTGCAGGAAATAGTCATTTGATTTATAATTTTAGATCCCATTTTTGTTTTAGAACAGCATCAAGTTAAAAGCTAAATAAATTGGACTGTTCTTTGTTGCTTTTAATATTTTACAAAAGAGAACTTAGATAATACACTAAATAAAACGACTCTATATTCTTCTTTTCTAAATTGTATTTATTGCATCTATGTCAGATGTGTGCTAAATAAAACTAAATGCACCTTCATGGACTTTTACCAGGAAAACTTTCAGAATAGTAAGTGCAGAGACAAGGGAGGCATAATTGCAATGGCATGATAATGACAGTAATTGCTGCACTGAATGAGCAGGTTTATTTTCAGTATAGTAAAAGTCACAGCAGCTGCCACCTACACAGCCAACCCAAAGACGGTGGCTTCACATTTACACCGACGTGCTTCTTTACTCGTTCAGAGAGAACAGCGTGCCATTTTTCCAAGAGAAGGAATCCACAAGACGGTCATTGACTTTGCCAGAATCAATCATTACTACCTGGCAACTAAAGGGAGCTCTGGCTGATAGAAAACTGATTAGGGTGAAGACTATCACGGGGTAAAATCAAACACAGTATTGACACAGTGATATCAGTTCCTGCTATGCTTCCTTTCAGCACAGGGTGAAAGTGGAAAAGAGAAAAAACAATTCATAATTGGTTGGAGGTTGTAAATATGTTAGATCCTGAACTGAATGTTAATATGAGTAAAGCAGGTGTGAATAAAAGATTAGTTTTAAAAAAAGGCAATTTCTTATGATGTAAGAAATGTAAATCCATTAATTACAGTTTAAAATGAGCCTAGTATGTTTTATAAACATATTTAGTTTAAACCATCCTTTGAAGTAAAAGCCCAGATTTTTTTGGAATTGGGTTTTATGGAAAGGTTAATATAATACATATAGATTGCTTTGAACAACCTCAGTTTAGAGAAACTGACATTAATTGTGTGTGAAGTGATGAGCTAATGGCTTGTTCAACCAAACCATGACCTAAGTGGATAGCTGCTGTCCTAAAATAACTCTAGTCTCAAAGGTTTTACAAAGCCTCACACAAATGCAGTTGAGATACTCTTTATATTGCTGTCAGCTTTGCTTTATATGGATATTTAAAAAAGCTTCTATTGTTATTTGAATGTGCAAATGGCAGCATCAGCAGCTAGCTGTAGCCTGAAACACTTGCTGTGTTTTTGTGAACTTTTTTATGTGCGTTTGAAGTATCGCATTAGAAAAGGTGGACGGAAATAACAAAATTCAAATAAACATCTTTAATTTAGCAAAAAATGTTTTTACGCTCGCTTGAGGTGGTTTTTGGATTTTCCGAAAAAGTTAATGTGCAAAATAAGTTCAGACATTGCGGACATTTACCTCACATGATTGATCAGCAGTTCCTGCTGTTAGTGTCTTCCTGGATATTCCCATAATGCAACAAGAACTGAATTTCTTTCTCTACGTCTCCAGGCAGCATGTGACATCACCAATATTAGTTGATATGACAGAACAACTGAACAACAGCAACACATTGCTAAAAACCTCTCGAAATGTGTGTTCCCTGCTAGTTTGCAACCTCTTCTTCTGGTTTATTACAGCCATGCATAACGTCATCTGACATAATTATGTTTTACATGGTTGACTTGCTACAGACCAGTAGATGAAAACACATCTAATTTGCATTTCTGTTTTTTGTGACATTTTAAAAGTTCACTCAAAATTTGCTTTACAATTGGATAGAAACTTAGCTACTCTTTGCACAAATGATTTGCAAAAAAAAAATGTCATCTGAAACTGACAGTGATAGTGTTTAAATGAGCTATCTGCAACAGGTAAGGTATTACTTGTTTCTGAACTTTACACTGAACCCCATTTCAAAAGATATGAACTATCACTTACACCTCATGATCAAGATTCTAAGGTTAGGGGTTATTAAAGAGGCCTTATTGTCAGAGTAATGCTATACAGGTTATTATGTGATTTAAAAACATTTCCATCATTAGTGCAGAACAGAATGACTTTAGTATTCTGCAGCAGCAAGACACACAATCACTATTTTTCTCAGACTTGTCTCATTTATCCTTTCCTTTAAAAAGAGTGGATTTAATAACAGTTTCAAAGGGGCTTTGAGTACTGAAGACATAGAAGGAAATGCTTGAATACAATTATTATTGCATGGCAGCCAGCATGATAAGATTACTGAAAATAATGATGGATTTATTTTCTGGTTTAAAACAGACATAGGGTTAATTGACCCAGTTAAAGGCAAAACAGGTCTTTCATGATTTATGAGGGAATTAGGGATGAATATAATTAAACTGTTTTGATACTGAGATATATTTTTAATTACTGGCTAAAGTAAAAGTTGTTTTGCTGACTGTAATTGAATAATTGCACCTTGTAATTGTTTTTTAAGTGCCCCGTCATTATAGACTAATTTGGTGGGCATTACCTTAAACCATGAAATGGAAGTTATATCAAAACAAACCCATTCAGACACATTTAAACTATATATATAACTTCTAAAACACTGAACTATTATTTTGTAAAAAGAAAAAATTATATATAAATCAGACTGATATTACACAAAAAAATGTGCCTTAATTTATTGTAACACAACCCACTTAATCCCACTTCAATCTGGTTTCTCTAACTTTTTTTGTTGAGCTCGTCAGTTTGCTAAACTGCCCATAAAAACCTTGTCATTACTGTGGAAATCTACTCAAGTCTGATAATACCTCCTGCTCCTATAGATCATTGTTGGGGTCAGCTGGGAATAAGACGGTGCAGTTAGATGTGAGAGAGCAAGAGAGAGGGATTGTGGGTAAAAAGCAGGGTCAGGCTTTTTAAGGGCTGCATCCAGGAAAGGTCAACCACTCACAATTGGGAGGTCATCTGGTTGGCTGTAGAGCCATTTAACCTGTTTAATGATGAGAGGTGGATACACTGTGGCTGTAGCTCTGTGATCCACCTGTTTAATAATGGAAAACCTCTATATGATTCAGACCATGTAGGAAGAAAAAGATTTGTCTGTAATGCTTTTTGGACGCTGACTGCACAATTTGCAGGAAAGAAAATGAACTACAATTTGAGAAGATGTCTGGGTTTCTAATGCATATGAATTATTTTGTTCAGTTAAAATAATCCCAGCTGTTGTGCTCATTTAAGCTTTTATTACAACTTCATCCTTTTTATATTCCAAGTCAATTTAACATTAGCTGGTTTTATTTTTTTCTTTTCTCCACTTCCAGTCTTGGGGCTGCATCATGTCGGACACACATCCGATGTTCAAAGAGCTTGATCTGACATTTAACATATTTTTCTACTGTTTTCTTTTTTTTTTTTTTTTGCTGAAGCACTTTTTTATTTAAAAGAAAATAATAAATCTTACATTATAATGTTAACAGTTTGCCTTAATTTGATTTAGTTTAATTATACAGATGATTGATCCCTTTTTACATCCAGTACCTATAAGGAAAATAATTAAAAGGAATGCACAACTTGTCTGCAGCCTTGCTTTAGCACCAGCTGTGCTGTTCTTTCTATATGATATGCTTCCACCTGTGCATGTGAGTAAGAGCTGCCATTTGGACTGAAGTGGACTTATTTATTATAAATAGTAAAGAGGTGAACATAGAAGTAGGTAGAAGGGATGTAAATCAGCGGCGTTGTTTATTCTGCAGGTGCACACAAGTAAATGCAACAGGAAATGGGTTATTTTTTGATGCACTCAATGTCGAGGAAAGATATAGAACTACTTGAGACAAACTTGGAGAAATAGATTTTGTCATGCAAACTTTACTTTTGCACTAGTACACAAGAAGTATGCTCTTCAGTCCACACAGTTTTTGTTTGTTTTTTTTCCAGATGTTCCTGAAAATACTTTGGTAGGTTTTATTATAAATTTCATTTTGATGGTTTTAATTGTTTATCATATGGCAAATATTTTAGTCCAAACAACACATTACTTTATATCTATGTGTGAGCTTATTTAAACATGAATTTTGTCTCAATATGAGACAGAAATTGTATTGAAATTTCTGTCATTACTTGCATTTTGGGTATCGGTGTTAAAAATATTGCATATAAATATGTTTAATATGTTATAAACTAGTTCAGATTTAAAATAATGTATCAAATTGTTTTGTATTTCTTATGTTCTTTCAAATAAACATCGTGAGGATCTAAAGTACTAAAGTACTATTGTAACTAGGCACACATAAATGTTGTTTCTAAATAATAAAGAGCAAAAATTTCTCCACTTGTAGATGTTATATGATGCCTGGAAGGAAGATTTTTCAGTGATGCTGTAACTAATCCAGTGTTTGCAGCCTGCATATATACACAATTATTTATTTGGCATTGTTTTGACTCAAAATTATGACATATCTTTGAATGAAATACAACGGCTGCAGACTTGCAGATAAGAAAAACAGCATAGTTTTCAACGTTATGTCGAAGTTACTGTGGTAGTTTGTCCAAGTGGAGGAGAACACAAAAAGTAGAAAATCCCCTAAAGTGTTGTAAGGATTTGTGTACATTTAAGATTTTAGAAACTTATCCGGAAGCACAACCTTGAAAAGATGCACGTGACAAGAGGACAATATAATTTGATATCTCTACAAGGTTAGCCTGACCTGCAGTTTCTGCAATCTCAGACATTTTGAGCCTGACTTATCAGTCTGACTTTGCAAATATTGTCCTTCAGCTTTTGTAGATTAAACACCATCTGCAAAAAAAAGAAAAAAAGAAATGTTTTTCCTCTTCAGCCACAACAAAACAGTTGCATTTATTTATTCATTAGTATTAGGACATTATAAGGTAACAGAGACAGTCTTGCATGCGATGTGGTTATGAGTAAATACTAGGAGAACTGAAGCAGGGTATGCAATGAATACATCAAATCACAAATATTCCAATTTACCCTGGTGTAACATTTAAAGTTTTAAAAACAAAACTCCTGATAGAAGAACTCCTGCGTTGCATGTAAGTAATGAACCTAACCTCATCTCCTCCTGTTTTCAAATATTGCTAACAGATATATTTTTTTTTAAATTAAGCTTTAAATTAAAGAATGTGGGGTTCTGTGGAAAGGAACAATGAATATCTTACCTGTTGTAAATAACTTGTTGATCAACCTCAAGAAATATTGATTAGTTCTCAGTGAAATGATGAGACAACAGCTGGTCTGAGAGGGGCAAACTGCTGAAGTCCTGAAACATCTTCAAGCTTGAAAGGATTTAGAGTAGTTTGTGTAAATGCTTTTTTTAAATAAATCTTACATTACTAGCATTTTTGAATTAATGAATTATTAACTTACATTTCTGTGGTTGTTTGAATGCATAATTAGCAGCTGTAGCAACTAACTGTAGCATTTTTTAGTGCAGACTGAGACACTTCAGGCAGGAAAATCACAAGGTTTCTGCTGAAATAACTATTTAAAGGTGACCTATTATGGTGTCCTTGAACACGTTAGGATACATCTGTGGGCTATACAAAACATGTTCATTTGATTTTAATCACAAAATGAAACTCAGAGAGATTTCACCTTTTCAGTTCTGCCTGTTCTGAGCTGTCTTCAGAATGAGCTGTTTATGCAAATAAGTTGCTGTTGGCAACACCCTCCCAACCTTTTGTTTACATTAGCTCTGCCCTCCCAACATAGTGTTAATGTTAAATCTTCTGATACGTGGAAATGGCGGCTACAAGCAGATGCACAATGGTACAACGGTAGTAGACCATCCACCCCCGGGCTTGGTAGGGACAGAGTGGAGCGTCCGACCAAAGTCCGATGCCTTGGTACAAGGGAGGCCAACACGTGTCCTTTGCTGAAGACAAATCGATGCCGGATTTTTTGGTGCTTTTACTTATTTCTGGAAGCAGTACAGACCCAAATTGAAGCATAAAAACATGTAAAAATGTGAATTTTGCATAATAGGTCCCCTATAATGCAATATTAAAACAAGGTAAAAAAAAAACTTTCAGTAAAATCACCAGTTTTTTTTTTCTTTTTTTTTTTAGAAAGAAGCAACATTTTGGTGGTGGCTTCAGTCAGACTATCAATGTAGTCACAAATAAGCTGTTTCTTCCATGCTATCAACAAAAGGTAAAATATCAAGAGTTCATTTCCTTTCAAATGTCTAAAATATTTCTCCAATATTTGATAGTGACATTTTTTCCAATTAGTGCATAATTTTATTTACGTGCACAACTGGTAAACAAACCAGAGATATTCATGTTGTACTGTGTAAAACTTGTTTTTTTTTTCTTTTTTTTTGGCTTTATTTGACAGTTCTACAAGCATTGCTAACAACACCCAAACAGCAAATACCCCAAAATATCCTGCTGTTGAAACAAATTCACACTTTCCACTTCACCAAAATAACTTATGCAACTGGTGCAACAATTTTCACATGATTTCATCAACAATGCTCCACTTGATTCCTTTTTTAATAATTGTATTTCTCAGGGCTACTTCACTTTCTATCAGTGGTGTTAAAGCTGCTGGATGTACCCTGGTCATTTTATGCTTATGTGTGAGAGTTTTCTTACCAGCAGCTTATTTACTGTTATCATGCATGTTTTACAGGACACACAGCAGCCTTCGAAGCTGAAAAATAAAACAGAGGACTGTAATTCTTCGAAAGGCTGTCTCAAAATGATTGGAATAAAGGAAACTACATTTTAGAGTTAAACAAGAAGAAGCGGGGGAAAAGCAGCAACTGCCAGTGTACCTGAAAAGATTAAACACCCTAATGGCTTTTAGGAATAATGGGTTTTGACATTGTTAGGTGTTACCTTTGTTTTTTGAAACCCACATTTTCTTTGTTGGAAAATCACAAAGTGGTTGTGACAGACAGAACAGAATGAAAGGTCTGTTTTGAAAGCAGGAAACAGTAGTTTAAAAAATAGTGGCAACAAATTAAATATTTAATGAAAAACTGGAACTGATGAGCGAGACAGTAAAGCTTTTAAAGAGAAGTATGAGAATCCGTTTTGCTGTTGGAGAGTAGAAATTAAATTTAATGAAATTCTGACATTTCTTTGACTAGTATGAAGCATTAGTTTGTTGTATTTTTCTCTATGACAGCTTCAGCTGACTTCAAACAACAAACAGCAGAATCAATTAGGGTAGTTGAACAAAAGAAAGAAAAATCCATATTTAGAAAAATTTGGTTCAACTTATTACAACGCATAGTGTGTAACAGAATTTGCCCAATTCTTCACCTAATTGACCTGCAGTTAACTTATTAAGAAGTAATTTCCTTCCTATTTTAAAGCCTAGACTGCTGTATTTTGATTGTAGTTGACACATTCCTGCAGCAGGAACCTGATTTTTGAGACTGAAACCAACCATCATTTAGTACTTTGCTCAAGCGTGTGTCTGTGACTGACGTACTCTGTCGCTCAAACACTCTGACAATAGCCAAGTTTAATAGCTTTGGAGCACTTAGCTCGGCGATTGTCAAGAGGATTGTGTCAACATGTTCTCAAAAAATGTTTGCGACGAGTAAAACCATTTAACAACTGACTGTGTCATTCTCACTGTTCACTCCGAGCACTGAGGCTTTTCACTGTCTTCTCCTAAGAGCTATATCCAATAATAAATAAATAAAAATAAAAAAGAAGAAAAAGAAAGGACAGGCTAAACAGATATAAACACTGAAACCTCATCCAGAGCAAAAACAATTAAACACCACAGGTTAAATTCAATATTTTGAACAGCAGCACTGTTCTCTTTGTGGAACTGCTCTGTCCTAATCTAACAAACAGTAAAAAAATACATTTTGCCCACCTTCTTGCATGCCATTTTTAAAGAATTATTTTGTGTGTGTGATGATATTCACAGTAGTTTGTCTGATTTATAGCTAGAAACTTAAAAAATGCTTTTAATAGTCAGCGCCACAGCATGGGGGGGGGTGGGGGGGGGGCAGGAGTGACACACTTTGATTGGCCACCCTGCCTGGCAATCCTCACAAGAGCTGTCAGTGGCTGGGTCTCAATTCAGGGTCTGGGTCCTCATGAGTGCGTATTTGTCGGCAGCATACGTCACTGCCCCGCGCCGAGGACTGTCCCAATTTGAAGGCTCCTCATCATGCGGCCTTCAAACTCTCGAAATCCAAGGATGCATCTGTGTATCCTCACCGGCCGAGGATATCCCAGGATTCATTGCGCTGGCAGCAAAATAAACAGAGAAACAAAGACGGTGGAGTTTTTATTTTTTTAACAAGTCGGCGTAGTTTGGAAATTCACC
>JARVJO010000330.1:13498886-13518621 GCA_031762555.1 Cynodonichthys magdalenae
GTCTGACGTAATTACTGGGTGATTCGCATCAAGCTAGTTGATGGAAACACGTCTTGAGTCGCATTTATTATTCATTTTCTTTTTGCGAAATTTTAAAAATTCGCTCTAAATTCGAATTAAATTGGATGGAAACACGGCTACTGACTACTGAAAACCCACAGAGACGGGGGACGTTATGGCTTGTTCAAGTTGTCCAGCTCACATTTTTGATAATCATTTTTGATGTATTGTTCAACCCTTTTATCCAGCAAACAAAAGTAAAGTGAACTCGGACATAAGTACAGACTGAAATGAATTCTACTGAAAACCTTGAAAATCAGCGGATTTAATGTAATACTCAAAACAAGTGAGCAATCTGCAAAATAAATGTGACAACCTTTTTTTTTTTTCGTAGAAACAATCCAATCAAAGATTCTAAGACACTAAGTAAAATACGTTGTGTGATATTAAAGGTGTTGCTTGGATTAAACTTTAGATTCCAATGAGTTGTTCTCCCAGGTGATGATTATTTTCTGTCTCCTGCTGAATAGAAGCAGAGAAATGTGCATCTATCGCTAAAGAAATAGAAAGCGGTTCTGTGATCTGTAAATTGTCTGAAAAAAGTGTGTGTGTGTATGTGAATGACCTCCAAATGAGAGGAGTGTAGAAAGTGAAGACTGTTTGGATGAATATCAAGCAATCAAAACCAAATAGCAGACCCTGGTTCAAGCCAAACAAGTGCTCTCCTCTTTAGAACGATGCAGTCAGTTTTTCCTTCACTCTGTGCTCGTCTCCACAGCTACTCGTGACGCGACTCTCTGCGTGATCGCCAATCCAGCCTTTGTGGTGTACTCCTCCATCGTGTCCTTCTACGTGCCCTTCATCATCACTCTGCTGGTTTATGTGCAAATTTATGTGGTCCTGAGGAAGCGCAGGAAACGTGTAAACACAAAACCAAAGCAGCGAGTTTGTCAGGCTGTTGACACCGATGTAGCCACTTCACTAAAGGTTAGCAGCTGCTGAAATATGGCTCCTTTTTACAGCCACACTTTTATAGTGTCAATATGAAATGAAGTTTCCTGCCTTTTCTATCAAACCTCTAAGCTTTATATTTTGATTCTATTTTCTATTTGATTATATTAGAACATTTTGTTACCTAAATAGTTTTAGATCAGGTATTGTTTTGGAGAATGCGTTGTGAAACATACCAACACATTAAATGAACACTTTGAAGATGTTATGACTGACTTTTATTTTCTCCTAAACACAGTACATGACATCCAAGAACAAAAACAGAAAGAACATTTGACTGTGATATTTTATATGCTTTGACAGCTTTTCATATTCATAAAATTATTACCTTCCTAAAATGTCCTATTTTTAGTGTCAGGATTTATCATTTTAACTTGTTTTTTATTAGTCCTTAAATGAGCTTTTGCTTTTGAGTTGATTGAATTTCATCATAAAGGTAAATTTGATGGGTTCTGGATGGAAGGCCAAGTAGTATTTCTGATTCAAATGACTTATATTCATGAGTCACCACATGCTGTGGATTCAGACATTTAATGGATGGATATTGACAAACTGATGTTTTAATTAAAAAAAAGTAGAACACACTGTATTTCAGTTTTTATGTTGTAATTATTGGACATGTTCTGTTGACAGCTCATTACTTTACACAATAAAATGATTTGTTTTTGAATAAAATACCAACTGGTTGAATAAGAGGTTTTTTAAGCTTTTAAGTTTTTGTTTTTTTTCTCCTGACCTCAGAGGGAGTCAGATCTATGAATCTGTTTCTAGGCTGTCTTTTGTCTGGTGCTTTGAAACTGTCCCCTCTCCCCACCTGACACGGCTGTTTTTCCATTTCAGGACAAGTGCACTCATCCAGAGGATGTGAGGTTGTGCACCATGATTGTTAAATCTAACGGAAGTTTACCAGTCAATAAGAAGAAAGTGGTGCGTATTCTTTTTTTATATAGTACCAGCTTCCTTTTATATTTGAATTTCTTTCAGAAAAAGCAACTGAAACTGTGGTTTTCTGCTAAACTAAACATAAATGTGTACTAAGGCTGTCAGAATACTCAAACTTTAAGTAGATAGAAGTTTGTTTTTTCTTTTGGCTAAAATGTCTGTTTATTGCAACAACTCATTGGTCGTGAAGTTATTCTAAAATAAATAAGTGGGATCTGTTACCTTGTTGAGCTGCAGACATATTGTTTCTAAGAATCTATTGCATTTGAATTATAAAGTGGAAACCATCTCTCCTTTAAACACCTTTTTAGTTGTTTTGAAATGTATTTGCATTTAGATTTTTCTGTCAAATCAGCAAACTAGTGTCCCCTGTTAATATCAGAGGACGGGGCAGGCAGAGTGAAACACTCCATTAATTTGTAGTGTTTATGCCACACGTATAGATGAGTGTATCTGCCTCATTAAAAACAAGTTCACCTGTGGATTCTACACGTTAAAGCCTTTAGAGACTCAATTGTGTCTTGGTATGGGTGAGTTGTAGGCTTGTTTAAGTCACAAGTATTTTTTAAATAACTGACAAGTATAAAGACAGAAAAAGAAAGACACACTAAGCTACTTGGTGTTCAGACAGCAGAACACTCCATGTTGTTATTGGCTCAAGACACACATGCAGACACAAAGATACTCACATGATTTTTCCAATATATTCAATAACCAAAAAGGCAGAAAACGGAAAGGAGTACTGCTAGTGTGCACTCACCAAAAAGCAGGCGCAGAATGCAATTAAATGGTCAAAGTTCTGAGTCCTTTTAAAATGTAGAACAATAGAAGAATATTAGGTTTGATGTTGATGACAGCATCTCAGATAGCTGATAATGAGGGGGAGCAGTGGAGCATCTGTGTGTCTGCAAAGTGGCTGTTCAAAAGTTGTGGGACAATTGAAGCAGATGAAAACTCTGGAAACTCTGCTGTGGAAACATGAGTGGATGATGGGTAACTGATGTGCTTGTAGCTATTGAAGCAGGGCCAGTGGTGCTTCTGTGAGAGCTGATTGCAACAAATGGTGCAAAACTTTGAGGAGGTTTTATTCAAGTTGTCTCAAGTTTGTGTTCAGTCGATGTGGAGCAGACAAGGAACCAAGAATCATCAAGAATCCATTTTAGATGGCACTCATCAGCCAGGGTTAGGGCTTTGACCAGTTGGCTCTTTGATATCAGATATCAGTAAGCTCGCACTACTGTTTTTAATGTCTCACACAACAGGGGTACTCTTCTGTAGCCCAAATAAAGCATAACCATCTGAATCACCGCTGATCCTGTCCTTGTTCAGATATTTATCAAAGATGTGGCCACCGAGGGGGAAGATATGGAGCTGGATGAGCTGAACAACAGTGGCAACAGCCACAAGCAGAGGCAGCAGACACAGAGTGTTCTCGGAGACACTCCAGCCACCAGCCACCAGCAGCTAATGCCTGACAAGGCCAACGCTAGTCCCTCGTCCACACCTCCCACACCCCCCGAGGAGAGCCACAAAGCAGAGAAGAACGGCGAGCCCAAGGAGGTCCTGTCTGAGCCAGCACCCATTGTAGCCAAATCCTTCCAGACACAGGCCTTACCTAATGGCAAGACTCAGACTTCTGTCAAAAGCATGAGTAAGAGGAAGATCTCCCAACAGAAGGAGAAGAAAGCCACTCAGATGTTAGCCATCGTTCTTGGTATGTTGCATCTTACTTCTATTTCTTTCAAACTTCCCATTTTGTACAAACTTTCCTCATCTTGTGAAAAGTCCTGCTGTGTTTTTGGCTTTGAGCATATGTAACATCAGGCAATTATCCCAGCATCAAACCAAAAGGGAACAAATCTCAGACTGAAGAGAACTTGATATTCGATCCTGTTTTAATTAGGAACAAGGCTTTCTGGAAATGTACATTTCTACGTTTACACATTTATCAATTAATGGGCTGCCTGTTTATGGGTTTTTTTATCTACATCTCAAATTTTGGGGAACAGCCTGAATGAGCTTAAAATGGTGATGCAAGAAACAGAAATCATTTGTAAACTCTATCTTTTGCCACAGATTGGGGTCAAATATACAATAAATGTTTTATGTTTTTACCTCTTTTGCCCCACTTAAACTTTTATTTTTTCTCCTCTTATCTCCTCAGGTGTATTCATCATATGTTGGCTGCCGTTTTTCATCACACATATCTTGAACACCCACTGCACCAAATGCAAAGTTCCTGCTGAGATGTATAATGCGTTCACCTGGCTGGGATATGTGAATAGTGCCGTAAATCCCATCATATACACAACCTTTAATATTGAGTTCAGAAAGGCATTCATTAAGATCCTGCACTGCTAAACTGCTGCATCTCTTACTGATCAAACTGAGGGAGAAGTTGGGGAATAAAAAGGGTTAGGCCATTTCTTCAGGCAAATACCTCATCCTGTTAAGGAAAATGCACCACATGGGAACATTGCGATTGGATTTTTGAATTTCAACAGAAAGCTACAAAAAATAAAATAACCTGACAGTGTCTTCTTGGAAGGCGTGTTGGCTCGGCGTGTGAGTTGTTCTGCTCTCCAGATAACTGAATGTAAAAACAAGAAAAGTCTGTAACAATGTAGAAGAAGGGGAAACAAAGAAAGGAAAAAAAAGAAACGTTCTTCAAAATCATTGTGCTTGTTTCGTATGGAGCCATCTGTGTATAACCGCACACATGCAAGTTGCAAACTGCTATTCATTGTGTGTCTACCTTATGTTTCAATGATGGAAAAAAATCTGCAAATCCTATAAAGACATAACATCAGTGTTCATTGCAGTATTACTATAAATATGTCACTCTTACTCCTGATTGGAATGTGTATTGAAGAAAAAAATGCTTTCTTTTCAATGTGACATTGCCAATATCTACATTTTTGCAATTTTCTAAATTAATCTGACATTAACATTTTATTTGCTGTAATGTACATAGTTTTGACAACATTAACTGTGATTAAATGCCTGCAAATGAAATGTGATGCATGCTACACTGCTCCTCTTGTTGACTTTTCATAAAAATATATGTTTAAAAAAAAGCAAAATACGTCCAATAAATGAAAATAAAATACATTGTTAAGTGCCACATGAACATCCCTGCTTACTGCATGTGTGCCATACATACACCTGTTACTTACCTGTCACTGATTTGCAGTAATGTTGGTGCTTAAAAGGTGACTGCATTGCTTCTGTGAAAGTTTCACAGCAAACTAATGACCTATATGAGGAGTTTGCAGCTTCCAGGTATAATCATTTGGATGTGTGTGAAACCTGAAGCTGCTCCCGGGGGCCTGTGTGAGTAGAAATGAGGTAAACTTGGCAAAGCTGAAATAAAAGCCACCGTAATAAATCTCTCTGTGTTGTTCGGAGTGACAGATATTGCAGTGGATTCAGTGCAACATTAAAGACATGATTAAACAGTTTCAAGATTCATTTAATTAACCTTACAAAGATTAAATTAAAAAACAAAAACAAAGCTGTGTGATACTAAGGCACAAACTATACAATTGCTTAAACTTGTCAAGTCAAAATCATTAACTTCTGTTGTAAATGTAGTCTGAGCTTGGGAAAAACAGCTTCTGTTCAGTATAAGTAAACAGGCTGCAGTGAAGTATATTTTGGTATATAAGACCCTGTTATACTATTTGCCATTTTTTCATATACACTCAAAAAACAGATTGTTGGATTTACATAACCAAGTTATATCAATTTCTACTCAGTTGAGTAAGTGTAAGGCAGCTTTCACATTTATTTTTAAAGAAAATGTGAAAATAAATCCAACAAATAAGTTTTTGAGTGTACGCTGGAGTACTCAGAAACACCATTATGTGTCCAAATGTGAAAAAAATAAATAAATAAAGCACATTTTGTGAAACGCCAAGTCATGTGATGGATATGACGCACATGTCATTTTTGTGATGCATTCCCTCTATTTTTTGCTGCTCGCAGTCTAAGGTGAAGTCTGGTTGGGTATTACCTACTATGTGGGGACCATTTTTGACATGCACAACTACTTGTGAGGACCAACTGGTACTTATGGGGTACAAATTCTTAGTCTGATGCTCGGCTGCTCATGAGACATAATGCATTCCAATGGTTTAATTATTACAAGTTAAGTACATTCAGTTTATTTTCACTAAAATGCTTCACACAACAAAGCAGCCAATCATTGGACGAGCCTTTACTTTGTAAATCTGGTGCTGGTCTGAAGTCTGAATAAATGGTGAGGGATGCATTAGGAAGGAAATTTGACATAAAACAGCAGCCTTACTGGATCAATCAGGGTCCAGGTTAATAAAAACCGCCTCCAGACCTATTAACCAGTTGGATGCTGATGAAATTTGGACTTGGTTAAAGATAATCTGCTGTGGCGACCCCTGATAAGGAAGACTTCAAACAACAAAGTGCCATCTTGTTTTTACAAATTGCATTTCTCTCTTCCTTTATTTTTGTAATTGAAGCCATAAACTGCAGTGCAGAGTCTCTACATCATGTTGCACAACATGCACAGGGGTTTTGTCAGTGATAAATTAAACTAAATCAACCTCCAAGGTGGAAAGTCAAGATAAAAATAATAATACACTGATGGTATGTTTAATACCTGGAGGATTGCTTTGTGGTCGAATAAGTGTTTTAAAATTTCACACGATGCTCGAATACTTTAAAAATGTATTTTAGATCTAAGAAAGGCCACTAAAGTTTTAACAACTGGAAAGCTTTTAAAGATTTTTCAGCTCTCCGGTGCTTTGGGGGTTTGCACCACTTCCTGCCCCCACATGTTTCGTCTCCACAGGTTTTAACCATATTTGTACATCCAGCTGTCAGCAGCTGTTCAGCTCCCGGGAAGTCCCGCTGTAATTAAACACTTATTAGTTGAGCAGAACGTGTTTATTGACCTTTTTATTTTAAAATTTATTCTTTAATTCATTCCTTGAAATAACAGTTGATTTCTGCACCGTCTCTATGGAGACTAGCTGAGTTTCTAAAACTGTTTTTAATCACAGTTTTTATCACTTTACATTATTTCTAGTAAGTAACTAATTTAAGAAATGTATCTACTCAGACAGTATTTACTGGACATGATTATGGATTTACCATAAATGGTCACGTTGCATGCATAACTGTTTTTGACATTATTGTTCTTTTTAATGAATATTTTGAATTTAAGCTGGATGGTTGCCAATGTAGTTTTGTTTGAAAATATTTTTTAAAAAGTCTAAATTTGACAGACATAATTAAGTCAGAAACTGTAATAAAGGTTCTGTTTGTAATTTTAACTCACTTTGTGGAACTTGTGTTTTATCAAGTGGGCCACAGCAGCCATTTAAAGCATGCAGAGAATACAAACTAAACTGATTGAAGCTGAAGTTTCTTATCTCTTAATTTCCTTGTGTTTATTGTACAACAGCAGAATGAGTAAGGAGGGTGTTTATTTTGTCTCTTTTCTTTTTTTTTCTCTTCCTTTTCTGGTTAGTTTTTGTGTCCCTTCAGGCAGTGGCTGACTGATGTGATGTTATTTGTAACACATCTTAATGGACTTGTATCATAAACACAAGGACATTTGGATTTTAGTTGCCCCTTGGCAAACATTATCAGAGAAGAAACTGCTATTGAGGAGTCATGGTTACCATTTGTTTCTTTTAAACTGATGCCAAAGACTGAAGAAGATGAGCAGTTCTGATACTGTTTGATTTTGTGGCTGATAATTTATTATAGTCTTGCCAGACCAGCAGATATAAATTTGTTTACTTTTAAAATTTATGATAGGCATTTATTATTTGTTAAGTATACGGATTTAAAGTTATCGAATTTTAAAATGTTAATTCCTTGGCTTGTAAGTTTGTCAGTTTGCTTAAATTAATCCTATAATCATATTCACCCTTAAACTTTAAGTTGGCCATAAAGCCAGGTGTTTTTTTATGTTTTAATGCTAAGTTTTTTTTTACATTTACATAACTTTCACATGAAAACCATAAAGTGTAAAGGTTTGGAATGTACTGTATGGAAATGACTTCATGTATTTACCAGTAATTCATTTTGATCAAACTTTTGAAATATGGTTCTTCCTGAAACTGCAATCATTTCTATGATATTTCGTTCTTTTTGTTCTGATTCAGCTTTTGATCATAACAAGAACAAGTCTGAACATCAGCTTGTCGATTCCCAGTGACAGACTCCCTGCAGCCCCCAGGACTCCATTTAAAGGATTACTGATATAACAAAGCTACTGATCCTTGTGTGTGATGTGTGTTACTTAATATTGCATCTCCCCGAGCAGTCATACTATCCTTAACAACGTGCCTTTGAGAAATGTCAAAGACGGTGTCAGTAACATAACTTAAGCAGTGAGCTGTGTAGGGAAAAGGCTATACAGCATAAAACATGGAGTTCTCTGAAAGACTTTGTTATGCCTGTCTTCCTTTTTTATCTCTGTATTCAGCCTCCAGTGGCTTTTTTTTCACCACCTCAGCTCACTTCATAGCTCTGCTGATAGTGATGACAGACATGTTGAAAAATAGGAAGCGGGAGAAGAGTTAAAACTTTAGTTGTGATCTTGCATTTTCCAGTTTCTAATGTCCTCTAAAATCTAATCATGTATGTTGTTTTGTGTTTTTTCTTTAGGAAATGATGTTTAAAATTTTCAGATCTAAACCTGATGAAATTCAACAATTCCAAATCTGATTTTTTCAATACTTGATTGTATTTGGTCAGATAAAAGAGCACCTAACCCTATGTGACCAAAAAGGAAGAAGCAGAAGCCAATGGTTTTTTGTCTCTCTATTTCTATTTCTTTTATTTATGCTTTAGAAGACTTTCCTAATACAGTTTTGATTGGGGAATCTGTAAAACAAAAAAAAAACATTCCACGTGAACACAACCGTTTACTATAAAACCAACATTTTCAGGTTAAGAAGATATTACCAACCTGAAACAGCTTTCATCAGCAACACTGAACTCATTTAGGACCTGCTGAAGCACTTTCTGTTTTTTTTATTTTTAACTGAAACTAAAAGTATTTTAAAGTCATACATTTAGATATAAATACATTTGACTGTCACATCACCAATCCAGTCAAAGATTTCTTCAAACTGAATCCATGCAAAGAGCTTTCTGCAACAGGTGAGACATTAGGTGTTCAAAACCTATTTACAAACCCCCTCTTCAAAAGATCTAAACTATCATTTTAATAAAAATGAATAATAACCCAATATTTTAAGTTTTTTTCACAACATTTTTTGTTTTTTATGAAAACATAATGACATTCTCTTGGGGATATTTATTTTGCATATTGGCAAAACTTAGCAGTTCTCTTGGTAACCATTATGAAATATACCCTGTTCAAGGGTATTATGTATTAAATAATTGTTTTTCAATGCTGAAATATAATAAAAAGAGGATGAATAATCCCATCTATGTCACAACTTTAAAAGTTTTAAATGAGTTATTGACCTTTCCAGCACAGCTTTATTTTACTTTTGACAAAAGAAAAAAGTGTAGGCAGAGTGGGTTGTTAAAACTCTTATTGCATTTTTCTTCCTTTTCAGAATGACAGTGATTATAGACTTTAGAAAATGTCTGTTCTGAAGCAGAAAAATACAGACTCCAAGAACATTCATGATGTCAGGGTTCAACTTAAAATAATAGGAGATCAAAAAAATTCAGACTAGAAGAGAAGTTCTTTAAAATGATAATAAGATTTACTTGAGATAATGCTACATTTAAAATAAAATCCAGCAGGATACAACAATTTGAGAAATTCAAGCCTAAAGACATATTCAGAGAATCTGAAAAAAAAAAAAAAAACGTGTGGCTGATATTAAAACAATTGAGTATTAAACAGTAGATGGCAGAAAGTCGAGGCATTTTTCATCTCATGAAAAGCACTTCTGTGGAAAGGTTATGAAATAATAACATTGTATCTGCAGTAAATGAGTTTTTGAACAGTCTTAAAAAATAACTTTGATTCCTAACCTGGATTCTGAATTGATGAGCTAATGACTAGTCACTGTGGGCGTAAGATAATCTTAAAAAACTTTATGTGGAAAGGTTTAACATCAGGTAGGAGGATGCTATCTAAGCAACATGCCTGGACAGATTCAACCCTCCTCTTCATGTTGTGGTGGTCAAACACAGGAGCATGTTCAGTGCAAGATTGAGACCACCAAAATGCACCACAGAGAGTCACAGGAAATCTGCCTGTGGCTATCCAACTATATAATGCCTCCCTTCTGAGGGACTACATCATATATATTATTTATATTACATAGAACAACTGTTATAAAGCTACTTTCCACTGAAATTATGAAAGTGTTCTGATTGTGATACACCACTGTCAATATTAACCTGTGCAGTTATTGCAACAGAAACGTTAAACAAGCCTTGTGAGATATGAAACCCAGGCTACATTAAAAGTGCCAACAGGAAACATTCATCATATAAAAGGCAAAGATGTAATCTGCATTCCTTCTGAATAAAGGGCATTTAGCAAATCATTGCAAGATGTCACAATAACTTATAATGACAAACCTCATCATTAGCATTTTTGGTCTTTATATATTAGAGAACATTTAATTAAATTTCAATCTAAAAAGTGACATATGTGTGACATATGTGTCACTTTCCTTCAGCCTGCTCTGCTCAGGGACACAGGGTTGAACTTATTTATTATTGCTTGTCCTTGTGGACGACTCCAGTGGAGATCCCCCTGATTCTCCCAACCCCCTCCCTCACCCTTTCTTTAGACTTTTTCTTTTTTTTTAACTGCCTTTAAGAAGCCATGTGTCCTTCTTTGGTCAGACTTTATAAACTGTCAGTCCACATCAGTATGTTTGTCCTTCAATGCACAAAGATAATAAAACTTTAAACAACAGATTTTTATTGAAGCGTACTCTTCATAATCAGGTTTTCATGACAAAGTATTCAATTATGGTTAGTAATAAAACCATTGAGGAGGCGGCAGTGGCTCATGTAATCTGAATAAAACATTTGCTAGTTAAAAAGTGTCAAACACCATAACAAAACTTCAAGGCAATCTATAAATGTACCATAAGGGGAAAAATATACAATATGACAAATACTGCGATGAGTATGACTGACTGGATCCATTTTATTTATTGTGTCCTCGCTCCTTCTTATCTTGCATGACAAGATGCTGAAAACAAACTGCAAAGAAGTTCGACTCAGCCCCTCTGTTTCCCTTTCTCTTTTGCCATCTGACACCACCAGGCTCCTCTCTGCTCAAGTGGAAATCTGTGGAAAATTGGCCTGTGACATTTGCAGCCGTTTATGCTCATAGAGCGAGTATCAATCGAAAACTTAACACGATCCATCAAATCAGAAGCTTGAGGTTGGTATTTGAGCAGTGGGGCGTGTTTCTAATTGAGCTGGGAGTGAAAATGAGAGACTGAAGATCTCTCTGTCAGAGCAGAGCAGATTTCTAATCACGAGGCCTCTATTCTTTTTTTCTTCTCTGAATTCACTTTAGATCTATTTCATGTGCTCTGTTTTTTTTTTTTTTTGCCCTCCCAAGTTCCTCTGAGAGGGATTAGTGTGTTGCATGACCAACTGAAAAAAAAAAAACTGTTTGCTTTTATGAAGAAATATATAAAAAGAATGGTTTTCAGGCACTGGCTCATGAGCAAATATTACACAGTGGGGTTGTAGCTTGAGCTCAAATTTCAGCATCAAACATTTGATTTTAGAGGCAAGAATTCTGTTTCATACAGAAGGTTATTAAACTAAATAAACAGACCACCTATTCTAAAAAGAATAATATGAATCTACTTTATAAGATGGCTGCACCTTTGGGATAATTCCATAACTGAGCTGCTAAATCAAAATTTTTTTTAAAAGTGTATGTTCAAACAGATTAAAATTAAAACTCATTTTAGTTATTCAGATTTTGTAAAAAGTTAAATTCTTTCTAAATCCAGTTTAAACAAAGATTTTGTGGAATCTGGAAATTGGGATTATTTATTATAATTATTACCACCAAATATCAGCTAAATATCTGTAAAAATGAATAAAGCCATTTTTGTGTCTCTTAAGTTTGTTTAGCTCTTGAGGCCACCTTGAAAAAAATATTACTTTCTTTAAAATCTGCCCACTGGTTCAGCAGACATTTTTCTAACCAACAGAGTTTATGTGCTTCAGATGTTTGATTAAATAGATACTTGTTGCAAGTTAAATAAATAATGTTTTTTTATTTGATTTTATTTTTATTGAAGTTTATTAACGACTTGTACAGCAAATTTGATCAAAGTAACCACATTTTTAAAATGATTTTTGTTGTTGCTGCTTGTTTTTACACAGAGAGAGCTTTTGCTCTGTTGTCAATTCTGACCCAAGAGGCCACATCAGCATCATCACAGCTGAGCCATCACACAGACAACTTGACAGTTATGATGAAGGTGTGATTTACAAAGACATAAATGGCACACAGTTATGTAAGCAAGTGATATTTTGATACAGTGACTTGAAAACAAGAAACTAAAAAAAGGAAGACACCACCTAATTATCCAAAGATGCTCATATTTTGTTTCTAATTATTTTTCTAGGAATAGTGTTTTTTATGTTGATCTTATATATTTGATAATGCACAATGTTTACATAGATTAAAAAAACCTCCATGAAGACAAATTAACTCAGCAGAAAGCAGATTTGGGAGGATCCATGTGCAGCCTGCAGATCTTTAAGTTATCTCAGCTGCACCCCTCCAAGATGAAAGGACCATTTTTACAGAAGTTTTTCTCTGAGAGAAAAATGTGATTTTAATATTGTTTTCTTTTATTTCAACTTGCAATCTACAATTAGAACATAGCCAAGAAGTGTAGGAAAATCTGATTTTTACAATAAAAAAATAAAAAGACAAGCTTAAAAAAGAACTCCAGGTGTGTGTTTGCATGTGGGGTGAGATATTTTGTACTTTAGTTGTTAATGGCAGCTGTAAATATTGGCCTTCTTGTGATAGGAAGCTGATAAATGAGCTGATGAATTTTAGCTTGGAGATTCTGAACCAAAATAGTCATTAAAATGTTATTTCACATACATTTGTTATTTTATGAGAAATACAACTTTAGTTTTTAAAATGATTCTTGTAATGATGACCTCCCATCTTGCCAGAATAAGTTTGCTCTAACTACCAAATTCTATTTTTATCAAAACAGGTCCAAGCATTGAGGATGTTTACTTTAAATGTCTGAGCCAAGCATTGTTACTGGAATTCTGTATTTAGTTAAAACAAAATGTCTGCAAAGCCTTTTGTTGACAGCACACTGCTTATAATTTCTGCTGTGACATTTTACATGTAAAACTGTCCTGCCTTGACTACATTCTAACTTGCAGTCTTTGTTCTTTTAGGAAATAGACTTTATACAGATTGTTATGATTAATGGAGTCTGTCTTTAATTACAATTTTTAATATAAATTTTATATTTAAAAAATCCATCCTTCCTTGAAGGATTACATCTCCTTTCATGCCTTAATTTTAAAATAAGATTCCCTTTGGTTGAAAAAAGACAAATGTTATGGTTAAACCTCATTTTCCCAATTATTTTTCTCAGTTCAGCACCTGCTCTGCTATCCTCCCCCACCCACTCACACCTGTTTCCTTTCTCATTAGCCTCAGTTGTCTCCAATCTTCTCATCAGCCACAGTATTTAAAGTCTCTTCATTCAGCAATCTTTCATAGTTAGTGCTCTACATTATTTCTGGATTTCATCTCTGTTTACTTTTTAGTGCTGCCACATCATCCTTTTTGCTTTTTGATTAAAAAAAGTGTTGTTTTTTCAGCTCTTTGTGTCACTCTGGATTCCTGGGTCCTACATCACCACAACCATGGCAGCTGTAGATGTTTATCCAATGACTGGGTTCTGAAAGTTTCATTAAAATGCTTGCCGAGTTGTATGAAACATTTCAGCAGAATCTGCCATCTGGCAAGCTGTTTATTTGATAACTTGTGTGATTTTATGTGTTTTACATACCTCTTCTGGTCTGACATTCATCCTTGTAATTATTTAGTTTGGAGACAAATGTAGGCAGGGTTCAGCAAGCAAATGGAAAGATAAATAAAAGACACTACAGAGAAAAGTTGAATTCTAAGAACAGAGTCAGAGTAAAATAGCAAAAAACTGGCCTGTTTTAAATAAAGATTTAACAAAGAACAGCCAGAAATGTGTTTTTACTAATTAAGAAAATTAGTAACCAACACAGGTGTGACCATTAATAAATTCAAAGAGTACACCTGGTGTTTAAAAACAGAAGGCAAATTCAACTAAGAAAAAAAAGACAACCCATAAAAAGAGCATAAAAAAACAAAAGGCAGTAAATAAAAGGGATGAATATCTGAGTGCCACCTAATCCACAGCAGGTTTTTGTTTTCCAGGCAGAGAAGTGTTTGAACTTTGTTGTTTTGTTCAGCAACAATATATCTGTATTCTGTTTCAAGTCCCAAGAGTTTTGTTCAAACTGTATATTACTTGATGACACAATGATAAAACCCTCTAATGGCTAAAACAAACATAGGAGTCAGAGAAATATGGACTAACTCAGAGAAAGACATGAAATATGAACAAGTTGGCAAAACAGTCGGGAACATAAAAGGAAATGGATGAAAAATGTAACCATATACTAGAAACAGAAGAAAAAAGAAAAAAAAAGAATGGGACAGTAAATCAAATGAGGCCTGAAGGCACACACCAACAAGACAAAAAAGCAAAGGATTCCCAAATTTACCTACAAGAAAAAGGCACAGCAAGTCTTTAAGATGTGCAAAAATATTTTTTTTTTCAACAAAAATAACCATTACCTTCTAAAGAAAGAGATTTTCTTCTTTTATTTCCTCTTTATTTTTATTTGCTTGCTCTTTTTCAGGATGGTTTGTGGTCTGCTTTCCTCACACACCTTGTTAGAGTTTCTCACCACCAGCCCTGAATTAGTCATTAGACATTTTACCAAGTTTTGGGTTTGCTTAAGGTCTAATCCTGCTTTACTTTTTTTTGTTTGTTTGTTTGTTTTTTCTTATGAAGAGGGGTGGGAGTAGCTTTCAAAAGTTGGCAGTCACTTTTACTCAATTTTAGAGTTTTAATCCAAACAATCTGGTTTACTTCTACAGTTTACAACAGATTACTGAAAGGAAACTTGAAACATTAAACCATTGCTCCCTACCCTGTGTTTTTTAAAAAGGTGCATAATGTTGCTTTGAGAACCATGAATCTAGTTGGTGGTTAGCACATATTATTTATTAGTTTACACTATACACATAGACTGTACATAAAAAAACCACTTGTGTGGAAAATGTTGCAGCTAGCTGTAAATAAACTTGAACATAAGCACAAGGGATCTATCAAATGTCTTGAATAAATGTGTCCAATGAAATCAAGCTACCATCTCTAGAGGTTGTGCTTTTATGATCCTGGTATTTTCCATTCCTGCTGTGAGTGCATTAAATCTTTCTGTAGTTACAGTTCTAAGGGTTTAAATCAAAGATCAAACAACAAAATGATAAGGGAGTTACATATATTATAGTTAAACCGTTTTATTGTTGTGTAACCCCTTTTTTATTAAGCCATTATTTAAATCAGTCTGTAAAATAGACATGACTCATGCATTATGAAAATGCAAAACAGTGGTGCTGCACTAAAAGCATCCATTCAATTTATTCCACTAATTTGCACAGATGACACTTGTCAATAGCTCTCAAACCTTTAAACCGCTGCAAAGCATTATGGCTAATTCTATTGTGGAAAGATTTGAAAGGTTGAATTTCAGTTTAATTAATGGGGGGATTTAACCGCTGTGAATTCTAAAGAAGGAAAAATGCCAAATCCATTCCTTCTGCTACAAAGAAGTAATAGGATTGTTTCTGTGAGAGATGCAACACAAAAACACACACCACAGATTTCTCTTTCAAATTTTAACAATGATGAGAAATGTGATCAGTTATGGGTTATGCCAATATAAAATGAACTGTATAATCTATTTGAGTTGTGCGTACTAAATAAATGTTGGAGAGTTTTCGTTGTGTGTTCTATAGCAGTGAGATCCACTATTAATCATTTCCCAGGTGCATGACAACTCCAAGGACAGGAAGCTGAGAGGATAATAAGAATGCACAGTGGGATAACAAGGAAATTCAATGTCAGTAGTTCAAAACCAATGCATTTTTTCATGCAGCACACCTATTCAAAGTCTTTGTGGCCAAAAAATTCATTAGGGAATAAATTTACTAAATTTTTTTGCAAATCACAAGTTTAGGTGAAAACTGCAGTTACCAGCTTTATTTTCACATCATTTTGCAAAGTGATACTTTGCCAAATATATCTAAAATCATCCTTCAGATGACAAATAATCACAGAGTTTTTGCAAAAATACCCAAAAGCATCCCCCCGGAGACCTGTTTGGAGCTGCTGGCACTACACATCTGGGCCAAATGATCCAGCTGCATCCGTCCTGATTACAGGTGTTTAACACCACAGGGCACAGTTTTAGTGAGCTTTAACATCCTAATTAAGAGGGGCTTTGCAGGTCATATAATGACGCTCTGCTAAAATGCTAAACAGCCAGATGACATCCTCAGACATCAAGATGAGAGCTGAGGATATTAGAGAGACCCTCTGTGCATCATTTGTAGTCTCAGACACGTGTAAATGGCATAAAATAACAATTACACAAACAATAAAAGGTTGTTAAAGGGATGGTTTTGTTTTTTGAAGTGGGTTTTATGTGGAGTACTGTGAGCAGTCAATGACCCTGTTCTCAGAATGGCACAGATTTTCCAAAATAGATTTATTTATTTTTTTTGTTTCTGTGTGTGTGAGAAAAAACAGCTTTTCAAAAACACTTCCCAAAAAGTCTATGAGCTACTTGTGGCAGACATTTTGTGCTGTGCTGCTTTATGTGATTTTCATGTACATATCAAACATAGTCCTCTGATGTGGGCAGTTTGAAAACTTCCTGCTTCACTGTGTATTTGTGCTGCTAATGTTGCTGTTACTGTTAGCTTTCTAGCTGGTTTGCATAAACAGCCTGTTTCTTTATGCCTCTTGACCACCCCAACATTCTGTTGGAGGTTGGACCTGACCAGATGAACACAAGGAACTAAAAACACCTCAAATTTGTTATATTAAAAAAAATGCTGACATGGCAGCAAATGCACCAGTAATAACCAAAACTGGGGCATTGGCCCCTGCTGAAATCTGATTGGCCCCCTGAAGTGCTCCTGTCCTGTCACTCATGAGAGAATGGTATGTGCAGTTCCATGGCCAAACACTAGAGGCGCTAATGAGTGAAATAGGAAAGTCCAGCATGAATCAAGTTTACAGAAGTCTTCTCTTAAGATTAGAACCATCCTGCAGAAAAAGTCTTTCAAATGACAAACGATGGCTAGATTTTTACCTGTGTACAGTATAAATGTATGTAAAATTACTAAGGAGAATTTACTGTGCAAGCTTTTTAAAATTGCATTACATTACAAGTGTTGTTGGTTAAATGTATACACTTCACCAAAACCACAGATTTGTGTGCAGAGATGTTGAACAAATACTAGTCCCCTCTATGAAGATTGTGGCCCCTTGATGGGCCTTAACTTGGAAAAATCCTAGATCTGCCACTGATAAAAACCAAAAGAAGAAGAAGAATTGAAGCAAACTCATGGCACAGGAAATGCGGGACTGAAAGAAAAATGAAAAACAGAAATGAAATCAAACACAGGAAATCACAAAACACAAATAAAACAAATAATAAAACACAAGAGACCATAAACATACCCACAACACAGATCCCAGTGAGCTCAGTGGTTTCAGGCGATCTCATCGCTGCGTGGGCTGTAGCGGGTCATGATTGTGGAGTGATAGGAAATCACCAAACTCAGCTTGTGTCTTAGATTATTTTGTAAAAATCATTTACACTTACCTGTTTTTGCCTGACTTAATAAATTAGGATGTCCAGGAACAAACAACTTTATTATCCTAATAAATTCAGTCTAATAAAGAGTCCAGCTACTGATACATTTAGAAAAGAAAAAACTAAGTAAAGAACAAAACGGTCATTATGGGTTAATGATAAAGTGAGGCAGTTAACCTGCTTTTTTAATGTTGTTTGTTTGATTATTTGTTTATTTTTTTGTTCTGTTACTCATATTGTTTTTGGGTACCAACAATTTGCAGCACCTTGCATGACATTATCTTCTTCCTGCTTGTCTCCCTGTTAGAAATAAAATTAGTTTAGGTGCCTGCAAACCTAATTACTGGCTGAGATAGAAGGTATCCAATGTGTCATTGTGTGTGTAAAAAGGTTGAAGCAGGAGCATTGATTCAGGTAGATCTGATTAAATATAGAAGAAAAGTGTTTTGTTTTATTTTTTGTTTTTTTCTACTTGTTTGTTGTTGTTGGTTTGGTGTCAGGCCAAGGGTAGACATGGAAAAAAAGAGAATAAAATAAAGCACAATAGACTGACAGAAATGTTGTGAGACAATGAAGCTGTGAATTCCACAGGCATGTCTCATCAGATAACTGCTGCAAAGGAGAAACTGGTTGGGTTTCCACTTTGAAGAAACCAAAGGAAGTCGTACAAAGAAGGCGTTCAGTGCTATTTTTCAGTATCTGCTTCTGAAGCTCTACTTGACAAAATACAGCAAGTGTACAACAGTATGTTGTTTTTAAAAAGGTCCTTCTGTAAATCATGAGAAAATTATTTTATTCAGAACTGAAATAAGATTCAAATCTAGTTGTAAATAAAATATATTTTTAAATGTTAGAGTTTTAGTGGTGTTTTGTGAAAATGTTCTTACTTGTAGATTTTTGAACAGCCTCAGTTTGAAGAAATTGTTTAACTTTTGGCTGTCCATCTCAAAGCCAAACTGCATTGATGCCAACTTAAAACAGCTTAAATGAAAAATATTTCATTATGTAAACATCATTTCTGAGAGGAGACCCAAAGGAAGACCCAGGACACGCTGGAGGGACAATGTTTCTCAGCTGGCCTGGGAACGCTTGGGATTCCCCCAGATGAGCTGGCCCAAGAGGCTAGGGAAAGGAAAGTCTGGGTCCCTCTGCTTAGGCTGCCGCCCCCGAGACCCGACTCCGGATAAGAGGAAGAAAATGGATGGATGGACATTATTCTTAGACTTTAGATTCCCTAGTTTGTTTACATTACACATTTTGTGTTATTTGGATTTATATAGGTTGTAAAAGCAAACTGAAAAGATGTACATTATAAGGTCAATTCATTGTTATTGGAGAGAAAAGAAGTGTTTTTAAAAGTTGTTAGAGTTTTGCAGTCTCTGTTAGTCGTTGTTTTGGTTTTAGCTCAAGGCCTTACGCTGAGGCCTGTGCTGTGTGTACTGCTGAAACTGAATGGAGTCAGAGACAAGAATAAAGTTTTGAGAAGAAATCCAGTGGTTTATTCAGACATACCTCTTGGAACATTGCATTATTTTCTACAAACTAAACTACTGCTTTAATAAACTTACTAAAATTGAAGATGGTTAGGAAGTATTGGTCCTCCAGGAGAATTTCGAACACGTTCCGGGGGGTTGTGTCCGAGTGGGCCATGTTCCGTGCATCCATTGTCGAGGCAGCTTACCTGAGCTGTGACCACAAGGTTGTTGGTGCCTGTCAAGGCAGCAACCCTCGAACCCGCTGGTGGACACCGGCGGTAAGGGATGCTTTCAGGCTGAAGAAGGAGTCCTATCGGGTCTTTTTGGCCTGTGGGACTCCGGAAGCAGCTGATAGGTATTGGCAGTCC
>JARVJO010000330.1:13559022-13594011 GCA_031762555.1 Cynodonichthys magdalenae
CTGCAGATTGATTGGAACTGTTTCTGGCAGTATCACAAACACTGAGAGTTTGGGGGGGGGGGGACGCCATGTATATGGTTTTAGTTTTTGGACTGTTTTTCATTTATTTACAAAATAATCAACAAGTTTCACTGTAAGTAGTTTATATACTGTCTAAATTTCAATCGTTCAGCTCCGTACTTCTCTCCTCTCAGTAGGGTTGTTTACAGCTTCCAGCTTAGCCTCCTTCACAGAGGAGCAGGTGCACACATACGTCGCGGCCAACCAATCCAATCGTTTTAAACTTCAACAGAGGCCACGCCTCCAGCAAGCAATCGCTTCTCAATATAGCCAAGAGTCCAGACCCTCTGTACGAAGCAAAGCAAAGAACGAGGGGCTGGTTTTTACTAGACTACTGATGCATTCATTCGGAAGCTAAATTACAGGCTAACTCGTATGATGGTGAGCATGTGAATTTGTTAATAAACCAGCAGGCACAACAGTAATAAAAGTAATAAACAGCTTTTGCGAACGCAAAAATTATTGCGAGGTAAAGCAATAGTATTGCATTTGAACGCAAATGAAAAAAAAACCCATGTCCCCTCGCAGGCTCCGTAGTATGTTACTGAATTGGTTTTCATTATTTTTCTTATTATTTCAAGTACATTTTGTTTTTCTGATGTAAACTTTCATAATGTTTGACCGCCTTCTGTGACTGTGGTACATCATGATGCCCATTCAGAAGTTGCTGTAAGACTTGGTTATGAGACCTCATGAAAATAATGAATATTTAAAGATTATTTGTATTTATTGGCACAAAAAGACAACAGGTTTTAACACCACTTATGAGCCACCACTTTTGTGAAGGGTTTTTGTTCTGGTATAAAATAAAGATCTTCCTAATCTACAGTGAGAAATGAGTCTGCAGCAGCTTTGTTACTGTTGAGGCCTTTTTTTTTGTCTCTCTCTCTTCTCATTTGTCTTTCTCTGAGTTATTTTTAACTTCGGAAAAGATCCTTTGCAGCAAAAACACAACAGTTAATTGCTTCTGCAGCCTTTTTTTTCATTTAACAGTGTTGCTAATGTTAAATCTTAAGGTCATGTAATGTGAAATAATGCTTTCCATTTACCGTTTAATTACCATGTTCATTTATCTTTCAGAACTTATCAGTTTTAGAGGTTTGGCTTTTGTGAGAACTTTGAAAATGCTCTTTAAAAATAGTGTCTCCAGAGTTTTTTCTGTGCTTCACATTCAGCCTCTTACACACACGTGTCAGATGATTCACAGTTTCCTATTAAATCACATGAGTCAGTCCAACAACACCAGGTTGTTGGTATCAAAGCATCAGGATCTTTTGCTTTTCATACATGTTTTTCTGTTACTTTGCAAAGGCATCTTTTATTTGATACCATCACAACTGTCTGAGACGGTGGCTGTCAGACTCAACCTGACATCTCACCTGGTTCAAAAGTATTGCTATGGCAATATATTTTTAAAAAATACTACATGATCTCATATCATTTTTTTAGAGAAGCGACTTCTCCTTGAAGTTCAGATTTTACCCTCTTCTCAACGTAGCACTCACCCTGATCTCTTTTTTTCTTTTCTTTTTTTATTTCCACAGGAGCCTATCTCCATGTTTTTTTACAGCATCGCGTCAAGAGTCACTACGCTGAAATTGCTCTCAGCTGCTCATTCTTTCCGGCTCCTTCATTCATTCTAGTGCAGTGCTTTTTGTGAACCCACCGCAATCTTACCTTTTCACAGTCAGAGTGGTTCCTCAGGCAGGCGCTGAGATCACAGAGTAGGTTCGCCACTGAGTAATTAATCATTCGGAAGAGACTGATGGTGAAGCTGGCACTGGATGACAAGGCGCTGGGCAGCAGCGTGATCCCTGATGGTTTCACTGCGAGTCTGAGAAACAAGCACAAATCCTCTGAATAAACTTGTTTCTCTTGACAGAAAAAAAGGGTTCAATTGAAAATAACTTTCAGACGTTGTTGTTTTCTATGAGCCAAAATTACATTGATCAGCAAACATGAAAAATCAATAGTTAAAGTTAATATGAGGTGAACTTCTAGGAACAGTTCAGCTCTTTTGAAGTGGGGGTTCTGTGGAAAGGTTATGAACAATTAATATCTCATGAATCTTTGAACTGCCTCAGTTAAAAGAAACAGTATAATTCTGACTGAACCAATGGGCTAACAGCTATATTGGGACCAAGTCCAAAGTGGGTTGCTAAGAAATTAAAACTAGTTTAACCTCAAATAAATGATATCAAAACATGCTATTTTATAAAGCACTTACATCCCTATCAATTTCACATTACAGTTCTTAGTTAAATACAGAAATCTTGGTCTGAATTCCTCATTATTGTAGCTCCACAAGCCCCTTTTTCACCCTGGTTCTGAGGTGTGTCTGAGAGCAACTGTCTCTTTAAAAGCAAATGAGTCACTTCACACCCCGCCCCACTCCAGGTCTCACTCCCAATCATCATTTTTCACTCTACCCTATTCAGCCATTTTTATAGTTTAATATCAGGGATAGAAAGGCGCAGAAACTTTTTTATGGACTGGACTCTGGGTCATCAGACAGCTCCTGTGCAAATGTCAAAATATAACTCAAGTGCTCCACAATTACAGTAACTAAATAAGTAAAGGACTTCAGATGTTTGGTGCAATTATACAGCTATTTTTAGAGAAAATTTATCAGCATTCACAACTTAAGTTGCAAGACTACGAGTCTGTGCAACTCTTGTGAGAAAATAGAGAACCTCCATGAATGTTTTTGTCATCGCAGGTTTGAGAGGAACTGTCTTCATTTTATCTCCAAACTGAGGCTGTTCAAAGAGCTACTACGGTACAACAGGTAAGATACCATTTGTCCATTACTTTTCTGCAGAATCCCACTTCAAAGTTGAAACTATTGCTTCAAAATCAAACTAATCTTGTTAGGGAAAGGTTAACTTTGATCTTGTGATGCTTTGATGCTGTGATATTAGTTTCATCGTTCATGTCATAATCTAATATCTTGGTTTGTTTGCTCAATTTATTTTTAATATTTTCAGCCAACATTTTAATGTTTAACTTTTTTTGTTTCATTCTATCAAACAAAATAATACAATTATGTTTTACCAAAGGTGTTTTGTTGTGTTACATAATAAAAGTAAACTGTCATCTTTCTGACATGTTGACATATTTATTTGTGGGGATGCATTAATACAGCTACCTTCCAGTGTAGAAAAGCTCTGGATTTACATTTTCCTTTCCATCTGAGGGATACTGACATAATGTGATAAGACAATCAGTCTGCTTTTGTTTACCGGAAACATTCAACTTCTAAAGTTGATCCTTAATATCAGTTTGAGTAGCTCTTTTTCTTTGGCTGTGTCAAATAAAAAAATGTGAGAATAGTCATAGTTTTTTGTCCTCAGACTGTTAAAAACTCCAAAAGGCTCAAACTCCCTTCCAGTTTCAGTCATTCCTGCCGTGTGGTTCACACAGGTCGTCTGACACTTCTGCCACAACAGCAACAGATCAATATTTCATTATTTTTTACAAACTGCAAAACGGAATTATTGTCTATTTAAATAATGGATTTCTCAACCCTACTGCTAAATTCCATTATTTCTTACCCTCCAGACTTTTTAATTTTATTTATTTTTTTTTTGTTTTCTTATACTGTGAACACATTTCTTGTTAGATGAAGCTTCAATGAGATATATAAACCATTCAAATGTTTTATGGCTCTTATGTTAATCTTTAGCTAATAAGCTCAGTATATTTTTTTCTTCTGTAAAGCATGCTAATAAAGAAGACTTGCTTCCACACATTCAGTCATGCTATGAACTAAATTCTAGTTGGTAGGGTAACCGTAATGATACAGTAACAAAATATATAATAAAAACAAAAGTGGAATCAAATAAAATTACCAAACGTATTTTGTTCCTGACCATTTTTGCTTACATTTCTTGTATGCTGATACTGATATTTTGTAATATATATGGTTGTTGAAACTAGAATTAGAGGATGAATATAGTCAGTTGCCTTGCGAGTCAAAGTTTTAAATAAAGCTTCTATACAGTCAGTAAGCACTTAAGGTATGTGTAATAGGCTCGACACAAGGGGAGCGACAAACAACAGCGATAAACAGCTGTCATCGCAACCAGGGTCCAACCTGTCACACGAGACGTGATAGCGACGGCAGCGTTGCAAATCATGCTCTTGGGTCGCTTGTCTTCACGAAATTTGGTTGATTCTTCTACAGCTTCTTGTAAAGGTTATTGGTGGTTCACAAAAAAAAAATGTGGGGGGTGCATTACGACCACGTAAACTAAACAAATCTTGCAATGCTGCAATGTTGAAGAACAAACGCACATCAAGGTATGATTTAATGAGGAAAAACTTACCGTATAACTTCACCCTGTCGTCAACAAATTCCCATAAAACTGCCTTTTTTAGGAATCACTTGGTGAAGGGTCAAATAAAACTGGAAAGTTTGACCGAGCTAAATTAATGTTGAAAGTGTTAGCTAACTGCAGTGTATAGCTTACTCTCATTGGTCAGTCAATGAAACCATCGCTGAATGGTTGTGTCCTGTCCGGCAATGTGAAACTCAGAATTGATGTCTGAGTGTCCAAAAGAAGCCCAACAGGTTTACTTTCACAAGTGCAGCATAATGACATTTCACCATGATGCTCCACTTGATAAATATTTAAACCTTTATTATAAATTATTTTTGGATCAATTTGATATCACAGACACGGAGATGGAAAAAGTAAACAAAGAAGATAAAAAGGAAGTGAAAAAAAAGTGAAGAAAAGTTGAACATTTTCCAACTTTCATGTTGCGTCGCGTTGCATGCTTGTGTGTGCACGTTTACGTGTACAAGCGTGAAATTTCACATACAAGATTTTTGCCGGTTGCTTGGCTGAGGAGGGCCAGCGATTTTTGCCTCATCGCAAGAGAGCAACGTCACCTCCCGTGTGTCGAGCCCTTTAGGGATGATTCTCAACTACTACCACACCCAATTTTAGCTTCTCAGTAAAAACTGACCAAGTTGCTGACATTTCTGTGTTTGCTAATATCTGTTGTGGCCATTTTGACCCAAAAAGCCAAACATCTTTAATCTAGTTATTAATTTAATGCCCAGTAATTACTTGCTGAGAGTTTAAATAAAATCCATCTAATCGTTCATGAAATATTGTGAATCTGTCTATGGATGACTCAAATAAAAAAGAAGTAGCGAACATAACAGTTAAGTTAAAAAATGTGTAAAATATGCATTAGTACGTAGCTCAAAACTAAACAAAAATTTAAAAGTGACAATGAAATATTGTTTAAAAAATAAAGCTAACGTAATTTATGAATACTAGTATATGTGGCATGATGCTGAGGTATAAGAAAAAATAATTAAAAGATACTGGTCGGCAATTAAAACATGCAAATAATACTTTGTGGGTGAGAGAAAACATCTGAGGCTAACAGTTTTAGCTGAGGACTCTGCACCTGATACCAGACACTAACACTTTGATGTAAATGATGGGAACAAACACAAAAAACATGAATTCTGCTTCCATCAGAACTGATTCTTGTAAAATAAACAAATAAATAAATAAATAAAGACCCTGCAGAGTTTCCTGCGGTGTGCCGGGTATTTTGCTGTAGACATTAACCGCCTTATTGAGTACATTTTTTTTGTTTGCCCTGGAGAGACGTATTCCAGCAGATGAAAGGAGTGAGCAGAGACTCAATAAAAATTTGATAGCATACTGTTCTCAGGATCCCTTCAACAAGAGAGTTTCTTCGTACAAAACAAACACCGCTGGCTTTTCTTGAATTTGTTGTCATTATGTGATCAGTTATTGTTACAAAACGGATATAAACTTCAATAAAACAAATTAGTATTGCTAGTAAAACAACTTGATAGATAAAATATGATGTTTCAAGGGAATATCTTTTATATTTCTGTTACTTTGTTTATTTGTGTTTTCAAGTTTAATAATTTTACGTAATTATTTTGAAGGTTTTTTGTTTCCATAATGTGGTTATCAATTATTGATAATTGTTATCTGTGGTGGCATAACATCTAAAATCAATACTTGTGTCTTTTACTTCTGACACATTCATATGAAACAGTGTTTTAGTCAACAACAGCAGCAGCACTGTTGGTTTTCTTTGTTTACCCATCTGACAGCAACATGAGCAAACCTCAGGTAGTGATGGTTCTGTTTCAAGGCACTGCAAGGATCAGATGTGCAGTGTGCAGAAAGTAAATCATATCAGAGCTCATATCAGAAACCAGGGGCAGAGGTTAAAGAAGGTGAACCTGTGATCGGAAGGTTGCCGGTTCACCTCCCCAAATCTACATCAAAATCGTGGGTAGAAAATTCTCATTTGCCTCACTCTGGGCCCTTGAGCAAGACTCTCAACCCCCCAGCTCCTCCTTGGGCACCTTATGGCAGCCCACTTCTTTACATGTGCGATGGGATAAATGCAGCAAAATAAAAAAATATACACCTGACTCAAAGCTGAGGAGTAGGTGTGTCTTTTCACTGTCCTAAACTTTGTAAGGGGAATAAAAAAAAGAAAAAATTTGACCAGCTTGTGTGTAACTTATAATTTGTGTGGTACTGTGTGTAAATCAAGCATGAACATTCATAACACCAACCTGCAATGGGTACAGACTAAAGACTGGATTATTTTAACATGTGCAAAATGATTTGCATTTTAATTTGTGGTCAGATTGTTAACAGATGTGATAAAATAAGTAATATTACCCATGAAGAAACAAATGAGGTGATGTCTTTCTACTTTGGTTCAGTCTTGGCAGCTCACATTTCCACTTCGGCTCTGACAGTAACAACCTGCTCCCAGACTCTGGCCTTACTGTCTCCTCTTTAGTGTGGGCACGCAGTGACCTCCTGGCATTTTGTGCTTTGAATATCCTGGCTTTACCTGTGCTTCTGTCTAATTGTGTTTTGGTGTTTTCTTTCAGTGAACAGTGTCTGCGCTGTGGATTTTTTTCTGTTTTTTGCTGCAGCAGTGGCCTCTTTCACAGCCTCCTGAGCTCTGGAGGTCTCTCTGTGAAAGCATCTTCATGTTGTTTTCATCACAAACTGAGCTCATTGAGGTGTGCTGTGTTTTTTTTTCCAAATGAACAGGTTTATCTGATGTGCTTTTTGTCTTTTTTTTAACCCAGTGTCATCGGTGCTCATATCGCCACACTCTGACTTCTTGGTGACAGGTGAAAACACCACTTTCAGGTTGATAGCCTGCAGAGTTGCCTTCCCAGGTACTAAACGGTCAGAGCTGCAGTTGTCATTTTCCTGTTTTGTGTCAGCAGCATTTTCTGCTGCTAAAAGACTTCTTTTCTCTGAATGCTGAATCTACTTTATACATTTCTCCTCTATGATCCATCACACCTGCTCCACTTGTTTTAGCAGTCCCATCTGACAGCACAGCCAATAGTCCTACAGCTGATTTTATTAATAACCTCTGTAGGCGAGATCCCTGCAGGTGGTACTGAATCAGTCATAGCTCCAATGATTGCTTGACTTATTGAGGTCTTTCCAGGCGATGTATGCGTCTTGTGTTCCTGTGTGTTTATGTGCTGGAAACGTTTTCCTCAACTAGAGGATGTTTGGCTTCAGAAGCTCTCTTTGTTGTCAGAGCAGATTTGGACTCTTTAAATGACGAGTACCTCATTCTTTCAACCACGCAGATGTTTGGCCATGTGCCCTTTCAGCTCTGTGGGCCACTTTCAAAAAACCTGCGCTGACACCCGTCGCTGCTTCTTTAATAGGATGGAAACAGAGTGTGCACAGCTGCCTGAGAGCAAGGTTTTTGTTCAAAATAGTGAACAAAGACAACATGCCCTGCTTGCTACAACTGCAATAACACATTGTTCTTGTCACAGTGGAGGTGGGTTTGCCAGGAGTAGAAGTTATGAGATGCGCTCTGAGTGATAACGGCTTAGAAGGACTTGTGGACGGTGCTTTATCCTCAGCAGTAGACTGAGATGACTTTTCAGTGACTGGCACACTGTCACCATAATCTTCTGTGTACACATTAGAGCTGCCTATGTTGGGAGTTGTTGCCACAGAGACAAAATAATTGGTTTTAGCTGTGATTATCTGAACTTGAGAAGTAACATTAATAATCCTGCCAGCAATCTTCTGTGTAAATTTACTGTGGGTTGATGGGTGGAACTAGGACAGTGTTGTCTTTTCAGTTTCTTGTGACGGACACTGATTATCCTGTTTTTCAGTAAATATTTAGGAAGTCATGTCTCTGTATTTCAGGAGATTGAGGGAAACCATCTAACTCAGGGATGGGCAACTGGTGGCCCACGGGTCACATACGGTCCACAGTTGACTTCCGTCTGGCCCACCAATGAGCCCCTCTTAATAAAAGCTATTAAAATAAAAATGCAGACATGTATATGTGTGTGTAGAGGAGGTAGACTATCTGTTCACAGAATTTCAAGGCAAACATACTGTGTTTAATCTGCTTAGAGACGCTTTCTGTCATGAAAGATTTTAATATAAGCCACCACACATGTTGCACAAAGCTAAAAATGAGATGTTTACTGAAATTGCAAGTACATAAACAACAACTTTTTTTTAACAGAACCACAACCATGCAGATGTCCACACTCATGATGTCTTATGCTTGTTGCACTTCAGCTTGCAAAAGTAAGTGCGTAAGTATTTTTTTGTTTTTGTAATAAAATTCACTAAACAAGAGTAAAACTGTTATTTATGCATCTGAGCATTAAATATGTGAAGTTTCTGCACTGTATGTTGGTTTAATAAACATATTTATACACAAACATTTTTAAACTGGCAGTTTATACATTTGGGAAGTGTGCAGTCTAATGTGGCCCTCAAAAAATTGTCGCCCATCCCTGATCTAACTCAACAAATGCAGTGGATTCAGTCTGATTGTTTGCGAGAAGCAGGGGAGTCATAACTGCAATGCTTTCTTTATCTTTGCCATCTGTTTGGATTACAGAGTTTAATTCAGTTGGGTTAATAGCATGTTTACTCCTGCTAGGTATTGCTGTTATTAAATAAAAGCTTTGCAATAGATTTTTAACTACATCTGAATGTTTTTAGTGTGACAACACAGTCAGTCAGACATTGTTTTTCACATTGATTTGTCTCTAACAAGGACTCACTACCACTGTTTGTATGGTCAGCATCTAAGTTGGCCTGCTGTGTTTTGTTTTATTTATTTGTTGCTGCCAATCCATAGATTACAGGTAAACCGTCACCTCCAAATACCCTGACATTTAACATCGGTGACATCCTTCTGCAAGGAAACTGATTGATTTCCACTCCAGGGCTCATTGGTGGCGTTAGAGCCTGTGAAAATCTCTGCTTGTTATCGTCAATGGGAGTATGCAAAGTGTCTGGAATGAAACATCTACTCTGACAGCTTGAACGAGCATGGCCCGCCTGAAGTCATGTCAGGACAGGAGGGGGACTGACTTCTCTAAGCAAAAGGCTGCCCTTGGTGCTGCCACGACTGGCCCGTGGAGATGTGGGTTGCAAATGACAAGGCTGCGACTGCATGTGGCTTTGTAGATGAGTCATTATACATCTGCTGGTGCCAAGCAGGAGTCATTGATGGTGTAATGTATTCCTCTTGTTCTCTTTCATTCACCATGTGTAAAACTCCCAAAACTGAACTGCTAAATGTATGCCTGTGATGAGTGATGCTGTGAATAATTGATACTCTGAGGGAAGTATTTACTGTAACGTGGGGCTGAGCCCTCTGAAATCCAGTTGTGGTCTCTAGTGGAAAGGTGATGAGTGACAGCATATTAGCTGATTTAGCAGCCCTGCTCTGATGGGAACTATGAACCTTTAAAATATCTCCAAGTTTTGAAGAACTCACTGCAAAGTTTTAGTGTGGTAGGCAATGAAAATACAACCTTTTTCTGAGAACTTCCTGCTGCAGCCCCTTGCTTCAGAAACATAGCTGTGAGGGCATGATATGTCTGTTGATTGCTTTAGTCTAACACTTGGTGACTGTCACTTTATAAGAAAATTACTTATTTGTTATTCCTCCCTTTTGAGAAGACTTTTACTTAGATGAATTCCCTAGTTGCTTTGTAGTTTTCAACTCTTTAATCAAAATGTGACAGGAAGAAAGATTTTGGACAATGTGCTCTTTGTTATTTCCAATCGGTACGCCCAAAGGAAACATTTTTCATGTGCTCTTTCACAACAACCTGGATACATTTCATGTCCTAAATTGTTCATTCTTCCCAAACTGCTTTTTCTTCTGCAAAGCCTCTATCCGCATTTCAGATACATCTTGGGTGAAATTCTCTACTTATTTTAGTCAAGCCGTTTCTTTTGGCATCTCGTGTTTCCTCGACTTCCCCTCGTCTTGGATCTTTGTTGTGTCTCCGACTTACATGCTCCTTTCAGCTCATCTTGGCAGCGTTCTTCCATTCTTTCAGCCTCTCTGTCAGGGTTTTGATTTATCTCAGCTCCAGAGTTAATTATTTTCTCCATTTTTGCACTCTCTGCCTTATCTAATCCGAACCGTTCCCTCCCGTTTTGTTTGCCCGATCCTTCGTGCTCCGCTCTTCATCCTGCAACTTTGGCATTTCTTTTGTCTTTTGAATTTCCCTGCTCAGGTTGCCCTCAATCTCAAAAATTCTTCTGTCCTCATTTTATTTTTTGCAAATACTGTGAAGCCCTGTTCTTCATTATCATCCAGACTATGGTGGTGTAAATCTGTTTCTAAGTCGCTGTTGGAATGTAATATAGACTTGTGGTTTTTATTGTCAAAAGTCTTATACTTAATGAGTTTCAATGAAGATCATGTCAGCTTTTTATGACAGCTTTGGATGTGTGAATAAAATTAATCCAAGTAGGTCTTTACCAAAGTCCTGTTTAAACCTTAAAGCATAGTCATTAATATGCACAACTTTTCTTGTTGCAAAAGTTGAAGTTGGTTGTTCTTCCTTCAACATCCTTGGAGGATTAACAAAAGACTGTTTAACTTTTACATCTGAACACAGAATGGCTAGAGAGTCCTGCTTATCTGACACATCTCTCTGTTAGAGATGCAAGCCTAATTGGTGAATCCTTTGCCAGCAGAGTCAATATTGGTTCTTTGGTCTGAGAGCTTAGTGGAGATCGTATTTGGCTCCTCAACACAGAGATGAAAGAATCAGCTCTCACTGTCAGAAACTGAGACTGAAGATTTCTGACTGCTAAAGCAGTTGGCCTGTGAGGTTTGAAGGGTGTTATTACACCATGAGCTTCAATCAAGTCCATTCTTTCAGTTGGATGTGAAGCAGCGCTGAAAGCCTGACCTTTGGGGAGAAAACTTTTGTGGAGAGATTTAGCAATAAAAGGCATATTGCTCACTGGCACACTGCTGATGTCCGGAGTTTTCAAGTTTGTTGAGAGGCTGTGGGAAGCATTTACACTACTTTTCATGAAATGCAGAAGTTTTGTCTGGGGGTCAAAGATGTTGACTTTTTTACTAAACTCCTCTTGATCTGTTTTTTTAGTAGTTTACCAACATTAAAAAGTGTTATTAAGTTTAGTCTTTCTGCAATAAGTTTCTACAGGACTGGTGTCTTTTTGCCTGAAGGGTTTGGGCTGCTAAGATATCAAAATGTAATCATTTCTGCTGCTGAGAGGGAAGTTTTAATTTGGGAATTGTTCAAAAGCTGTAAGTCCAAGATTTATTGAAGAGAAAAGGCAGACATGTTAGATTGAAACTAGTTATGTTTCTGTTCCTGATCTCTTTGCTCTGAATTTCTTTGTGTTCTCCATTACGTAATGAGGTTGTAAACTGATTAGGATCTGAAGCG
Source organism: Cynodonichthys magdalenae (assembly GCA_031762555.1). Lineage (NCBI taxonomy): Eukaryota > Metazoa > Chordata > Actinopteri > Cyprinodontiformes > Rivulidae > Cynodonichthys > Cynodonichthys magdalenae. The sequence goes on from JARVJO010000330.1 coordinate 13,570,847, forward strand.
AGCCCCTCTCCACCCAGAGAATGTGAAGAGACATGAGGTGACACGGCAGGCAGAGCTTCAGATTTCTCAACGGACGCTGCTTTTCCATCCTTCAGGCAGGTCAAACACAAGTCTGTCACACGGTTTCCTCTCTCGGAATCTCCTGCTGGATCATTTTGGAGGATGGATTGCTTGGTGCCCGACAGATATGCATTTCTGCCCAGGTTTGTAAAAGCCATGCCTTGAGATCGTTTGTCATCAGTGTCGTTGAGCAGCTCAGCCGGGTTATCAATTACACCCGGATGAGATGCAGATAGGATTGGAACTCCCGGTCCTGCATCAGCAGATGTGAGAGTAACAGAGTTAGCATTTCTGCAGTTTCTGTCATCATGCAGAAACCAAGCATGGGCCTTTACTGCAACTGCAGACAAACAGACTTGTCATTCAGAGCTGGCTTCATTGCAGCTTGTGTAGAAGACAGAGGTTTTATTCAAAGCTAAACTTTAATGGGATTCCTCATGAGTCCGTGGTAAGCTTTAGATAATTTTAGAGTATTGAAAATTTGAAAAAAAAAGCCCTGTGTTCTTAGTAAAGCTGTAGCTTCTGAGGTTTGTACTTTCTCATTAGGTTTTGCTGGTTTTGTGTCAAACAAAACCACCGTTTAACACTCAGCAGCCACTCTCTTGACATATCGCTTCATTGCCATGACCAATTAAGCTCTTATTAATAAAAAGCTATTAATGAAGCCAGTCTTTTGTTTATTCTTTATAGCTGCCCCAACTACAAAGTAAAAAACAAACTTAAATAAACCTGTCAGTATGTTTGTTTTCCTCAAAGGCTGTTCACTTTATAATACAAAGAAGTTGATTTTGGTAAAAAAATAAAAAATAAATGTAAATGTCTACTTAAATTTAATTTAGTTAGTATTTGTAATTGATTAGCATTTGTAAGTTGTTCATATTAATTAAAAACATACTTATTTAAAAGAAGCTGACAGCATGACAGATTGCAATTTTGAAAGAGTTACATTAATGTCATTGTCGCTGTAATCCAAGCACAATCTGCTGTTAGACATATGGTTTAATAACTGGAACCTAAAGAATTCTCACAATTTTGCCAGAGGGAAATAATTTTAGAGTTGTTTTAATAAATGTTATTGCACTAATGCAACAATATTCACTGAAGTGACAGTTTTATGTGGCAATGTATAAAATCTGAAACGCTGCGACCTACAAAAGGCAATCATCAGAGCTGAGAACGTGATTCTAGTGCTTCCTGTAATAAATAGGAAGCTCATAAATTTCCAACACTTTTACATTAAAGCTGAGGTGCTGCACACAAGAAGGGAGGGGAGCAATAAAAAACACTATATATAAAGATTTAAACCACATTTTTAAATGTTTGATAAGAATGCAGGATGTAAAAGAAATGGACAGAATATTGATTTCAAACACATCTCATAGGTTAATCTCAAACTTATTTATTCTTGTTGTTGCTTTTAAAAAAACATTGAAATGGTAATGATACATTCATCTATTGATGTGACTGATTACCAGAATGTAAAAGGATTTTCCCACTTTATTTGAGAGAATGAAAATGCACACTTTATTGACGAAATCAATTTGTGAATCTAATTTCATGTTTCATCACGTTACACTGGAAATGAGGAGGATGGCAATAACAGCCCCTACATCCTATAAGCTGCTGTATTGAATCACATCATACTGCAATAAAACACAACTCTTGTGTCTCATTTCTCAGATTGTCTGAGCTTTAACAGTAAGAAGACAATTTTTTTTAAAATAGCCTAACATTAACTTTTGGTGAAAGAAAATCAGGTTACAACAAAAATATCTCAGCCTCTGTCAGCTATTTATTTCACAACTGAGAAATGATGAATAAAATCATTCAAATCAAATCAAAAAAGCAGTTACCTAAACTATTTGACCAACAATGGCACAAATAGACTTTAAAGTAGCTGATCAGAACAAAACTTGTAGCTGCAAGCAGGAAAAAGCTGAGTGTCATACAGTAAAAACACATTTCTAATCTGCCTTGTTTCTTAAACTGGAGAGAAAAAGTGCTCTTAGTAAAGTTTCACAGAGAATATAGCTGATAGAATAGAATATACCAGCTGTTTGCAGATTTATTCAGATGGTGTGATCTCCTGCAGGATGACTGTCCACAGAAATTAATTATTACACAGATCAAACGACTCGGTAGTATTATTTTCCTGTTGCATATATTGAAACAAAGATGCTCAGATTATGATTTCAAAAAATTGTATGACTAAACAAAGTATCTAAATTTGAACATTTAAAATAAAAAATTTTAGGTGCAGATTGTGTAGAAAGCAATTTTCTTAAACGAAACAAAAAAGCTTACTAAATACAACTTTTCATCCTTAAGATTTATTAAAAACACACAATGTTCAGTGTCTTTGTCTTCATGCCTAAAGCTAATAGGAAAAAATGCTGCAGAAAAACATGTTTTTATTTAAATCTTATTAAGGATTTAGAGTACATCGACTATAGTTATAGATGGTATATGCACTGAATTACTTCCAGATAAAATTAATATATATATATAAAGAAAACTTAGAGCAGTTATACGTACTTGTAGTTTATTTCTCACACAAAGAAACATAGATTAATTTTACCAAATGTTTTTTTTTTAATAAAATCTTTTCAATCTAATCTGTTTTTGACTCTGTATACATTCTGCTTTATTTACTTCAAAGGCTAACTTTTACTCTGATGATACATTTTGATAACTTTTATGTTGTAAAATGTTTCTTTCAATCTAAAAAACACAAAAAAACAAATAGGATTTATGTCCAAGATTTGTCAAAATGTCAAAATAAAAACATTACATGTTTAGGACATAAACTTTGCAAAGGGAAGAATGATCTCAAGGCCGTGGAGTTCCCGAAGTTTATGCTTATGTCTGAAAATGAAAAAGAAAATAAATTATTTGAACAATATTGAATGAGCTGCCATTTAATAAAGACATTCTCAACAAAGTTAGAGCAAAGCATTTCACCCTGGAGCTGTGCAGAGGTAGGTCCTTCAGTTAGTACACCTACTTTAGTTTTGGTAATGACTATTCTCAAGTGTTTTACAATCAGCTGATCAAACATGACACTGTCTGTCTGAGCTGCAGATTAACATTTCACTGAATCAGGGCAAGGAGAAAACAATTTTCTGTTCAAGTGGGATGCTGCGTGATGAAGCAGGAGGTCACTGCCAGTCTAATATAGCAGCATTGTAGTGAGTCCCATGTGGTCCCAAGACTGTGACAACAATACTGTCAAGTGTTGGAGTTCTACTTACCGCTTATCTAGAACAGCTCATACCATGATTGTGGGTTTGTGGAGTGGTTTGAATAAATAATACTGCGATTTTACTCACTAAACTTTGAGTCTAATCGGACTTGAAAATTGATTTGATTTTGTTTTTTAATTAAATGTTTGTACTTCCTTTTGAGTTTATCCTATTTTTTATTCTGGCATCACTCTTAGTGTTTTTACATATTTTTTATTGATATATATAATTATTTTTGTGTGACATTTTTGAGAAAATTGGAAAAGGAATATAAAAATTCTGACAACTTTATTTAAAAAGTCAGAATGAGCATTTTTGGTCTTAAAAAACTTGAGCTTTCACCACCTGTTAAAGATCTTAGAGCCTAAAGTAAAATCCCATGACATGACATCCCAGTACTTGAAAAGCTGTACTGTCATTTTATTGTTAGATAAAAAACCAGATAAAAGACTTGAATTAGTCCATGTGGTGGTGTGTGGTTTCATGCTCAGCTGTAAATAAGACTTGACAGTGTCTTATCAACAAAACTTCAGCCCATATTGATTATTTTGTGTCATAGTTTACGTTTCAAGCCAAAGCTAAATTGCATCCAGAACCTTGTGTATCAAGTTTATAAAGTTCAACAATGCTCAAAGCTAATTTCTAAATTGTAATTAACTTGTGATTCATCAGTGAAGTTGAGAGGACACCTGGGTTCAGATTGACACAGTCTCCCAAGGGCAATGGCTGCATTTCGCTGCACAGTTGTTTTCTTAGCCTCCCCTGCAGCGAGCCGTAGCAGCAGCAGCACAATATCAGTGCCCAACAGGCGGGTGGCGACTCCTTCCAGTTGGAAGCAACGGGCCAAGCACAAAGCTGCATTTCCTGAAACCATCTCATCACAGCTGGGATTCAGCAAGTTACGTAAAATGGACAGTTCTGTGTAGGAGAGGAGAACAGCAAACATAAGAGAAGTAAACATTATTCTACTGTATATTACAATGACTGAGAAATGCATTTAAAGATATGAGAATCAGAATAATCGAACACTAGTTATGGTGAAGATTTGGATCTGTACACACACCTATTCACAAATGCCCTTACACTTTATTTAAATTCTGTATCAGAGGTCATCCCTCACATAGCATTCACAGACTAATAAAGAAGCTTGTTAATGCTAGCCTGTCAATCATTTCTCACTTTTATCAGACTTCACCAGCTCTTCCCGTGCACAGTCACTGGCAGCAGTGCAAACTGTCAGTGTCCTAATGGCGTATTTGGTGGCAGTCTGACCTTTTCCCTGTGTAGACAAGGGAAAAAAACAGAACATGACATTAAACAAGAAAGACTTTTTCTTTCTGTTAGTGAAAGTAACTTTTGTACGGAAGAGGATTAGAGCCACTGAAAAAATAAAAAAAGAATTCTGACTTAAATCTCAGAATTCTGACTTTAATCTCAGAATTAAAGATTTATAATTATTTTTTTATGTTTTCAGTGGCCCTAATCCTCTTCTGTACTTTTTGTTAAAAACTCAAAGGCCATAAAAACAAACAAACAAAAAAACACTTGGTTGATAAACATATTTTATGTTATAATTTATCTTGAATAATCTATTGGTGCATTTTTCTAAGAAGAAATGACATTTAGCAACATACAGTTATACAACCTTTAACAGCCGGCACATGGTCTGAACAACTTTCCTTTGTGTAACCTGCTGAACAGCTTCAGAGGACTGAGGGAGGACAGTGCTGAGCACACCTGTGGCTCTCTAGAGGATAAAGAAGAGGGGTGTTAGCATTATAAAAAAAAAAACAATGAAAGATAAAAACTGACAAAGGGGTGTAGGTGTGTGTGTAAAAAAGATGGTAAGAAATTAGACCAAAAGTGGACAAAAGGCTAGTGAAAAGACAATAATAGCAAAAATCATTTTAAAGTTTGTTTCGTACATTGGTACATTACACTATCACTTACATGTATGAGAAGAAATTATTTCAGACAGGGAAGGTGATTAACAGTGTGTCTGAAACGACTAAATGCAAAAAGGCTTTTGTAAATATTGTGACATATGAGTGTGAACATGAAATAAATGATGCTTGTTTAATGAGAAAAGCCATATTTCCTCTGTCACTCTACTCATTACAGGAATTTAAAATGCATTAATGGATAATGTACTCAAAAAAATGGGACATATAATAGAAGCAATCAAATGCAAATTAGGCTTACATTCTTTGTCATAATCTAATTTTTACGACTATCATATGTATTCTACATAATATAAATGCCAATCAGTCCTAACTGTAATAAGATGCTAATCTTGCTTCATGTCTGTCATGTTAAAACAAATCTGTGTACCTTGACAAAGTCATCCATCTGCCTTCTTAAGAAAATAAGACTGATAGAATAAGACAGTAATAAGCTTGTCCCACCGCCCCTGCTAGGATAAACACATCTTTGAGTAGAGTCCAGTTGTCAATGTGATGTTTTAAAATAAGCCTGTAGTCTCTTATCTCGTGCATACATGCATTTCAGTCTTGCCTCAACAAAACTATCTCCTTAATGTACACAGAAAAAAAGACTTTTCTTTTTTAATTAACCTTCACTCTGCATCAAAAAGAAAATGTAAACAAAGAGTGTGTAGTGAGGTGAATGTGTATGTATGATACATCTTTCATCCCTTCATTGTTTTTATTCCTACATTATTCTGTTCAAGATTGCAGGGTAAAAGAGCCTTAGCTCTTAGAGGCCAAGGAACGGTAGACTCTGAACTGGTCTGGTTCGTAACATGATCACAGAGCAAAAAACAGAACTGACCAACCAACATTCAGCATTCTCATCCAGGGACAATTTCAAGTTACCAATTAGCTTAACATGAATGTTTTTGGTCTGCGGGATGAAATGGAAGCACCTGGAGAAAACCCAGCAGGCAGCATTCAAATCATGGTTATTTTTTTATGATGCCACATTTTTTTAAATAAAAAATGTTTACGTAAGCATAAAAAGGCAGATGAAGGATTTACAGGATAGAATTACTAAGCCTGTGAAATTCTTACATTAGCACATATGACGCCACTTCAATCTAGAGATTTATTTAGCTGATGACAAAAACATCTACTTTGTTGCCATGTTTGAGTCACGTGTTTTGATTATATAAACACAAGACAAAGTCTATTAGTCAAGAAAAATGTTTTTCTATATTTGTTTAAAAAATTATTAGGGTCTCAAACTAAGCAACAGATTATTTATTGGCGTTTCAAATCTTCCAAACGCTGGAGGAAAATGTTTATGTTGGGTTTGTCTTACAGTTATAATTCCTCCATCATCTTTCGTCAGCAGGTCTAAACAGCACTCGCAGAGTGAAACAGCATGCTCCTTTAAAAAAAAAAAAGAAGTGTCCAAGTTCACTTTCAGTTACTCTGCAGCTTAAAATGATTGAATTCACACCTCGTGAATCACATACAGTGAGAGATTTTAACACATAGACAAAATTTACCACCAGTAACAACCCAAATATTGTTTCCATTACAAAACCCATAACATATTGAGGTACAGTATTATCAACTCTCTTACCTTAACTGCTGGAGAGTTGATTGTTGAAAGGTTAATAATCAAGCCAAGTAAAGGGTACAGGATTTCTCTGTAATCAGATTCAATGCACTTTTCCTGCAGAAAAACAGACAACATGAATAGTGAGGTGACTTAAGCCAATGTGTTAACACTCTGCTGAAGTGTTAGATTTATTTTTTTAGCATCTGAGCTCAACACTATGAACAGAAATTTACACTTCTCCAAAGAAAGAAACAGGTCTGCGTAACTGTGCTTACAATGGCAATCAGAAAAGCTTTCCAACATTCCTGATCGTGAGAAAGATTGTGACGAATGACATCATCTCGAGCCAAAAGGCTGACAGCAGATATCAGAGATGGAAGGATTTGTTGATTAGACTTGGTAATATTTCTCTAGAAAATGAAACAAAAAATATGTTGTTTTATTGCCTAATTTCTAAATATGAACAGATCTTTTGTATTTATGAGAAGCATCTTACCAGCATTGTTGTAAACGGCACAACAGCACAATCTTTCAGCGCATCTCTTAGCTGAACGCAAAATCTGCAAAAAATAGAACATTCCTATAAGAAATGTTCACATTTACTTTTACAGTAAATAGAACAATGTGATGACCCTAGTTAAATTATTTAATGTTTCACAATGACAGATTTATGTGATTTGAAATACATTTTTGTTACAACAAACCAAAACATCAGTGAAAGCCCAACACTGACCCTCCACAATAAGCAAGAAATCTCTATAGGATATACCACATTTATAATAACACTCTATGCACTGCAGACAAGGAAAATTGATTCACCTATTTCACTGCTTGACACCTCAACTTATTTCCTGCTGTGAGCTGAGAGCCTGATGTGTCTTTTCATGTCTATTTTCAGGAGGTGCCAGAGAGGGAAACAAGTTGAAGATGGCCTTCGCCTTTGTGTGACATTAACACCTGGATAGTTGATTTATTAAAGATGCCACACACTGTGTTTCTCTGGAGACCTTTTTCTGAAGGGATGTGCTTTTATTATATACAGACATTAAATAAAGGAGGATAGTAGATTCATGTTTTTATTATTCTGCAGAGTATCTGTGGATTTTCTTATTCTGAAATAGGATTAACAGATTCTACAGTGTGAGATTAATTTAGAAGAATTTTGTTTAGTTGTATAGCATTAGCAATATTACCCCTCCTCTGCTGCAAAGTTCTCCAAAATGCAGACTGCTGTGTTCTCCTGCTGCTGCTTTGGTTCTGAGATGCGCAGCATGAGGTTCCTTACTAACCTTTAAAAAGATAAGGACGGTGGGAAATATAAGAGAAAAACAAATGAAAAGAAAACCAAATCAGATAGAATCTAAAATATGTAATAATAGTTTCTCCATGGCTCTATAACATACGTTTTGATGAACATTTAGTTACAAATCTGCAAAATTAAGTTCAACCAATTATTTCTTATTTTCCAAAAGATTTCATGAACCAATCAAGTACAAATAGCAAAAGATTATCTTTCAACATCAGAAAACTTTATAAACTGCTAATAAATGTGTGCAATCTTAAATTCTATCAATTGATTTTGCTGCCAAGGTGTTTTGGTTTGGTGATCAACAACTGCTGCTGCTGCTGCAGCCAGTTATTTTCTGCTGTCAACACGGTGAAATGTCTTACATGTGCAAATTTAGGTTGTCAATGGCCAAACGTCTGCCATGTGGTGTTTTACAGTACAAACACAGTAATGCTAGACATCCTATCCCAACTGCAGGATGCTCTGATGTTACCAACTGAACAAGAGTCAGTCTAGTGACTGGACATGTCATCAGTATTTTCTGGTTTTCATCTGAAACCAAAGAAAAACATTTTATATATTAAAAAAATGAGTTACACACAGTTACATTCCCATGGAATAACCTACAAATGTATGATATATCAGAAGTAGTAAAAACAGCTGAATAACTTGTGTGAATTCAAGATAAAGTGTTGCATTAATGAAGTTATGCCAAACTTAAAGATAAAACTTGTGTTATCTCTATGGTTTTTGACATTTTTTTTACCAAATTGATGCATGAACAAGGATTTATCTACTCACCATTTCCACAACAAACATCCCTCCATAATCTTAGTACAGAAGCACACAGTTCTTGGCTGTCCTGGTCATTTGTTTTCTGCATCAAACAACTGTTGAAAAACATAAACTCAAAATTGAGATTCACAATAAATTCTTTCAATAGGCATTAATCAAAATTAGGCATCAAAACAAAACAAACAAAACTACTGCCGATCCTGCAAATGCTTTTTATCATTTTTACACTGCAGTCAAGTTTGCACTGCACATTTATCCTGATTGGCTCTAAAATAGGATGATATTCCTGCTGGAATTGATCTAGGCTGCACAGGAAGTGCTACAGCTAGTTTATGCTATGAAGAGTTGTACTTTCAGAAAGGATGGTAAAATCCTACATCATTGTCTTATTGCTTTTTAACACAACTTGTGGGTAATTCCTCATTGAATTAGTTACATTTTTAAATATTTTGCACAACTGACGAACACATAAGGCACACTTGGACTAGCCATTAGCTCGTCAGTTCAGTCAGAGTTAAACTGTGATTTTCCAAAATCAAGTTGTTTCAGTTTTAAAAAGATTGCTTGTAAAATAACTAATTTTAGTTTTCTGTATTGTTTTCAAGTGTCCATACAGTGAAAACTGTTCAAGCTGTAACCAGGATAGGCAACATAGACTGTGGCCTTCTTTCTGCTGTAGACGTTGGTTTTGCTTGATTTGCTTAACATCAGCGTCTTTACTGGCTATTTTTACTGAGCGTAGACTTTCCTTGCACTCTGACAGTACTGAACTTCCTGAAGACCATGTTCCAACTTGATTCATGACAGGGCTATTGATGACAACATGGACGTGACAAGTTAATAATATCCTTAGTGATCTGACAGGGGGGGGATGACTCATTTTTATCTTGTATCAAACACTCCCACATTCCAGGACACAACACAGGGTCATTGCTCACTGCAGCACTCTATCTTTATCTCTAGTGTGATCATCTTTTATTTTTGGGGGGGGCTATTACACAAACAGCTGGACAGAAGGGGTAAGAAGGGCATTGATTGATCTTTCTAGTTTAGGCCATCATTGTCTCTGTATGCCCCTATTTCTAGGTTCATCTGTCAAAGCTCCACTGAGGGCTGATTGCCACCTCTCCCCCTGGTCTCCTTACCTCTTCACCACATCATTGTTGCTGATGATACTAAAGCCATTGTTCAGTCTGAAGAGAGTCTGTCCTGTACCTGTTAAAAGAGAACAGCAGATGCAAAAGGACAGAGACCTATTTGTTGTTTGGTAGTGTAGAGGCTTCACAGACAGCACTTTTCTATGTTTAGCTTGCTTTACTTGCTGGTTTCCCATCAAAGGGTACAAGGAGAACAAATACATTAGGCTGAGCCGGTAAGGTGGAGTAAGGCGTGTTTCTTTTTTCTTCTATTAAAGAAGCACAAAATGCAGAAAGTAGAGTGAAGATGTGAAAGCAGTACTTTCAGAGGAGAAAGCTTGTAATGTCAACCCTGCTGGGATTCTTGCAGTTGTGACTTATATAAGTCTTGCCCTTTCCTGTTGAATGCCACTATGGGATGAGGATTAACACAATTTGACATGGCACTTTTATTTATCTAGAAGTAAAAGAGAAATCACATAATAAATATCTACCATTATACAGAAGAAAGCTAACACAAAGAAATGTTATATTGGAGTTCAAATTGGTAAAGTTAGCTTTACACTGTATGTAGGATTGTTGTGTTTGTATGGTTTACTGGGTAAGCTTTTATTTTCATTTAAATAATTTCACCAGTCTTGTTAGTGTTTTCAAAATTTGAAAGAAACTGAGGTTTTACAAAGATTGTAAAGGAAAATTAGTCACACAAAGCTTGTAAGTACTATCTAAATTACATTTTTATTTTTAGATTAATGTGCCAAAATCAATATCGGTGATAGGTACATAATCTATAACGAGGAGTACATTTTTTTCTAATAGTTATGTAAAAAGCTGCAGTTTTGCCTTTTGGCATGAAGAAAAATCATCAGGGTTGACTTTGAAAGTCATTTGTTGGGTCAAACATACTCTCATCTCTAGCTCACTCGTTTCCCATTCTGACAATCTATGAGTGAAGGGTGAGGTACGTCTGAACAGGTCACTAACTCATTTCAGTGCTAACACAAAGACACAAAAAACAAACTATAACACATATACATCTGTGGTCAATTTAGAATCTGAAACTAATCTAACATGGATCTTTTTGGTCAGTGGAAGGAAGCCAACTTGGCAAAAAACCTGCACATGCATTAGGAGAAAATGCAAACTCTGCACAAAGTTCACAGTCAAGATGCAAATTTGCAATCTTCTTGCTGTGAGACAATATTGCTACTCAACATACCAAGCAGCCATCAAAAACATAAAAAACAGCTGCTGAAATAGCAGGTAGAAATATGTTTTAAAAGTGATTGATATACCCTGAACTGAAAGAACTCAGTCAGGAGTTTGATCATGGCATTTCAAGGAGAGTATATAACATTAGCATAACCCCCATAACTGCCATACAGTATAACTACACAACTATTTAAAAGGTTTAAGAATGTAGCAATTATTTGTCATACAGCCATTTATGCTGTTTGCAGTGCAAACAAATAATTAAAAACTATTGTAAATGTACAGACAGCATATTATTTCTTTAACAATGAAACACAATATAATTAATAAAATCCTAAATAGTTTGTTTCATGAAAACAAAATGTTTAACTGAAAATAAAAAGTATTGATACTAGCATTTTGCTGTTCTCATGTCAACATTGAGGAGCTCAGGTTCTTGATAAACCTATTGAATGAATAGACAACATGTAGTTGACACCTTTAATACTGACAGGTTAAGTGCAGATACTGAGATTATGAAATAGATTACTTATATCACTGCTGTTTGGTGAAATTGAGAACTTGAGACAGTTACAGAAGGCATTGAGGTGTTTTGGTCAGCCCCCGTAAGAACATTTAGCTGGAAGAGCTGATGCATTTTAATATTGCTAACAGATTACATATCAAATCACACCTGCAGGTTTCAATGATCAATAGGCTCCACAAAACACTGGACAAGTGGATCTTTACTAGAAAAATGAACTGCACAATAGGGCACAACGCTACAATACAAACTAAAAATAACTCTTAAATACCACCTACACTTTGTGGACACTCAGCCAACTGCAACACTTAAAGTTTCTTGTCCAAGAACACTAAGCTATGAACAGTTTTAGGCTCCAGTGTGGAACACATGCCTGGAACACGGGCATGTTACAGTCCCCCTAATTGCTGGAAACACTTTTAGAGGAGGAACTTGATTGTAGATGGAAATGTTTTGTGTAGAGTAGAGTTGTGCCAACACTGTTATTTCTAGAGTTTTCTGCAGTGAAACTGATTCTTTCTTCTTCTCCCATCAAATCCATAAAGTAAACCTGACTGCTCTATTGAGGTATGGCTTCTTTTGTGTCACAACTGGTGAACTAATAGCATTTTGTTTTACATTGTCTGAGTCTGACCAACAGTTGACCGAAGAAGCATGTGGGGATATTATATAGCTTTCTATTCTGGTTCACTACTCAAGGCGTCTTTTACGTTACAAGCCATTTACCAATTTACATATGCACTCACACACTGATTACCAACTGGGGAAACATGGGATTTAATGTGTTTCCCAACATCACTTTGGCATATTTGAAAGCTGGTCTACTGTGCAGGAGTATTTCTACTGCTGTGTGGTTTTAAGCCACAATATGTTTATGTTTATCTATAGCAAACATTTGAAAATGGAACTGGAGGTGATAACAGTGATGGAGTGTTAAGTTATTTTTTTTCTATTGACACAGAAAATTACAATGATTTATTTTTAAGCCCTGCTTCATTTATAATATACCAACTGTGTTAATTTGGCTGACTTCACTACTGCAGTTCCGTCTGGTGTTCATCTTTACTGTTCGCGGTTGAAAGTAAATCTTCTGCTGTCCTTTAATACGTAAAAATGTCAAAAAAACTAAGCCAGTGATGTAAATTAATCAAGGCAAATTAAACTCAGAGATTGGAAAAACAATCAACACTGATGAAAAGTTTTTTACAAGAACACTCACAGTCAGTAACTCCTTGTGACAGGATTTCCAATCCTCCACAGTAATAGAGGGGCATCTGGCTCGTCCTCGACAGCTTCTCCAGCAGCTGGGGCACTGCTGTGGCCTTCCTTTCTCCTTTTGAAAATTCTTGCCTTGCATTCGTTTCCTGACTTTCTCTTACATCTTCCAAAGCTATCAGGTCCATGTACTCTACATATATGAAAAATGAAACAGAAAAAACAAAAACGGATAGCTAAAACTGTAATTTGTAAAGATTTGTAAACAAACATCGATTTACCAATATGTGGACAACATTAACTGGATATTTTTTAATATTTATTTTTAAAATAGTATGTCCAATATAGAGCTTTCTATACAAATCTCATGACCTTTAGCCTGAGTCCATTTTGCACCTAAACCTCAGAGCTGAATAAAACACTTGCATGAGAGGTGAAATATCTTTAAGATCCAGAAGAAGTCCAGTTGACTTCTGTTTAAAGCCTTAAGTCATTCAACATTTTCTCACTTAAGCAATAAAAACACATCCCTACCTTTTACCATCCTCTTCTTCTCAGGCTCAATTTCCTGTATCTTTTCAAAGCACTTTTTTGCCTTAAAAAAAATAGCATACTTTAGAGATTGATTTTTTTAGAATTTGTCCAGAAATTCTTTATATTCAACATGACTCTGATTTCTAAGGAATCCTAATTAACTATATTTATATAAGCATGCTGATAATACAATGTAGGCTTGTTTTTGGTATATCACTGTCTGTAGAGCAACTATTAATATGAGCTGCTGTGATTAGCCGTAATGAGATGCAATTATGCGCACCTCATTATGTTTCTTCAATCCAAGGTATGCTTTTCCCATATGTAGGTACGCCTTTATACATCTCTCATTACACTGGAAGAGAGAAAATGATCATGGAGGCATGTTACTTAAGGCAAGCACATCTACATAATCGTAAATTCATGTTTATAATAGTCTCAGTGTGAGAATATGTTCAGCCTAAACTCCTCAAGCAGACGGCACTTCAAATATTTTGTATTTTATTATATTAAAATTGAATATAATCAATAAAAGGAAGAAACTTAGATTTCTCAGTGAGGCTATTAGGCTAATTTGTGATTCATTTTAAATCTACATATTAACCAAATAACACTTACTTTAAGTCTTTAAACACCAAAGCATTATGAGTCTAAATGTATTGTCAGACCTTACCTTCAAGGCCAGTTCACAGTCATCAATAGCCTCCTTATACCTTTTCAGCTTGATGTAGGCCTAGACAGGTTTGAAAATTAAACACTGACGTCAAATGGAGAATGACATGAAGTAAAAAACTGTTATCATTATACAGTAACTTCTAGTATTGCTTTGTTAATAATTCACAACAGACAGCAGTTTAAAACTGTTCAGTCTTTGAGAGGGAAACAGATTTTACAAGTACATAAGTGCACGTGTCACCAAGGATGCTAAAATTAACACCCAATGAGAAAACTTGACAGCCAAGTGTTAAACTAGTGTATCACACAGATGTGAGCCTTTAGTCACAGGTTTTAAAAAGAATCAGCACTGGTACGCTGCTATTTTAATTGAAGAGCAAACAACTATTTGTTATGTTTGCCATAAAAACTGGAGAATAGCTTCAACTCGTAAACTAAAATTATGTTGCATTGAGAAATATTTATAAGCTGAAGTTTTTTACCTGTGCTCGGTTGGTGTAGAGAGGCAGCATATCCTTTAGTTCAACCAAACCATCACTGTAAATCTTCACTGCCGTTTCATAGTCTTCTCGAGCAAAAGCTTCATTCCCCTTGTCTTTGAGGGCTGCAGTGATATATTGCAACATTTACAAAAGCTTTATCACAAGATCAAGGAAAACAACAATAGCAGCTCCATAAACACTTGTGTACCAGTTGCCTTTTTCACTTGAGCCATCCTCTTTATTCTACGGTCTTCAGCATCTTTCTCCGTTATCTTTACAAAATTCTCTGATAGAAAGAAAAAAAGGACAAAAACATGAGTGTATGCATTTTAAAATGAATAAACTCCACTCCTCATCATTTAGAAAATGTGTTTCTCAACATGGAAAGCTTGTTTTTTGTTTCTTTAAGCTTTACTCACCAAATTTAAATGTTCAGTTAGGGTATCTTTAGTGTTCAAATATTCACGCAAAGACAACTGTTTCACTGCAGCCTCTAGCATTGAGATTGTTTTTCTTCCTTGTGAATTCAGCGTGTGTTCTTTTCAATTTGAAGTGAAATCACAGACAGAGGTGTGAAATGTTAAGATATTTTCAGCTTTTCTCTTATTGATGACTTTCACTTCACTGAGTCTTGAGAAGAATTGCCACTTTAAGTCTTATCAGTATATAAAAATACACTGCACGTTATCTTAGAGCTGTTTTTAGTTTTTAATTTCTCTATGTTTTAGCACATTTGTGGTTTCAAATGTTAATACTAAGTATTTTACTACATACAGTATATAAGCTTTAAAAAGCAAACAAAAAAACATCAACAAAATACTTGCTCGTTGTTCATGGCATCTGTGACATTTCTAAAATTGATTCAATCTCAATTTGTACTTTCTGTTTTTAATGGTTATGCGTCATTACTTTTATTTTTATTGTAACTCACCTGTACTTTCATTTTGTGGACTCTGTAGGACAAAATAAAGAAAAAAGTAAACAAACCTATTGTCTATATAAAACAGGATGTGACAAGGCAGACAACTTAACACAACAAGACATTGTTGGTGGTGTGTACACGCTTGAGGGACGATGGTAGTAAGACAGAGAAAGACACAAAGAGACACAGAGACAGTGACAAAAACTGAAAAAGACAGAAAGCAATAGTACATGTGTGCTGTTGACTTGTGTGCATGTTTTACCAAGGAAGGTTGGACTGGTGGATTTGTGTTGATTCTTGTCTTGTTGACTTTTGTCCTGCTGGGTTCATCAGAGGCAGCGATGTAGCAATCTGCCTTTGCCACAGCTTTTCCCTGCACTTTAACATCAGAGGACTGCAACTCTTCAACTAACTGACCTAGAAGGGGGAGTAATCATGTTCCTGCTGTTTTAACTTTTACACAAATGGATGTTTTTATTGAGCATAAGCAACTATTAAACTTTTAATAAGTAATATACGGTATTTTTAAGAGATACGTTACCGATAACTTAAAAAAAAAGCTTGTTTGTTTGTTTTTTTATTAAGCTAATAATATTAGCTTATGAGGCTAAAGCAGGTATAGCTTATCAATCATTCGGCCCAATTACTTACTTATTTTGTCAACATTCTTCAAAAAATGGTCAAATTCTTCAAGATTATCCATCAATTTTGTCTGTTAAAGCCCGTTTTTATGCTAGCTCGGTGAGCTAACTTTCCCTTTAGATATCGTCTCAGCGTCCGGTTACCATAGTGACGTGATGCTTTCACGGTCCCTCGTAAAACAGATTGTGAAACTGAACACAATTTACAGTTTCTAGAAAAAATGCAACGAACAAAAAGTTAAAAATAAATAAACAGCATTTAATTACTGTTGTATCAAATGAGCTTGTCAACGTTTTTCTTTAATTTATTTTTGTGTTTTGTTTTTGTGTTTGTTTTTGTGTGTGCAACATTTAGAATAACGTATTCTTTCTAAAATGGAAATCATTTGTGATATTTCGACTATTACTTTGTGATAGATTATTCATTTAACTTTAAATTGCCCTATTTCCAAGCACATTTTCAATGCGCATTCATAGCTGTATAGCAATAAATGAAGAGGGTCCAAATACAGTCCTTATCTTCTCTCTCTCTCTTAACACTTCCGTGAACCTGACTTTAAATGGGCACAATTTTAATCTGAGAACATCCTTCATATTAAAGTTTTTTCAGCTCTCTACTGCCACCTTGTGGTAAAATTACAACACGGACCAACAACAGGAAAAAAATTAATAGTTTTTATTTTCAAATTATTGGACAATGAGAAATGCTATAAGCTCAGGAAGGACATTGGATGGTAACTTCTTCTAAGAACAACAAAAACATGATTTTAAAAAAGCAAAAACTGTCATATGGTCACCACCACTGAGGTTCTGAATCAAGAAACACTATTCAAAGTCCCTGTGTTAATTTTCTAGAGAAATAAAAAAAAAACAATTTGAAAAGAAGACACATAATTGTGCTCTTATTCCGCTCTAAATGAAATTATGAACAGAAATATGAGGATGTAAAAATGCAGTTTTCCAACATAATAAAGGTTTTTATTTAAAAGCTGAATTAATCAATGCAAATGTGTACTTTAGAAAATATAAATAATTATAAACAGCTACAACAGACAAATGAACTATTATAACAGCAATGCTTTATTTCTAGCATATTACACAAGCAAAGACAAATAATTTTTACAGAAAACGTGTCAATAGAAATAAAGAACTATTTAGTTGTGCAAAAGTGTAAGTTCTGATATAATTGAAAATGCAATCAGCTAAAATGATAAAGATGTAAAAGTCAAAGTTAATCCATCCATGGGTCCATGGGTCCATCCATTATCTTCCTCTTTATCTGAAGTCGAGTTGCGGGGCAGCAGCTTGAGCCGAGAAGCCCAGACCTCTCTTTCCCCAGCCACCTCTTCCAGCTCTTCTGGGAGGACTCCAAGGCGTTCCCAGGCCAGATGAGAGTCTGTAATTTGAGCACACCCTCCGATCCCTCTTTTTGAAGAGAGGAACCACCACACCAGTTTGCCAATCCAGTGGCACTGCCCCCAATTTCCACACAATGTTGCAAAGGCATGTCAACCAGGACAGCCACACAACATCCAGAGCCTTGAGGAAATCAGGGCGGATCTCATCCACCCCTGGAGCTTTTTAACTACCTGAGTGACCTCAGCTCTAGTTATGAACAGACCAGCGCTGAAGTCCCCAGACTCTGCTTCCTCCATAGAAGACGTGCCGGTGGGTTTCAGAAGGTCTGAGAAGTTTTCCTTCCACCTCCCGACGACATCACTGGTTGAGGTCAACAGCACCCCACCTTCACTGAACACAGTGTCAGTGAAGTGCTGCTTCCCCCACCTCAGCCGTCGGATGGTTTGCCAGAATCTCCTCGGAGACGATCAAGAGTCTTTGTCCAAGACCTCACCGAACTCCTCCCACATCTGAGCTTTTACCTCAGCAACGGCCAGGGCTGCAGCCTGCTTGGCCTGCTGATACTCCTCATCTGCCTCCAGAGTCCTACCAGCCAACAAGGCCAGATAAGACTCTGCACAGCCTAATCACTACACGTTTTCAACCTTGATTTACATTTTTCAACACAATTTACTTTTAGAAGAAAACATGTCTCTAGATTTGTTGTGAACAAAACCAAATTTCTGCAAATGAAGATTTGAGAACAAGTTGACTTGTCGAAGTGTTCTATGAAGAAACAATAGCTCTGACATCACCCCACATAATCTGGTGATGAGTCGCTAGCAACCAAAAAAACTGAGGTTTGTCATCTGTTTTGTGCTGGCATACTACAGCTGTTACAGCTGTTACTTTGAGCATCCTCAGAGTGTGAATAATGTTAATAAATTAATAAATGACAGACAGTTTCATAAAAGGAAGAGTTACAACTCCTAGTTTTATGTTTACACACCACATGTTTCCTCAAAACTCATATTAATTTCCAATAAAGGAAAACTATAAAAACCTTTAACATCAGGGGAGTGTTTTATTGTGTATGTATGAGACATGTGTTCACTCTCTTACTGGCAAATAACATGAATACAATAAAGAAGGGTGTGGCTCACATATGGTTCATTTCCTCTGAAGCCATTTCTTTGTACTTTGACCCAGTTTTGCAACTGAATTTCCAGAATTTAGCGTGTTTGATTACCTGCCACATCCACACTTTCGCAATGTTTTACAGTAATTTAACTCACAATGACAGTAATTTACAACCTTTTACACTAATAAAAAACAGATGGACTGCATTTACTTAACCAAGTTATGTCAACATTCAACTGAGTTGAGTAAGTGTAAAACAATTTTCACATTCATTTTTTAAGAAAATTCAATTTATGGGTTTGTATACTAATTTTGGATTTTTTTTATGGAAGCCGAGAGTGGCTGTTTCCTGCTTATACATTTTTTCCATGTTTTTTTTTCATGGCCAGCCGTCTCCTTAGATGATGAGGACTGATATGAAAGTTATCTGTACAAGACAAACAAATCACAATTTCAGCCTGTTTAATGATACAAAAATGACACAAAATGACACTACAAGTTTACATTAGTTTGCCTTCAGGCCCAGGCCACCCTTGCAAAAGAGATCTGTGATCTCAATAGGATTTGCCTGGTTAAATAGTGATAAATAAAAAGTAAACTTCATCGATGACCAGCTGAGGTCCAGGCATCTGCATCACCATGGTTACTGAAGAGGAAACCATCTGGAAATTAGCTTGTTATCTTGAGAAAACCATCGAGAAATTAACTCTTTATCTGGAGAAAATGCTCCTTGTTGTTTTGTGATAACAACAAAATATATAGTTTTCATGAGAAAACCATTGAAAACAATTACATGCAGAAAATGGACCCTCTCGACTTCTGTAATTTTTGCTACCATTTTTTTGACATTTTAGTTTTTAGCAAACATTTCTGCTACTTAAGCTTTTACTCAGTTCAGCTGCATTTCTCTTTTAATGACTGTTTTTTAATTTCAAGTAACCTTTTTGCTATTTTTAGCTCTTAGCTGACATTCTTTCAGCTTTTAACTACAGTTTAGTTACTTTTGCTGATTTTAGCTTCTAACTTTTTTGCTAAATGAAACTTTTAGCCACTGTTTGGCTATTGGAAGCCTTTCGATGCGGCTAGTTTTAACATTTGAACACAGCTTTGCTCATATTTAATTCTGTTTTGCAGTAGTTTTAACTTTAATTATTCGGATTTAGCTTTTTCAACAAAATTTCAGCAAAGTCATTCAGATGCAGCATTCACGCAGCACTTTTACAAAACAAATGCAATTTGTCTACATTCCCTTTTAGAAAGTATAGCTACTTTGATCTAGTTGTTGACATATTTGGTAGCAATGTTTTTACACTTTAAATTTACAACATCTGATCAAAATCCCATTGTAAAAAAATAAACTGGTAAGAACCAATAGTTTTTTTAAATAAATTTAAACATTAAAGGAGTTGTTTATGCATTGTGTGTCAGAATAATGGTAGTATCTTGGAAAACTTCGTTCTTGCAGAGGAAGAATGTAGAAATAATTTTGTGAGTTGTTTTGTTCAGCAGATTCCTGATAGGGGCTTTTGTGTGGCCAGACAGGCCGCTGCAGATGCAACAGGGTGGAGTTCCAGAGGACATCAGATACTGACAGCACACTGCCGCTGCTGATTAAAGGCTCTGCCTTTGCACAACAAACCCACTCAACACTTCTGTCTGCAAAGCTTAGCTCACAAGTTAACTTTCAAAGCTAGATTGTTGTATGTGTTCAGTATACAATAGGAAATTTAAAAACTAATGAACAATTACCTGAAGATGAGACCACCACAAAAAACAACAAAAAGGTCGTTTGTATTTTTTCCCCCACAAACGTAAAATCGAAGTTGAGTAGTTCATTTATTTAAATAAAAACCTACTTAATCACAAAGTTGTGATAGAAACACAACTAATCTCATCCTTCCTGCTAGAGTTTTCAATATTTTATTGACAAACTACTGAGTTGTGTAAAATTCTGGAATTTTTAAATAAAGCTATAGCTGATTTGGTCAAACCTTGAAATAACATTAAACTAACACACATTAAATTTTAACTTAATATCTCTAAATGCAGCTTAATTGTTTGTCTAGATGGCTGTGGCAAACATCTTGAATTGAGTTGGATCCTAAATATAATAATTTGTAGAGGTACATCCAGTTCTTATTCCCTAAATGTTATTTGAAAAATCTGTCAAGTGATTCATGAGATATTTTTTCTAACAGACTGAGTTGACTCCAAGTAGGTGAAGGCAGAAATTTAAATCAAGTAACTTGAACAATCTGTTAGAAATCATATATATGTTTGGACTATGTCTCAGCCAATACCTTAACTTTTGGGCAATTTCTGCTTAACTGAGTAATAGCACTCATAGGGTTTTTAAGGTCAGTTAGCTGGGTCTGTAATCATGAAATGTGAGAGTGGGTTATGCAAAATCAACTTTTTTGGGCTTTACATCATGTCACAAGATATTTTTTGTAACATATA
The DNA here is from genome assembly GCA_031762555.1 of Cynodonichthys magdalenae. Lineage (NCBI taxonomy): Eukaryota > Metazoa > Chordata > Actinopteri > Cyprinodontiformes > Rivulidae > Cynodonichthys > Cynodonichthys magdalenae. The sequence continues at coordinate 13,592,035 of JARVJO010000330.1, forward strand.
GGCAAACACATAATCTCTGTTCACCCTTTGGATAGGATAAGGCTAGGAAGATAAGCAGGTTGCATAAGTGTGCACACCCTTAACTAAAAGCCTTAAGTCTCGTTAGGAGCACTCGTCATCAATTAAAGTGACTCTGTTCAACCTGAATAAAAGTTCAGCCGCCCTCACAGCTTTTTCTGATGTGTATATATAGTTCTATCCTACCCCAAATATCTGATGGGAAGTTCATTAAGCTTTAAAAGGATGCCTTTGTTAGAAAATAGTTAGAAAGAATTAGTCACAGGAACGTTCCAAAGAATTTACCCCACTGCCCCATGCAACACAGTCATCAAGAAGAGAAGAAAATGTGGAACAACAGTGAGATTATTGAGAACTGACAAAAAACATGAAAGGTCATCATCTAAATGTACAAGTCTGAGCTGGCCAATGCTGAAGAGGATGTGCTTCAGACTCTGTTTTCCTGCAATCTACAATCAGCTCTTTGAGTTTTGCACTGAGCAAAACCCTCTTGGTCCACAATAAAACCCTCTCAACTTAATCTTTCATAGCAGCTTCATCCTGAAAAGTAGTAGTTGTATTATTACATCTTTTAGGTTGGATGCAGTCACAGATGAACAAAGTTTCTGCTGATACTTTAATGGTGTGTTTAATTGAGAGAGGGATGGATTATCATTGATGGCAGTTTGTTCTGCGTCATTCTGTCCCTCACTGATTTTCACCGTCTGCAAGTTCTTTTTAATTCAAAGATTTATTTTGCACCTTGTGGTTCAGTTTATTGAGTTTATTGAGTTTGCTGACATCTCTGGCAATAATTCTGATTACCAAGCAAACCACAGCACAGTAGATTGTCATCATAAAAGCACACATGATATGATCCACCCCTCCCCATAAAAACAAGATTGCTCATTTGTTCCAAAAATTGGTTCACCAGGTCAGCACATTGCTCAGTACTTCAACAGTAAAGTCACATTTAGAAGCTTCGTACTGAAAACATCATCTGATTCTGTCATCAAAGTGTTGCAAGACAAGATTTGAATGTCTTTGTTCTCATGACACTTTTATTTACGTATGCTCGGCACAAACTTTGCTGGGTAATGGTTGCAAAAAATAAAATACAGCTTCTACTCCTAACTTTATGTAAAGTAACAGTTTACAGTTTCTGTTTCAGACAAGTTTGGATGAGAGCAAAATGTTGTGTGTTTCTTCAAGGCCCATAAATCCTTCAAATTAAAAAAAACAATAAAATGTTTCTTAGAAGAGGAGTGTTTTTTTGTCTATCATGTGTTCAATATCTTTTTGCTTTGGCCCAGTTTGTCTAATGAATGAATGACAGCATATCTGACTGAAAAAATATATACTTGTTAAACTGCATAAATTCAACATTATTAGTGCAAACAAGCAGTCTCCCAACATGCCAAGTTCAATTACAACTGAGCGCTTGTAAATAAGTCGAATCAAATAAGATGCAGCATAAATATATTGAGTTGCAAAAACAAAAAAAATAAACCCATATATGCTAAAATATTGGTATGATTAAAAAATGGGAATGAAAATGAAACAATCATGGTGAATTAAAAAAGAGAAGAAATAGAAACAAAATTTTTTTTATTTTTTATTTTGTTTATTTGTCTTTTCTTTTGATTTCCCGGATTACTGAAAATCTGCACCGGCAGACTGTCATGTTGTGTTGATCTATACAACCGACACAGAACCAAAGACTATGTGAAAACCTAAATATATACATACCAACATACATACACATAAATTAACAAATAAATAATTTTTAATAGCCTACAGTATTTGCACACTTCCTTTTAGAAATAATTGCACATATAACACACACACACACATACACTCACCGGCCACTTTATTAGGTACACCATGCTAGTAACGGGTTGGTCCCCCTTTTGCCTTCAGAACTGCCTCAATTCTTCGTGGCATGGATTCAACAAGGTGCTGGAAGCATTCCTCAGAGAG
>JARVJO010000330.1:13601575-13626963 GCA_031762555.1 Cynodonichthys magdalenae
AGAACTCGTAATAATTTCCTCAAAACCTTCCTTTTTGAGGATAAATGTAGCTTAACTCCTAACATCATTAGGTGATCACTACAGCACTATCACATCTCGTTAGATTTTAAAATATTACTGTTATGGTGTAATTTACAAGTTCTCTGTCCCATCTCAGCTTTAAATGATTTCATGAAAAGTGGCAAGCAATATCTTCTTAGAAGATCTACGTCTTTAATCCTTCATGCCATCTCTCACTTTGCAAGCTCCTGTGATTTACCCAATGTGAGGGTGTGTAGTGCATGTGGGGGCAGGACCAGAGCCAGGTACGAGCGCTGAGCTGCTCTCCTCTGAACCTCAGTCTGTGCTGCATCCTGAAGCTCTATGGTTGCGTCCCTCAGCTGCCTCCCTGACCATGGGACCTATACGGGAAAATAAACACTCACACTTGAGAAAAGATAGATATGTTGCAATCTAGCTCTCAACTAACAAATAAAGACATCAAGTTAAAAAAAAAAACAAAGAAACTGATAGAAAACACACAATGGAATCTGCATTCACTTTCAAGATCCAGTTGAAAACTCCTACATCTCCTTTCTTATTTTTACAAGTTCAAACAGTTTGTTTCTCTGTCTGCAGACTACTGAATGTAGAGAAATTTTAGAACACAAACTCCCCCTGCTGACCTGAGAAGAATTTGCATCTGTGACTCTACAGAGACACTGGAGTAAAGCTGAATCCAGATCAGTAAGAATATCTTCCTCACGCTGCCTCTGCTGCTGCCAGTAGGTGTTTCTCACACACACTTCTCTGTGCAGCTCTTCCACCTGGTTAAAAAGAAAACAGAAATTGAGAAATGATTTAACTCGTAAAAACATTTTAATTTATTGTTTTATTATCTCTTCCACCTGTGCTGTATCATTTTGTTCTGCCATCATCATCCAGTATGAAGCCGTAATGGGAACAATCATTTTTCCATAAATATCCAGCCGTGCTCCAACTACCGGTGCTAACAGCCCAGTCACTGGGTCAATAGTCTGAGATCCATAACGGATTGCTACTAGACCTGTAAGGTGTAATAGCACATAAAGACATTAGTTAAATCTTTTAAAAAATCATCCTGTTAATTTAGATGACTGTGTACCTTTCCCGTCTGGGTCCTCCATGGTTCCAGCTAAAGGAATTGTGATCCCAGAGATGGGATCCCTCTGACACCCAAGTACAGGAACATTCAGACCAGATCCCATAGGGTCTGGATATTCCATTCCTAGCAGAGCTGGAACATGCATCTTTGAACTCGGCAGAGAAATCTCTCCTGAGTATTTTTAAGGCACAAAAACTTTTGTTTAAGCAAATAAAAACAGAGCAAATAAAATAAGAACAACCCAGACTTCTTAAGCTAGGAGAAACTTTAACAGAAATGGAACCAGAGCCTTTTTTAAATTTTTTAAGTCTGATCAATGGGATAAATTATTTAAAATCTTTTCTCCTCTCATGAGCATTTCCTCACCCAGAGCGCCTCCGTCCTGCTGCAGACCAGCAGCCCAGTCCAGCAGCGTCTCCAGCCTGGTCCACAGCTGCAGCTGACAGTGCAGGCTCCGCCCCCAGGCCTGCTCGGGCCCCTTGGTCACAGCAAGAAGATCATCTTGTGGACTACTTGCACTCTGGCTTCCTGGATGGGGGTGCGTGTGTTGTAGAGTTGGATCTGAACCCCACTCCTCGATCAGGGGTTTCAGAGTGTCCAATACTTTAAACATCTCTGCCAAAACCTGAGTTAAAGAAACGGCAATGCAACATGATCATCAAATTTTAAATGCAATAAATGCTGAACAACTTCAGAAAGTGTCCTCAACATGAGCCTATTAAATGACTGTTTGACTATCTTAATTTTACAAATTCATAGACCAGCAGAAAACAGAAAAATAAAGATTGTAATACATTTATGATTTGAAAAAGTTACAGTTTTATATCCTGACAGTCAAATTCTCAAGAATAACTTGTTTCATATAATTTACTTTATAGATGTTAGTTTAAGGCATGACAAGCTTTTTAACCACCTTGTTGTCTAGTAGAGTTTGATATCCTCCTGCAGTTGCCACTACCTGTCCAGCCCTGATATTGGCCCCTCCCACTCTCACCATCCGCCCACTCAGAGGTTCGACAAAAGAATCAGCCAGCAGGACTCCACCTACTGGCTGCACGTCTCCTACACAGACACGAAATGCAGTAATAAACAACTGAATGAACTGTGATTACTGTTAATTTGAACTATTTAATCACTGACCTGTTACTGGATCTAAACTGACCCCTACAGTGAGTACAAGGTTCCCCGTCCTGTAATCCAGCATTGGATAACCTATTTGTATGGGCTGTGGTAGGCGGGACAATGGGCAGACATGTAACCTTCCCAGTGGGTAGACTAATCCAGTCTGTGGGTGGATGGTTACTGCTAGAATGGGTACTGGGACTCCTGTGTCTGGATCAGGCATGGGAATGCCCAGCTGCAGCCTCTGGCCCGGTCTGAGGCTTTTGAGCCGAGAGCAAGGCGGAGGCTGGCCAGAGTGACCAGAGGTTGGATAAGGAAGGAAAGGAAGGAGGGGACTGTCCCACTTCCTGTTGTCACCTAAAATAAAGAAAGGGACACATTATCTCATTGTGTTGCTCTTTATTGCGTAGGATGTCATTTTCATTCTTCCAATCATATTTTCAATTATAATGACACGCAAACCGTGAGCAGAAAACCATTTTTCCTAATTTAGGTGATTTTTCATATGGAATTGTTTTGTGAATAATATGATCCATTTGAGTAAATAAAGCTTGATGCCACATTTGACAGGAGTGGAATTCCTGCAAGATCAAAATGTAGGCAGTAAGGATAAATTTACCTTTAATTACAAAACTAAGGCAACAAAAGAACAAAAATCAAGATGATTCACAGTGACATTGTGTATTGTATACACAATATAGCAGCATAGTTAGCAACAGGATGAATAAAGTAACAAGTGTCAATAAAGTGGCATTAATTTGAGTGGTATAACTATAAGAACAGAAAGCTGCAAACTTCAGAAGAGAACACAAAAAATACAAACAAATATTAATACAAAATCAAAAAACACAACAAAGCCCCATGAAATAATGTGTTACTTTAAAATATAACTTGTCTTTCATAGCCCGTTGCTTTCTGTGTTTTCCATTGTAATTTTTAAATTAATAATTTATTATATTTTTGTTCCATTTTTCCATCATAATGTTTATTTAAAATCATGTTCATTTTTTTCATATCTACAGTAGTTTGCACCAAAAAAGCCAACAAATCAGTTAATTTCTGTTCTGACTTTGGGTCAGAGAGTAATAATTATTCAAATCAAACACACTTATGTGAAGAAATTTCAATGTTTTACTGTGAAACTAAATTTCAGTGTCATTCATTCACTGTTCCTGTGTTTGATCATTACTATCACTTCATATCTTATTTGTGTCTTGTTTTGTTTGCATCTCTATAAAACACATTTTCAAATAAATCTCAGTTTTGATCATACAAAAATATGCCTTTAAGGTTTTTTAGATCTTAGTTATTTTAGCTCTGAATCTAAAAATAATTGTGTTACCTGCACAAAGGTCAGTAGTAAACACCAATGTGGAACTGGCAGGATCATAGGCCACGTTACCAACAATGGGCAAAAGTCTGCCAGTCTGTGGGTGAAGGAAGAAATCAGGTGGCACTGCCATGCTGTGGCCGCTGTTCAGCAGCATGTGGCTGTGAGCGTTCGGCCTTATGAGCCCTGTGACTGGATCATAGTGAACTGACCCAGAGGCACACAAAGACCCATCAGGACCTGGAGAGAGGCAGAAAAAATACAATTACCAAATAATAGGGTCACATGCTGAGAGGACAACTTTGATAGATCGTGTGCTTTGGAGTAGCAAAACCAGTAGCCAAACTTATTCATAGATACAGTTATAAAAACAAATCTTTGCATGTTTTTATTTATTCCAAGCATCAAACTGACAAAATTGTGTTTATTTTCTTGTACTCTGTATTGCATCATGTCAGTGCTCACACTTTGCAGTAGATGGGTCTGTTTCTGTATAAGTGCAAATAAAATCCTGCAGTTTTTATTTACTCTTATGCAGTTTTATTTATTTTTTTACTCACTAAAGATGTTGTCTTTGTTCAGGACATGTCCAGTGTCGAGGCAGAGCAGCTTGGCCCCCGTACCCTCCCCCAACATTCCCCACGCTCCCTGACGGTGGCACTCTGCTGACACCAGCTCTCCCATTTCATCAACAAGAGCTGCAAGCCTCTGGGTTAAACTGAATGTGAAAGACAACTTTTAATGGAATAAATTGCTTCGCTGTATGGTTTTGCTGCTTGGTGGGAAAACGAGAGAGATCTTAACTTTTGCTGAAGCATCTCACAGAAGGCCTGGTTGTTGTTGTGAATCTTGGACAGGAGTCTTGTGCACTCTCTGAGCTGTGACATGAACACGCTGTAGACCCTCTGCTTGGCCTGCTGCTCCCGCCTCAGAACCTGGAATTAAACCAGTCACAGCTAATCAGAGTAAACTTAGAGTTATTCATTTAGATGTTTCTTCACTTGGAGTTGCAGCGTTTAGGAGATTATCTGCAGCATCCAACTGAAGTATCAGAGTCGGGATGTTATAAACTGAACTTTGAACATCATTTTGAACTTCTTCAGTTCAGAGAAATTGTTTATTTCTGACCATATTGACGAGCTAATGCCTGGTTTTGAAAATAAACCATAAAGTGCAAAACTTACGGTGACATCAAGGTTCAAAACATTAGATTCACCAAATGTTGGAGTTATTTTAAGACTGCAGCAATCTACTGTTGACTCAGCTGTTAACGCATCCATTCAGTGAAAACCCCACTCTTTCTACAACCTGAGATCATTTGAAGAGCTATCTACAACAGGTAAGATAATTCCCATTTATGATGTTTCCACAGAAGACTGATTCAAAAAATCTGAACTCACCTTTTAAATATAAGTTTTGTTTAATTGTTTTTGTTAGACACACAGATACAAATTAATATAAAAACATGTCCTGTTGTGCTCATGTTTATTTGATTGTTTTACCTTTTCATAAAGCGTTCTGAACTTGGTGAGATTTTTTTCATTTAAACTTATTTTTCATGGTTGTATTCTGAAGCTGCACAGTTGCAGTGTGAGATACCTGCAACTGGCTGTCAAGCAGAGTATGCAGCTGTGACGCCAAAGACTTCCGTCGCGCTACTTCTTTCTCCATCTCCCTCCTCATCCTCTCATCGCAATCCCCCATCCTCTCTTCAATCACGCCTGGGTGGAGCAGCTGGAGTTTCCCAAGAACTCCCTGATACAGTTCCTTTACCTAGCCACACACAGATATGAATGTTGGTAACGGAACACTGCAGTAATCTCATCCCTCTTTTATGAAGCTGGCATGCATGAAGATGTAAACATTTGTGGGATGGTGTGTCTTCTTATATGTCCAGCTGTCCTTGGGGTTGTAACATAAATCTGTGTTCTCTAAACTGCATCCAGCTAACTCATGATCAAGACAGGAAGAACGCACAATGGAGGTAATTAAGTAAAAAAGAAAACAAAGGTGTTTACTTGTGATACTCAATCTGTTTCAATAGACTTTACCTTTATCAAGACCAGACACAGCTAATAAAACCAGAAGGGAAAGTTATGAAGGTTGTTACTGGACTGAAATAGTAGTTGTGAGATATTAGGGTTTAAGTTAAGTCACCATGAAGACTTGAAATCTTGGCATCTACCTTTTAATATTAGTTTTAATATTCTGGCAAAATGGCAGTTTCACTTGTTTTGCTTTCAGTGTGAAGTCAGTGTGTTACCCAGGTTATCACGTATAACTTAATTTTCATTTCTTTTACATAACTTTTTTTCAAAATTTAATTTTTAATTCACCAAACTTGGTTTTCAACCTTGATTGTCACTAGAGCATTGCTAAAAATGCAGTTGATCAAAAACATAACAAAAAGCAGACTTACCTTTGTGTATATATATATATATTTTTTACTATTTTGATGATAGACCCAAATTGATCTTCTTTAAGACCCACAGTGACATTCCAACCCCAATTTAGAAAATATCAACACAAACAGAATGTTCTTCAGTGGTAGTGTTGAAACATCTTATCTTTCAGGTTTGTTGTTTCCATCTGTTCTGCATCTTCATGTCAGTCTAAAGTCCAACACAAATGTCCAAACACCAGAAGTTTCAGAAACCAACAACAACAGCCAATGTTATTATTGCCAAATCAATCTATCCTTTCATTTTTGCTGTGTGTAAAATGGGTGTGAGAACAGTTTGTCGTTGCGTAAATTGACCACATAGCAGACGGGTGTGGGCCAGATCTGGTGTCAAGTTGGCACTGCTAGCTGACTGCTGGCAAGCCAAGGGGTTTGTCAACTGGAAGTGGGCCAGGTCTGGCTATGATGGTATGATGTTTTTTTATAATGGCATGCCACAATTAGCCCAGTTGTGGTTTGGTTTATGGGGTGCCGACCCGTGCTTGGACCACCTTTGGCAAACTATACCTGGGCCAACAAATGTAATGCTACAGCTATTTGCAAGTAGAAATGGGGGTAAAAGCAGAAGCAGCTAGCATGAGCTCCATTCCAGCCTGGTGCACTTTCAGCATACATATTATCATAATTTTGCAAAGATAACCAAATTAACTGGTTGAAAAATGGGTTTACAGTATGAAATAGCATTGGCTTGAGTCCCTGAGAATGTTTTAGTAATAAAATTGTTTTAAAAAATATATATGGATGTACACATACTGTCATTTGAAGGCTCCGGGTGTATTCAAAAATAATAAACTCTTCAATTCTTAGTTCTGTGTCAAAGAAATGACATGCTTTCCCACAATTCCCCATGATGCGTGTCAATTACGCATGGGAATTCCCTGTCAGAAACTGGGAGAGTACAGAATTCAAGTCCAGTGTTCATAAAAAGATGTGTTAAAACACTGTTTCTATGCAGGAAATACCACATAGAGCTCAGTAATTGTTTGTTAGCAGTGCTCGGTCGTAGCAATGAGATGAGGAAAGTGATGTTTCTTGTTTAGTCAAAGTTAAACATGAATTGTTGAAGTTAATAACAACTGACCCTTTGAGGGCCACCATAACACTCATGTGGCCCTGGGTGTAAATGAATTTGACACCCCTGCTTTAAAATAAAATGTTGTTATTCCTGTCACGTGACTCATGTTTATTCTGTAAAAAGATGAATGAAAGTTATTGACCTCAGTGGTGAGCTGTCCCAACCGTGTGGTGACAGACAGGCTCTGTTTGAGCAGCAGGCTGTAGAAGATGTTGCTGCTGAAAGCCTCCAGATCCACCTGGTGTTCATAGTCCCAGAACTCATCCGAACTGTCTACTTTTCAGAGAGTCGCACAAAAAGACACAATAAAGATTATCAAAATACAAAAATGCATTTTAAACTCTATATTTCAACATGTTGCCCACTTTTCTATGTTATGGAACATCCTAATTACTTTGAATTAATCAGTGCTATTGCTTCTGTATGCAGCTGAACAACAACAAACCCATGAAGCTGCCCTTTGATGCAACAGCTGGACTGTTTTTTTTATGTTAGTCTCTGCATGTGCTATCAGCTCTATGACGTAGGAACACCACCCTAAGGTCACTGTCAATGTTGTGTAAGAAGCAACAAGAGTCTTTAAGTTCAGTTGTGTTTATACAAAATGTGGCATTTGGACAGTTTCTACGTAGATTTATTGGTTTGGTGCGAAATCACCTTTGAATGTAAGTTGTGCAACGTATTGGCTCACGTGTTTATGATGAATGAGAGTTGTGCATGTGTGAAGAGTTCTGCAGTCATTCCACCTGGCTGAATGGAGTCGTGCGTCACTCCAGCTTGTTGCTTTCGATGGGTCTTTCGAAGCGAGACGACCCTTGAGCCTTTTGATGAGTAGTCATCCATTTGGTACGCCAACTGCAACGAGCGATACTTCGCTTTGATTGGCTCCTTCTCTGGCCATCCATATTCCCGGAATAGGATCTGCACAAAGACAGGAGTTTTAGTTTGAACAATGCTCAACTTATGTTGAAAATATCTGATGGCAGCATGTGTCTAATTATGCCCCTTTTCCACAAATGCCTCTAAGGAACTAACCAGCACTGTAACACTTGAACAGAGAATGACCACAGCTCCAGTCAACAGTCCTCCAGTCACCAACCAGTCTGGCTGTAGTAACAAGTCCCGTCTTCTTCTGATCCCCATCCTGGTCAGGTGACGAGGGGTGGTAAGGAAAAAAGGACCAGGCTCATAACACTGGCCTCCTGCAGGCATCACTCGTACATACTGAGATGAAAATAAAAATAAAAAAAAAACCTGGTTATCATAGATTAATTAGAGAAAAGTCTGGGCTATATTTTACTTTTAAGCATGAAAGGTACAGTTTACTTCATTCAAATTAATGTGATTTAAAAAATATTCACAATATAAAATGTTCAATAAGTAATTGTGGGTTTTTATCTTTATATATATATATATATATCAGGGGTGCAACAATACATGCATCTGTATCAAACTGTTCAATCCAGGGCTTTAGGTTCAATACACTCTTGTATCAAACAAAACATATTTTTAAAATTTATTTTATCAACTTGTCCTCTGAAGATGTTCTGTGTTGAAGGATCAGTGGATCTGTGTTCAACTACTCCACCTAGGCTGCATTGTCGAGCGCGGATCCACTGAGAAACTTGCTGTTTTAGCAACATTTCATTCAAAAACTGTACTTTTGAGGCTAAACAAATGTTTACAATTAATTCCAATAAATTACAAGTAAAGAAGGGCGTGGAAATGGCTCTTTTTTGCATCAAAAAAATATCGACATGTGAGACTAAAGTATTGAACCGAATCATAAATTTTCTGTATCGTTGCACCCCTAATATATATATATATATATATGTATTTATATACACTGACTTGACAAAGTTACAAAATAGTTCACAAAAAACCCATATTACATTAAAAAGTGTACAGGTACAAATATTGTAGTACTTGATTATGTATTCATAACATCTTCAAATATAACAACTCAAACTTAACAACAGTCAGATATATTTGTACGCATTTTGTCAGCCATTTTTAGAAAACTAGAAGTTGGTTTGATCAGACTCAGGCCTGAAACCATTGCACTTTGAGTAATTCTCTCCAGATAGGTTTTGCAAACTGGCCGCATTTCAATCTTTTTTATTTATACGGAAAAGGACAGATAAACCTTTGAGGAAGTGGTTAATGAGTGTCATGAAAGCAAAGTTCTCCGTGTGTATTTGCTTTAAACACAGCAGTAACAAAAACAAACGCAAATGAAATAGTATTTCTATGTAAAAATACAGTGAAATTAAAAGTTTAAAGACATTTTAAAAATGCATTTTTGAACCAGTTTTTGACACAGCTAATATTTTTTTAGGTTCAAATTCACATTTTGTTCTTTCCTTGTTTTTTTTAATCTCCATTGTTCTGTTGTAACCTTCACTTCTTGTTTTGTTTTGGGTTATTTTCAGGATCAGTCTCTCTTTCTTTTCTCTTTTTACACCTGCCCTGAAGGAGCTTTGTAATCAGAGCGCCTGTTTCTCACTTCCCTGTGTATTTATAGTACATATTTCCTATTGTTCATTAGTCAACTCATGTTGTTTTATTGTAAGTTTAGTATTACTTTTTTATCCTACACTTGCACAGCTTTTTGTCTGATCTGGAATTTAATAGTGATTTTACAGTATAGCTTTACTGCCTGTGTTTAAATTAGTTACCAAGTGTCTGTTCTGATTGCTGCTCAGGGTGAAAACATACACTCCAGGTTGGCTAAAGACCACAGAAAAGAAGACAGGAGGGGTCCAAGACAGTGTCAGCTCTTCTTTTAAAAGTCTGAACGCACCCCAGTCAAAGTCAGTGTTTGTGTTGTACAAGTTGGCACTGAAACACATGGAGAAGGTTAAAAGGTGGCAAAAAAGAAATTAATAAAACAATCCAAATACTGATTGAAGAAAAAAATCAAACTTACAGATCGTACAGTGGGTAATGACGTGTGTTGACAATGAACAGTAAAATGTCACCCAGATGGAGACACGTTGTTGGGTTCAAAACTCCAGAAACACTCAACTCCAGAACATTTTTGTCGTCCTCGCTCCTCTCTCTGAAACCAAATTCTTTAATTTCATGACTGATGTTTTCCACACTTGTATCCACGTCAAATAATTCAGAATCTTTATCTGCAAATTAGCAACAGAGGACAAGTCATTAATACTGGAATTTTGTTTTTATGACTTAATCATTTTCATGCATTAATTTATTTGTTTACAGTTGGGACAAACCCGCTGAGCTCTGGGAGTCCCCCTCAAACAGCTGCTGAATTTCCTTTGGGAGGCCGCTGAGGAGGCCGAAGAATCCTTCTTCTGCAATCCCACAGTGAAAGTGGTTACGAATGTGACAAGGGTCCCGCAAAGAAATCATAATCTGGTAATCTGGTCAAATGAAAGTCCCCAATGTGCACATGTATTCCCACCTGTTGTGTGAACAATGTAGACAGGATGTGAGGATTTATGATAGCTGCTGCACTGCAGGCTCCCCTGTGAGTCCCACTTTTTAAAAAGTGCTTCCAGCACACTGCCTGAGAGGCTGGACTGCTCGGAACACACAACAGCTTGACATTAGTAGGTCACAGCAACACAATAGACACTTGTGTGGTCTTTGCAGCAAGGGAAATGAAGATGGCATTGTGAATGTGTGCATTATCTTATTGGGCATTGTTGTTTGGTGACAGTTTTGGGAATATAACACTGATATGTGTCACAATTAAGCAAAATTGCTTCAAGGATTTGGTTGGTCTCATATGTTGATAACCTTTTCCCCAGATCATTCAGCTGACAGATGAGGATGTCACACACTAAAATTTCCAAGAAGCACAACTTTTTAGTGCATATTTGAATTATGCATCAAAACATACGATTGGATTGGAGACATGGGACAGAAGTGGCAGAGTCCAGCTTGAAGCTCGACTCGGCTAAGAATGCAGACACAGATCCTGCTTTGGTTATACAGGGACTTGTTGCACAACAGAATGCCTTGAGGGATGCAGTCATAAGTCTTCTCCAGGTCCACAAAACACGTAGACCGGAGAGGAAAACTGTGACCATCTCAGCAACTCTACAAGGGTATAGCTTGAGCTTACAGTTTTCCCCTCAGAGAGCAGAAAGTGCACACAGAAATTTATATAGACTTTTTCAGCTCAGAAATTTTTTTTTAAACTAGAAGTGAAGTTGTTTTTTTTAACTTGTCGTATCTCGTACAGAAAACACTGTAGATCAGTGTCTTCTGTTGCTCACAATTCAAGAATATGTAAAATATGACTAGTAGTTTTCACACAGTGACTCTTTTAGGCGTATCCAAAAAAGTTACAAAACAAAACATGTAGACTTCTTTTCTGTAAACCTAAAAATGTTTGAGGCTTAATTTTTAGTCTGTGTTTTTGTTTGCCTTTTTTAGGAGTGCTGTCAGGGAGTGACAAACACTGCTGTGTGGTTTCCATGGTAATCCTAAGGAACCACTGACAGCAGTTTTACCATTTCTATTGATCTTCATTCTTAAAAGTCAAAATATAACCTTTGTATTGCATCTCAGTGCTCCCATTTCTTCAGAATGTTTTTGATCACCTCATGGCTCCACTTCATTTCCACGTCTCCATCAGAATTGCACTGAAGCTGCAGACCACGCTCCGGTTTTCTCCTGCATAGGCCTCCACATGCAGCTCTGCCTGGAGGCTCTCTGCAAACACATACACCCAGCTCCCTGTCATAACCACGGTAGTCCTCTGCACTTGAGCACACCTGTAGGAAAACAAAAAAACAAAAACAGGCAGCTTTAAGCTCTTTAATCAACATCTCCAATTAACTCTAAAGTCATTACAGAGCAAAAGTCACAGGAAGCCGTTGATGGTTAAACATTAAGTAGCCCTGATTAGGCCTGTGCAGATAAAGCCTCTTCAGGTTCATGGAATAAAGGGCAAAGACATCCAGGTCGTACTCGTTACCCCCGGTAGTTGTAGAGCGTGTTTACTCAATGTGCTCCATAAACAGATTGCAGTTGGGTCCTATCTTAACAGGATGAGCTTCCTGTCTAGTGTCATTTTATGAAAGATGGACCGGTTACCTTTGCCCTGCTTTCATGTGACTTTGGCCGAGTGACAGGCGCCTATATCACAAGCACAAGGCCTAACCTCATGACTGCAGTGAAACAACCACTGGTCTTTGTTGAAGCAGTCTCCGTACTGCGTGCGGGACTTGCCATCTCTGCAGACGCCGTACAGACGCTGCACACACAACTCTCCATTGCTGGTGGGTTGATAACCTAGAGTGCAGAGGCAGCGCCCATCACTGCTCTACGAAGAAAGAGAAATTAACAGAATATTGTTAAAGCTAAATCTTGAGATCATTCATCGAACTTTATTATCTCCCTGTAATAGCCAGAGACAAAAATCTCCTTCACTTTATTCTGATCTGATGAGTGAAGACCTATGCCACCACAGCAGCAGCCTGGGAAACCAGATCCTCTTATAAAGTAACTCGATCTGGAGCTCTTTCAGCTTGAAGCTACAGATTGCTTAGTTTTAAGTTTCTAAAAAAAACAGTGAGTGAACTATCCTTCTAACTGCAATTACTACAAACAGCATCCCAGGGCTTCATGGACACGGATGAAGAAATCATAAGCTTCAAAAATGAGTAAAGAGAAAGAGAAACATGATGTACTTTTTTATTTTTATTTTATTTTTTATTATATACAGCTTCAAATGAATGCACATTAAAGTGGACATATGCAAAATCCATTTTTTTAGCCGTTACATGCATTTTGTTGTTGACTTGGAGTCTCTAGGAGAGCAGAAAAGTTTAATTTGATCTCTGCGTAAATATTTTTATATTCTGTTTGGGTCATATTTTTCAACTCGTTAAGTTTTCTCCAATTTCTATGACGTTTTCAGAATTATTACATCACAGTATTTGAGACAGAACTTCTTAATAAGGTCTGGACTTACCAACTACAGTTTTGTTGTCTTAATTCTCCTCTGGCTCTGAGTCAGAATTAAACATGCATGGCTGGATGGACAAGTCTTTTTTGTTTGCATCTTTTAATTAATTTGCAAATAAAATGCTTCTGAACCGCTATACAGTCAAAAACCCACTATCTAACTAGAATAGACTTCTCTGGGAGCCAGAGGGGTCGGGGTGTGAAGGACCTTGTTTGGATTTGAAGAGACAGCATCAAAATGAGTTGATCTGTGACACCTCAGAAATGGGATGAAAGAGGGGCTTGTTGAGTTAAAATAGGGAGGAATTCAGACCAAACATTGCAGTTACACTTTATACAGACCCAAACTGAATGATTTAAATTGAAAAAAAGGATTTAAAAGCAGGATATGTCTCCTTTAAAAAACATCTCAATACCAAACACGTGGACAGCACCTGGAAACTCTGCCCCTCTCCTGGGCAGCTGCAGGTATCCTGGCCAGATAGAGGTTGCTGAGCAACAGGACCACAGGTCAGTGGGGCAAACAAGCCAGGTCTGGGGCAGTAGTGATGAGGCGGACACCTTAAACAGCTTTCTATGGACACTGCGCCAACGGTCGGCCCGTATGTCCCTTTGGGACAGGGGACAGGACTGAGGCCACCCAGAGGCCAATAAAAACCTATGAGCGAAACATACAGTACAGTCTGACAGCCCAAGTAATAAAGATTTGTTTTGTTACGCTCATTAGCATCAATCAGGAAAAGCTTACCTGGCTGGCTTGGTGGATTTTCCTGAGCCTTATTGAGCAATCGTGTAGCAAAAAGCCACCACAGACACCAAAACCACATGGATCTGCCTGTCTGCAGCATTTCTAACGCACTCACTTACGAAGGGGGAAAAAAGCTCAGGAATAGATCTGTTTTATTCTCAGACATTTTCAATCCTGCATCCATCATCCATAACCATGGTCAAAAAGACTTCTCTCCTCTGTACTGCCCACATGACCGAGTCTCAGGTGAGTTTGTCTGCATAACTTTTAGATGGTTGCT
Organism: Cynodonichthys magdalenae; assembly: GCA_031762555.1. Lineage (NCBI taxonomy): Eukaryota > Metazoa > Chordata > Actinopteri > Cyprinodontiformes > Rivulidae > Cynodonichthys > Cynodonichthys magdalenae. The sequence continues at coordinate 13,615,661 of JARVJO010000330.1, forward strand.
GAATGATTTATAAAGCCAGAGAGGTTAGGTGACAGTGAGAGTGGAGTGAGCGCTCAAATGAAAGCAGTGAGAGGGCTCGCCTGGTGCTGCAAGATCACATTACTCTGTTTGTTCCTCTCAATCCTACCGTGATACTGCTTATTGATTTGGCCTCCGATGTGCATCAGCGCTGCTTTGCTTTAATGAGCACAAAGTTGCAACAGCAGCTGAATTTATTTTGAAATTCACAAGTGAAACCCTTCTCTCACACAGTATTGTGCAAGCTGCTGCAGTTTCACAAAAACATGCTGATGATCCATGTAGTAGTTAATACGATTTCTGCCTATTTCCTGTAAAAAGAGGAGTACAGCTGAGACTGATTGAAAGCAGCCACGACTTGTGGTCAAGTTTGTAAAACATCAGCTCTGTGCAAAGTTTTGTGTTATCCCTCATTTCTTTAGAATTTGATTCCTAGATGGTTTTTTTTCTTTGTAATTCTTAAAGTTGGTTTTAATCAAAACGTTTAGGGCTTTATTTTCTTTTTATTTATTGTTAAGCCAGCTAACTTTGACCTATGACTCTTTCAGACAATTGCTGATTACAGACATTTTACAGTTCAATGCAGTATAATATGTGGGTTACCTTAAGGGTGGTCCTTTCTTTCTTTTCAGAAAAATCTCTCAGGGTCTGTTTCAGGTTTCTGCTTGATTTATTTTGCTTTTTTCCTATTGGCCCAATTTTCAGTTACTCTTGATCTGCCATTAGTAGTTGTTTTTATAAGCCTGACACTAAATCTTTTTTTTGTCAACTTTCCCATTTTTAAGCACAAACTGCTTTAAATGGTGTCAACGTCCAGTTTAAGGACTAAAGAAAAATTTAGGGGGGAAAAAAGGAAAAAAAAATATTTTCAGAAAGCCTGAAGTATTTTAAATAAGATTCTACAGATCCATCCCTCAAATTCAAGTTTTGTTATTGACCATTCTGATGTAGCTTTTCTTAGCATAAAGTAAAACAAAGTGGGAAAAAGACTCATACCTGTGTGGCTAAAACTGATTATTGCCATTAACAGGCTTATAAAATGACTTAAATTAGAATATATCTCATCTGTCACAGACATAGTAATCTTTGTAAATTTTTTACAAACGATTGATTGTTTCCTTTGATGTTGCATGCCTGAGTTATAATCAATGTCTGAGAGTGACCATTTGCTCCATAGTAAAATGACAAACACTGTTTATTGATATGAAATGTCACGAGTTCAGAGTCTACAACAAAGTTATGCCAAGCATTGCGTTATGTGATATTTTCCTAAATTTTATACTTTTAATTTTATGTGCAAATGCATTCAGTGTACAATGTCTATAATAATCCCTTTGGTTGATACATAAACTTAAATGACTTTTTTTTTCTTTGATTAACTGAGCAAAAAGAGTAAACAGTGTTGTTTTTATGTTCACAAATCAAGCTCTTACTCCACTCTGTTATTGTAGTGAAATAAATGGCAAACTTTGGATACCTGGTATAACCCACATAAAGTATTTCATCACGGTAACCATGGACTTTGACCCCGCCCCCCTCGGTGATGACTCGTAACTTATCTAACTGAACCGGATTCAACTTTCACCCAGATCTTACTCCTATTTGTGGCAAGACCTTAAAGCCACATTTCATATAAAAAAAAAAAACATGCAACAAGCAATCCTTTAAAGGCCTGTTTGTCTGTGTGCAGGTGTTTGTTAGCAAAATATCTTGTTAACCGCTAAATGAATTTTAGTGAAACCCTCAGAAAGTCATTAAGTTTTAAGGCCTACCTTAAGCTCAAAATTTCTGTCTCATTTTAAGTGGCAGCTTCATCCCATACCTCATCTGAGCACACAAGATCTGACTTTAAAACATTTGCTTGCAAGGAGGTGGATGATTAGTACAAGAAATGCCAGTTTCTTTTTTATCATTTATTATTATTATTATTATTATTATTATTATTATAGGTTGAATTTAAAATTGGAGTTGTTTTATTCTGTTCTGTTCTAATAAACATATAAATCACAGTAATTAAGGCAAACCAGGAAAATAATAGTTGTTGGTCCAGATTTCAATGATTTACAGTAAAACTCTTAAGTTAAAATAGAAAAGAAAATATAAAATATACTGGTCCAGATTTCTCAACCCAGGTTTGTAAATAAAGGGCATAAGTTCTGCCATATGTCTTACATTATTTGAACCTGTAAAATCTGACTTTTAAATTTATTTATTTTTTGTAGGAGCTTAATATTAAGTTTAAGACCCTTTTCTACTGGAGATAAAAAGTGTGAAGCAGTTACTGATCTGTCTTACTGCTCAGTGTCATGACCAATAAAGCATGTGTGATAAAACAGTTTTATCTTCTTGTTTTATAACATGACTAGAAGGACTTTCTGCCCTCATGACTGTCAGAAGCATTATTAATAAAACACCTTAAAGCACTTCAATATTCCTTTGTGATTAAAATGTATGATGGTTACATGATGATTTTACCATGACTTCACGTCTCATGAGTTTGTGTGTTTGTGCGTGTGTGTGTTGTGTTGTGTCATCAGTGTGACCCCTCCACGTGTTTATTGACACAGGCAGAGTTTGGGCAGCCTCTCTGATAAGGAGGACCTTTATAAGTCAGCTGAGAGGAGAAGTCACTCAGACCCTTGTTCCTTTAATATAGGCCTGCTATTCTTTCCACGTTTCAATTTTTATTTTTTGCTCTGTAAGGAAAACTTCTCGTGTGAAATTCTCATTCAGAGTGAGAGAAATGCATTTAAGAGCTGTGATCTTTGTCCTGTCACTTTCAAAAAATTTAGGTATTTATTATTTTGACTATGTTTTATTTTACGTACAAGTTGTACATATTTTTCATACTATATGCTTTCTTTTCCTGTAGCATACCCATTGCACAGTGACACCAGGGAAGCAACCTGGACCGACCCAAATGGTAACCAGGCTCATGACAAAGCAGACCTCACAAAAAACGTGCAGTAAGTTGACCAAATAAATCTGAAGTTTAAAAAAAAAAATGTAAAAATTGAAGAAATTTGTAGGATTTTGTTGTGATATAATGTATTTCCTCTTGCTGCAGTAGAATCTACAAGAGCATCATAGACAGCAATGATCTTTACAGCCATAAAAGCGATGAGAAGAATCCTGTGGCAGAGGAGATGCAGCACAAACTGGCCATGGAGTCCGAGCGCCTGCGTGTGCGTCTGCGCCAAGAGCTGGCCGAGCTGAGGGAGAGGTTATCTCCGTCTCCGGTCCATCTCAGCGCTACCCTGGCCAGCATGAGGGAGCGTCTTACCCCTCTCACTCAGCAGCTCCAGAGCTCTCTGAGCACCAACACCCAAGATCTGTGCAGCCAGCTGAGTCTCTACCTGCAGAGTCCAGAGACGGGGGAGTCTCAGACAGAGGCCGGTCCAGGATGGAGTCAGGACACCTTCCAATGGATCAGCCAGAGCCTGGAACGGAGCAGCCTTCAGTTGGGTAACATCATCAGTGACTTCCACACAGCGACCAGGGACATCGCTGTAGGTCTGAAACAGACAAGCCCTCCTGAGGACGAGGAAAATGACTCAAAAGTGTGGCAGGCCATGAAATCCAAGCTGGAACAAGAAGTGAGTGCCCTGAGGGAGGAGACCCAGAACAGGGTGGAGGTTCTGAAAGCTCAGCTTGCAGCTCTGCTAGAATCAGCTCAGCCTCTTAAGGCTGAACTTACAGACAGCGTGGAGCGATTCTGCCAAAACGCCGCCCTACAGAACCAAGTGCTTCAGGCCCGGATGGAGAGGCTGGTTATTGGGGTGGAGGAAGAGGTCCTCGATGCCTCCCTCCATCCTCTGACACCTTCTTTGTCTTCACAGGAAGGTGGCTCTTTGCAGGAGGACTTCTCGGTGAAACTCTCGGCTCTGATCCAGGACATTATGCACTCTATGCAGTGACAAAAACAAGCACTTACATTTTTTTGATTTGTTTTAACCAAAGCACAGATCAGATTTAAGTGGCATACATTCTTGGCCACAAATGTATTTAGTGTGTGTTGATGTGTCATCATGGTAAGCAGGTTGTAAATATTTTTGAATGAACGAATTGTTTTTTTCATTTTGTGTATGAATGAGTGTAAAAAAACTGTTACATTTGTTAAGAAAATTTTATTTAGAATTATGTAAAAAAATGAATCACTTTTAATTATGGTATGCCTTGTCAGGAGTGTAAAAGACAAAGTGTTTGATGTTTTCATTTATCTGTAATAAAGACAGACACTCCACGGTTGAATTTGTCCCATGTTTTTTAAGCAAATTGTACAAAACATCTACGACAATCCTGAAAACACGATAAAAACAAACTTACTGGTCTTATTCAGCAAACATGTACGGCCATTAAAGTTACTCTGATCTAATTTAATTATTTTGTTTTTCCTCAGTTCAGGGTATTTTGTTTATTCATAACTGATGATTAGTTTCTGACTGCAGCAGTAAGGACAGGAAAAGTTTCAAAAAGTGACAACTTCCTCTTTCAGTTGTTCCCTTTTTCAGGGGTCGCCAAACTCTAACTGCACCTCGTATATCTCCTCTTTAGCTTTCCACTTCCTGATAAGGTCACAGAATTTGTTTGATTTAATTGAGCATTTGTCAAAGAGTTATTTCTAAGATGTTTAAATACTTTTACAAAATACCTGCAGTTACAGTGTGGTCAGATGAGGCAGTTTGCCAAGACAGTTTTAACAATAAATCAAATGTACAAGATAACTGTTCCATCTTCTTTAGAAGAAAGCAGACAGCAGCCATGCAAACGCCACCACCACGGATAGGCATGTGGCGTTAACAACATTCCCGTCTGATGCAACGATGCTTCCTGAAAAGCACAAGGAAGAGATCAGGGAGGTTGTTCAAGATGCTCATTGTGAATCTGTGAAATAATGGGATTAAATATAAATAAGAAAGACTCACCATGTGCAGCTGTGACAGGCAAGTCTTTAACAGAGTAGAAGACATGTTGTTAGAAAACTTGTTCAACTTAAACTTGTACAAATAAATGAAAAGGTGTTATTTTATTTAAAAAAATAAAAGAAACCTTCTCCTGCCGTGTACAGAGGTCCAACTGAGATGGCAGCTGATTCACTGCTTCTTTGCCCAAAAGGAGTCAAAGATCGTTTCCTTCTTTTGCTATAACAAGCCTAAAACAAATAAAATAAAATTTGGAGGTTTTAAAGTATCATATAATCACCAAATCATAAACACAGGTAAAAATCACTTAATTGTTTTTTTGTTTTTTCATAGTAACAGCAAATTAGGTCAGCACATTCTTTCTGAAAACTTCCATGTCTTAAGTTGCCACCAAAGGCAGAGTTTTTTGTTTTTTTTAAGTAAATTTAAAAACATCTGCAGTTTAAAGAAACTTACAGAAGTCAGTTCGTCACATGTGCTCGGCTCACAGAGTCGCAGCAGACAGTGTAAGTAGATCGTAGATATTTCCTGGTATCTGTGCTGAACGAAGCGGAAAGCCTCAAAGTAAAAATGGGCGTCAGTGGAATTGCCGTTGTTTATTATATATGTAATGTCTTCTATTATGCATCTGGTGGAGAAAGAAATGAATGAACATATACTTTTGAAAAATAATTGCCAAACAATTGATAAAATGCGTAATTCTTACCCAGTGAAGAAGTTCTGTTGGTCAGCAAGTGTGAAGTTGTAAGGAGAGGGAGTAGCATAACAGCGATCCAGCAGGACATAGAAGCTGGAAACAGGACAAGAAATAAAAGCCTGTTGTCACTTATTATCACCTGAAAGGTGGGTGTGTTGGTCAGTCGGTTAGCAAAACATCTCACCAACCAGCAGACAAATTCTAATGAAACTGAACATTTAAAACTGATTAGCTTTCGGAGTCAACTCAGTTCAAGATGGCCGTCACAACCAATCAATGTATCTATACAAGTGATTAACTTTTGGAAACAAACTGATTCAGGAGGCCACCACAGCTTATCAACATTAGCAAACTCAAAAACAACTACATTTTATTTAATTTTACAGACATTGAGCTGAAAGTTGGAATTATATTAGTTCTCATCACATATTTTCAGTACTAATTAATGCAAGATCTTTAAATAAAACTTTGGCATGAAAAGGAGACAATTATTTAAATAATAATACTTTTATTTTATTAAATTGGCCTAAAATGAAAAACCATTCAACCTTATTGTATTCACTCACTTTCCTGTGAGGTTCACAGTCTTGACCTCCACATAAACTTTTGTACGTAAGGCAAGTCCCTTTGAAGATGCAACCAAAGGGTATTTATAGTCAGAGTCCTGGAGAAACAAGATTAGGATAAGGTTTAGTTGAAAGATCTCTTCTGTTGTGTGTTTAAAAAGAGCTGAATGTCTATGTACCTACATTGAAAACATTCATTCTTAGCGTATCCATGAAGGATCCATTATTTTGAGTAGTTGCCACTGAAAGGCCTGAACTAAAAAAATGACAGAAATAAGCGAAGGAAGGAAATGATTAGCATCTATAAGAAAAACTATAGAAAAAACAAGTTTTTAAAGCTACTCACGCATAAATCTGTGTGTTGTTGATGAGATACTCCAGAGGGTAGCGGCAGGTGAAGCTGTAATAAAGGTCTGTGGTGTAGATGATCACCCCCTGATCAGATTTGGGGGTGTCAATGTACCCCGTGATGATAGCTGACTGGATACTTGAGAAACCGCTGAAGGGACCCGTAGGATCCGGGGTTTCATCCACAATCTGCACAAGACATCAACAAACACAGGTAAGTTTTCAGGTTATATATGTCAGCCCAGTTCTAATCTGTATACGTTTGTCTTTTATTTCCCCAATAATTCCCCACCCTTACCTTCAGAGACTGGCGACACGAGTTATCTTGACTGCTGTTAACAGGAATCTGGAAACGGATGATTGGTGGGTTCATGGTGGTGTCAACAGAACCCAAACAAGCCATGTTGTTGTGGTTCCCGTTGAGCGCCAGCTCTGAGGCGTTAAAGCCTGCCCACTGAGCCGTGCACACGTTGACCTCCACGGTTATTATGTCAGTGGCACAAAAAACTCGCAGATCTGAGTCATCTATAAAAATTGAAGGAAAAAAAACAATTCTTTCAAAAATCTATTATCTATTTATTTAGTAGTTGCAACTTATTGTTGGAATATGCCTCAATTAGATTATTTTTAGAAGAGAAAAAAGCCTTTTGAACCTACTTGGATTCCTGTTATACACAGAGGAGCAGTTGTAAAGACATAAAGCAGGCTGCAGGAGCACGGCCAGCAGAGGGAGACAGAGATGAAAGATCATTCTGTCCACAAGAAGCCTGGAAATGTTCAGGAGACAAAAAGCAGCATCGTCCTGCATTATTAGCCTATTCAACTCACTCAGACAAATGCACCACTTACATGTCAACATGTATGTACTGTCTGTAAATTACACAGATTTTCCTCTGTTTTTCAGCTATACAGCTATAGGGCAGTCTCATGGACTTTTTTTCAAATCTCACAGATGTTTTCAAAAACTCAGCTTCAAATGTATTTTATATGTCAGAACCTGTCAAATAAATAAATAAATAAAGTTAAATAACCATTTGCCAACCTGCTCTGCCACTAGAAACAAGTTTGCCACCTCTCCCCGTCCTCCTTTCCCTGCTCCTCTGCACTGGAATCTCTGTCCCTCTGTCTCTCTGGACCACATGTTAGTAATATGGATTGTTTTCTGAAATTTACTGATTTTTGAAGGTCAAGATACAGTTAGAAACATTCAAAGGCACCATCAAAAGACTACAAAGACTTTTCTAAACCACTTGTAATTGTTAAAAAAAGAGACACTTTTATATTCGCCATCCGTTTAAAATCAAACCAGGTCTACGGTTTTTGATAGCCTGAGGAGTGTCTTACCTTGCTGGTGGCTCTTTAGCAGGTTTCTCAGAGGTAGAAGAGTATAATGGCTTTTATAGTCTAAGCGACACCTGAAGCCATAGATATCAGAATTCATGAGTCCTCCCAGTAAACACATGGAGAAACATCCTCGGTGTCTGTGTCGTGATTTGTCATGTAGACAGCAGCAGCTCCGGGCATTATCAAATGTTCATCCAGCAAAATAATATGGGATGTGATACAGATCCCTCAGGTCAGCTAGAAATGTTTCAGGTTTCTATCCATCGGAAACGGATAATAAAGACAATATTACATGGAGAGGCATTTGAGGCAGTGTGTAGAAATAAACCTTTTACAATAAAAGCAAAAAAACAGTGGAAACCACATGATTGGAACGTCGTAGTTCAAGCATGAGTAACGTTTGAAGTAAGTAAATAAATGTGTAGAAATGATCATTCTAAACCAACGAGTTATGCGTGGAGAATGAACCGCTTTGAAAAATGATCCCAGCTGCCGTGAGTAAGACAGTACTCACCCAACACTTTGTTTCTTCTCCCTGCTTGTCTAACCTGTATTGTATTGTCTCCACAGAGCTGCGGAGCAGGTATTTGACGTAGCTACAGGCCACAACTGTTACTAACTGAGAACACTCATTGTTCTTCAGAAATAAAGCATGATGCCACTGCCAAAATCCTCATGAAGGGTGGGAGAAGACATCTGTAACAATATCACAGTTATACGTCACACGTTTACAGTAATTTCAACCCCACTGGATTTTAACTTTAATTATACCTGCTTGGAAATAAAAAGAGTAGTTGTTTTACTGTAATTTATTCTCATTATTTACTTTGTTTAAATTAGACATTTAATGCTTTTAAATCTTTTCTTTTCACATTTAAATCATCAAGTTGGGGTCTATATAAAGTGGAACTGCAATACTTTCCTTATTGTAACTCCACAAGCCCCTTTTGCCCCTTTTCTGAGGTGTGTCTCGGATCAACTCTTTTTGATGCTGTCTCATTATATCTAAAGGAGGCACTTTATGCCCCGCCCCCCTCCGGCTTCCAGAGCAGTCCACTCCAGTTTGATAGAGGGGTTTACGACCATATAGTGGAGCAGAAACTTTTTATTTATAAATGAATTAAAATATTTTAACAACAGAAGACTTGTCCATCCAGCCTTACATGTTGGAGCCAGAGACTGACCCAGAGTGAGAGGAGAATTAAGACGACCAAATTGTAGTTGGTAAGTCCATGCCTTAGTTGTTAGTTATCAGTTGTTGCAAATACTGTGATGTAACAGTTCAGAAAACATCACAGAAAATAGAGAAAACATAACGCAGCCCCGGGAAAGACTAAAGAAAATTTTTCTGAATTCCAAGAAAATCCAAGTAAACAACAAAATGTATTTAACGGCTAAAAAATGGGTTTTGTCTTCATATTTCAAACATCACAACTTTCTTAATTGCATTTTTATTCTGTGTTTTTATTGAAGGCATGGTGTATCGATGAAATAATCCAAAATTCACTGTGGAAAAAAAAATATATTTTTTAGAGCAAGAAAGTGGAAAAGTAAAAATTAAAACTATTCTTAAATTTGCTAAAATGACCAGTTGGCACTGTAGGCATAATTTTTACATCAAAAGAATAAAAACGTGTTTGCTTGTACATAATCTTTTAAACAATAGACTTAAATCTTTTAGTTTTAGAAACTGCCAAATGACTTTGACTTCAATAAAAAAATATAAACAGAACTGTCACAGAAAATATATTTTTGTCCATTTTTAACTGGCCTGTATGTTCACTTTTTTAAACCCTGAAACAAAATTAAATTACAGCAGCAATTTAGGACAATACTTGAGTATTTTTTAGTTTGAGTCTGATACAAAACAGTGTTTAAAATCATCCCAAGGGATGGATAGTTGATAGTTGACCATTTCTCACATTTTTGCTTTGTTTGAACATTCTTTGAAAGATTCAACTTTAACTTTTCAGAAATTATAAACTGACAGGGTCAAAAAGTTTTGTCAGTTTATCACTTCAAGTTCTATGATGAATGCCAGGTTGAGTAAATATTAAACATAATATACAAAATATTTTGTAGCTATGTACTTAGTACAAAAAGTTAATTTGTCTTTAGTAGATTATTTCTTTGTTGTAACAATGCTTCTGTTCCCTTTTAAATGTTGTCAACTTTCCTGTTTTCTTTGTATTTACTCTCCACCTCTTCTGTTCCACGTCAGTTAAACAATTAAGAATAGTAACAAATATTTAATGTTTTTAGGATGTATCATACGACATATTTAAATTTATACATTTTCCAAGATTATGTGATTACCTGGTGAACTACGATTTGATTTGGAAAAATGACAAAACATAATTCAACAAATACAACCTTAATATGACCGGAGCAGACCCTGCATGTGGTTTTCAGTAATTATATGTAACCGTATGTATATGATGTGGTCAATTTTGAAATCAGGTCAAAGTTATTTAAAGACAATAAGAGAGTTGTAGCTGTGTACTTAACCAGTTAATTTCTAGTGCTTTAAAGCCAATCTTGTTATTTATTTGGGGGTTTATTATGACTGGATCCAATTATTTTGGGGGTCATAACCGCGCTAACCCCCCCTGCTAATTGTGCCCATGGTTATAACAAAGAAATACTATTTTCCTTACTTTTGAGGCTAATATATGAGTGCAACCTTTAATTGGTTCTTATTTCCCTTTATTAAAAAAATTTAAAGTTTTGACTTAATTTATATTAGTGAACTTTTTCCCCAGCTATCTGTTTTTTTATTTTTATTCATTGTTTGTTTTGTTTTCAAAATATGGACTATAGTCTCATAAACAACAAAAAGCTATCCTCCTTTACTCTTTTTACCTTAAAGTGGCACAAAGTTATTGGAAGACACATATTTAGGTCTGACAGAAAGAGGATACGCTGGGAAGCTTGTGAAGAGATGAAACTCTGTAGTCACATCTTGTAAACAAGATTATCACTTCATCCAGGGGTCTCTCTGAAAGTTGTCCTGTGCATGTTAATCCAAATATTTTGAATTTGTTTTTTTGTTTTTGGACGTTACACATAAGTTCTGGTGCTTTGCTCAGGGACAGTGTTGTTGATCTCATCTGTGCTGTCATGGTATTATTTGCCTAAAAGATGTATATTTCAAAACATAAAAGCTACACATTTTCAGCTTTGTTGTTAATGATAACATTTAACATTTTTTCCAATGATGCTGCTGCAGTTTGCTGGATTATTCTTCAGGTAAAAGGAAGTTGCTGCTCAGACTTGTTTCTGGAGCACTTTGGTGTCCTCTGCTGGACAAATGCAGTCAGAGCTCAAACATCTCCTTCATCTCTGGGTCTAAAACAGTGTTTCCCAACCCTGGTCCTCAAGGCACACAGGCCTGCAAGTTTTAGAACT
>JARVJO010000330.1:13632828-13644818 GCA_031762555.1 Cynodonichthys magdalenae
AGTCAGGCTCCGCCCATGCCACACTGACTCTGGAAGGTGAGTGCAAGACAACACACACAGACAACATTCCTCACATTCTGAAGCTGTAAAATCACTTCCCACTTCCTATATCTAAGCAATTTCTTCTTTATGTCTTATAGCTTTATAAAGTAACTATGGTCACCCGCTGAAAGTAAGCTTTGTAAAACTGAAGATGTGCTTCTAGCGATGTCTGTTGACGGGGTTCTCATGCTACAAAGGTTAATATAATTGATTAGTTTTTTTATCATGACATACCCAAGTATAACATTGTATTTATTATCTCCTCACCTCCTTGATGCTCACATCGGTGTCCAGGGGAGAGAATTTGTCGCCGTGGAACGGAGCGCCCGTGCTACAAGGCTTTCTACTTCCAGGACATCAGGCGGAGGCTGAGCTTTGAGGATGCAAGGCAGTCCTGTAGGTCGGATGGCGGCGAGCTGCTCAGCATCGAGACAGAGAGCGAGCAGCGACTTATAGAGAGGTTCATACAAGAGCTGAAAGTCAGAGATGGTGATTTCTGGATCGGGCTCCGCCGCAGCCCTCAGCATCACAGGGCAGCGAACACAGGTCCAGGCTGCCCCTCTCAGTACTATTGGTTGGATGGAAGCAAGGCCAAGTACAGGTTCTGTAATATGACGTAATGTTTGGGAAGAAATACCCTAGGAAATTATAAATTATGTAAAGCTATAAAGAAATAACTGCATTCAGACCAGCTGTGACTCTAAATTTGTGCATCTTATTTATGTATTTTTGTAGGAACTGGCACTGGGATGAGCCGTCATGTGGTACTGGCATGTGTGCAGTTTTGTACCACCAGCCCTCTGCACCGCGTGACGAAGACGGTCATTTCCTCTTCCAGTGGAACGATGACAACTGCAGCTCTAAAAACAACTTTGTCTGCAAATACCGGGAAGGTAGGCTGCTGCTGTACCTGACTCTGCACTGCTGGGAAACATCTGGCACTCGTGAACTTTGTTAATTTACTCTTTTTCGTTGTTTGCAGAGAAAGTACCTGTGTTTACAGGGGATAGGATAACTGCAAAACCAGGTATAACACGGTGTGCATGCGTAAAGCTGCTCTGTGATTCATTTACATTTTTAAACTCACATTGCAACCAGTGGTGTTTAATTTTCGTCTTTAAATTAAGTTGTCTGGCTGTTTACTTTGTGTCATCTACACATCACGTTGTATAACCTGCATGTGGTATATTGTTCCACTTTAAAGAACAGTTCAGATATTTTGAAGCAGGAATTCTGTGGAACAACCATGTGTTCAAAGGCCTCATATAAACAGGTCTTTTAGTGACTTAAGTTTGGAGAAGAGCGAATACTTCTTATTGGACTAACAAGCTTAAGTGAATCTGTCTTAGAACAAGTCCAGACTTGAAAATGTAACCATTGTTCATATAAACACTGTTTGGCCATCTGTTATATTGCTGTCAGTTGCAAATTAAATGATTATTCTGCAGTAAATATTACACTATGCCAGAATTGTCCCAGGCTTTATAGGAAGTGTTACAGCGAGCTGGTGCTACCGCTAACTGTGCATGCAAATAATTTTAATGAATATGTAAGAAACTGTGTAATGTGAAATTGAAGGGGATAAACTGCTGTGAATTGTTGTAGATTATTGGCTATCAAGCAACTTTATTTGTTGAAACCCGAGGTCATTCAAAAAGCTAAATACAATATGTGAGGTATAAATTGTTCATATCTTCTCCACAGAACTCCACTTCAAAAGATCTCAACTGTTGCTCTAAATTTAAATTATTACTGTTATTAGAAAAGTTGGTAACATTATATAATAAGTACACTTTATATAGCTTTACTTAATCATTAAATGGTTAGTTAACCTTGAACACATCATAGTTAATAGTTAATTCATGAGTTATTAAACATGAAAAAACAATGAGTTCGTTAGTTTTGGAAGTAATAGTCTTTATGGGTAAAGCTGTTAATGTGTTAATTATTGTCTTATTACATGAATCATCCTTGACGTTGCTTTAAAGGTTAACTAACTGTTTATTAATGAATAAGAAAGGCTAAATAAGGTGTAGTTATTATAAAGTGTTACGGAAAATTTAAACAAGTGCATCAGAACTGATAAAATATACTTTATGATTTCTGCTTTTAGCAAGGAAAAAGTTCAAACTTAATGTTGTTTTGCTAAGTTGAATTGCACGTTGTTTTAGTATTATTATTGTGATGTTTCATCTCATTTTCTTTGTTTGAATTCTGTTTCTGTAGTTCCATCTCTGAGGCCAAGCATATTGTCAACTACAAAAAGTAATGATAACATAGAAATCAGATTTCCTGAGTCATCAGGTAAAAAGAAAGCACTTGAATCGATTAGGCTTTAATGTTTTTTAAGCAAAAAATAGCAGGTTTGCCCTTTGTATCTATTTGTATTAGTCTAAAAAATTTTCTTTTTTGAAGTATCTTTGTCAGAAACCCCTCTCTATGTGTCCTACATACTCTATGCCACTATTCCTGTCCTACTACTGCTGCTGTTTGCAGCTGCCGGGTTCTTCTGCTACAGACAACATGCGAAAAGGTAGAAACAGAAAGTGGACGATAATATTGCAGCTATCAAACTTTATTTGATTGTTTAAAATCACTCCTGCATCTATTTTTTATGTAATACAGATGTTTAGCCAGCAAGTGGAATTTGTTTGCTCATTTCATGTGACAAATTTCATCTCCTCTTTTCCCTTTTTCAGGAGGAAGACAGAAACAGAAACTTACTCCAGCAGATCAAAGCAGTGGATCTCTACAGCTGCCTCACCTTGCCCCGTGCAGGGACCTTATGCTTTCAGTGACGTCACCAAACTGCCTCTGGATTGCAGAACGTCAGCCGAGATCATGAAAAAATACTCCTGTGGTCCTTCACGTGACTGTGGCGATTATGAGAACGTGACTTGCTCGGACAAGGAGAGCGGCTTTGTGACCAATGACATCTACGAGACTTGCAGAGGTCAGAGTCGGCGCTGCTGCAGTCAGCCTGGATGGGTGGAAAACGAGATCTATGGATAATACTAAGAACTACTGCGGACAGCTATGACTCAAATAAAAATGAAAATTTACTATATCCCTAGCTTGCTACTTGTTGGTTAACTGTGTGGTACGAGATCACTAAACACAGCTGTGTTTGTGGGTCTTATATGGACTGGTTATCTATCACCTGTGTCTCTCAGGTTCTGCAAACAGAACATCTTGTGCCTTTTTTACAGCTTTGAATTCATTTGTATGTGCTCAACATTAAATCATTTAAATAAATGCTAATATTATTCAAAGCAGTTACCCACCATACCATGCTAATGTTATGCTGAGTTAAAGAAATAGAAGGTCAAAAGAATAGTTTAGCTCTTTTAAAGTGATGTTTTGTTTAAAAGGTTATAAATATCTTACCTGTAGTATATGCATAGCTCTATTTCCAAACTCAGTTTAAAATAGCTAAAGGCTATTCCATTATCTTGAATTATTATAAATTTTATTGAGCATTTTTTAGCATTAAGTAGATATGTGGTCATGTGATCAACAAGCAGTTCTATGGGGAACACGAGGACAATCAGCTACTGTTTTGAGATCCCAGTGGATTGTTATTAATGAAATTGGCTCAAAAATACAGATGTCACCTTTTTAACCAAGAATCTATATAGTTTTAGTTTTTTTTTTCCAATATAAGATGTTAAACAACTATATTGCTCATTTGTAAACAATCCAGAATGAAGCTACTCAGTCATTTACAGAAAATTTCATCAGATTTATTGTGACTCACTTACAAAAGAGTAAATTTAGGACCTCGACAGATCATTTATGGCTCTTTGATGTGATGGGGTTGTTCCTGTTTGGGGACTATTTCGACCTTGTATCTATAGCTGTCATCCCCGTGTAAGGCTTCCTGTTTGGGCCCTGATCTCACAGAACAGGACAGTCTAATCGGAAGCACCGATGACAGATGTCTGCTGACTAAAGAGGACCTCAGTGCTGGGGTTTTTGCTGACTGTATGAGATTACAAGACGAGCTTTAACCTCCCTACCTGAACACAGTAGAGAGAGTTTTTAAGTGTGACCAGTTATCATGAGACAATGTGTTTGCTCGTGTCTGTGTTTATCTGTCTGTTAGCAAATTATCTCATGACCCAGTGGACAAGTTTTAATGAAACTGACGTTTTCATTGAATTTTCAACTACAGCTGTTTAACTTTTGGAGTCAGTACAATTGAAATGGCCACCGCAGCAAAACAATCTCAAAAATGCCAAGTCTAATTTACAACATGTGATTCTAATATTTAGTTTTAAACTGTGAATGTATATGCCTCTTAATCAGCACATGCATATTTTTAAATACAAACACTTGTGTGTGTTTTTTTTTGAGTATGCACTAGGGGGGACTGTTTTTGTTAGTGATTTGGAAAGATGTAGGAACTCCAGTAAGGAGAGGCTGAGTGTGTTCTTGGAGAAACTCAGACAGGAAATGCCTAAAGCACATCTGGAACTCTTACATTCAGGAAGTCTGTGCGTGACAGCAGAGGCCTTGGGAGCTGTGCACTGCTCTGCCTGCTTAGCAGTCCATTCTGTTCTCCTTTTCTTTTTAAATGACTGTCACAGCACAGCATGAAGAGAACCATTGCTGGGTGTGAGCGTAGGCTGGGATTCAAGCATGAAAGTCATTTTCAAGGATTTGGTTATAAGATGTTGCGGTTGCATTCTTTATTTGATAATAAATGCATTTGTTCTTGTACAACTATAATTTTGGATGTTTGTGAGAGCTTACATGTGTGAGTGCAATTACGTAAATTGTTAACACTTAAGTACAAAGCAGATCTAAGGGGGGAATCGTGAGGCCGATGTGTCACTTTTCACGTTTTACCAACAGATGGCGCTGTCGCATAGGCAATCAATGTGTCTTTTTTGTGTTCCTGATATACATGTCTGCTTTCTTATAATGTTCCAGATGTTATATTGGAAACAGACTTTTTTTTTGCATTTCGTTTATTGCATTGTTTACCTTGAGTTAAACACTGCTAAAAGAATGCGTGTCCCTCAAACTTACTGTTTGTATGAGTTTATTAATGTCTTCATTTTTTTAATTCATCTTTTTTGCAGAGCAGTTTCTCTATGCAAGCAGAAGGAGACTTTACATGCATTTTAGTCCTTTTTTGCTGCATCTAAAAAATAAAAAAAATAAATAAATAAATAAAAGCTGCAGCCAGCAAATGCTTGTTGAACACCTGGAGGGCAAAACTTCAAAGTTACCTATGCGTGCAATCAAGAAGGGCAGGCAAGCAAACAGATTTCAGAATAGCAATTTTACCGGTTGACGTAAGAGGTGGGTCTGGTTGTCCTGGCAACCAATTGGCACTGAAGTGTGGAGCCGCTCGGTGGCTCCGCCCCCTGTACAAATACCCCTATGGCTTTGACGTCAATACACGTCAACCAGAGAACATGATGCCTCTCTGCAAGTCAACTCGTGCGCTCTGGAGCTGATAGAGGCACCTCGAGCTGAAATATTATAGCTCCATTGTACCGGAGGACGTGGTGTGACGGCCCCGTGGCTCAGCAAATGGCCTGCCGCAGGGGAGAGTGTCGCCACAGCGGCGTTTAGGCTCAGGCTGGCGGGGCGACACCGAAACCAACTTTGTCTGTTTTTAATGGACACGCTTCGAGCGGCGGCGGCGGGCGGTTTGTTTTCCTTCAGTCTTTATCTCTAGCTGCCCGTGTGAGCCCCCCCACATCCACTCCTCCCCCCCGTGTGTGTCTGAACTCTTTCAGAAACTGTCCGGTTCAGAACAGCATGGTCATGGCTGACAGTGTACAAAAACCGCTGCTCCGGGGTCCGGTTCGAGTGGGCTTCTACGACATCGAGCGCACCTTGGGAAAGGGCAACTTCGCTGTCGTGAAGCTGGCCAGACACCGCATAACCAAGACCGAGGTGAGTGTGCGTGTGCGTGAACTTGTTAGCCCCAGAAAGCTAACTTGGGCTACTGTTCTGCTGAGTTATATAACTTTTCTGCACTAGTTGACACCCAGACTTTCACAGCTAAATGCGGTCCACATCACACACTAATAGAAACTCTGCTCCAGGCTGTAGGGGGGGGGGGGTGATGTGTTGGAACCCTGCAGGTACTGTCTGCACGCCCCTCAGGAATACCCCTGCCAGTAAAAGGTCGGACCACCAGTGCTGCTGGGAAACTGTAAACTTGTGCACACTGACATCATACACCTGCTCTCATTTTGATAATGACCCCTCACAGTGGAACAACTCACAAGTCTGGCCTGTGTAAACAACCACATTGCACTGACTGGATCAGGGGGATGCACATGAGTTGGTGGTCCCATTATGTAATCCAACTAATGATGTGATTGAGAGGCTTCTTGTCCCAGCAGTGCAGAGAGCTTTGCTGAAATCTGCAGGCCACACAGCTTTGTAACTGGAAAGCAAAGTGTTCGGCTGCTGCAGGCGTGCGTGCAGACAACAATCCCCCTGATACTTGCTTCTGGGGGTCCGTCACATAAGTCTGGAAAGGGTTTGATGTCACAAACACTCCACACTCTCAGGCAATGCAGCGTGAGCACAAGGATCGGATCTGTTCGAGTTTACTTCTGTCATCTGTTTGCAGAAAAGCCTTACTCATCAAGCAGTGCCACGGAGTACCATGACTTTCTGTTGTAATGACAGGAACACAGAATTTACTGTAAACAGTGTTCACAGTGTATAAAAAATAAAACAACTCGTTCTGGGGAGTCATCAGAACATAGAAACTAAAGTTACACACTTTAATCCTGGCACTGAGCAGTTTGTTTTGTCTGACATCACCCAATCAAGACTCTTTGTAGGTTTAATGAATAACAAGGCGAGAAAATATCTCTTATTCTGTTAATCTGTTTATTAAAGCTTGTGAAGTGGCAGACTGTTTGTCTAGCCAGGTAACCTCCAGCCATGGAATACCAATGGTTATGTGCAGGTTTTCCATTCAAAATGCATGTTGTTGGTAGAGCAGCTGGAGAGACATGTTACAGAATTTTATTTAAAGTTATCTGCTTTGAGACGATAACGCAACGCAAGAGGCAATGTCATGCTTTGTGCTTTTAATAATAATATAGTTTAATAAGCAATGAAACCACAGGTTTGGATTGTGCACATGTGCAAATGTCCCTAGATAGGTGTATCACTTGTATGTGTAACCTACTTTTTTTTTTTTTTTACAGACCTTTTTGTCTTATGTACATATAGCAGCTTGTGGGTTTGCATAATTTTGGTTCATTCTCAGGTGGTCCTGTTTGTCATTTCTGTATGTTTTACATTTATCTATATCCAGCTTTCACAAAGGTAAAGCAATATCTGGGTGTGTTTTAGTATTCAATGCAATTGTTCTAATGTCCAAAATTCTAAGTTTTGCACAATAGTATAATAGATTTCTTTAAAGGATTTATTCCCACATCACTTGCTTTTGTGTTCTGTGGGCAGGGAGATAGTAATAGTGTTAAATCTATTAAAGCTCCTTCAATTGCTCACTGTTGAGCGCCAACTACTCAAAGAATCTCAGAAAAGACTGAATTTCCTGTGAGATTAGATGCAAACATGAGGTCATTGCACAGTGATACCCTTGCTCTTAGACGGTGGACAGGTTAAAGAAGTAAAAATAGAGGTCATCAATCAGTAGGTGGCTATGCACTGCAGCTGCATATTCCTTTGTAATATGAACAGAGTTAATCTGGTTGATTGCTGCATAAAGATAGAGGATAAAATGAGCTCAGATAAGCATCCAGAGAACAGTCTTCTGGCAGTTCTTTCAGATTGCTGAACTTTTTCTTTTTGTCATCTGATAAAGCTTCAAAAATATGGATCCTAACTTGAAATCTCACCAAATATTGACTGAGCAAAAACAGATGATGATTAATAAAATCTATGAATTTTATTATAGAATAACTGAGGTGCCTCAAACAAACATATCATTACAGCTCAAAGCTCCCCAGTAAACTTTCACGGCACTTATTTAGCTTCACCTAACAGTGGTGTGACTGCAGATCTGGGGTTTCCTGTTGTTTGCCTCTCCTTTTGGCTCACAGATGCTTGGCGCTCTTCAGATGACACCGATGATATTTTTGTTTATGAGAAAGTTTGAAGGAGAGGGGTTTTTATTACCGACCAGATCTCGGTAATGAAAGCCTGTAATGTTTACACCCTCAGCATGCAGCTTGTATGTGTGGCTTTGTAAACAAGTGATGAAGATATTTATTTACCTGTGCTGTATTTTAAACAATGGCACAGTTTCTAGATATTCTTACCTTTGCTGTTTTTAAATGGATCTATTCTGAGAGAAAGCTGAAAAGAATCTGAAAATGTATTGAATTCTACTAGTATTAGGAGTTGTGTGAGTGTGTGAGTGTGTAATAAGGTCCAAAACAATTATCTCCCGTATGTCATCCTTTATTTTTCACCATTTCATTTGTTTGATTCTTCTCCAGGTGGCCATTAAGATTATTGACAAGACCCAACTGGATGCTGTCAACCTGGAGAAAATCTACAGAGAAGTTCAGATCATGAAGATGCTGGACCACCCTCACATTATAAAGCTGTACCAGGTGAGTTTTTAGTATTAGTTCCTTTTATTCTGCTGTGGTTTACTTCGTTTGTCAACGTATCATGAAAGATGTGAACAGTAGCTGGTTTCCTCCTTCAGTCATCAACTCTTTGGTCTTTTATCTGATCCAGTGTTTATTGTCTCTCAAATTGAAATGTTTCTTGTCTCATTGTGCATTGCTGCTCTGATAAAAGATGTAATGTTTTTTTGCATTGTTAATCAGTGCCAGTCAAGAGATTTTGTAGATACTTAATTCATTCTTGGGTCTTGAGATCTAATTCTTTGCAATTTGCTTCTATAACTGCACTCAAACAGAAATACAGACTTTGTTCAAGCCTACCATCCTTTTTTATGCTCACATTTTATCTGCAAGCTGAAAGAAAGATGATGAAAGACTTTGTTTCATAAGATATAAGTGTAGAGAAAGGAACCTGATGGTGCAGACGTCTCTCTTTCGTCTCTGGATTCAGCGGTTCTCCATCACTGGTCCCCTTTTCAATGCAAACAATGAGTTGTTGTGGGTTCCTCTTTTTTTCTTCTGGATAAAGATAATGAATTTACAACTTTGTCTAAAAGTTTTTTTTAAAAAGATTCTTTCTTCAGCAAGTTATCTTTTAAATGTATTTATTCATTTGAATGATAAACATGACTTTAATAATGAAGCAGGCCTCTGTAGAAGATTTTCAAAATATATTTTTCTTGATCACAATATGCAGCACATCCTAATTAGTTTCACTCGCCCCCCACAAAAAAAAAATTTAAATAAATAAAAAATTAAAACGGAAAATGTTTTGTTTGGCAAAATTGTTCTTAGACAAGAACTAGAAGAAAACAAAATATGAGAATGTTATTCTAAGTCCACTTTCAGTAAGTTTTTAAAACAGGAAATCCAGATTTTTTTCTTTTACATCTTAGCAAAAATAAAAATAAGAAACGACTGTAGCAATAAATTTTGCACAGCTTGTGGTTTTTGTAGACATGCACAAGCAAACGAGACAGTTTGACATTAAGCTCTGTTAAGCAAAGGAATAAGTTGACTTGTAACTATCACTTTTACCTGCAGTTGTGGAAACACAGGCTTCATCTGACAGCGTTACATATTAACTACAGTTTGACTGAAACTCACAGCGTTCACTTGATTAAAAACCAGTTGAATGAAAAAACTTTTGCGTAGTGAAAATTATTTGAAACTTCATGGAGTTAAACTTCCAAATTTGATGATGTTTTAGTCCTAAACCTATTACATATTTCCTATTTAATGTTGTCTTGCAAATTGCACAGCCTGCAGTGCCTTTAACGGGTTTCAACATTTTTCTTTTTGTTCGTTTGATCCAGCCAAGTCAAAGTCTATCTTAGTGACGGCTGCTCGTGGTTTGTCCACAGAGATCAGGGGTCAGAGTGTGATAATGTAACTTGTTACGTAGTGTGCACACATCAACTCTATGGAGCAAAGTTTATTGTTCTTCCTTAGTCATCTTGTTTCCAGCTACTTAAGAAGGCAGGCTGTTAAAGTGAAGAACCAATCCACACTGGGAAACAGATGCTGGTCCACAGAGCCTGCTACTGTTGGATAGTTGGGAAAACAAAAGTGAGAGCATAGTTAATGACTGACTCCGTGTCTTTGCATGTGCACCGTGTGAATTAGTGGGCAGAGGTGATACGAATAAAGAAGTATCAGATCAGACTTAATGTTATGAAATGAATATATGAACCTATTTCAAATTTGTCATCTTACACACGCTTAAATTTATATCGTCCCTCTGAAATGAATGTTAATAGTCCTTGTCTGCCTTTCCTTTGTGGGACCTTGGATAAAGTATTTATGCAAGCATGGGAGGAACATCAGTTTTTATTTGCACAATGATTTAGCAGAAAGAAATGTTCCAAAAGAATTTGCTAGATGACATCTACTCTTATTTTTATTTCTTTTTAAATAATCTGCTGCAGTATTACTTTTAAAGCCAGCATCAACAAAGACACATGCGCAAAAACCAGGTCAAGAAGTCTTTTGCGTTATTTGTTTTTCAAATTTTTTTTTATAAAATACTGAGCGTTAACAATAAGGTTTTTTATAGGTTACTAATATTTCAGTGATTTTAAAAGTACAAATTGGAGCTAATCGCTAAATCCTATTGGATACTGAGTGCATTGAGTTTGTTTTCAACCAACTTTACTCTCAATTATTTGATCTTCTTTACTCATTAGGCTTGATACTTGGTGTACATTTGTATTTCACAAGCTTCCGGATAAGAGGGGTCGGGTCTCGGGGGCAGCGGCCTAAGCAGAGAGACCCAGACTTCCCTCTCCCCAGCCACTTGGACCAGCTTGTCTGGGGGAATCCCAGGGCGTTTCCAGGCCAGCTGAGAAACACAGTCCATAAATCCATAAGTCCATAACATAATTCATTCCTAGATTAAAATAAAATGAAACTAATTCAAACTTGTCCATGTTAACAATCGACAGTCTCTGCATGAAAATGAATGCAAAATTTAGCTATATTGCGTGGGAACGCGTTATCTCGTGGCCACGTGGTAATTTTTTTCTACCACATCACTGGACGGGCTCCGTAGATTTTAAATTGTTTATCTTCAATATTTTAAATTTGAGCCCAATTTGTCCATCGGTCAACCAATTAATTAGATCAGTTATTCTCTGTTGGCGTCGATATGAGCTTACCAATATGAATAAGAGACAAGAACATTTATGAGAAACTGTGTTGTTGCCTTTGACTCTAAAGGTTTTTATCAATTAAACATGGCTTTGAATGTTTTTCATTTAGTTTTTGTTTTGCGTTTTGCTCGAATGGTAGAGGAGTAAAGTAAAACTTGTTCGGCCCTCTGTAGCTACTGTGTTGGCTGCTGTTTGTCACAAAACAGCCTCACCACCAAAAAATGTATTACATAAATGTCCGGGACCTGCTGCTTTGTTTAGAGAGTGTAAATAAATGTTCATTATCTTTTCACAACCATGGAGCAGTGCTTCAGTTTTTGTGTTTTTTGTTCTTCTGATTCTCCTGGGTGTTCTGTTCTCCACTTTCCCTTTTGGCTGCTGGTAATTGTTCTGCAAGTGCAAATGTTTCCTAGTGACAAAAGTGCTTTGTCTCTTTGTACTTTCATTATGACACCAGAACAAAATGGAATTTGATTTGATTGACAATCAAAATGAAAATTTTGTTTCTATATCAAAGGTGTTGCTAGAATCGCGTGCCTACGCCAGTGGATGGTCTGTTACTTGAAATCAATATTCTCTTCCTCATAATCAATACTCAATGTTGAACTCATTAGAAGAATTAATTTTAGAGAAATACATTGGGCCTCATGCAAGAACATTTTTGTATTCTAATCCTAAATTTCTCTTACTTTTGTTCGTACGAACGGTTCTT
>JARVJO010000330.1:13646360-13657261 GCA_031762555.1 Cynodonichthys magdalenae
TACCGAGACAAATTAAACTTCAATTAATACATAATTTAAGTTGGTTTGTAGTTTGAGATTTTTAAACAATTTATATCGTTGGTTTACATTATTACGTCTAAAACTATAATTTAATTAAAAAACAATAGCCTCTTGTCAACATAATTATAGAGTGTGATTTATTTTCAACTCAAATTATCTTCAAACTAACGAAATATAAAGTTATTAGTGAAGAAAACCAGTCTGGATAACATCAGACTGACTGCAGGTAAAATATACCACAGGTCTGGACCACACTGGAATTTTGTTCTTATCTGAAAAAAATCTTAGAATCTGTAGAACAAATCTGTTCATATGAACAGTTCTTGCATGAGGCCCAGTGTTTAATTCAATGTGCTCAGTTTGTGCTCCAGCAGTCTGAGCCTATAGCAGCAGAAATGAGGAATAAGTTGAGTTTATAATGAGTTTATATTATCATTGTAAAGCCAGTCATGAAGCATGTGATCAAGCACAGGAAGTAGCTGCTTAAAACAGAGGAAATCAGAAATGAAATTTCAGCAAGAAGTGCCAAGAATAGATCATAATTTGGACTTTTTTTGGACCAGAGTCAAAACTTTGACATCCTCTTTTGTATTACAATTTATTACATGTGAGGCTTCTGCTTTAGCCAAATTATTTGTCATTTTGGCTTCTTCTCTGAGCTTTTAATTCAAACTTTTAAAATCAAAAACAATATGTTAAAATGTTTGTACTTCAGATTATCAAAAACCATTATGAAGGTCAAAATGTGTTCTGGACTAATTAACAAAGCTCATGTAAGAAAGAAATTTAGATTTTCAGTTTTGATTAGAATTTTTACAAACGTTAACTCCTAACATTAGAGAGTAACACGTGACATAACAAGCATTTTTTTTTTTACATTATTCTGTCATAAAACAAACAGAAGATGTAGTTATCAGCGATGAAATGAGCATTTTATTTTATTCATTGCTTGTGTAAATAAACACTTTTTAAAAAGTATGTGGCACTAAGTTGTGTGTGTGTGTGTGTGTGTGTGTGTGTGTGTGTGTGCCCGCGCCAGAACGCTGCTTTATTGGCAAACCATAATGAACAGAGCCCTACTAAGTTACACCTTTTGTTTTTCCTGCTCTGAAATCGAAATGTCTCTGTTGAGAAAGCATTCTCTTCCAGATTAGTTTTTCTGCTGGCTCACAGCTGAGTGCCACTACGTGGGCTTAAATAATCAATCAGTTTGTGTTGTCAAAGAGGACTAAATATGTTTTGTTGCGTGACCCAGAGTCACCTCTTTCATTTCCCAAATCTGTGAATCGGTCAGTTTAACAGATGGAAAATAGATCACAAACAAAAGAGCGTGGGATTTCTAGTGTGAATGTCTGGCTCGCTGCGTCTGATTCATCCTCTGCCTCTCCATCTGATTCTCCACTCCGCATTTAATTCTTTTCATCTCCTGAGTGTTTCTGCTGCTAAATCGGTTCTCCTCCTCCTACACAACACAGTACCGTGTCAGGACTGAGAGGTTTTAAGTACTACACAGATACACTCAACAACACCAACCGTCCACCTCCATTCTCTTACATGGATGCTGTATTTAGACCCTGTGCCATTCATGCTTTTTTTGTTTGTTTGGGATTTTTGTGGATGGCACACTCTGCAGTTTAATCACAGTGTGAGCCCCCAAGGTTCATCGTGCAGTGTTTTTTTTTGTTCTTATTTTCTCTTGCTGCAGCAGTCTGTTTATTTTGTTTTTTCAGGTGATGATTCGTCTGAAATGTGATCTTCCTGTATGTATTTACTCATCCCCTTTTTTTCCCCCTACCCTCCCATTACCCTCCTTTCCTTCATTCTCTCCTTCTTTCAGGTGATGGAAACGAAGAACATGCTGTACTTAGTCACAGAGTATGCCAAGAATGGGGAGATTTTTGGTGAGTTTTCTGTTTTCAGTATAAGATCAGTCCTGTTCTAATGATTGTGTAGTTTTTTTCAGCCTAGGCCACTTATATTCTTTATCAGTTAAACCAGGGGGGGCCCAAACATTTTCCCTGAGAGGGCCAAAATGAAAATCGATCTTAGGACTGCAGGGTCAAATATTTATTCAGTTTATTCATTTCATTAAAAAAAAAAAAGTAAATTTTATGTATAAAAATATATAAATAACCAATAAAATAAAATGAAAGGCAGCAGAAAGAAGAAAAAATCTTATAATATCTGCGCCTTTTCCCCCCACAAAATATTTCTAATAATAATCAAAAGAAAAACATTAAAAAATAAACATCAAATCTTTCTCTGACAATATAATACATGAAATGCAAATACTTCTTAAGTAAAGTTGTTTTATTTTTCTATGATTAGGCTAGGGGGTCCACATTGTTTTTGTTTATTAGTGTTTTGACGTACTCAAGCAGCAAAGGCTCATGGGACATTTCATAAATTAAAATTTGAGTATTTGTGGTCTTATAAAGTGTGAAAATCTAGATTTGTGCTTAAATCTAATCTAAATGTCTCATATAGTTACTTGTACTTTATGTTTAATTCAAATATAATTCAAAGATAAAGTAATACCATAATATCTGCACTACAGCCCTTTTATATAGTTGGACCAATGGTTGGAATGATTAAGAGAAAATATAGTGTTTCTACATAAAACAGGAGAATACAACCAAGTAGCCAGGACAACTGCTAGTGGGCCAAATCAAATGGTTTATTTTTTTAATTTAGGTCATATGATTGGTAGAAATGTGAAAACGGTGTCCTCATGTGACCTCGGTCATGTGCTGCAAGTATTTTTCAGAATGTGCTGACGTTGTCTTCTCAAAAAATGACATCACTGATGGCTTGTAAAGGCCACAGAGAGGCAACCTCAAAGAGGAAAAGGTTAATTTATACCAAAGGTGCTGCAAAATCATCTGCAGATAACAGGTTTACTACCTGAATGATCATAATTTTACACAATATCAAGATTACTTTCTTTGTACTGCCAAGTACCAATGTCTTTTCTTACTAATAAAATGGCAGTTGAATTGTATTTGCATGTTGAATTATTGTCCACATTAGAATTTAATGTTTTTTTTCACATTATACAACGAACTTTGTTTGATAAGCTTACTTTCTCAAGTAATCTCGCTTTCCAAATCAAAGTCTAAAAAGTGAAAAATCTTCATTCACAGAGGATAAGCAAAGTGCTCAAATACTCAGAATCTGGAGGGATAGAACAGATTTTTGGCAAAAATAAAATGTTTGTCAATAATTCTATGAATAATATTTTCAGCTGCATAAAAATGGTTTTACAGAAGAGTTTGAGTAAAACAGAAAAACCATGCAGTCTTTTCAGTTTCAACACTTAATTGTCAGAATTCACTGTGAAAGGAATACTTTCACATAATTCTGGAAATTTGTTATAAACCACAACCACTTAATCTCTTACAAACAATTCTTACACTGTACATTGGTGATGTAAACAAACCCCAGCAATTTTAATTTTTCGTCATGTTAAGGTTGTTTAATGTTAAAGTGAACAGTTCAGCCATTCTCTGCACAGTATGTTAATTCAAATGTTACAGTGTTTTAGTGTGAAATACAAACACTGGTGCAAGCAAAGACAGACAAGTCAGAACATAGCAAGAATAGTACTTGAAGATAAAATTTATCTTGGTTTTCCACTGCTCTGGTATGAGGTATATCACTGCCACACACACATACACTGTTTACCTGCAACAAGTACACAGCAATCTTCAGTCCCAGGAAATCAGCTCCAAAAAAAGGCTTTTTGGATGATTATAAACATTTAAGTCAGGGTTTATGTTTTTTAACAGAAAAAGTCAGTGAAACAAAATGGCTTTGTGATTTAAACAAATACAGTTTAAATGTACTTGTATGATAAATATAAATACATAGTCAGCCAAACAAAGATACAGTCTAGTAAAATAATGACAGAACTTTAGCATGACAAATAAGTTTATTCAGAGCATATTATAAAAAGACCTTTTTCTAAAGGGATGATATGGACAGACATAGTGGATTTAATCTCAGACAAAACATGATCACTTCAAATCCTCCTCTTTGAATTTTCAGTATTGACCTGCAAAAAGATCCCAGGCTTTACACAGGTTCATGTGCAGTTTGACTTCCACTGATAATAAGAAGCTGAACCTCATTCTTAAACACAGGCAACCTCTGACGTGAAGCTACAATTGGGTTTATTGCAGAAGATAAACCGTATCTGAAAGTCATGTTTTGACAAAGACCGGAGATGTACTTCATCTTACAATTGATCATGAACTGTATGCAAATATTTTTGCTAATAACATTTTAGAAATCACTTTGTTGGTGTTAAACTCCCGTTTTAGGTATGTCAAACTGTGCTATTTCTGTTTTTTATAAAGTTAAACCAAAGTAAAACCCATTATTACTATAAATAAGGCCAAAAAGTTTTTTTTTCTCACTGTATTGAGCTGTCAATAAAAATAAAGCAAACACTGGAAAAAAATGAACAATTTACATGAAGCATACATAAAAATTCCAAAGATTGACTCTTGTGTATAAAGTTTACCCTGAACATCTTGAGGCACTTTCCTCTGCCTGATATTGTCTATCATGTCTGACTCCGAGTTTATTCTGACACAAAGATGTTTGTTTTCAACCCACTAAAAGGATTAGTTTTCCCTCTTGTATTTGCCACTTGTCGCTTTATTCTTGTGTTTGCAGTTTGGAGTGTCAGCTCCATGTCATGTTTCATGTTTCTGACGTATTTTCATAGCATTAATACAGCGACACATGCAGACTTGACACAGGCACTTCAGTGTTTAGGTCATTTTTTGTGCTTTTGTGTTGATGAAAACGTTTCTACAAACTATAATTGAATATTTTAGGAAAAAGATGGACAGTGTTCCCGCTTTAATGGAACCTCTGTAATGACATACCATGATGGGGGTCTAAACTTTTACTTTGAAGTCCTTTCTTGATTCTGAGATTAACAAACTAATCTTGCTTTAAAATAATGAAGAAATGTGTCATCTGTAACTTCTTTTGGAGAAATGAGGTCATGTTTTACTCATTTAGCAACTTAACTAAGTAAGACCTGATTTAACGTGTGAGTATAGCTAATCCCATTCTGAGAGGACGCCTAAGGTCTTAACGGGTAAATAACTATTTTCCAACAAGGAAACTGGAGTTTTACATTCCAGTGTACATTAAGTTATTTTACAAAAGTGCTGAGTGGTTCATGAACCTTGTAGGTTGACAGCTTTACCTGTGAGACCGTCTGGAAGGTTTCCTCTTAACCTACTTCCAGATAAAATAGCTGAGAGGATTTCTCAAGCAATATACTGTTTCCTTCATGCATGTGTGTGCATTTTGTTTGTGCGTGTCCAAGTTTGGGACCAGTGTTCCACTTGTGATGTTGACTCAGCAGCAGCAGCTCTTGCTCCTGTGACCTAGAGAGAGAGCTGGGAGCAGCCTCAAGAAAATCTGAATGAGAATAGAGTGTTTAAAAAAGCAAAGGGAGTGTTGAACTGTTCAGAGATAAGATGGCCAGAGTCATTACTCAATGTGCACATTTTATAGCTATACAGCTTACTGTAGCAAAGGTTGCTTTGTTTTAAACTGCTCGAACTTTAGAAGAAACATTTAACGATCAAGTTAAATCCTGTAAAATAAAAAATTGTTAATCTCTTGGCTGTAGATTTACTGAAAAAACACCAGTTCTGAGAATTGCCTAACATAGCATGTATTCTTTTAAATAACCATTTGAAATTGGTCAAGCTCATTTTCTATAATTCATGGATTTTCTTTTCATCTTTAGATATTATAAAACCATTGTGTCCTGATTCCTCAGACCCCTCTGCTCTGATTGCGCAATGTAGTGTAGTTATGTAAGGCATTTATATGTCAACAGCAGCTTGGAGACACCGAGCAGTAGCTGCTGCTGCACCAGACTAGTATTAAACTATTCAGTCTCACAAAATTGAACAATCCTTTCTGATTTCCAAATATACTTCTTTAGGTTGGATTGACTCGGGATGTACTCAGACAAACGGATAAGCTGCCAAGGCAGATTCTCTGCTCTCTTCCTCCACATGTTCCCACCTGGAGAGTTGCCTCCACTTTTCTGACACCATAAAATTCTCAGGTGTTTGATGTCAGTGCCATAAATTAAATCAAACACTTAAAGGAGCTGCAAGGAGGGACGATGTGTGTCTTGACTTGGGAAGACAAAGAAAAGACTCTAGATTTAGCTCCAGGAAGCAAAGAAAGATAGGTTCGTTCTGACAGAAGCATGGGTGAGCATCGTGTTGGGCACATTCGAGATGCTGATGCCAGTTTGTGTTGATGTGCCTTTTGTCTGTCTGTCAGACTGTCGCTTCACAGTCTGCCTCAACACGGCAGGATGGATCAAAACTGAAAATTGGGTCAACCACAAATAAAGCAAATTGCAGAGAGCAGCGGCAGGAGGAGAGAGGAGACCGAAGAACATGGAGGCAAGAGCAGGGGGACATCCTTTTGAATTTGGGAGGAGGTGGGGAAATGTAGGGCATGCATATTTAAGAAAGCACTGCTGAAGAGAGGGGCGCATAGTAGCTGGCAGTGAGTCAAATCACTCGTGCAAATCTCTTATCTCACCATTGGAAAGCATTTCAGATGCTGAGAGTTTACTTCAAAGGAGAAATTAGGCTGTTTTTGAGATGCTTTCCTATTTACATTCTGTAGGGTGTGAGTTTCTGTTTTTTATGAACCATCCGTCATGATTCTTAGTCATTGGGTGTGGCAGCTTTGACTTGGATGACCTTAGAGAACAAATGTTGAATAAAGGAATGATTGTGCAATATAAAAACTATGATTTGATACCAAATAAACTTCACTGCAATATTTGCCTAACTTTATATTAAGAAAATGACTCAAACCTCTGGGAAAACATGATGCATACTGTGGATTCACTCAAAATTGACTTTTGTCATTAAACTGGAAATCGTATCACCTCCTTCATATCACCAAAAGACAAAAGGCTTGTTCCTGCCTATGATGATGTGTTTTTGACTGTTGGCAAAATGTGCAAATTAGCCAAATAGGTTTGACTAGAACCGCTATAATTCCAGTTCTGTCAGTTTAAAACACTGGCATTAAAAGTGACAAGGAATGTATTTAACTGTTTGATTATTTTGAGCCAAATAGAAAAACATTTTTATGTTTTCTTATGGAACAGACAATAAAGCTGTTTACCTATACTTAAAGTAAGGGTATCTGTGTTGTGGCTCCACTTTGAACAGTATAAGATTCATTGTCAAGAAGCTTTGTTACAACAAATAAATAAGTTTATATAAAATAGTTGACAGTTTTCACCCTTTAGTTAATAGATTATAAGTAGATAAGCCCATACAGAACTGACAGAACTGCAACTTGGAAGCAGGTGTTGTAGTCTAAAGGCTGGCAGACCGAACCAAGGACTGAATTTCTTTATTTGACAGTGGAAAATCGTGTCAAACCACTTTACCTCTGTGTAATTCTTATGAACTTGAAATGTATTTCCTTGCAGACAGTTTGACAGCTCCAAATCTCTTGGAAACATGCAGTGTTTACAGCTGAGTGACGGGCAGGATTTTAATGTAGCAGCTTTAAAAGATTTCACCTGACATATAGGAAAATATTGGATGGAACGTGCATCAAATCAAACTGACATGTTTCTTTTTATTTGAAAGTTGAACCAAGGTTCTCATCTTCATGTCAAAGTACACATCTGGAAACCATGTGTGTTTTACTTGGACTTTTTTGATTGCAGAAAGTATGAACTTTGGATTTTTCCATATTTTGTCTTGTTAGCTTAATTTTTATGGTCAACACAAACTTCACCTGTTACTACAACCCACTTCCCAAAAGATTAAAAATGGTAAAGCTTTCTTATTTATAAATTGTCATTCTTTCTCTTTCACAACAGTTACAGATGTTCTTGCATTAAGGATATCAAGCAGTTAAGCATTTGATGTTTTTTTCCCCCTCATTTATCCTAAACACATTTTAAAATGCTCAAACTCATTGTTGCCTTTTTAGTTCTGAAATTCCCCCGTATTTTGCTGTAGGAAATAGTTGAGGAAAATAAGGAATTTCAAACTTTTTTTGAATGATCAAAATAAGAAAAAGAGAGCATTTTATCACCAGCAGAACCCACTGTTCCCAGCAGGACAGAATGCCCTGACACACTGGGAAAACTGTTTACAGTTCAAGGAGCTTGACAGATTATTTTATTTAACCTTCAGGCTCCCAACCTGTTCAAGTTTCTTTAAACTGCACCTAGACAGGCCTGATCTTTCTAATCCCCACCCTGTGACGATCAGGACTCAAAAGATCTGCTGCCATTGTCAACCACTCCTCCCATGTTCACAAATGAAAAATCCATGTGTGAAAGAGCCTGATTACATATATGATTCTAATGTTGTGGTCAGTGTTTGGTAAATGGTTGGTACTTTTTCTTCAAAAACAAAAGATGAAGCCAAATTAAATGTAAAAGATCATTGTTAAAGTCTCCTGACTTTGTGATGTGTGTGTAAGCATTTACAGGAGTATATATTTTTTTAATCCACCATTTAATTATCATTTTTCAGGAAAAGAATAGAAAACTGTCACATCCAGTTGGTGCAATTGATCTTTGAGTGGTATTATATCAAATAAACGGAGAGCAATCTGCTCCAGCTGGCTCAGGTCCACTTTAAGCCCTTAGCGTGTTGTTATTAAGTCAGTACCAACGTCTATCAACATGCATATAGATGTGATTTTAATAAGCCAATGTTCTTGAGTGCTTTGGGCATTGATTACTCTTGTGGAAACAGAATGAATGTGTGCGTACTTGTTTTTGTTCCCTATTTAGGACCGTTTCTGGTATACACACCTACCTTGTCGAGACCAGTAGTCCTAATGGGAACCAAAGATATGGTGGAACTCCATTTTTGGGTTGGGGATTCGTTTTAGGACTAAGGTGTTAATTGAGTTTAGGTTAGTTTTAGGGTCAGGCAGGTACCTGTGAGGTTAGCCTTAGGGTTGGTGGTCAGGGTTAGGCTGTAGAAATTACTGGAAATGAATGGAAGTCAATGAACGGTCCTAATAAGGATAGAAATACAAACCTGTGTGTGTGTTTGTGTGTGTGTGTGTGTGTGTGAGTGAGAGAGAGAGAGAGAGAGAGAGAGAGAGAGAGAGAGAGAGAGAGAGATTTACATGGGTTGTGAACATTATCATGAAGGTATGCTCTCCATAAGGTTGAAGAATAATTTCCTTTACCCATTTGTGCCCCTTGGCCACCCCTTCTTGCTCCGCCTCTGGGTAGTGCAAGTTTGTTCTCTCCATCGTTAGGTGAGAAGCTGGATCCAAGAAGTAGGCTACATGTCGAACACTATAGTTCCTGAACGCGTAGTTAACCCAGGCACCTGCTCTACTAAACAATAAGTTAGAGTAAAAAGTCTTATTTTGAAGGTAGAGCGCCTCGCCTGTCTCTGGCTCGACGCAGCTCTCCTCCCCGGTGCGCCCAAACTCCAGTACCTGACACGGCGCAGCGCGTCCAGCCGCCGAGGGGGCGCAGACGCACAAGGAAGGAGCCGCTCTGTCCCATTAAACTTCACTTTTACCATTCAGATCGAAACTTGTGCGTGGCGTTACTTAGTTTTTTACCTGTCTTTGCGATTCTCCCGGCTGACGGAGTGAGTTTGGATATCCAGGAGGAGGGAGGAGGCAGAGGAGCAGCGAGCGGCTCTCAGATGGAGCACCCGGGCTCCGAGAGCTCAGGGCGCACGGCGAACCCGGAGTGATAGAACCACGCTGGTGGATGGACGCTGCTCCCCGGTAAGAGCACCAAGCAAAGTTTTTTCCTTTTTTATTTCTTTTTATTTATGCCGCTGTGTACTTTTATGGCTGTGTTGTCCCGTCCACTGCTCTTGGGTAGAAACAAAGGCCATGACACAAGAGAAATTACCAGCTCTCATGATGTTGCTCTTTGTCATTGACGTTGTTCACAAAAAATGGAAATATGGGTTAAAAATAATCATTTGCACACTATTGTGGAGTCTCTAGAGTTGAGTTATTGTACATAGCAGGCCAAATAATAAATTCTATGAGCATTTAAACTTATTATAAGATAAATGGCTGGATTTAACAGTTTTTTTTCAGGCTTACATTGGCTGCTTTTTTATTGAATGCCCCTAACAGCAACATACACGTCTGTTTATTGGCTTTCAGGAAGATATACAGTCCTGCTAGAGGTAAAACAAGTGCAGCTTTTATTAGTGTTCTAATAATATGAATCAATAAAAGCAGGTTTAATATTTCCTCAGCATGTGTACAAACCTTCATAATGAGGTGCAGATGTCTATCAGAGGTATGGATGTTGTGGTCTGAGATTCATAAAGATGATTTGGTTCCATCATGGCTCGACTGTTTGTAAGAGGAGGGTTGTGTAATGAGTTTTTTTAATAAGATATTTTGAAAAGGCTGATCAGCAGGTTCTTAGTTGTGTAAGAAATGGCTTTTTTTGTGACTAATTAATGTCCTCTCTGTGTGATTCACAATAAAAAGCCTTCAACTGTGCAGCCCTGGACTCATTTAATGGTCCAAGCTAAGTTTCCATAATGAATAGACAGATATGTTCTTCTGTAAGATGTCAGCTTGCATGCCAGCTTCCCTGTTGTACTCTTACACAGACTCCAATGTGTGTGTGTTTGCCTGCAAAAAATCCCAACAGTTGTCCAGATAATTCAGTTTGTATGCAAACTTCACAAGAACTTTGTAGCTTTGGAGTAAATTTAACCAGGATCTCTGGGGGATCTACGGTGGAAGGAGCACACAGCGAGAACCAGTGTGTGCGGGCTGGTATTCCCTACAATGTGGGACAGTGTTTTTGGCATACACACCTACTTGTGGGGACCTAATGT
>JARVJO010000330.1:13657544-13672149 GCA_031762555.1 Cynodonichthys magdalenae
TGGTGGTCAGGGTTAGGCTGTAAAAAATAATAGAAGTCAATGCAAGGTCCCCATAAAGATAGCTGTACTAGACTGCGCGTGTGTGTGTGTGTGTGTGTGTGTGCGTGTGTGTGTGTGTGTGTGTGTGGTAGTTCTAACAGTAATGGTTTGTTGTTCAAGTGCCACTGAGTGAGACAATGCTTCTGTTTGTTGTTTCAGGAATGAATTATTTTGTTAAAGCTAAGCATAAAATACTCCAGCTATGTTTGTTTTATACCTAGAAACTTGTAAATCGTTCAGTTTAAAAACCAAAGTTCTTTAAAAGTTTAAGTTTTTTCCTCTTAAAAAATAAATATTTTCTGATTAAAATAGTCTTCAGCTCTAATCCTCACAAAACTACACTAGAGATGTCTTACATAACTAAAAATGGAAAACTATCCAATCCAAACCTCAAAGATTGTCAAAGTGTATGTTGTCTTTTGAGCTTCATAGCATTATTTGTGTTGTGGCAGAGATGAATTTGTAGAATTTATCTGACAGTAGTGTTGAGGAATGTACCTCCAACTTGATGCTCTTTAGCCACCTGACAGTTCCTTTGTCTGAACCTAAGATTGTTGTCTGGTGTTTTGGCTGATGGAGACAGACCAACAGAGGGGAGGGGTTTGATTCTAGAACAATTAAAGGCCTGCTCCTGTCGTTTTCAGACCTCCTTGACACATTCCTCTCCCCGGTGTGTCTTTTGATTAGCAGTGATGCTTGAAGATGCCTTCGTCACTGAAATTCACCAGCTACTATCTAATCATGGTCTCTGACTTTGCCGTATGTTTGTAGAGCAAAACGTAGCAGCTACGTCTGTACCAGGATGCAGTAATTGTATAATTTTCAGATGATTACATTCTTCATACAGTATATCTATCTGTGCCATGTGTTATTGCAGGTTTTGTTGTGGTTATTGTGCATTGTTGTTAGGTTTAAGCAGTGCGCTGTGTCCATGCCAGCTGGGAGGAAAGCCAGTGCAAAGTGTTCTCTCTTGTTTGCCACTAAGTGTGAATTAAAGAGTTAGCAAGCTATCTAGACAGAGAGGTGTGAAGATGAACCCTGAAGACAACAACAAACGCCACACTTTTCAAAGAACACAGGGCAGCAGCAAATTATGCATCTTGTGAAATTGTCTGTTGATTAGTATTTGTACGGAGGGAAAAAACAGAAGTAATAAATGTAAATTGGGAATTGAAGTGAATTTAGGTGATGGAGAAGGGTAATTGATCTGGACACTTGGAAAAATAGAGTAGAATTTGTCACCCCCTTAGGGACAGAACAGTGTTTAGTTTTATGTGTTTTTCTAATCAACTGCAGACTCTTTTTCTGCTTTGTTCCAAATAAATCATTTTTCATGGAACTATAAATAAAGGGTTATAGCTAGATCAGTGTATTGATTTGTCTGTCTTGTTTCCCTGTGTGTTGTAAAACTTGGCTTTATTATCCAACCAATCCACAACTTAGTAGTTTATCCAAATTGTACTCATGTGGACAACATGTGCTGCAGCGAGATGACCAGTTTACAGGAATCTCTTCTCTCCTCCTACTATAACAACACTGTGTGGTCTTTACCATTAGTCCCTGCCTACTCATCACAGTTAGCATAAAGGTTTCTGAAGATAAATTATGTCTTGAACTGGATCTGAAATGAAGAGCAGGTGACTCCATAACCAACAGCAAAAGTAAATTATTTTTTCAATGCAAATGATTCATAGAGGAATAATGCAAATATTAGAAGCACAGATGTTCAGACCTTCCAGACACCGTATAAAACATCACTGATTAGTTTTAATGTTATGTAATCTGCGTAAAATATCATCTGCGTGTGGTTCTAACATGACACGTCACCTCTTTCCAATGCTTGTCTCTCTGGTTGCAGACTATCTGGCAAAGCACGGCCGTCTCAGTGAGCTGGAGGCCAGAAGGAAGTTCTGGCAGATCCTGTCTGCCGTCGAGTACTGTCACAATCGAAACATCGTTCACAGAGACCTGAAGGCAGAAAATTTGCTGTTAGATGGCCACATGAACATCAAGATTGCAGGTACTGCGAACACACAGCCATGGGGGGGTGAAAGAAAACCTAATTTGGTGGTCCTAAAATGCCTTTTCCCATGTGGATAAGTCTGGAAATTTGGATTTGTTACATGGCATGATGTCAGCCCTGAAGTAGCTCAGAAATATCTGAACTTCCTGCCCCAGACGTTTGTGTGGTGTTAAGAATTGATCTGGTGGTTGTAAGATAGCTGCTGGCTGGAAGAGGTTATAATCTTAAAATGTCACCAGGAGTTCAGAGATTTGACCGACTATGTTTTCAAAATGGAAAATCCGAGGAGCTTTAACATCCGATCCCCTTTCAGCTTTAATTTGGAGAGGAAAATATTAAAGATGGAGTCTTAAAATAGAAATTGAATAAAAAGCAGGGATGTGATACTTGGTTGGATGCCTGCAGTACTAGAGTCAGTTTTTTAAAGTGAACAAGGAGCATTTGGAGCTACCTTGTGTGAATGCCCAGAAGTAGAGGGGAAGCCTCTTAAAAGAGAGAGAGATGAGTTTGGTCCTAATGGAGGAGGAAAAAAGGTGATAAAATGAAGTTTTGTCATCGTTTCTAAATGACCAGATTTGTAGAGATTTCCACTGAGCACCCAGTCATTGTTTATACAAGTGTTTAGTGACTTTAAATCTTTCAAAAGCAAAAGCAGATTAGCAAGAAATGAACACAGCTTTAAAACTACTGATAAATTAGAAATGTGTGTTTTAGCCCTGTCTTTTCTGCAATCATCCTTTCACTGTTTCTCAGAAGGCTCCGAGATGATAACCTGAAGATGTTATTACCCCAGCAGTAATTTTCACAAACATGTCTGACTCACAGCTGATTTTCAGTTCTGCAGATTAGATTTGATGCAAGAAAACAATGAACAGAACATTACCTGACTTGTGATTAGGGAAAATGTCTCTCAGCAGCAGAAAGGTACACTCTGTGCTGCTCTAAACCCAAAACATGCAATTACAAGTTTGGTAAAAGGTACCTAAAGTTTAGATGAGTTTAAATGCCAGCTTGACTTTATCTATTTTATAAGACTTTTCACTTTTTTGTACTAATTTAGTTCTATTGATTTATCAATTATTAATTCACTATGAAAGATAGAATAACATTTATTCTACTACAGCCTTGCTGATCTGAATCTAAAGCTGCTAAAAATAATTGCATTTAATAATTGATCATTTGTTTGCTTATTTATTATTTAAATTATAAACTCCTATTGTGGTTGCATCTAATAAAAATATATATTTTGCTGTAAAAAGTTACAAAAAATAAAGAAAGATGGAGGCATATTATGAATAAAAGCATTATTTTTGGAGCCTTGTTGAGGTCAGGTTCGGGGTGTTTTAGTTAGCAGTAAAATGAGCCTTTTTCCAACTTGCAAAGAAAAACTGTAAGAGCAGACGGATGAGGATAAAAAGGTTCAGAACTCACATTTAGTTTACATTAACTTTACTGGACAAGAAGTAATAAAATCCTTTTATTAATACAGCCAGCTGTTCTCCTGCTGCAAGTGCCCCAGGCTGCACATAAAGTGCTACAGCTAGCTGCTGCTTTTTGTCCTCAAAATGTTCATACAGTTCAATGTAAAGGACCATGTTATGTAATTGTTTTAAACGTGCTCTTAATTGTTTTTTGTATTTTGTTGCTAATTAGTTTACAGACTAACAAAAACTTGGAGCAAATCTGTGTTAATTTCAGCAACAAAACTACTTAGAAGCAGTACAATAGAAAACTTATTTTGTGCTGTATAATAAATAATTCATTATATTTATTTTTTTCTTTGCCAAATAGTATTTAATAGTAGTTTATGATTTTAAAAGCCTTTCAATTTCAA
Source organism: Cynodonichthys magdalenae (assembly GCA_031762555.1). NCBI lineage: Eukaryota > Metazoa > Chordata > Actinopteri > Cyprinodontiformes > Rivulidae > Cynodonichthys > Cynodonichthys magdalenae. The sequence continues at coordinate 13,661,441 of JARVJO010000330.1, forward strand.
GCACTTTGAATTTTTATGTAGTGTTAGAAATAGAAACTGTTCAATATAAACAAAACATAATTTTACCTGCATGTATTAATACACGTTATGCAATATGATTAATATTGGTTTTACTAGATCATACAGTGTCAGGTTTTCACACTAATTAATTTTTGACTAACAAACAATAAATATGTTTTAACACAATGCTTTTAGTCAAGTTATGATGCAGAACAACAGTCCTCATCCATCCTTTTTATTTGTGAACATGACTCTTGAGCTGTTTGGGGTTTTTTTGTGTGATAAATTACATAAGCAACTGGTTAACCGTTTTTTTAATTATTTGATTATTTTCCTTGTTTCAACCTTTGCTTGAGTTCTGTTTTTAAAAGTGTCAATGCTTCTGTTTTTCCCTGCAGTCCAGCCAGAGTCCTCCAGCTTTCTAAAGGCCACCTCTGGTCAGTCTGTATGAAGCTTAACTGGTGGTCAGTCAGGGAAAGGTCACGCTCATGGCGGCTGCAGAGGAGAGTGCAACAGTAGCAGCAGGGAGTGCCCTTAATGTTTTCACTTCAAACAACCCCTTTTGGGTCGAGTTGACAGATTGAAGGGATGGAAAGAGCGGAGGAGAAATGACAAAAACAAGGAGCAGTGTCTGGATTGGAAAAAGACAAATTCTTATTGCTTGTTTCTTTTTCTTTCTTTCTTTTTTGATGGTGGTGGTAATAGATTAGTTTCATCTACACTACAATGAGTCGTTTTACCTTTGGAAATAATAAAGATGTAATTATTATGTATTTTTAAATGTGCAACAGTCTTATTAAATATTTGACTTCTTATAAAAGTTGAAGCCATCCATATAGGGGTGTTGTTTGAAGTGAACCAAACAAAAAGTTTTTTTTTAAGCACTATTAGGTAATGTGGACACAACAAACAATCTGCTCAGGTTGGCAAAACAGATTTAGTTTCTCTTTGTTGACACGTTCTGCAATGTTACAAACTAAAAACAGCGTATTTGTTGAGGTAAAATTCTTAAAACTTCTCCTAGTAATTCATTATCAAGATTAAATAAGCAAATTTCATATCTTAAGGTTTTTTGTGTTAGATAAGATGAACTATGGTAGTTTATTTCTTTATTTAAACTTTAGAGCATGTAAAACTACAAAAAATGCAGTGTGAATGCTAAATGCTGGAAGATTTTTGCTGAAAACTGCAGAAGCTGAAAATGTTTAATAACAGAACCGTTAATACTGTATGATTTCAGTTTGAACAGCTGATGTTGCCTGAAAGGTTGGATTTAGTAGACATGTGGTAAAAAGCTCACATTACCAGAAAAAACGAGAAAAGTACAAAAAAGTTGCAATTTGTGATTTAAAATTGTTTCAAAAGTTTAAAAGAGCTCAAAGTAGCTGAAAAAGCTGAAATTAGTGAGTCAAAGGAACAGAAACAGCATATGTTTGCTGAATAAAGCAGTAAGAAGCTGAAATTACCGCAAAAAAGGTATGCTAGTATTAGAAAGCTAACATTCGCTGAAATCTAATAAAAGTAGCTTAACGGGCAGGAAATGGCTTAAATTACCATACAAAAGCTCAAAGAAGTAAAAAAAAAAAAAATAGCAGGAGAATTGCAGAAAGATAACTGAAATAGTAGGGAAAAAAATCTAAAAATATCTAAAAGAAGCAGAACTGGAGTAAAAGGTAAAAAGTGCAGTAAAGTTTTATGAACATTTGAAAGGTTTTAAGGATGTTGAAGACGGCTTCATTTATTTTCAATTAGAAAAAAGTGGCCAAAAAAGTATAAATTGCTGAAATACCAGAAAGTCATAGCATGGCATTAATGAGCTGAACATTTTGATATATGAATTGTTAAAATGGCACAAAAACTGTGGTTATGTGCTGAAAAATGTACGAAAGAGAAATGAATAATCTCAATAATATGAATGCACAATAACGTTCACACGATTACAGAGCTGTTTTTACTTTGGATGCACCAATTTCTTTTCTGTAACATCCCCTCTGCTGGTTCTGTAACATCACAAGTATTTAAATTTAAGTATTGAGTTCTGCAAAAACAAACTTTAATTTTACAATGATGAGAAAGATGAAGAGAAAATAATGTTTTAAAGAAGAGGTCTACTGCTGTTAAAGTTGTATTCAGTGTGTAATTACAGCTGTAACCACAGAAATATGTCCTCTAAAAGCTGCAGGATTTACCTCACTGATAAGCCACAGACTGGCAAGTGAAATATATTTCCAGTGTAACACGTCTGATATTATGCTAATGCTGTTGTATGTGACACTCGTGTACCTCCTCCTCCTCCTCCGCCGCCCCACCCTGTCCTGTAGAGCTGCTGTTAGTAGCCTGCAGCGTGCCGGAGTGTTTGACGTCAACCAGTCTGCTCAGTATTCAGCTCCATGAAATGGGTCACAGCTTCTGACGATAAAACAACTGCACTGCTTTCACTCGCCTGCATCTCCACATTTTACCTTTGCGAAAACATCTGACGGTAAACAGAACTGTAATAAAGTCGATATGACACACTCCTGCTTCACTTTATCCTCACCTGCTGCAGTAATTAAACGCTTTAACTGAATTCGCTCACATCTGCTGTCTGCTTTTAAATTTGCCCTTTCTTAATCTCTTAAGTCTGATTCCTGTGTGTATTTGGACTAGAACCTCCTGCATCTTTTCCAAGAAAGGAACAGATTGCAATCCAGATTATTCATCATCGTCTCCCACTTTCACATTTAGTTCGTTTTTTTTTTCTCTTTTCATTTCATGTTATTTGAAAACAAACAGTAGTCAGAAGATTGGTAAAGGCATGCAGCAAAGACCTCTTTACATAAGTGGGTCCAAGGATTAGAGCGACAGAAGCTCTGCATTTTTGATTATTTAACATAGAAAACAGAAAGGTAGATTTCATGATCTTATTTGTCTAATCTTGTGACTGTTTTCCCTCAATCCTCCTCCTTTTGATGCAGAAATCAGTCACAGTGAATTTAAGTAAATGTCAACTTGTGTAAATGAAATCATTACCACAAACAACTTCAAAGCTTATCTGACAGGGAAAAGAAGAACGCATCAAAAAGGACAATAGTGAGATGATTTACACATTTTTAACTGATGTTTGATTAAAATAATAAATGACGAGGTTTTCTTATTGTGTTAAATACCTTCTGTTTGGTCTCTTTTTTTGTCTGGGCTGTTTTTTTTATTTCTGCTCACATTTGTGATGAAAATGGACCAAGATGAATTTATTGATTAGGAAATGAGATAAGAAACATGTCTTGTTCTGAAGTTATTCCCTCCAAGTCTTGCTGAAGTCGGGTATAAAAATCTCATTGATGACCTTTTGGGAGCCGTTAAATCATACAAATCCTGTTTACAGAGGGGACTAACCCCTAAAAATGGAAAAGGCAAAGGAACAGCAGGTACATCATAAATCACTAATTCTGCTTTTTGAAAATGAAAAGTGGTGAAGCAGATAAAAACAGTTATTTAAACCTGGACATAAACTTTACTAAATGTTGGATCAAGCAGTCACTTATGTAGTTTTGGTTTTTTGGGGGTTATGTCTTGTTCATTTGTTCAGAAGAAAATAAAAATGTTATTTATAAGTAAAATGTGTTTTTACCACATTTAAACATTTCACAGCTCACACAGGCAGACCTGAGTTACATGTTTATTGATGATTAAAGTTGTAAAATGTTTCATACAGTTCAGTTAGAATTTGATGGAAAATGTGTTTATTATTTGGGTTATTTATTTAGTTTGTTTGTTAAACAATCTGTGTCAGGCTCTTACAGCTTTTTGTTTGTTTGAACCCACATCACCTCCTGTCCCCTTTTATATAAGATGGATTATTTTTTTCTGTAATTTGTTTTGCAATGCGATTTTTTTATTTTTTTTTATGTTTATGTAACTGTTTTAAATGATGAAAAGAGGGTGGGGGTGGAAACTAAAGTACAGCTGTCTGGTGCCATGACACCATCTCATTGATAATGGAATAACTAAGCACGGAGTCATTTGTTGTCGATTGTTGAAACAACCACAAATCTATAAAAATAGCTTGCAGTGCCCATTAAAAGATTAAATATACAATGACACAAAGCAGAAAAAACAGATGCAGTCCTCTTATGTAAAATGGCATTTTCATTTTAAGAAAAAACAGTCACCGGATAAAATGGGATTAGAATAAAAAATGCGTAAAAGGGATCTGAAATAATAAGAAAAATGGGTTGCTTGAGTGATTTCAGGCTGTGTGGGATTTTGGATGGTTTAACTGCACTGTTTGCTTGGATTTTAATAAAAGGCAGGCTTGACATTTTATGTGAATTTATGCTAGTTCTGCGTCTTCTCAAAATGAAAATCAAAGTTTTAGTCATTCTGCTGACAGCCAATCAGAGCCCAGCATCAATGACCTCATGTCAGTCTCCGGGGGGGTTGCCTCATGCAAAGACCCATTTCCTCAATGTGCAAAAATGTGGATTACACTGCATTACACAAAATCTCCATGTAAACACTCATGGTTACATATTTAACTACTTAAATACTTGAGCATTTCAGTCACCACAGCTTTATAGTAGATGCTCATTCTTCATATGACAAAGATTACCACTGAATGAGTTTTTATATAATCATCTAATCTGGGTGTTTAAAATTATCTTCAACTTCACCTCTGCTCTGTGACCATTTGTAGATTTTGGATTTGGAAACTTCTTCCAGCCTGGGGAGCCTCTGGCCACATGGTGCGGCAGCCCGCCTTACGCTGCTCCAGAGGTTTTTGAAGGACAGCAGTATGAAGGCCCGCAACTGGACATCTGGGTAAGATGACCGATTACATAAAAAGAAGACGTTACTTGTTTCTAATTGATTTCTGTTCTGTGTGCATCTTGTTTCTAGAGTATGGGGGTAGTGCTGTATGTGCTGGTGTGTGGCGCGTTGCCCTTCGATGGGCCCACTCTTCCTGTGCTCCGACAGAGAGTTCTGGAAGGAAGGTTTCGCATCCCTTACTTCATGACTGAAGGTGAGAGGAGGCCGCCTCCTTGATCTTGGATTTGAAATACAAATTAAGATAAGGAAATCATTCCACAGCCACACCTTAGTACCAAATAATTCTGTAAAAGCACACTCGGGTATGGTGCTCTTCTAGTCTATTGTGTGTGAAGCAGAGTGATGCACAGACAAATGGATCATATTTTTGTTTTGTTAGTAACTGAATGTTTGCTGGTAGAGTGTTATACAGCCACAGTCTGGAGGTCATTTTATTAGTGAAATAACTCTTTGCTCATTTAAAGAGGAGACAGTATGGAGAGCCTCGTCAACGACTGCTGTAATTTGTGTTTGTATGCAGACTGCAGAGAGTCAGGTTGGCTGAAGCTCTGGAAGCAGCCCTGCTGTTAGCTGCTGCTTGCTCGTTAGCTGGGGATTAAGTCCAGGGCTGGAGCTGTTTATGTAACCTGGGGAAGAGCCAGTGAAGCCCTCCAGCATCTGTCTGTCCCTCTCAGAAGACTTGTTTGAGTCACGGTTTTGACCTGTGAGACAGTTTCCTGTCCGCCTGTTTCTCTGGATCTGATCTAAACGTCTGAAGTCTCCTTTCGGGGTGTGGTGAGAGTCAACCACATTTGTTTATATTTTTATGTTCGCGATCTTAAGATCATTGAGACATACAGGGAATGTAGGAGTGTAATATCAGCTCTTGGGCCAGACTGACGCTCGGACCCGCCTCCCCACCCCCAGTCCAACCCCTGTTCCTTGAGCAAGGAGAACAGAGTGTGCTGATTTCTTCACCCAGAAGCTGTCCATCCTATTTCTTCTCTCCAGCTAACACTGTGGTACACAGCACAGCCTTGTACCATACTGTAAACTCCCATCTGATCACTGCTCTGTACTCCGAGTATTAACCACGACCTCGTCTCTCCAGCTGTTGCACAGGTGGTTTGAGCTTCCCACAGTTCTGTCTTCTTAAAGCACGTCTGAGTACTTGATGATTGCTTTGTTTGGTTTTAGGTCTCTGTTTTCAAATATAAAGCATTCTTTAAGCATCTGTATCTACTTTCTTCTCTTCAACTTTTCACAACTCACTGCTGTTTATTGCAACTCTACACCACTGCAGCAATACAAGTGTGAAGCGGGATGGTTTTCTGGTGAAGTCATGGTGGTGTCACAATCTTACTAAGAACAGTGTGCCAGTCAATCAGCCTTCTGGTTACTACTACTATTTCCAGTGTTGACTTCCTTATTCTGGTTAGGAAAAGTCTTACCTCACTTACAGAGAAGTAAATATTCTCTGGCTCAAACAGATGTACTGGTTTAAACTGTTTGAAACGGGATTTATCTTAGCAGCGCGAGCTAAGAGGCCACAGTATGAGGTAAAAGTACAGTTAGGGTTCAAACTCTGTATGCACGCTAATAGGAGGAAAAAAAACATTGAACTGCCAAGCATGAGGTAGAGAACTGTTGCAAGCAGTTGTTAGTGGATCAGCAGGGTGAACTTAAAAATGTGTAGCAGTGATTTCATGTTGGCAGAGCTCTCTGTTATGACCTCATCAGGTCTTTATTATTGTAATAGAAAAAGGTCTGCCAGGAATGCACAGTTTAATAATAATTTATTCTCACTGCAGTGTCAGTGTGCGCAGTATCACTTTTGAAAAGAATTGGAATAAATTGTAAATACAAACTGCTCAATTTGTTTGGCAATCACACAAACCCCCCCACTGCCCCAAATACCCACAACCTATTTAGATGCTAGTGGCTGAGAAATACATGGAGATGTGGAAGTCGTGATGACAGAAGGAAAAAAGAGGAGTGAAGAAAATGTGAGTTTATTGCAACTTATATGATCACAATATTTAACAACATTGCAACTTCGTGCTTTACTATCGTGCCGCTCTAATATGTTATTAGTGCAGAAAAACAAAGCACACAAAATGCTTCGTCACTGTTTTGTCTCAATTTGAAACAGCATAAAACATGAGATACTTCAAAACAAAAGATTCCAGGGTCATTTCTTCAAACCCCACCTGATTTGCTTTAAGACAATAACGGCAGAGTAAATGGGTTGGGATGCTGTGTGGCAGCAGGGGTTCAGCCAGGGAACTGTAATCCTGTTAAAACCCAGCTGTGTCTGACGTCAAACTCATCAAGCCACTGACTAAAGGTGAGGAGCTCTCATTAGGGAGAGAGGAAAGTAGAAAGGACTTTATTTGTGCAGGTCAAGTGTGACAGGAACAACTAAGAAAGGAATTTAGCAGATTTTCTTATTTCTGCCCCACTTTACCTGTGGTTTGATGAGGAAACAATATTTTTTTATTTTAACCTAAAGAATTATTATTTTTTCCACATAAACCTGTTTCTTTTTAAAAAGCAGTCATCTTAACTGACATAAGGTTATAAAAACCTTGTCTTACTCTGCATGATTTGTTTTATTCCACTCCGTGCAGACTGCGAGCACCTGATCCGCAGGATGTTGGTACTGGACCCGTCCAAACGTTTGTCTTTGAGCCAGATTAAGGAGCACAAGTGGATGGCTCTGGACGTTCCTGTGCAGAGGCCTGTTCTGTACCAAAAGTCTCTGTCTGCTGAGGGTGAGGCCGGTGTGGGAGAATACAGTGAACAGGTCCTTCGCCTCATGCACGGCCTCGGCATTGATCAGCACAAGACTATAGAGGTACGGACTGACTGGGAAATGCATAATATTTAAAAAAAATAGTTTGAAAATGTAAATCAGTGCATAAAATCTAGAAATAAATTTGAGTAAAGACCACTTTGTAGTAAATGGTTTCAGTTATAAAGCATTTATCAGTCATTTTCAGTGTCAGTCTGCAGGAAAGCAGTTCTAATAAAAGCGAGTGAGCACATTTTAGGAAAGAAAAGGAAATCATACAGCCAAGTCCATAAAGTATTTTAGTTGAGCTATTGTGACTTTTGCCTTTGTGCGCCAATCAAAACGCGATTAAGCTGCAGATTTCCAACTGTTAAGTGTTTTAACAAAAATAGTGCAGTAATCATTTAGCTGTTAGAGCCTTTTTGGAACATTTTGTTTTCACCTTCCCAAAAGCACTTTGAGACAAAGTGTGCTTTGTTGATTCCCAAGTGCTGAATAATTATTCCCAACTGTTTGTTGTGTCTTTCGGTATATAATACAACAAAATGTCTAAACAAGCTAAAAAAAGATCGGGTTTAAAAAAAAAAGGAAAAGTATGGTTGTCATCAACAGTTCAACTGTTTGCTGAATTTTTTATTAAGGAAAGTCTTTTTAGTCTAGTAAGAAGCACACTTTGGGAGGTAGGTGTCTGCTTGTCAAAGTCTGTAATCAGGACGCCACACAAGAACAAAGACACCAGACTCATCTAAAAAAAACAGACTAATTTCAAAGAGCAAGATCATTTCCATATAGGAAGCAAAAAAATTAAACTGCAGAACTTTAACGTCTCACAATCCAGAGACCCTGCAGTGACCAAATATCTGACCTTTAGACCTTCAGAGCTGCTCAGTTATTATCAGTCAATGTTTTGTCTGTGTTTGCATTTTTGTGTTGCCTTGTATTTTTCACAAACATATGTTGATTACACATTCTACAGTATTACCTCAGTTTCACACAGGAATGATTAAAGAGTTATCTCACTGCATCTCAGAGCTGTTCTGGTAAAGCAGGGGTGTCAAACTCCAGTCCTGGAGGGCCACGATCCTGCATGTTTTAGAAGTTTTCCTGCTCCAACACACCTGATTTCAATGGATAGGTGATTAAGAGGCTTCTGCACAATTTGAAGAGTTAATTCAATCACTGCAGCAGGAAAATCTCTAAAACTGCAGGATCGTGGCCCTCGAGGCCTGGAGTTTGACACCCCTGTGGTAAAGTCATCAGAGTAAACTTCCAGTACAAACTCCATCCCTTCTGTTCTGTCATCCTCCAGTCGCTCCAGAACAAAAGCTACAACCACTTTGCTGCTATATACTACCTGCTGGTGGAGCGTCTCAAGGCGCATCGCTGCAGCTTCCCTGTGGAGCAGCGGCTCGACGCCCGCCAGCGGCGACCCAGCACCATCGCCGAACAGACGGTCATCAAGGTAACCGTGGCGCGTCCAGGGCAACAAGGAGGGCTGAAGAATAATGTGTGCTGATTGGTATCCATGCCCCTCTGATCAAAGCTCCACTATTCACACCTGCACCCTGAAACAAACAAATGGACAGAGACAGCCCAATCATTTATTTATCTGGATCTTCTGTGCTTTCTAGCAGTCTTTCACAGCCTGCCTTGGTTTTAATGTTTTTCTCTGTTGCATTATTCATTATTCTCTTTTCTTTGCCTGCTTCCGTTTCTTACCCCCACAGTGCAATTTGTTTTTCGTTTCCCTCACAAGCTTAAGATTTTTTATCCTCTCTTTTGCCTTGGTATTATAAAGTCAAATTTACAGCAGATTTTATTCATATAATTGCGTTATTATTGTGCACGATGTTAACTCTGGCTGTCTCTTTTCTCCCACATCACAGTCAACCAGCGGTTCAGCCCAGGTGGGTTTGCTTCCGCAGGGCGTTCGGATGCTGCGCTCCCCTGCTGGTCCCCAAACCTCCTCCGACGCTTGCACTTTCCCACAGTCTGCATCCCTGCTGGAGCAGATTTTCATGGTGGAGGACATCAACACGCCCAAAGTAGGTCTAATTCTTATAAACAGATTGGAGCTTTGAAGACAAAATGTCTTCTAGTGGCATGCATTTCTAAACTGAGTTTCTTCACAAACAGATGTCTTATACTGTGGTAGTGATGCATCGTACTGAGATCAAGTAGTGATTTTATTACAAAGATGTCTTGCTTGATCCCCTACATGGGTCGATGGCTTCAGAACTTTCTCTTTCAGACCACATTTTAGCCAAAACATTTCTGGAAATTGTTGATGGGTTTCAGACATCTTTTAAACTCCAAAATGCTTAATGAGAAACAATGTTTTGTTGATGGAAGTTCTCATTATTACAGTCATTATCAGCTTGTTTTGTGGTTTGCTTTGATGGACCTGTGACTCAGAAATGCCTGTGCACATCTGCGTGTGTGTGTCTGCGCACACACCAGACTCCTTTGAGGTTTGGAGCGTCAACCTGCCAGAGAGCAGCTGACTTGTCCTCTTATGTAAGCAGTCAGCCAGCACTGCCATCAGACAGGACAGCTGCCTGTCCTGCAAGGCTCCTTACACACACACACACACACACACACACACACACACACACACAACCTGTCCCTCCGGGCCCACTGTTAGGCTGACTGCTTCTTACAGAAGACAGACTCTGGGGGTATGATTTGACAACTCTACACTTTAGGCACGCACGTTCTTTTCTATCCTACCCTCTATCCTCACTCTCAAAAATTACAAGTACATCCCTGTGTGTGTGTGTGGGGGGGGGGGGGGGCTAAGTGGAACATGGTGCATGTTATCTGCGTGAATGGATGGAGACTGGTTATGTAAGCGGTCCTGTGATGATGATGTGATCTAATGCAGAGCTGAGTGAACACACATGGACAGGAAGCTCCTGTGATCTCACCGCCCAGTCTTCCCACCCCTCAGCCAAAGGCCGTTATTTTTTTTTGTTTTTTTTTTTGGCGTTGGACGCTCTTTATTCTCCTGTTTTTCCTTTGAGCCTTTTCATTCAGCTTCATCTCTCTTCCTCTTCTATTGATTTTTTTTATTTACTTTACAGTCCTCTCATGACCTGCCACCTCTTTGTGTCAACTTCATAATTTG
>JARVJO010000330.1:13672249-13688534 GCA_031762555.1 Cynodonichthys magdalenae
TGTCAAGTTAATAATTTGCCCCCCCCCCCCCCCCCTGCCCCCACCCCCCTGTTCTGTGTGTGTTTCTGTTGGGTAATAGCATTCCTATCCCAGCACACTAAAGAAAACAGATGGGGAATTGGGCAAAGCTGCTCATTCTAGATGAACACCAGGCTTTCCAGGTTTCTGCAGCAATTCATGCAGATGATCAGTGTGTGTGTGTGTGTGTGTGTCAGTCAACACTGGGCTTCATGCTGTAACTAAAACACTCAGAAAAACAATTCAAATATGCAAACAATTCTTGTAAAATGAAAGGAAACGAAGAGAGGCAAGTAAGTAATGGAATTATTTTCCTTGCAAGGAGGATGACATTTTTGTTTCTAAGATCTGCAAATGATGAAGTTTGTTTGTACTGCCTTTGTGCATCTTGAGGGTTTATAATACTTTGATTTTTTTAAAGGAATATGTTTGTTTTGAGTGTGAAAAGTCCTAGGTTTAAGATGTTTAAATGTTGCATCCATTCCAGGTATACTCCCAAAGATCTTCTGTTGAGAGGATGGCACACTCCAACAGGAAACATTAATTCAATGCACAGACACAGTTTTGCTTTGAGTTTATAGCGGTTACCTTCGGTTTCAGAAGTGTAACTATTGTTCAGTCTTTCAGTCTCTTTATCATTTCTTCATCACAGGTGAACGGCTGCCTGCTGGACCCCCTTCCTCCCACCACTGTCCTCCGCAAGTCCTCCACCTCGTCGCCTAGCAACATGATGGAGACATCGATCGACGAGGGTATTGAGACCGAGGAGCCCGACACAGAGGACGATCCGGCCCACCTACTCTCAGCCTATCAGACAGCTCGGTTTGGACAACGACGGCACACCTTGTCTGAAGTCACCAATCAGCCGGGCCCCTCAAACCAAGGTATGATGTCTGCTGATGACCTCTGCTAAAAACAAATCACTGTGTTGACCTGGAATCAACATTTCCTCCTCAGGTAAATTATTCGCCCTCGGCCACAACCCATCCACCAGCAGCATGAACTCAGACATGGGCTACGATATGGGGTCTGTGCAAAGTGACCTGGGTCTGCTGGAGGATTCTCTCTCCTCCTTCAGTGAAGCGATGCCAGCCAGCAGCTCCACTCCTGGCGTCACGCCGTCGCCCTTCTTGATGGCGAGGCCTGCCAACCCAGCAATGGCTGTCCTGACTTCGCAGCACAGGGAGACGCACAACCGCTCCCCCATCAGCTTCAGAGAAGGACGCCGTGCCTCCGACACCTCCCTCACACAAGGTCAGAACCAGCCCTGCGAGGTTTTATTTCTTTAGAAGCCAAACATGAGCTACTTTTCTGTAAGCTCACAAACTGAATTTACGTTTTAGGAAGTGATTTCTTGTTCACAGCAGGTTCTCCAGGTCCAGTTTATCCCTTAGAAAGTCTATTCTGCCACTTTAACCGTAGCCATTCTTTTAGCCTATAATATGGAAATAAGTTAAAAAAAAATGGAAATATAACGTCATCTTTATAAATTATGCAGGGCTGCTATCCTGCATGTTTTGAATGTTTCTCTGCTTCAGCACACCTGATTTGAATAAACTAGTGATTAACAGGCTTCTGCAGAGTTTGATGATCTCCTGAAGAGCAGGGAAACAACTAAAACACGCAGGTAGGGGCTCTCCAGGACCAGGATTGGACACCACAGCTGTAGGTTATAAGTCTTCATTTACTAACCCTTAACATTGCTGCTGTTTTAATATTAGCAGTTGTCTTTGGTAAGAATGTAGGCTTTCCTCTGGGTTTTTAATGTAATTCCTCACACTCCAACCTTCACTACTTCCTATTTGCATCTCAGATTGAAGTTATACTGTGGGTTATGTAGGAGGCAGGTTTTGAATGTGTTGAATCAAAAAGACATGATCTCCTATTATTTTTTCTGTAGTCTTTTGAACGTGAGACAGTAATGCAACGACAAGATATTTTGACACTGTCACTATATTATTCCCACCACACGTCTGTTGAACAGAGCAACAAAGCTCCCGAGACTCTGTTAAAAGAATTTTTAACATTGACTGTCTGCAACAGATTTAGCCAAGATGGATTGAAAATAAAGCTTTGAAATCACAGATCAGACACATATAAGTGTCAATTAAAAGCCATATCTGAGATGTCTCTGTGAGCTCAGAGACCGCGGGGAGTTTGAGACAGAACAACGAATGAGACGAGGAGGAACTTTGATTTCCATGACACTGATGCCACTCCTACAGCTGCTCTGTCAAAGCTCTTCACACACAAGCAGATATGCATGTTTTCTATAGAAAATATACGTGTGGTTGAGATTGTCTCATTGCCACCTCCCCCCTCCTTCACACCTTTCTTTCTCCATCTCTTCCTTCTCTCTCCTCCAGTCTCTCATCCTGTCTCTGACGACTACACTGGATGATTCACCTCGTGAATCAGACGCACATTTGAAGGTTTCAGCCCACATATCTCACTTCCCCTTGGCCCCCAACCAGCCTCCTTTTAACTTACCCCCCACCCCCCGTACTGCTCATTCCCTGTTTCATTGCCTTTCTTTTCCAAGTTGCAGGCAAGATTTCTGTCTTCACATCAGAAGAGCCTGAAACATAAGAGGCGGTGTTAAACAATCCCTGTCTGCGGCACTGTTCTGGTTTTCTTTCTTTATGTTTACTGTTTGTTTCTGTGCCTCCTGGTTGTAAATCTCCTGCTCTTAAGCCAAGTAGAAGCCATAATTCTGAGTTAAAAATATGTTCCTTCCCCAGCTCCTCGTTGACAGTCTGCAGCAGCTCCCAGTTGGTATTTGCACTTATTTATTTATTTTTCATAATCTTCTTTGGAGGGTATTGATGTGGCGGATTCTTGTGCGTCAGCTGACTCTGGTTTTAAATAACTCCCACCATCGCAGTGAGTCAGGTCCTATCGTTCACAGCCGCAGCTCGTCACCACTGGACGGGTCTTATCAGAGCTGTTTGTGCCGTTGCACGCACACACTTTCACACACACACACACAGACTCAGAGATACAGTCACATGTGCACACACTAGTGACGTACATCCAGTGACATTGTCAGCAGAGGTGATAAAAAAGTGCGCACCAAACTAACGTCAGCGAGGATTAGGCCCGGTTTCTGTAGGAAAACAAAAACTGAAGCAGTTATGTCGAGAAGTGTGAACGTACTGATCTTTGAGGATTTGATTTGTAATCGCAGGTTTGGTGGCGTTTCGGCAGCACCTCCAAAACTTGGCAAGGACCAAAGGCATCTTGGATCTAAACAAAGTCCAGATGCTGGTGGAGCAGATGGGCTCTGGGGAAGGGGCCACCGGGGGCCCTGTGGGACCACAGCACCACCTGCACAACCTGCTGGAGGTCAGTCTGCTGCACGAACACACACACACACACACACACACACACACACACACACACACACACACACACACACACACACACACACACACTCCAACATCTACATTTTCTCCCAAAGCTCATCTGCAGCTTTCTGATTTTATATTGGACAAAAAAAAGCACCCAGGCTGTTGTGTAACCCCAGGAGAGGCAGCCAACTGTGGCTTGTTTACTGTCTCCTGTCCCCCTGGAGCTCAGAGCCGGGGCCAAAATGAATGCAGCCATTGTTGAAATCCGTCAGACTTGCCCATAGTAAGTACTAGAACTACTGTCACACAAAGAGACACAACACGTGGGCAGCTATTTGCTTTCTTGTAAACAAAAAATAAATTAGCACAGACAAGATCTTCCTGTTTCCTTTTTGTTTGTTTGTTTTTAATTTTTGTTTAACCATCTCATAATGAAATAAAGCTGCTCTTTGTTTGTTATGATGCTTGAAGTCCCATCATCCTTTTAATTAGCTTTCATTCCATTTACCTAATGTGAAATCCCTCCGGTACATTCCCTGAGGAGAAAAGGCATCTGGCTGATCGGTGGCCACATGAGCAGGAGGGCGAGGACACGGCTTTAACATGGGGGGAGGACGAGGACACGGCTTTAACATGGGGGGAGGACGAGGACACGGCTTTAACATGGGGGGGCTGTGATCTGAGCTCATTTTCTTGCACCGTTTTCTGTTTTTTAATTGAAGGGTGAGGCTTGCAAGCAGCAGGAGGGCCTAGCTTTATACCAAGGTGAGCCCCAGCCGCCTGTCCTGTCCCGCAGACAGAGTTTGGAAACACAGTACCTCACTCACAGACTACAGGTACATTCAACGCCACTCGTTCTGATCAGATTCAGATTACAGATTACCACAGCAGTGATGGAGGCTGCAGATGATCCTGATGGTAACTGTTAGTCTCTTTTGCCCAAAGGCCAACATCTTGGCTAACAGTCCTGCTAGCTGTCAGCTGTTCTGTAAGGAGACTCCTCGAAGTTTAGAGCAGCAGCTGCAGGAACACAGGTAATTCACTCTGCTAAAGTCTCCTCTGCCTTTTATGTCTGATTTTATTTTTCATGGAGAATCAAATCTTCTAAATCATTCAGAGAGGAAACCAGCCACAGCCAGATGATCAACCTGCTTCATTTAGTTTCCATCATTCAGTCCGTGCTGCTCTTTAGCTGATTTTTTCTTTGTCCTTCATTTATGCAGCTCTGTGCAAAAGTCTTTAACGTTTCTTTTTGCTCCCAAGGAGCCAAACTGACTTCATTTTTTAAAGAGGTCTGGATCAATGGTTCTTTAAGATTACTGAAGGTTTTTCAGAGTTCTTGTTTGTTTTTGTTTTTTTGGACTTTGGCTGCTTTTTCACTCATTTTCAGTCAAACACCTGACCCATTTCAGAGGTTTGTTATTCCACTAAACTCTGACCTATAAAAACTCAGGGATGAGCTGGTGTTGTCTCAACACAGAACAGACAACTTGGCAAAAAAAAGTAAAAAACATAAGTAAATGGATCTTTGGTCCCTTTATTACAAGTAGTTCCAATTTCTTTCCTTTAACATATAAACAACAATGACACATTTAGAAAAGATAAAATAGGTTTATTCTGATTCCCACGGAGCTGTTAGCTGAAAACGTGACATACAGTAGATGATCATCTCTGGTTCTGTTTCAGGTTTCATCTTCAGGGATAGTTATTAGTCATACTTATCTTTTGCCTTCCACTTGTACCCTCTTCTCATTTTTAGGAACACGCCCTCAATATGCTGTCAGTTTATACAAGGACTGGACCTAAAATGAGTGAAAAAAGCAGCTAAAGCTTAAAGATGGACTTTTGCAGATCTTAAGAAAGTCTGTAGAACGTTTTGTTCATGATCAGTTTCAAAGATTATAAGAAATGTTGATTGATTGGAAGCAAAGTCTAAAGAAATGTGAACTGGTTTAAATGTTTTGATTGGCTGTTTTCTTCTATCATTTCATGCAGCAGATTTATTTCAAATAATGATGCAAACAGATGTTTTGTTAGTTACAAAACATATAGATAAGATGATGTTAGATGTCAAATTATTTACATTTAACTCATGTTTGTTGATGGTTTAATCACCAAATCTTTTTAATGGTATTCTTGTCGTCTCCTTCACAGGCTGAACCAGAAGAGGATGTTCCTGCAGCAGCAGTCTCAGGGCTTGGGTCTGCAGACTTACTTCAACCAGATGCAGATAGCTGAAGGCTCCTACCCACCAGGCAGTCCTGCTCAGGACCTGACGGCACCCCAGAGTTCCCCTCAGGGCCCCTCCATGCCTGCCAGCAGCCAGCCCCAGCAGCAGGCCAGTCCTCAGGCCTCTCCTCCCTTCAGCCACAGCCTGAGTCCCCTGATGGAGCCTGGTGGGGGCGTGGTTTATGATCCCTACATGAGCCATCACCACTACACCCAGCATCTGCCTCATGGAGCTCACCTCCACCACCAGCTCCACCATCAGCAGCCTCCCGATGCTTCCAGCAGCCTGAGCTTCAACTACCCTGCAGGCTGTGAGCAGCAGCCTCTCGGACCTGAAACTCTTCTACCAGACCCGTACGAGTTCTCCCTGAACCCCACTTTGATGCCTCCGCTTGGCCCAGGAGAGGCTGTTCCTGGACTTCTGGCTGCTACGGGGCAGTCGGACAACCTGGGCATGCCTGAGCTGCAGGGTTCCCTCCTGGACAGTGAGATGATGGAGACGGTGGACTCGCAGCATGGCTTTGTGCTGGTCAACTAAAGCAGGCTGAACTGAGAGCAGTATTAAGCAACAGGAACCTACACGACACGGAGAGCGACGAGAACGGAGATATAAGTGGAGGTCGTACGCGTAGCAACAGGGAAGGAAGTGTTGACTTTTCTACAACTAATACAAACTTCATTTCTTGGTTGTGAAGAACCTCAACTTTTCTACCAAAATCCTCCCTTAACCCACCTCCCTTTCTCCTCCTCTGCTCCGCCCTGCGAGGCAGCAGCGGCCCTTGGCGCGTGGCGTGGTGCGACCTTGGCCGTGCCGATTCGGCGAGCCGGCTGTCGTCTGAGACTGCGTCGTGCGGTGCTGGGGGGTGCGGGATGCTGCACGTCCTTGAGGCTGCTGGGGCGCGGCGTCTCGTCTAGACTAATTTAGAACTTCATGAATTACAACCAAAAGCACAATAGCTGACGGTGCTTTTTGTGTTTCAAATAGGACACGACAAGAAGACTGGTTCACAAACTTCTCTAGGTTTTTATTTTAAGGTAGAAACCAGCTGAGCAAGAGAAGATGGCCCTCATTTATCACGGTAGTATGATTATCACCACAAATTAAAGTGTTAGTGTTTTTTTGTGTATAGTTAGTAAAGCACTATAATGCACAGACCATCAGGGTGGTCCTGCATCGGTTACAACACTATTGCTTTAAAAAACAGAAGGTAACTTTTGTATTTGCCGCCTCAGATACCCTAAGTAATGCTACATTTGTGCTGTCAACTGATAATGTTAGAATGTAGATGCAGTTTATGTGATTTTCTTTTTTCATGTTGTAACTACTGATCATGAGTGAATTTGTACACTACTGATTGCACAGTTTCAGTCCACTCGATACAAGTCGTCGTGTTTCTGCCTGATAAATGAGGGCTGACGGGACTGTGAGCTGTTTTAAACACCTTATTCTCTTTCTGTGGCAATACTGAAGCAATATTAATCCTGAATGTCGAGGGATCGGGAACGGAAGCCTCACCTGCACGGCCAGCTCTGATTGGTTCCTGCATCGACCTCAGATTTGTCAGCGGTGACATCACCAGAGCTGATGATGTAACCAGGAGATAATCTCTCTGCCGTTTGCTCCAGAAGGGCAGTAACTCGCCTGGAGACTTCTCTGTCTGGATGCTACTGTGCAAAGTTTGATTTTTAACACATTTTACAAAGATATTTTATGGGAATTAGTTCATAAGCTAATTTCTGTATCAGTAATTGTATCAAATATGCATTTAAACCTCCCTAAATTTGATGTGATTGACCTTTGGCTTTAAAGCAGCAGTTCTCCTCTAAGGTTTTTCTAGGTACTCGACAGGAAGTTTGCTGTGATCATCGTGGAGAACTTGTTAGTTTCTTCTCTGGGATCAGTTAATGAATTTGGGGTCCACTGTCCTGCATGTTTTAGATGTTTCCCCGACTGAAAAGCCTGAGTTACTGACAGGCTTCCAGTAAAGTGATGCTATCTTGAGTAGATAATTGATTATGATCCAGGTGTGTTGAAGCAGGGAAACTGTTAAACCATGCAGGGTAATGATCCATGAGGACCGGGGGTTGCAGACCTCTGTTGTAGAAACTAATCATCTAAATGTTGCCAAACTTCTGCACAGTGTTGTGTGTAATTATGTTTGCACAGATCCAAATTTCTACATCCTTCGCACAGACTCGTCATGAACGGTACGGTTTAGTTTTTAAAGATAAATCCTGATTTTACAACACCACTGCTCCAGTCACGCCTCTGTGGTGGTTTATTATATATTTTCTAATGAACCCGCAAAGAATCCCAACACTAGATTTCCTGAAGGAGTGTTTCCTCCACAAAGATCAGCAGCACAGTCTCCTGACACTGGACCAGAGTTTTTCATTTGATTTATTTTTTTTTTTTACAGCACTTAAATTGTTTTAAAATCTACCTGAAGATTCCGTAAGCAAAGATTTGAAATAATAATATGATAAGCATTAAGAAGACCTCAAACACTCAGATTTGTAAACAGTGTAATTGGAGAACTGTCAAATTTGTAGGGTTTTAACATTTGTCTCATCAGTAGTCCCACCTTCAACTTATAAACAGCTGGATGTTTGGTTTAAATGTGTCACCCTCTTTTTTTTTTTCTTTTTCATTGACGGGAACAGACTAACTCGGGTTTGTGGGTCGTACTGAAAAGGCCCATTAGCAAGGAAGGCCGGTGCTGAAGAGGAAATCATTATTCTGAGGTTTTTAGAGCATTAAATCATCGGCACTGATGACGCAAAGAGCATTAAAGTGTTTCTTTTTATTAGTCGATGGTCAGACTAAGATCTACAGGATGATTTGTGGAAGTTGAATACTAGAGCACTTTTTCTTTTAACACAAAAGGGGAAGAAGAGATTGTAGCGAGAGAGGAGGTGGTTGTGGAGAAAGGTGGGAAAGGTTTGTGTTGCTCTGCTGCTTCCCGGCAGACGAAACCAACCACAACCTGTAGGAAACACCTTTTCTCCTCTTCTCTCTTTTCTTCCCCCGTCAAACAATAATGGACACAAAACCAATTTCTTTCAAAGACTGACCAGACGTAGTGACACTTTATCTGATTGTTAATTTTTCTTTTTTTTTTTTGGACACTTTACTTTCTTCTGATGAGTGTTCCTGGAGTATGAGTTTAGGTAATCCTCACTGAGAAGAGAATCTGAAAAGTGTTCGATGTGCCTTTTTACTTTTCGTCTTTTCAGTCTAAAATAAGACTTTGAAATAAAACAATTATTTCTGGTTGGAACCATTTATTTTGATTACATCAATTCTGTTATTTTTTTTCTTTTAATATACGTAGAGCCAGGTTTTACAAAAGGTACCAAAGTCCTTCAGAAGTTTCCCTGTACGACCCCACCATGTGGAGTTTTAGAGCTTCTATGTTAGCTTGTTTTTCCCTTCATGTTGGTCAATCAGTGTATGCCATATAAAAGTATTACAGCAATATTTCTCTAGATGAAGACTAAAGTCATGAAGATTCTAGTGGATGTGTTTATAAGTACCATTAATTCACCTCCTGCTGATAAAAACACACAAAAAATCAATCTTAAGAAATTCAGTTTTATATTCATTGATGTTGACCATACATAAGCTAACTTGCTGTTGAGATTAAAAAGGTTTATTGAACAGAAAAAAAGTGTCTTTTTCTTTTTTAACCATTTTTTTGGTTTTCTAAGCAGTTGATTTAAATAATGCCGGGTTCACATGGCAAAATAATTGTGCCGATTTTTGTCCTTTCAACAATCTTAAACATACCTAAATATCTGTATCATCATGTGTGGGGTCTCAATTTTAAAACCTTGCTGTGTGAACCAGGCATTAAGAGATGAGCTGGTTGTAGATGCTTCCTCAGAATTATATTATCTGTCCATAAGATTCATGAGATATTTTGCTAACAAACGGACAACGTGCAAAGACATGATTGCCTGCCTGTTTTCATTGTGCAAACAATAATATTCTGGTTATTGAAAAGCAGAGCAGATCACCCTCACACACACACACACACACACACTCTCTCCTGTCATCTAATCCAGCAGTGCTGTATCTTTACACTGCAGCTGTCTGATAGTTCCCCAGGGTTCAGCGGTGTGGGCGAGAGTTACCGACCTGGAAAAATAGATCACACCGAGCACTCGATTATAAACTGTTGAGTCATATCGAAGCCTTGAAATATTTCATCCAGAAAAAAAAAAAAAGCACCTGAGGTGGTCGGACTAGAATTTCACAAGGGAATGCATATCACCCACCAGGTTTTGTGTCAAGGTTTTAAACTAAATATTAAGAAAAAGGAAAGGACTACAACCACGTTATTTATGTTATTTGAATGACTCTCAGCTACTACCACACAAACTTTTAGCTCACGATTTGTAAAACTGAGTTAAAGGGGACATGCAAAATCCACTTCCGCCACTCAATGCATCTTTCTGCATACTTGGAGTCTCAAAGAGTGCAGAAAAGTTTCATTTAGAGTTGTGGACCACTCTGGAAGCTGCTGGGGTGGGGTGTGAAGTGCCTTGTTTAGATGTAAAGAGACAGCCTCAAAATGAGTTGATCTGAGACACTGCTCTGAAAAGGTGTGAAAGAGGGGCTTGTGGAGTTACAACAAGGAAGCATTGCAGTTCCACTTTATATAAACCCCAACTGAATGATTTAAATGTGAAAAAGAAGATTTAAAAGCATATGTCTACTTTAAAGCAGTTTTTGAGCCAAGTCCATTTCTCAAAGTTTTGTTGAAACCGGACCGGTGGTTCACAGTTCATCCTGGTTTGACCATCAGGAGGGACTGAATGGTTTCTGCTCCTGCCTTCCATGTAAACCCTGTTTCCACTGTTAATGTTTTGCAGACTGCGTGTGAAACTCAAACACCCTTTTTCTGGTGGCAAATACAGAATTCTGATTGGTCACCAGTCTGGTTAAAAAAAAAAAAAGCCAGCGTATGACCCCTACTGCACTGCCAGACAGAGGAGGGACTCAAGGCTGTGGGGACAGAAGTTTGTTCCTAACCAACATGTCAATCCAATAAAGCCACTCAAGCTTGAGAACAGCTAATCCCACCACTAGAGGTAGGTGGAGGGGGGTCAGTCCTGTTCATGGAAACCAGGGTCTCACTTCTTTTCCTGGGATGAGACCATGTGCACAACACGCCGCCGGCCCGGGATGAGAGGGTCACACTCCTCATCCATGACATTGATCAAATTTCACCTGTCCCCCCCGATCCCTCCTCCTCCACCCCTGCCTGTGAATTTAGAGCTTTGACTGAGAGCTGAAAAAAACTGCACACAGATCTTTTTTTTAATCTTACTCCACCCCTCCTTTGGTGTGAAAGTCATACTTTAAACATAAAACACCATTTCACTGTAAGTCCCCCCTGCAACAACACCATCGCTCTTCCAATGAAGTTCAGTTATTTATAGCAGCTGCTGAGATCTCTAACAGACTCTCTCACACACACACACACACACACACTCTCTACAAGACAGACTAAAACAAGCTGATAACTGATGTGTGTGTGTGTGGGTGCTAATCTTTCAGTAAAATAATCACAAGGGGCCAAAGCATATAGTAATGACATCAGTGGTTGTCATGACAACCAGAGAAGGATGAATGACAGCATCTTTTTTAGAGCAGGAGATCACAGCTGCACAACATCAATGTGGTGGGGCCACTGAGAAATAACTTTTCCATCAAGACGTTTGTTAAATAAACACAAGAAAGGATTTCGTTTTGCAACAGAAAGTAAATTATAGAGATTTTGTTTGAATTAGCTCCTTATCTAAGGTCATTTTACATCTTTTCCTGTCTGAGTTGAACGCGTTGGTCAGCAGATGGAGGGAGTCTAAAACATCCCAGCTCACGTGACCCAAAAAGTGTCTGAAAAAAATAAAACCCAGGTCCTGAAAACATGCTCTGCTCCAGTAATCCTCTGATCCCACCTGGAGAAAAAGGCAGAAAAAAAAGCAAGACTGATGAAACAATGTGAAGAAAAGGAGGAAGGAGCAGAGAGGACGAGGTGACTTGGAGAAAACATGCAGGCCAACGGGCCTGATGTTTGTCATTTGTCATCCTGAGTGGATCTGACCTCTCTGAGTGTGTGTGTGTGTGTGTGTCATGCTGTGTGGGGGCTTTGCTTGACTCCTTTCATCATAAATGACACAGTCCTGGGAGGCAGCAGCATTGACGTCAAGACTCTCAGCTCTGTCAGGGGCTGGAGCAGCTGAAGTCCCTCCCAAATATCTGGATTTAAATAGAATTTGAAACAAAGAAAAACAAAGGCTGCTGCTGTTTTATTACCACCTGATGGACTCGAGTGGATTTAAGGGGCGGAGCAACAACTGGTTTTTAAGTAATCATGTTTTCATGATGGGTTTCTGCTGAAAAACACCTCCATCATCCTGATTCTAAAGTATGGCTTAAAAAATCTTTAGGATTTAAAAGGTATTTATTACAAACTATGAAATCAAAAATGATTCTGAATTACATCAAACTCTGCAGTTTGAATAAGTCGTTTTACAAGATATCAGGTTCACACTCAATATAAACAAAGCACATTTATCTGCATACTTTACTCCAATCTGAGCATAATATATTAATAAAAATGTATAAATTAGGGTCTCTGCCATGCCTGCATTATTCTTGTTTGTCCACTGCTCGTTTGCAACTATAAAACAAGAATCTCCAATCTGCTTCATAAAACCAGTTATCTACGAGAAAACTTTCTTTGCCCTCAAATATTTCACTCAGCCCTTGTTTCGCAGCACCACCAGTGTCAGAGTCCAACCCTGTCCTGCTCTGCATGTGGTCCAAACAGTCCAGAGGAGCCTCACTTTCATCTGCCCACCAGATCGGATCTGAGCAAACAGGCCAGAACCACGTGAGACTAACAACATGGTCCTGAGGAGTCTGCAGGTTGAAGAGCAATACTTAAAAAAACATGCTCACAAAGCAGTGTTTACCACTACTGCCTGCTGATGAGGGTGAAAGGGCAAGAATGTTTTGCTCATTTGTCTGTTAGCAAAATATCTCATGAACATACACATTTTAATGAAAAGACCATCTACAAAAAGAAAACTGTTCCGTGAAATGTAACACATTTTATCAGGTAGTAAACATTTCAATTCTATGATTTGCTATTTAATCTCGTTTACTGATGAGATCCCATCTGTGGTGCAGAAAACAGGCGACGACTGGTTTGTGTTACTTTATTCGGATCAAGTTACAGTAGTACAGCATACAGACTGTAAATATAATTCAAAATACAAATCAAAGCACTGTTTTTGTGATACAGGACAATCAACATTCAAGGTTTACTTAAGAGAACAGAATAAGAGGGAAGGGAAAGAGGAATAAGAGTTGTTCAGGAAAAGACAAAACGTTCTATGAACACAGACGACAGGTTTATTTAACCCGTCCTATAAACACCCCCAGCTCCCACACCCAAAATAAAAACATAATGCTGCTTTATGAACACATTCTAGCTCCCCAACCGTTTTCCTTTGAAAGCATGCACTAGTTCTCCACCTGGTCTAAAGCTGTAAGTAACAACATCCACTGACCTCCAGAAGAGAACTGGGCATGGATTTAAAAAGAAAAATAGGTGGAATAAGAGTTCTGTGGTTTTGTGTTTACTTTAGTAGCTGTTCTTAGTTTGTTTTACCGAGCGAAAAAGTCCCATCCTGAAAAGAATGCTGTCACTTTACACAATAAGGCAGGACCAAAACAATTTGAGGCGTACTTAAAATAATGAAAAAAAACTACTCAAAATCATTAACACAATGATTAAGAGCAACACTGACAACATAACGCAGAAAAACATAACTGACTTCTGCTTCCTACTGTGGTTCATCAACAAAATCATCAGGATTTAAACAAGGTAATTATGAGTAATTTGCTAAAAACTGGACTGGTCCCCATTACACATCGGGCTGAGGAGATTCATTTGTTTCACCAATTCAATCTGTGCTACTGCAGAGAACAAACAGTGCAGGAGGACACGATGGTCTGGTGGAAGGAGATGGGAAAGTAAACTACGTGAGAGTGATGAGTACAAGCAATCATCAACGAGGTTCATCAGCAAACATATTTTATCTTTGTTAGGGGTTTGTACAATAAAATCCTATAAAGCATTTGGGGGATGACAGGTTTGGTCTGGTGGGGACAGGAGGAAGAAAAACAAAACAAAAAAACACTACTTGACCTACACAGATGTTTAAATCACTTCTGTGAAAAGCCAACTGAGTGTCTCTGGGGACAGAGCGCTTGTTGAAGGGCTGATTCAGGAGGAAGCTTAGTTAAGTAAACAGCCTGTTGCACCATTTGCAGCTGAAAGTTTCCATCTAGCTAAGAGGGAAGGTCCAGCAGAACAGAGCCCTACTAAGTAGCAAACACAGACACGGTTTGCAGCAAAGCTCAAGTACAACAGTGGACTACAGGGAGAGAGAGGGAGAGGGGAAAAAGAGGGAGGAATGTAAGAGGGGGGTCTGGTTAGCAATGCCTAGCAAGTACAGTAGCACATTAGTTAGCATGCACCTCTTAATTCAATTTCATCATACTTTGCTTGCATAAAAGCATCCATTTACAGCAAAGAAGACCGTTAACTAAGAAGCCTGTGCTGGATGTCTGGACACAGAAAATAAAAAAAAATATTAGGGAAGGGTGGCTGAGTAAAACAACTGTTAACAGCTATTCTCTATACAATAACCAGATGTTCCTGAACATCAATAAATATCTTGTAGAACTGTTGGTGTTTTTTGTTTCTGGGGGTTCTCTGGTTTACGCATGTTGAGATGGTTATGCTAGGGCCAAAACTGTGGAGAAAGTGAAAAATAAAAGTTTAATGTTTGAAAATACAAATCATGTGATTTAAGACCTTACAGAATAATTGAGGAGAGAAACACTCACCACTAATGGCCTCCTGGGCGAAGTACTTGACATCCATGTCTGAGTCGGAGGCAAGCTTCTCCAGCACTGGCTTCACTTCTGTTTGAAGGGCGCTGAAGATGAAAAATACAGAATCATTCAACTTTGCTCTCGACTTGATACAGTTTCTCTTTGGAATAAACAGAGAACATACTTGCTGTCCAGGACTGGTCCGATCTTCTGAAGGGACTTGGCCACATTGAAACGCACATTGGCCACCTGATCGTTGGACATCTTTAGGACTACTGGTAGCATCTGTTTAGTAGTGATATCCTGGCCACAAGCCTCAGACAAAGCCTGAGACAGAACCAAGGTCAATGTGTGCAGGCAATATAGAAAGAACACTGTTTTATAGATTTTGGCCTAAACTTTTAAAGTTGGATTTATACTCTAAGAGAAGTGATGAAATCCGGTCTCTTGCAGGTTATTTTTTTGCATAAACATAAATGAGAAACTGTTGTGCAGAACTCCAGAACTGATTTTTTCCCACTGAGGTCTCCACATTATTGTTCATGTATAGATACTTGCTGTCTTTAACACAACCAGACTTTAAAATTTTACAGATTGAGGCAGTAAATACGGTTTGGAACATGTAAATTTGTCATATAGAGACTGCTGCTGTTTCCGACAGACGGTAAACAAAGAGCAAACAAAGGGAACGTGTCTCTACACTGCCTGGTCGAGGTATATTCCTTCTCAGCTAGCACAGCCACAGAGAGCCACCTGTGTCTCCACGCTGTCTCCTCCATGCACAGTATTTTACAGCCTCACTAGCTGCTTCTCAGCGGAGCAGTTGGAGCTAAATGGGAATATTGTACTTCGCTGTCTTTTCCACATAAACACACCCAAGACAAAGTTCTGACCAGCTCCACAGGAGTTGACAAATAACCCTGACAAAAAAAACTTTGGGAACAGGCTATCAGAGCTCCTGACAGAACAGAAAAACTTTTTTTTTCTAACATAACTACATTCGGGTTTGTGGATTTCTTCACTTTTTGCAGAGCATGAATTCAGCTTAAGTAAGCAGAAAATGTCAGAAAATGCTTTTGGCTCACGTTGATGCAGAACAGAGTAGTCATCCTGTGGAGGTAATTGGGGTCATTGGCCATCCCCAGCACTTTGGGCACAATGGTGTTCTGCGCCCACTCGGCTCCAAACTTCTCTACAAGCTTTGTTAAGTTTGAGGTGGCTGCTTCACGGATGGCGTACACTAGAAGAACAAACACAAAAAAAAACACCAAAACAGTTACATTTTGAATGTCTTGTATTTTCACTATTGCATAAATGCAGTTATCAATTTAAAAAGGGTAACAAGGTTAAAAACTAAACAATGATTACAAAACAATTAGAATTTTAATTCATCCATTTATTAGGGTGAATTATCACCTAAAATATGATAACAAAATGAGTTTACAAGTGACCCTAAAACACAGACTATTACTAAAAAGACTCTAGACAAAAGACAAGATCTTGACCAAATAAATTCATGTTTAAGCTACTTTCATAGAAAAGAATAACATGTATACACACTTGAGCCACTCCAGACACACAACCTGGGTCAATAGTCAGGAAAAGAAAATCATAATTTTAATAGAACAAAATGCCAGACATTGTGTCCCTAATAGGCTGTAGAAATATTAAAGTGATTTTAAGTGTTCCAGAACCAGTACAGGAATAAAGACAAAGTGATTCTTGTAGTCCTGTCCTTTAAAGAGCTTATGTAAGGGTGGCACAGCCC
>JARVJO010000330.1:13689417-13711312 GCA_031762555.1 Cynodonichthys magdalenae
GCGCATCTGCAGCGGAGAGGGAAGGTCTTGAACATCTAAATTCATCATAACTGGCCCCAAAACAACTACATTAATTAATTACAGGTGGTTGAACAAGTACAGCTTAAAAAAGTATGACAAAGTATATTAGCTTAGCTCTTTTTTGGCAACACATTCTGATGAAAACTTGTCCCTTTGGAAGCAGTCCTAGCTGACATGCATATTGGAGAGCACTTTATTAGCATGTGCAATAAAGTCAAGAGCTGCTGACTGTCACATCTCATCCCTTCTTCAACCTGCAATTGCTTCAGTTTCATTCATCAGCCTCCTTTAACACTATGGTTCACTCTCATGCTGATTATATGCAATCAGCCCAGAAAGATACCAGCCTGCTTATTGCCCAGTTGAATAAATAGAAGTGGTCATACAGAAAACAGAAGTGACAGTTTTAGACAACAGCTTTGACAAATAATGAAACCATGCAGAATAAACTGGAGCAAATGTAACCACACTGCTATAAAGAGTGTTTAACTTAAGTGTCTTACCATGATCAATAAGCCAGGCCATACAAAGGGTGTTCAGTTTTTCATCAAAGAACTCCACTCCCTGAGGAAACAAAGCAGAGCAACTTTTAGGTCTTTATAGTAATTTATTAGAACATTACTGATTATAAACAAAACATACATTAGATGTAGGAATGGATGATATGGTTACATATATGGGCAGATATAAGATTTATTTTTTCTGCACCCTTTTCAATCAGTAATTGATTTACTATGTTTTTTCATGGCCTTTTGTTTTTATGAATGAAATAAAAGAATAAATGACATGAAAATGAAATATAAACAGGTATTTTTGCCTAGTCAAAATATAATTAGATAAATCTTAATTAACTAATATGTCTAGAAATATTACAATATACAATTTCAGATATGTGGAATGCAAGTGTGGTGAAGCCTATTTTATGTCACAATGGCCTGCCATAACAGTCTGTGTTTGCAGAGTCTGCTTCACTTGCTCGACACAGCTGCTGATGAGAAGATGGAGATGTTTTGGGAAGAAGGCTTAAAGTTTTAAAGGGCTTCATTTTCATACACTCAGGAATGTTCTATCGAGTGGAACTTTATCAGACATTGGAACAGATTTGATGTGTTCCCGCTGCGAGTCGGCACCAGACTCTCCAGGACATTTTACAGCAGACTGAAGGCTACCAGAACCACCTCCACACCACTGAATTGTGTTAGTCGTTTCTATTTTAACCATTTCTTTTGCTTCTTTTTCTAACTGTGAACCCTTGTTCACCCAGCGCTGTTGAGCTCATTTTGGCGCAGATATCCACTGTGTTGCAGCTAGCTTGTTGTAAACTGAGTGGTAGTGCTGAGCACAACCTTTGAGCCTGTGGTGTATGTCATAAAGCACTGACAAAATGTACACAGATTTAATTTTTTGAAACGCCATATCACCATTATTGAAATGTTTTCCATTGAGATATACATGTCCAGCACTAATTAAATGTATTGTAAGTCATTTCTTTTTTAATATACTAGACCAGGTTATTATTACAGTTTTAGAATGATTAGTGCATCAGCTGAGTCACATGTAAACAAACTTGTCAATATTACAAGTTGTCATTTTGCTGCAGAAACTTCACACACATAGTACAAAAACTGGACAGGATAACTAGTGTAAAAAAAATTAAAAAAAGTTTTTTTTTAATTTAAACATTACTCAGGTTTGTGTCACTTTGTGGTGGGTTTCCAAGGAGCCACTTCAGAGAGGCTGAAGAGCCACAGGTTGTAGACCCCTTTACCAGACCATGTGACTCACCAGCTGTCCTGCCAACAAAGGCATGTACTCTATGATGGCCAGGCGGACCCTCCACTTTGCATCTTCAGCCAGCTCGACGATCGCCGGCAGCAGCGACTGAGAGAGCTGACGGATGCCGATCACCTCGTTCACACAGTCTAGGTTGGAGATGATGTTGAGACGCACCTCAGGGCACTGAAACAAAAAAAAGATCAAGTAAATAATTTAGTATCACTTATAAACAAAAGCATTCGGGTACTGGAAATAACATCAAGTGTGACCTTTTACCTTCAACAAACACATTTTTTAAATCCAGTCAGGCAAAGCCACTTCAGCTACTCTAAACAAACGAAAATTCAACTAAACTGTTTTCCCAGAATAATTTCCCAGGTTTATACCAAACAGCCTTACATGGCGATCTGCTTTAGTCCCAGTTTAAACAAAAACTAACAACTGAGACATAGAAACGGACAAAACTAAACTTATAGAGAGGCCAGTTAAAATAAGCAACAACAGAAAAGCAGAAAGACAAACCATAGTGACATATTAAAAGGGATATAATCATAAATCCACAGTAAGTCTGCAGAACACTCCCACCATGCCTGCTTTAAAAATATTGATAAATACACCTTGAAATAAAATATGCAAGTCAAGGCTGTCAGTCACTACTGTAATCTAATTAGACACTCTTGGTCTTATGGTTGTGCTTTGAAGAAAATGGGCCATCTTTAAATAGGACTAAGGAACAGCAGTGGGAGAACCTATCTTTGTGTTTAACCTACTAAACTCAAAGCTGATCTCAAACTGACATCAAAGCAATACATTTATTTAGTAAGATGTGAGAGGCTTTTGTCACCCTAGTTTATTCAGTTAAAGAAACAAACACGAGCATTACTTTACAGAAACTACCCAACTGACACTTTAGACAATGACGATCAATTTAGTTCTTGAAAGACTGAATAATTTCAAAACATATGCCTTCTACGAACCACCAAGAACTACATCACGCCCCAATAGATAAAAAAAGTTGGCACAAAAAGTATGGAAATTTGTGTTTTGTAAATTATTTGTTGTAACAACGCTTATGGGCAATAAATCTTACACCATTGGAAAGCCTGTTAAATTCCATTTTAAATAGTGACACATCTGTGACATTTTTTTCCAACTAGGCTTGGGCAGTATGAAGGTATTTTGTTATACTGTGGTATGAAAATATGGTAACAGTATATAAAAATGATGATATTAATGACTTGAGGTGAAGCGTCAATTTTCCTCAAGGCTGCCATGAAAACTGGGACATAAATACTCAAAGGTGTTTCAGAAGAAGTTCCATAACGGCACTGACATGGGTTCTGACCACCTGGAGCGGGGAGGGGGGGGACTTTACTCATTGGGACATTAAGTCCTGACAGACAGCTTCAGGACCAACCAGCCGCAGGTTTCTTAAATCAAACAAATAGCTAGATACCCTCCCAGGTGCCTGCTACAAAACTAATTGTTACAACAAAGAAATAATCTACTAAACACAAATTTCCTTACTTTTTATGCTACGTATAGATGTGTCTAGTTAAATTACTAAATTATCAGTTACTACAGTATCCACATTCTCTGCAAAACTTTGTCCTGATTTTAACTATCTCTACATAATCATTCCCCAGATTAGTCAGTTTCAGTTTGACTGCCAAATACATGAATCATCCTCTTTCCCGTCCAGGTGACATCCAGGTGCATTGGGTAGTTTTGCCTTTGTGTGCTTGTTTCAAAATGCTGCAAAAGAAAACTTGATGATTTTTTTTAGAACCATTGGTCATGAATCCACTTAAACAAATAGCAGCTTTGACAACTTTTAAACCAGATGACTGTAGTGCAAAAACTACTGGTCCCACATTTGCCAGTGTCCATTTTAGTTACCTCGTCCTTAAGCTGAGTCAGGAAGAGAGGCAGTAAGTGCTCTATTGTGTTATCCTTTCCCAGGATGGTAGACAGGCCCATAATGACCGAGGCCAGAGCTGACTTCACATGCTGGTTTGTGTCTGAAACAAGTTCCTGGACAGGGAATAGACACAGACAGAGAGATCAGAAGAAAAAACACATTAGAAAGGACTGTAAACAAATATCAGGTCTTCTGCTATACAAAATATTTAAAACACATAAAAAAGGAAGGTTATTGATTAATGTGTAGGTGAACAACTATAGTATTGATATGCAGCTCATATGGTAGGAACAATATTTTTAGTTTTCCAAGAATGTGTGAAAGTTTGTTGCTACCTGCATAACTTAGCTCCACTGTTGATATGTTGACAGAATAAGCAGACTGACTCTTTTTGACGTGGTTTGCTACCATTTAAAAACACTGCTTTATAGATCCAGGAATTTACCAGCAAATCAGCCTGTACTTCCACTACTTTCACTTTTATTTACCAATCAGTCCTCAGGGAAATGATGGAAAGCACTAATATGAAGAACTTTATCTTAACGTGTTCTTCTCAGAAACCAACAGCGCCACCTGTTGTTCAGAATATGCCTAACACAAGTTGAAGACCAATTTATGATAATGATGCATTAAGATATTTTATAATCCAATTCCCTAAAAGTAAAACAAAACAACAAATTAAGACCGTGCTTTAAAAGTAGATATCTGGACAATTCATATTTTATTAAATTAGAAATCCATCTAAATAAAACACATTGAGTGTGTACAAATTGGACTAACAAAAAGAAATAGTTTGGTATTAAAACCAGTAAGGTGGAACCAGGTTTTCAAACTGACTTCAGGTCTGAAACTTTAAAAGATAAACAGCCAGTTGTCCAAAATCCCCAAAATGAACCATTCATACAAAAGAAAAACTGTAAAAGAAATATGCCTCTTTATTTCCCACGCTGTTAACCACTGACAGCAATTCAAAAAGTCTCTTGTGAAAGTAGGAAATGCAGCAACAGAAAAATACCACAATATGGTAGAGAAAGGTTTTTGGTTACCTTGACACAAGGCAGAATGTGAGTCATGATGATTTGTTCTCGATTGTCCTCTGGGAGATTCTCACAGAATTCTTACCAAAAGAAAATGACAAAATGTTAAACATTCAACTAGAAACTAAAAAAACTTCACCCCAATAAATTGTCCTTCAGACAAGTCTCTCTTACCTTTGACTTTGTTAGCAGCAGCGGCCCGAACTTCAGCTTCACAATCTTTCAGAAGGTTTTGGAAGGCTGGGACCAGATCGTTCTTTGTGATCTCTGGCCCGACTGCTTTCTGGAGCTATATTCAGTGGAAAAAACAAAAAGCTTTATAATGAGGAAATATTGTATATGAGGTAAGAAAACAACAACACAAATGTTTATTTAAACTCTATGCATAGCATTTGCCTGTTCTGGAAAACATTAAATCCCAACATGGGCCAATATGGATTTCCTGTTTTTGTGCAGTTTTGCCAATGTTATTTTTGACCGATTCTCACTTTTCTCAAAGAACTGGAACTAATAAAAAAACATGTTCTTAATAATTTCTGATTAAACTGAAAATGATTATGTTGCATCAATCAGTGCAATCCTGCTGCACTATAGTCAACGGGGTTCAGTTTGTGAGGTGGTAGCTTTATAGCTGCCAATATTAAAGGTGGATTACACTACTGAGTGCCTGAAAGTTTTCACACAACACTGCAGCTCAACGTGATGCTAAAGACCGTTTGGCTGCAGAAAAACAAGATTAAACACTGGTCAAAACAAGATTACGTCATTTATTCATTTTATTTTACATAGATACTAATCTAACAGCATTCCTGTGTGACAATCAATTATTTAGACTCAGAGTAAACAGCATCACACAAAGCACATGTGCAGCTCCTCTGGCTGATTCTGATTGGACTGTCTACAGTATAAATCGTTTACCCTATTATAGTAAAACAAAGACAAACAAACTGTCTAACAGTAGCTTCTAACAAAGATTACTGCAGTTAGCACGATTAACTTTACCTGCTTTTTACGCTTATACCTTACAAAAAGTACATCCAACAACTTCAAGACTGTTTCACACAGTAACCTATGTATGGAGGTGTGCTGTTGCTAGCATGACATAGCACTTCTCCTTGTTAGATGGCTTAGTTACGGTGCATTCACATGACCAGATAAGAGGAAAAAGATGTCACTTTTGAATGCTGGACTGGATGCAGAAGAAGTTTATTTTTACATTTACTACGTACAAATACCATGTATTCTGGAAAATCTTCTATTCAACACACAAATCTTTCCAAACTGTCACCAGTTCTTTAAAAAAAAAATCAGAATCACACAATTTTAAAATGTGCAATCTCTAAAAGAAGGCTCTGCATCTGTTTACCTCAGAAAACTTGTCAGCCACCATGTAACGAACCCTCCAGGATTTATCTTCTGCAGCCTGGCGCAAAGTTGGCATTACAAGCGTCTCCAG
The DNA here is from genome assembly GCA_031762555.1 of Cynodonichthys magdalenae. Classification (NCBI taxonomy): domain Eukaryota; kingdom Metazoa; phylum Chordata; class Actinopteri; order Cyprinodontiformes; family Rivulidae; genus Cynodonichthys; species Cynodonichthys magdalenae. The sequence continues at coordinate 13,695,629 of JARVJO010000330.1, forward strand.
GTCTTCTTGAGGCAAGAGAGTGGCAATACTGACACAGGCCTCCACTGCAAGCAGCCGCACTGAGTCCTGAAGAAGACAAATTATTACCACCAGCTTAGCTGTTCCTGAGTAAAACTATCAGATATACTCAACATGAATAAAACAAAAAAAATTGCAACACCAGCTTATGAGAACAAAGAAACTTGCTCATACCTGCTCATCTGAGGCCAGAGCAGTGAAGAGTGGAATAATGTCGGTTTTTACATAATCCAACTCCAAAACTTTAGCAAACTCTCCCAGTTTAGATGCTGCAGCACGACGCACCATAGGAGTATCGTCAGAGCACAAGGTGCGAAAATGTCTAGGAATAACCACAAATTTAGTTTTGAAGCAATACAAACCACATAGTCAAAACCAGTTATACATCTTCAACAATCCCCCGAGCTATGCATGACGTTACATGTCTCACTGTTTAGTATATTGGCAAATAAAAATCAAAAGCACTAAACAACGGTCTTCCTTCTCTTAAAAATTCACTTACTGGCGAATTTCAGCCTTAACAGTGCTGGAGACACGAGGATAACACACACTAAAGAGGCCACAGGCTGATGTGCGAGAGGTGAACCAGTCACCACTGGCCAGTCGCTTCACTAAAGGCTCAAAGTGAACTTCCAGGTCAACTGGAGAGTGCTCCTGAGAGATCTTTCGCAGGGATTCCACAGCTTTGTCTCTGACTACAGTCTCTTCCACAGTTGCAAGACTCTCCAGAGGAGGCTGAGAATTATAAGAGAATAAAGTTATACTCAATAAAATGTTTTGCGCTTTTGCTTCATCAACATACAATGTATTAATTGGTTGCAATATAAGCTTCTTGAAAGGGTGTCACATTTCAAAAAGGAATGTGTTAACCACTTGTTTGTGATTTTAAAATATGGACCAGAGGAACCTTGAAATCTAGATGTAGTGGGTAACACAGAAAATGTCATTCAGCCCAACTACTCATAAGTAGTGTACACAACTCTGCTTAAAAATAAAGTAGCAAATGTAACTTTACATACAAAAAATACAAGCAAAACAAACTCACCAGGAGACAGTGGACATACTCCGGGCCTCCCACCAACATAGTGAAATTGCCAAGCTGCTCTGCCAATGCCAACAGCACCTCATCTTCATCATAGATGGTATCTTACAGATGACAAAAAAGTTAGGAAAAATACATAAATTACTTGTCAATACGATGACAAGTTAGACGGCTGATATTTTTACCTGTGAGGAAAGGCAGAAGTTCGGTGCGAGTCCTCTCCACACCCAAAGCTAAAGCGATAGTTGACAGCTTCTTGATGCTGTTAAGACGTAACTGTGCACAAACAAGACATAAAATAGCAATTCGCACACAATGCAGACTTAGCACAAATAACCATTTGATCAGAACTATTAGTCTACTGATAGATTAAAGGAACGTCACAGAATTTGCTAGAAGCATTTCAGTGTTGCTGGGATGATGATCGTCAAGTGATTAGCTAAAACTGGTCATCGCTCACCATCATGGTAGATTGGTATATAAAGAAAATCGGTAAATAATTTTCATGTCTGAGGGGAGACATGTGAGCGAGCAACTAAATCTACTATAAATCATGCGTTGTTTTGTTAAGAATTTAGCTTTTATTGAGACTTGGTTAGCGTATTGTCAGAACCTAACGATGCAATAAAAATGCTAGCAGTTTTAAACAACGACCTGGTTGGGTTGTTTTAACCAATACAAACATTACATAGTGACGTTAATATCGGTGTAATCACAAACTAACTAATTATGATTTTACTCATAGTTCCGGAGTATTAATTACTGTCACAAATAAAAAAAAACACGACAGAGTACGCCCGGCAGAAAATAGGCCTTAGTTAGCATATTTGCTAATGTGACAGCTCGCATCGAGGTGCCTAGCTAAAACATTACTTTTTTGATGTACAATGTAAATATGATTTAATGAATAAACTACAGATACTACCTGGACATCTTCATTCCGCAGTTCATCAATAAGAACGGCGATAGGGTACAGAGAGTCGTCTCCATCAGCTCCTGCCATTTTGGATACTGTAGCAGTTTTAGAATGGCGCTGCTGTGCGGCACTACGGGGTTTCTGCCTGAGAACAGCGGCTGCAGGGTTGCTGTTAATGCTGCGTTCAAGGAAGCACCGACAAAGTAGACACTGACCACTTTGACCATTTATTTTAAATTAAATTTAAAATGTTTCCGGTAAAACACCTATTTCAGATATAGAATTAGATGTCCTCATTACTGCATACTTTAAAAGCATATAATTTGAACTAATAATTAATCGGAAATCGTAATTTTAAATTAGTTACAATAGAAATAATCAGGGTAGCTTCTTATTACATAGCATTAATTACTTACAGTTTTTGCTGGTATAAGTACATTTATAGTTAGATTGAATACTTGGATTGCCATACATAAATAATAGGAACACTGCAACATTTACTAAAGAAATAACCTAGTCACAAAACTCACTCTCTCTCTGTAAGCATCTCAAAATGTTTTATTAAATTTATTAAACAGATGGCTTTAGAAAAATATGTAAACAGAACCTTTAAATTCTTAAAACAAATATACCAATTTTTTTATTTAGTTGCAACAGCAGGATAAAACAGCTAAAAGTGACCTGCATTTTAAATAAATCATAAAAGCGAAAACAATACACATTCTGAAATAAAAGTTTATTTAAAAATTGTGGCGAAGATAAAAATTGTTATTGAGTTTTTATTTTGAAAGACGAGGAACCGGATATTGTGTGACTACAACAAATGATCAAGATGGCGTCTCAGCAGCAACAACCCGGCGGTCCAATGTCTCAACCCGGATTGCAACAGTCCGCTTCAATTCAACAACAACAACAACAACAACAACAACTCAGTCAACAGCAAGACTTTGATCCAGTTCATAGATTTAAAATGCTTATTCCACAACTGAAGGAGAGTTTGCAGGTAATTGTGCTGAACTGAGCTAGCTGAAGACGTCACAAACAAATTGTTAGCTTGCTAACAAATATGATTCTGCTCTTGTGCTTTTATAAACAGAATTTAATGAAGATTGCAGCCTTAAATTTGGCCCATAACACTTCAATTGACAACGGCATGTAAGTTTCCTTTGTGGGCTTGCAGCAATGATTAATATTGTTTTGTGAATCAGCTAACTTGCTTTGGTTTTCTCTCCCTCCTAGTAAAAGCAGTGACACTTCAGTTCAACGCTTTGACAAAAGCTTAGAGGAATTTTACGCCCTTTGTGATCAAGTGGAGCTGTGTTTGGTAAGACTGATCAAAAACATTTGTAGTTTCATTAACGCAACTCAAATACAGTTTGTGATGAATGAATGAAATCTCTCATTTATGCAATACCAATTTATCTATCTATGAATTGCTAGATTTAAGTATAATGCATTTTAGTTTTTGGATAGTCTGTTTTTATTTTGTCTGAATATTTAACAGTGAAAATAGTCCTCTAAAGCAGTGGTTTACAACCATTTTTTCTTTTCACCCATTAAACAAAAGTTTCCAGACTATTTAGTGGAAGTATACAAACTTTGCCTTTAAGCCCTTTAACAAAGAGTCATCTCAAACATATAGGTTTTAATGTACTCAGGACCATTATTATTATTTTTTAAGAGTTGGCACTAAATAATATTGTGGAAACTGTTTCTTTTAGTTTGTTTTTAAACAGATTTTCTCTAGATCCACACTTTGTGTTTCATGACCCAAACCACTGCTTTAAAAAAAGTGACAAGAGTTTTATAAATCAACTCATACTCTGCAGGTTTCTACTTTTTAAAACTTTTTCAGCTTTCTTTTCTTTGTTAAATTAAAGCATTTTAATATTTCGACTCAAACAGGATATTTTCTGTAACACAAATACAACACACCTAAAACATGCTACATAACCCCCCCTCTTTTATTTGCAGCGTCTGGCGTATGAGTGCCTTTCGCAGAGCATCGACAGCGCCAAACATTCCCCCAACCTGGTCCCAACAGCCACCAAGCCAGACACGGTGCAGACAGAGTCCATGTCTTATGCTCAGTACCTCAGCATGATCAAGTCTCAGATTTCTTGTGCCAAAGATATTCATAACGCGTTACTGGAGTGCTCCAAGAAGATTGCAGGAAAGGGTCAACATCAGGGGATCATGTAGACTTTTACTGACTGTTCAAACTTGTTTTGCATGTTATGCAAAAATCCAGTGAAATAGTTATTTTTTTATGTTGTATTTTTGTACATATTTTTGAAAGGATTTTTTTTTGTTCTTTGACCAGCAGGTGGCGACAGAGTTGCAGGTAGAGTTTTTGTAACATATTTGTATTAATAAAACCTTTCTACAGATGCTGAGGTTTCTGTTATTCGGTATGTACAGAGGAAAAAGATCCAGGAAAATATTTAATTGGCAATTTATGTGAAGGTAAAGGAAATATAAATGTGTACGCAAGTTTGAAAAATGTTAAACTGTAGCTGAATAAATTAAAATAAACATATTTGTAGAAATGTAATGCAGTTGTGTTGGTTAACAACACTGGCAACAATAGTGTAAAATTAATTAGATTTAAGTCCAATTACAATGACAAATGGTGAGAGTTTGTAGCAGAGTAGTATGTTCTAATAGCCTTTTTCAAATCAAAATGAAATACTGGTCAAATGTCACTTCCTTCTCTGTTATATTAAAGCAAAGGAATAAATGAAGTCTGATAATATTAGCACACGAGAGGGGAGCATGGAGGGGCCTGCAGCTGTGTAACGTCTCAGACCAATGTGAGCTACTGACAGGTTCTTAGATCCCAAAATACCACCCAGGGTCACCAGCAGGCAGCAGCTCATCAAAGCATATCAGCCCTCACTTATAAACTGTAAGTATAGCTGCATTACATTTTAACTGCTGTACAAATGACAATTGTCTCATTGTTAAAACTGGTATGAAACGACTTCATGAAAAAAATGCACAAACTTTATTTTTTACAATTTTAATATCAGACTGTCCTGTGCTGACAGACCTTTTATTGTGTAAAAAATGTATAAGAATGGAACTTTTACTAAGTAATCCATATGTTGTCTATAGACAGAGCTCAGGTGGGAAAAAAACTAACAATATAAAAAGGGAAGGAAGTAATGTGGGTTTTTTTGTACAAAGATTACATTGGATACATTACATTTAGACATAATTACAAACCAAAACTGTTTATAATATCTATGAACATTCATGGATTTCAGATATTTAGGGTTTAGCAACTTAACACAGATAAAGAGTTCGTATGAGAAAATACTTTATTTGTTGAATGAGTAATGGTGATCATAATAAAAAAGACTTAAGCCTCTTTCTTTTAAACTCCCACATACTGTACTCTTTAGGTAACAAAGCTGGTTTGACATAAAATACATGACTATTTTTTGTATTTAAATACTTTTCGTCCACAGCTTGAAAAGAATTACACTAAGATTTAATGACATCAATTAGATATTAGTCTGTTGTCTAGTAATCACTGTATTTACATTGACAACACTGATCTAAACTCAAACTGTACAAGTGATATAAAATGTAACATAAGCAATACAACATTATCTATCTTAATAATAAAAAACAATCTATCATTGTGTGTTTATGTGTGTGACAGGCACCACAGTAAAAACTTAAACACATAAAGGCAGAAAAACAGATGATTTTAATGATTTGTGTTGTCCGAGTCTTTAGTTTTGTCTTTACCTCCAGTTTTGTTCCTTTGTTCTCTGTGGAAAACAAAACAAAGAAACATCAAAGGAACACAGCGACTCACAAGCTGAATGTGGTCTGCTAGCATGATAACTGTGTCGTATGCGTCTGCTATCTGTGCTCGCTGCCTGTTTATCATTTGAACCTGATGTGCACATGCACGTGGTCTCAATACTGACCTGTGGGGGAGCTCGGGACCAGGGAGGGCTGCCTGGTGGGCAGCACGGGGAGGGGGTTCCGTCAGGGAAGACACGCGGTGTGACGACTGAAATCCGAACACCTCCTGCTTCCACTCATCATAAAAACACTGTGCTTCAGCTGCAGAGGGAAGATCAGGTTAGACAGAATATTAAAGATCTAAAGCAGGACACAACTGTTAAAAATGTTCAGCTTTAACATACATTCATCCATGTTCTGAAAGTCCTGGTTGAGCTCTTTCTCTCCTGTTTTCTTGTTATATTTCTTCTCGACGACATGTCCCTTGTCCTTGATGTGATGCCCGATTTTCATCTTCTCCATACCACTCTCAGAGTCCTTCACTGCTTGGTGCGTCTCTTTGATCTGAGAACGAATTCAGGGTTAAACCTTCATAAATACAGTAGCTTTATCTCAGATTTTAAAACACTGGAGTGTGTTCTTTAACAGCAGTAAAATGACCGTCGGGACACTTACCCCTCCTGGGGCTTGAAGAGTCGATGAAACAGCTTTAAAGACCTTTGGAGGCTCGTTTCCAACTTGTGAATACGTCATTACTGACGAGGAGCTGAATGAGTGGGTGTTGGAGTCTGTGGACGTGTTCCCCTGAAACATACAAGCACACGCAACGTTCAGCAGCACGTCTTATGTAGAAGCACAACGGTGTTTAACGGAGGAAACTCACAAAGTTTCTGTTCATGTCCTCCATCCTGGTTCTCACATTGGCCATCATGTTGTCAAACATGCCGAAGGGGTTTTGCATGACGTCCTGCAGGAAAAAAGAAAAAATAATAGTTAATGTGTTAAACTTTTGTTATGGCTACTCATGCTTCATTTAAACTTTAGACACAAGCCATTTGGCACACTATATGAGTATACAGTATTATCAAAAGTAATGTGGTGATATTTGTAAGAAACCTGGAGATCTACTCCTGTATTTAATCTGTGGTCTTTATTTGATGGCTTTAAAAAAATAAACATCAGTAACTTACTGACTTTAAAAAAAGCATTTATAATATTATATGTATTTAGTCAGTATGTTACAAGTTTAGATGAAAAAGGACTGCACTTACTGTGGTGTCCGTACGGCCAACGGGCAACAATGACCGGCTCACATCCTGAAGATTGAAAAACCAAACAGTAATTTAACGGTAAAACACAAATATTTTAAAGATTTTTTTCTAAACCATGTCGATTTACTTTAACAATGTGTTTAGTACATTTGAAAAAAAAAATCTAAACTAAATAATCGTAAGTCTTTGAGGATTTAGGAAACATTATAAAACATGGTGATCGTCACTGCAGATTAAAAAAAGCTATGAAATTAACTACTGTTAAGAACTCGCTTAACTTTTTTTACATTTCTACATACATACATAATGCTGACCACATAAATATATTAGTAACTTTTTACCAAGTTGTTTTTTTAGCCACCAAGCTCCTGACACACATACAGCTCTGTATCAGTATGAAACATATATTTACAAGGTCACCAACTTTCTAGAGTTGCAGCCAGCAAGAAGTGAGTATGAAGGGTGCAGCCTGAAGCCCACCAAACTGACCCCGGTGTTCTCAAAGCCAGAATCTACATCGTGGGCCAAGACCACAGGTGTTTGTGACCCCCCTGGCCCAAGATAAGCATCCCAACTGCCATCACTATGTGCCTGAGGGTGTGATGTGCAGGGTTATTGTGTGTAATCAGTGGGGTGTTGAACGACTTGTGTTCCATGTGTAATTGGGTCACATTGCCAGAGATTAGAGTGGGTTTAACACCGTATGAGCTTCATACTAGGAAGGCTGCGGCGGGCAGGGTGGACCAGTCAGGACAGGGGTCTAACGGGAAAAGAGGGGGGGTTACAGAGTCCAAGGCTGCTCTCTCAGCTCTTTTTAAAAGGTCAAGCTGATGTAAAACGCTTCTGAACTGCCAACTTTGTCCCACAGTGGCATCTATGAACTAATAAATGCCACGTACAGATCTGTGGGCATTATATTTAGACTGAGCACAAGACGAGTGCAAAACAGAAAGCAGACAAGTAAAGAGGTGTGAACTCACATAATTGAGATGGGTTTAAATTAGATTTGATTAATACTTGCAGCATTTTAATCAACGATTATAACAAAACCAGGTTGCCCTACTTTTCCACATGTGTGGTTGAACTTTTAATTTCAAGCTCTTATCCTCTACCAGAAGCCAGGGAGTCTGAGGGTTCTGCACATTGTCCCTCTACAACTCATGTTAGGATGCTCTGAAAGATGCCAATAAAACAAGTAAACTTTAGTCTTGTTTCAGACATATATAGATGTCTTTAGTTTCTTGTGATCTTTTAATAATCTTATTTACCATTAAGACTGCTCATTATTCTCCAGGATTTCTAACTGCAGCCTTTGACACAATAATGAATCTCTTCTCATCTTTACCTCTAAAGGTCTCAGCTTTCCTGTCACACTTTTTATATTTATTTATCTACAGATTCACAGTCAACACCTGTAAGATGTTTCATCCAAGTCAAACTCATCTAGTCAAAATGTTCTTTTTTGTTTCCCTGTATTGAAAATGTACCAAACAAGTTATTTTTAATCTACTTTATATAAAATATTTAATTAAAATGATTTATAAATAATTGTATTGTGATTTGTTTACTATTACATAGTTTTCTACTTGTTTTGAAATTGGATTGTGCTCTGTTATTTGACAGCAGTTCTGTAAACAAGTGCCTCAGTGAATGGGAAATATGAAAGATAATATGGCCCTGATAGGAAAGATTGGCAAGAGGCAGAATAATTTGAGTTCTCCGCAGACGTGGAAGACATCCACTGGGAATGTCCTGCTTTGTAAGCTACTAGCAGAAGTAGAACTGTCCAGAATTATGTGGCCAGTACTTGTGTGTAAGTGTCCCACTGCATAAATATAAATATTGCAAATTGAAACTATGTTTGCCACTTTGCCTGCAAACATGTTTTAGTGCCATATGTGTGTGTTTTTTGCGAGCACAGTTCAGCCTGTGATACTAGAGAACAGCTTGAGAGCGAGCTGTCTGTCATCTAGCTGCTAATGTAGCAGCGATGCCAAGTTCTGTGAAACAGATGGGACGAAAAGAGCAACAATTGGAAATGTGACATCTGAACATACAGTACATCACAAAGCAGCACAGCTTCGGACGTTCGGCCACTGTGGGTCTGATCTTCTCTTCTCCTCAGACTTGAAAGAGAATTACATTGTAAAGCAGTTTTTATGATTAAAAACTATCAGCTCCCATAATTAAAAAACACCAGTTCAATGAGTATTATTATATAGTTATGTGTTCAATAATTATGATCACAAAGAACTGTAGAAATGTTAGGATCATTAGTCTTGTGTTATTTTTTTATTTAGCAAAAATCTCATTTTTATAGCTCCACCCCAGCTGCTTGTGTATAAATTAAGAAACGTTAGCATGAATAGCTACGACACTTTTAAGAGTTGTTTTAAGATGCCAGAAGTCCAAAGATCTTGGCGTCTTCAATAAAAGGCCACAGTTTTAATGTGAGCCATTATCAAAGATAAATATACAGGAACCCAAGAGAAGTGGATTAAAGCAGGTGACTACATTTGACTTAGAGAAGGGGACTGGGTAATGTTTGTGAGTGCTTTATAAAAGCAGATCAAATATGACTGCTTAGATATAGTACCTCTTTAACAACACAATGATCCAGAGTAAGCTCTAAGTAAGGACTTAATCTAAATGTTTCAGCTTTGCTGGTAGCCCCTCATGTCTGAAGTGAATTCATGGGATGCATAGGAACAAACACCGATAGTTTAACCTAAAAATATGTTTACAAAAAAGCTCATTTTCTGCACCATCTTAGCTGAATAAAGCTAAATCTTCAGGGCTCCTATTGATACGAGTGTCAAAAGAGTATTTGCATGTATTTACAAGAAACTAGTGTGTTAGTGGAACAATGCACTATAAATAGATCTTCTCAGGGCTAGATATAACCGTCCAGTAAGGCCAAGGGGGTTGCCCTTCCACAAAACCAGAGACTAACGTGCTCCATACTTCTGTGAGTTTCTGTTACACTTCCAGTGGCCAAGTTCCAGCTAACGCTTCATTCCAGCTCTATTTGGTGTGTTTGGCCATGAGGATAAAACAGAAGAATTAAGCTGGATTTTTGCCACTAAATAACGTTCAGGCACCAGTCACACACATGTGAGTATTATCATAGTCTAATTAAAGCTCTAACCTATTAGTTGAGTCCAGATTGTAAGAGGAGAGCTTTTAAAGAGCACATTCTCACCCGGTGTTCATTTCTCAATGCAAGGGATGAAGTGGGATGTTCTGCCATGTCACGTCCATGGTTTCTCCCATCTGTTATGCTGGGCATCAAGGGTGCGCCGAATGGTTCGGAGAAACTACGCATCATATGCCTCATGTGCTCCCTATGAGCTCGAAATGGATCCCTGTTGGAGAGCATGAGAAATAAAAAGAAAAACTAAGGTTTAAAACAAACAGGGAAATATCAATTTCTATTTAAAAAACACGCCTCCTGTCACTGCATCAAGCTCTTAATTAGGGGTAAATTCTTCAATGAGCACACCGTGCTGAAATAAGAAGCAGCTCTAAAATAATTTTAGCCTCCTTTAACACTTGACTCAGAAGCTGGGTCAAGTGCAGCCAGGTTAACTCTGCAGGCACTCATGGAACCTGTCAAAGTCAATGCAGCTCAGTGTCAGACTGAGCACTTCTTCACAAATTTAGTTTTTCTTAAATGGTACAAGAGATAAATTGTATTTATATTCACTGACTAACGACACAGCTGTGTTCAGTCCTAAAGTTCAGAAATGAACACACTAAAGCAACATTTATAAATGTATTTCAATTTTATTTTTAAACAACTGAAAGTACGGTAGCCGAATATCATCGTTTGTTTTTACATACAGCTGTTGCTAGGTAACGGAAAATTTTCAAGATGCCTTTTTATTTAATGTTACAAATAAAACAAAATAAACAAATGACATACAATATGCCCATTAGGTTAGGTTATGTCTATTTCTGAGAGGCTAACAATTCAAATCTAGACTAAATTATCGTATTACTATTACGATTTTGCAGTTAGTAATAATGTATACAAAACAGGTGTTGCTACTCACGAAAAAAACGGATCCTCGTCAAAGTCCCTCAGCATACTGTTAAACATTTCTGCGGATTTTAAAGAAAACACAAAATTTGTAATCTCCAATAATTACTCTCTCCTCTGCTTGACCGCTTTTAACGGAGAAGGTAACCGGCTGTAGAAAGTCACTCTTGACACCGGCCACGTGACGTTAATGCCCGTCGTTCATTGGCTGCTTCGTGAGGCGCGTTTGAACAGATTCCAGCCACGGCGTCTCGTGTTGTGGGTAGCTGCCATGGCAACGGTAAGAAATTCCTTAAAAAAAAACAAACTCTAATTTTCTTGTCAGCGCTGTTTACGTCTGGTTATATTAAAAAATCACACAGAAAGGCGTATCTATTCAAGGTAAAAAATAAATAGAATGTAAAGAATACAACTAATAAGTGATATAGATTAAAAAGTACATTATAACATACATTATTTTACATGAGCACATAACACATATTTTTTTTTATTATTATTGGAGAAGATAAAAGTGACACCACATCCCAGACTCAGTATAAATTTACTATCTGGTAGTTCCACAAATAGATTTCTGTGTTGACTCATTTACACAAATCTATCTAAAATGGTAACATTTCCAAGACATCTTTAAAAAGTAGTATTAAGGATACTTTATAATAAAGTATCAGAGATGTGAAAAGTTATTCATACAGTCAGTCTTGTTGCAGACTTGAGGTAAAGCCAATATCATGTCGATACAATTAAAAAGAAAATATGCTTATGCAATTTCAAGAAAGCAACAAATCTTTTTTTTTGTCAAAAACAAAAAATGCTTTTTATTTTAGTTCACAAAATAGTACAATTTAACTGCAGCAGCACTAGGCGGGTAAAAAAACCAGCTATTATTTATTGAACAGTGTTTAAATTATGTCAAAAAGTAACATGAGAAAATACATTTTCCAAAATGATTCAAAAATGCATGTTGCTAATTTAACAGCTGAAATTAAACAGCTTGATTTTGCAATTAGTTTTCCCATTTAGTTCCTTGTCCAAAATAAAAACAAAATAAAGCACAACACCTGCTGCTCATAGTGTGACAGTGTGTACAGTTTACTAAACTGAGGGAACAGATTTTATTTTTACCCGTCACCCCTGGAGGGCTCTGTACAAAATGACTGCTGCCATGGTCTAATGGCAGTAAAATTATAACAAGGACTTTGAAGAAATGAAAGGGAATGAGGTAAAGATTTAGACTGAAACTGTTCTTAAAAAGCAGATTTCTTTTCTTCAGGTCACAGGACTTCCCATGAGCCTCTCCTGTCGCAGGGAGATCAGTCTGTTCAGCCACAGCTCCTTAGCTTTCTCCTTGTCCATGAATAACTGTAAGACAGTGTAGAGACGACATGGTGGTAAGAAAAAACAGACAAAGATCTTACAAGATCAAAAACTTCTTTCTTTCTTTTCTTTGTTTGGGATGTGCATAAATGCAGCGATAAATAAAGATCTGTGTATTATTACACTGAGATGAAAATAAATTAAAACACTGCAATAAAACTTGAAAATATACAAAAAAGAGGAATATACGAAATAAACAATTCATGGCACATCAGTTGTTTTTCCTGCTCATTTCCCTCCATGTGACCTCAGTGTAGTTGCTGACATAGATATGATGCTCTAATACACTGACAGGTGTATCTCATGTATTTTTGGTTGTTTGTTACGTCTGTAATGCACACAACATATGTGAACATCCAGTAACATGCAGTACATCACTGACGGTGGTGATAGTGACTGTGAGACGGCTATAAAACTGCTGCCCTGAGTGTCTGATGAATGAAGGCATCTGTTTATTAGGAAGTAACACAATGACTGAGACGCAGGACACCGAGACATCAGGGACAAATGTCAGATTATTTCTACATTCCCTGCATGTGTTTGGGTGGTGGAGAGGCTGATGTGTGTACTGTACATCTGGGTGGTGATGTGTCTATTACTATGCAGATGGTGGAGGAACTCCGAGCCCGTCAATCCTTCATTTCCAACCTACACTGCCTGTAATCTGTGTGTTAGATTCAACACAAGCGAGTTCTTGTTCGTCGGCCCTGAGCTGGTGTCATGGTGCTAATGAGGCTGTGTGTGTGGGATGACAGTATCTGAACCGGGCTAATGGGACTCATCTGTTCTAATTGGAAGTGGAGCTGGAGCCGGGACCCGCCTGGGGCATATTGCTACCATATATCAGCCTGTCTGACAGTGTATGAATGCACGTGTGTGTGTGTGTGTGTGTAGTGGGCTGGGGTGTTGTGCATCTCTGTGAGTGGGTTATCTGCATACATCAGGGTATAACTTAGTTTCCCCAGTGGAGACAGATGACTGGGAAGCCCCAGGGAGCGTTATTGGAGTTTAAAGTTTTTCCTTCTCGTTTTTCATCATTGGTTTGCTGGCAGAGGAGGCGATGTTAGGAAATGGTAAACTAGTAGACTGAACTGGATCAGAATATGCAGGGATGGTGGATGGCAGAAATAGCAGAGATGCTAGTGGCGTTTTGAAAAGAAAAGTTTACAAAGTTTGACCATAAATTACTCATGTCCAGCATTGCACTTTAAAAACAAACAAGGTAAATAAAAGGGCAAGAAATGAGATAATCTTTAGCTCTCAGAGAGTTATAATGAAGTCTGGCTGGTGATAACTTACACTGGGATGAGCAAGTGTGTCAGTGTCTTCGTACACTATAGACATGGGAAGAGTGATGTTCTGAGAACTTGTCTTATCCAACTCCTGCTTCACCTCTTTCTGTGTTCAGAGCAAAACAAACAAAATAACATAAGTACAAACAAACACTAGACATTTACTTATTGTTTCAGACACAATACATTAAATAGGACAGTCTTAAAAAAAGAGAAAGGAAGGCAAAACGTCTAAAACATTTAAACAAACTGCAAAAGTTTTAGAATCACGTTATGGGCAACAGATATATTATATATTCCCTATAAGTCCAGAAGATTCTTTGAAGATATCTGTACAATAATATTAAAACTATAATAAGACAGATTTAAATATTTTGCATACCATTTGCCTTATGGATTCATTCTAACGTGCAGTTTGATATTTGTCCAGCAGATGGCAGGAAAGGACCAGTCTGAGATGTCAACTTTGAGAAATTAAAGTATTGAAAGTCATCAGGCAGAATAAATTTGTTATATATCATTAGATTTTTTTGCATGTATGTAATAAGGCAGGGGCATATATAAATACTTTCCTCTTGTTTCGGCTGAGGTATTTTGGTATTTGGGGTTTAATGAGTGGTTTTAGTCTCTTTTGCAGGTGATTACTGAAACTTGTATTGTGTTAAAACAAAAGTTTGTGACAAATTAGCTTTGTTAGATGAATAGCAACATTTTGTACTGAGAGGAAAATGTTTTTTTTCAAATTACTTTAAATGAGAGCAAAAGCTTCTAAAAAAGTACTTAAACTTGTCCACATTCAACTGTAGAAAAACAACCTTCACATTTCAATGAAAAGTCTGGTTCTATTGTTGCACTTGAAACAATAAAAACATTATTTTTTTCCCAAATCCAGTTACCTTTCTTACACTCCTGATCTAAGCCAAAGAGCTAATCTTAACCCAGCTGGAAAAAATATTTAAAACATTTAATTTGGCAACATCCAAAAACTGAGTCCGATACGAAACACCCAGGAAGATGATGTGACAAATATCAGGCAGTGAAATTAATCACATTTTCAGGAACAAGTAGCTGATTATATTTTTTGTTTGTTTGTGTTTTTGTTTATACAGCTTGCTTGAAAGTAAAAAAAAAAAACATATTTTCCCTCTTCCTGGTTTTTATTTTTTCCAATAGCCAGTAAAAAGATTTAACTGACCTCAAAATATGTTTAAAATTATTAATAGTTATTCCTTGTGGCAAACATTAAAATGAAAGATAAAAAAGAACAAAACGTTAAATTTCAATTGCAGGTAACGGTCACTTTATATATTCTGCTACACTTTAGACTAACAATTTAAACATTTACAGGGAAAGTCGTAGATATTCTTATAACTGCACTGAAATATATTTGATTAAAAATGCTTGGTCTGCATATTTGACTGTAGCTGTGAGTGATGCACGAAGAATTAAAACAGATGATGGGATGTTATAAAATCTCATAACCTTGATTCTGTATTTTCATTAGAATGCTTTACCTTTCTAAAAGAGCAATCTATGTTTTCTGCTAAATGTAAAAAAAATGTTTTTTGTTATGTAGAACTGACTCTATTGTAATTTTTTTGACTTGTTTGTCTATATTTTGCTGCTGAACCTGGTGTGCAGACCAGGCTGTACATCTACTAGATAACATCCTGATAAATTCTCTAACTCAATACATGACAGACACAAGACACTGAGCAATCTGTGGTGTCTGTCCATGCCAGGACAACCTGGAGCCCACTGGGTCAGGACCTTTGTCAGACTCACTCTAAGTCCCAACAGGCTTTGTAGGCTTGCTGTCACATGTTGTCGCTTGTTCTCTAAAAACAGCCATGAGCCCCAACAAATCTAATTCCTGCTCCTTCAGAGAGAGCAACATTTCAATAATGACCTCTGTGTTTTGTCTGCATCTGCACAACCAGAGTGGGGGGGGACGATACATAGAGGTG
>JARVJO010000330.1:13711412-13736427 GCA_031762555.1 Cynodonichthys magdalenae
TAGAGGTGGTGGGGGGAGACGCAGGACGGCTGCTGCCTGCTGTGGCTTTTGTGTGGGTGCTGCCGCGCTGGAGCCGGCGAACAGCGGAGCGTCTGATGAAACAGGCTCAGGTTGGAACAAAACGGCGCTGTTGAGAACCTTTGATTTGGTCTGGGCTGTCTCTGGACAGACGGCACAGCAATCCAGAGAGGAAAATTCAATAAGAGACGGGTGAAAAGCTAGAAGAGTGAGGGGCCGGGAGTGAAAGAGAGACAGAACGCACCTTTATGTCATCCCGGGATGATTTGAAAGCCTGAGGAACAAAGGAATCACTCTCGATGGCCTCAATGTCCTTTATCCTTCGCACTTGCTCCTCCAGAGAAGTTCCCTCTGAAACACAGAGGGAAGCCGTGAACAAAAGCACACACATACACATAAAAAAAAGACACACATGTCCTCAGACACACACAGTGTCGGCTATTCCCCGCCATGTTCTGAAAGGCACCTGATTTCATCCAGATTGGGCACTCCCTCTTGTTTAATACCGTTTGACACATACAATATGAGATATCTGATATTCTCCTATTTTAATCTTGGCCCCCCAAATAAAACAGTACTTATGCCTAGCCAAGGCTGCAGACTTCTTACAAAAGATAAAGAATAAAAAAATACTAACAAGATAATAGCCAAACAGTGAATTACACTCAGATGATGGCTTTTTAAAATAATCCAAATATGAACACAATCTCAATGCAGTGGAATTTCATTATGGAGAGGAAATGTGATTAAGTTTCATATAACTTTGGTGTATCAGAGAGGAGACTTCTCTGGCTTGTCCAATCTAACAAAAAGACACAAAGAGTTTCCAATAAATTACTCTTGGATATAAACACATCAGGATTCTGCATATCAGATAACAAATCATTTCAAGAATCCAAGAGCAGTCTTTGGAGCGTGGGAGGGCAAAAATAGGTGTGCCAGGGAAGTTAGCGACAGTGAGGAGGGGGGAAAAGTCTGAACGCTCTCATTATTTTCCAGCTGTCAATCTTTCTACTGATCAGTCAATATTCATCCCTCTCTTTCCCATCCATCCGTCCTCTCCTGCACTCTCCCATCTCTCTATCTGTCAATCCAGCAGACATCCATGTTTCTCTGCTGCACTGATGTAGGCTGTGTCATGCAAACAAGTACACAACATGGTCAGAGTGGGACACAGGAACTGAAGTACGCCCACGTGGACATGCAAACTTACAAACTCACATTCGCAGCTTGCAGAAACACATACGTGTGCGCTGCCTCCGAAGTGTGCGCACACACAGTTTGCATTTGGGAGCTGATTACAGGAATTAATTCAATCCATTAGCAGATACAGAAAGGGTGTCACAACAGATCTTCGTGGCCCCGCAGTTTAATGAATAAATGAATATTTGGTCCAGCAGTCGCAGCAAAATGTCACACACTTTATTAAGGTTCATAACAGCACTTCAACGAACTCGGGTTTGATTTGGACGCAGTGCAGAATTGGACAAGTGACTGACGAGTGGAATTAAGCCTTTCTATATGACAGACTATCAGCTTGTCATCCAGCACGGAAGATGTGAGCAGAGACACATCACACAGCAGCTCCAAAAATAGTCATTACCTTGACTGAACACAGGCCCAATATCCTGCTGGAGACTGTGGCCTGTCCTTCACACAGCTATCACCACTGCAGGGCTGCACACGTGTGTGTGTGTGTGTCTTTCATTGGAATCTAACGCCTGTGACTGCCCCACAATTAATTCAGCAGAGTTAATTCGTTTTTTCAATTACCCCTTCTCCGCTGTCCTTTGAGCATGAATGCCCAACATAAACAATAGCCACACTGACGTGTACACACATAAACACACGCGCGCGCGCGCTCGTATCTGCTAGCATCTACTTGGCGAGCCCGTCTGTTGCTGTGCTGTCCGTGTGTGGCGCAGGAATCCATTAAGACCTCAGACTTTTTGACAAACACATTATTGGTAGATAAAATGACTTCCATATGCTGTTTGTCAGATGTCAGCGGGAAAAGATATGTATTTCATGAGAAAATCAAAAATAATGGACTTTGAAAACGGGCTAAGCAAGCTCAGAGGCAGGCAAAAGAAATCAATACTCCAGCTGGGTGAGCGCACTCTGCAGCTCCAAGAGGTCAAAGTTGATATTTAATATTGACACATTATCTGGCAAATTAATTTAACAGGTCGACTCGATTGTCACCGCATTAGGAGCGCTTCTCTGTCAGTGATGAGACGAGGATAAAGTGAAAGATGAGTGAGAAGTCAGAGGAGGAGTGGGGAAATAGATAGGGAGGGGAAAAAAGAAGTAGATGCTGCTTTAAATCAAGTATAAAGAATACTCGGCTTCAGGTTTGAATAATTGATAGTGGCAAAATATGTGCTAAAAAGTGTTCCTTGTATGATCACATTCATGAACGTGTGCGCTTTTGTGTAAAAACAAACCAAGTCAGAAAATTCACTTGCCATCTCATTACTGAAATTAGTAAGATAGACAGCAGCGCTGATGAGCAGCTCAGAATCAATAGGCTATTGTTCTCTCTAAATAGCTGTTTGTCCACTTCATTGATTAAGACCCAAAGACGGGGAGAGAAAATCAAACCAGCCAATGGAAACAGATTTCAGATCGTCTGCTTCAGCTTTGAAGCCAGGAGCAGCAGTTACACAAAGCTGCCAAAAGAGGGGGCTGTTCCACAACACATACAAACACCAGAGCTGAGGTCATCTGGCGTTGTCTTTGTATACTTGACTTTGGTTTACAGTTTGTCAATCAAGAGTAGCGCAGCCAAATATATTGCTGCTGCTGCTGATTAGTTGCAGTAATTGACTGCACAGCTGAATTACTGCAGCACTTGTTTCATAGGAAAATAACTGAAAGGCAACTGCCTGTACCTGAACCAAAACTTTGGTGTTTTCTTGTTATTTAGCTTTAAAAAATGTAAGTAAATGAAAAGACTACAGCATAAAAGGACAAACTTTACCCTTGAATTTATGAGGTTATGAATGTATAATGTTGTGACTTTGAAACTTACTGAATTAAAACAAGAACTTTTACTTTAAATTGAAGAATTTCATCAAAGCAATGTTTCTTTTAAATGCATTAAAAGCCACAAAGACTTGTTTTAAATGTAATTTTCCTTACAATCATGTATTATTGAAGCACTACGCCCCGGCCACATCAGGTCCAAAAAGAAACCTGACTTCTTCTTGCATCAGGATGAACATATTTAAGTTTTATACCTTGTTTTCACAAGTACACACTCTGCAGCATCCCCTGATTTCCCAGGTTTCAGTAATGTGCCTTCCCCATCCCTCCCCCCCCACACCGCCTCTCCCTGCACCGAGGTAAAGATGTGTAATTCAATGCTCAATTTAGGCTGTCTCAGTGGAGATTTTTTTGCCTGCTAATTGATAGAAATTAAGCCATTAATCAAGCCACGAGCCATCATTCAACCCAGGGAAGATGAATACAAACTTTCATAATAACCACCTTCCCCATTTTAGCCTTCATTAGCATTAATTTTTAATGTAATTATGCTATTCTTTTACACCGAGCTCATAAATTACTGCTCTTTTGTTGCTGGCTGGCCTTGTAAAATCCAGAGTAATGCTTTGTAGTCTGATCTTTAAGGCAATTACTGGCTTCTTCACTCTTTTATCTCCCTGCATTTCCAATAACCTGCTCTCTAATGATTTATCTCCGCTGCGCGCACCCCCCCTACACACACACACCCCCTCGCTGCCACCATCTCCACCCCAATCCCCTTCCTGTCTGTCTCTCTCACTGCACCAACTGCCAGCCTTCACCTAAAGTACCTCGTCCACCTACGTTCTCTTCACGTCTTTTTCAGCAACTCCAGATTCATCTGGTAAACACACAAACATGTGCGGCCTAACTATATTAACACAATAAAAAACTTATAAATGCATTTAGTGTGTGTGTGAGTGAACTAACTTTGTTTACCATCTCCTTTAATCGTTTTCGAACTTCATTAGTAAATATCCAGCTCCAGGAATTGCAAGAACACCAGGGGGAACGTCATGTTAGGAGACCGATGCTGCAGCTCACTCTCTCTGTCTTGGCTGCTCTCCTGTGGGTCTTACCTGTAGGCTAAGCTGCTCCTGTTTATGTGACCCCTGAGCTGAGTAAACTCACACATACATGCACGCACGCAGGCAGGCACACACTCGCAGATTCTGGCATCAAACAGTTGAGTTAAGCTTAGAAGGACTGCGTGCTGCGGGCGATACAGAGGCTTCAATCTGGCCCTGTTTGTAGCAGCAGCAGCATCCTGGCTGCAAGTCTTTATTGGACAATTCTTGGCTGCTGCAGTGAAGGACTGGGAACATGAAAAAATCAGTTAAAAAAGTAAAAAAAAATGTATATAATTTACTTATTACTGTTTTACTGAGTTTTCCTTTAGATTAGATTAGATTACCATCTGCCTGGACTCTGGAAATCTTACTCCTAAAGAGGTTATGTGAAATATAACAGTTTTAACACGGTCTAACTTCAGAAAAAAAACTGATACCGTGTTAAGAAAAAGAGCTGCCTAATGTGGACCTTTGTTGGGTATGGCTGCTCTGCAAATGTATTAAGTGGCTTAGGTCTACAGATTTACTGATTCTGATTGATAGCATGAAGCTCAAAGATGCATGAAAATATTTGCACAAATAATTCTCTGAAGCTTTAGAAAGTGAAATTGAAACTTTGATGAGAGAAAAACTAGAAATATTGTAGATGACAATGAGTATGATGACAAAAACAAAATGACTAACTTCTTCCTTTTCACTATTTAAATCCATCATATATAAAACACAAGTGAGAATTTTAAATACCTTCAATGCACATTTTACACTCTGCACCTTATAAACCAAAATCTTTATCATATTTCTTCATGTGGCCTGAATCAATGAACACTTCATATTAATGTGTTTGACCCTCAGGTAAAAACTGAAAGTAGTTTTAATGTGAATAACCAATAAAAAAAAAAAAAAAAAATAAATGAATATGGAGAAAAGATGAGACATAATTTAAGACTTTATTTTATTACACCAGTCATCTAATTAAACTTTAGTGTCACAAATTGTCTTGTTTTTGCTCAACAAGAAGAGGCTGAAATGTGATCGGAGTAAAGCACTCTCAAGTTTGAGGTGTCGCGTTTGGAGAAAGACATCCTTAAAAATTGATGTTTTTGAAGGATTTATTTAAAAAATGCAAGTGACTCCTAATAGAGATGGGTGGACTAGCACCACTCTAAGCCTGGTGGATGCAAAGTGGCCTTTTTTCTACTGATCAAAACTTTTACAACCAAACTGAAGGTTAAATGTGTCAATAAAAGGCTGTGATTTCTACAACAAAATTTGATCATAAAAGTAAAAGTTGTGGCAGTAATCCAGAAGTTATTTGTTAAGCTTCCATCCAAAAGATGTTTGAAACAAATCTATTTTATTTTACTTTAGTTAATCTGAAAACTGAAAGTAAAAAAAAAAAAAAAGTAGTTCTAACCCAACCAAACTTCCTGTGGTTTGGTCAACAATAAATTAAACAGCATATAAAACAAACAGAATATTTGTGTGTTTGTTTATGGTGACGTTGTGACAATGACAAACTTGAGGCTGAGTCTGCAGCAGACAGGGTCACCAGATCACACCAAAATGAAAGACAATTCTACCAGGCTGAGCCAGATGTCCCAAGTCTGTCCCCAAGGAGTGTCCCTACATGTATGTATGTGTTTGTAACTTGGAGCTTGAGCAGCGTGATGTCAAATGACAGAGCAGGTGGCTAAGCCAGACTAATGTGAGTTCCCACGAGACTACACACACACACACAATACGCAGAGACTTATATATTACAGCTACCCCCTCCTTAAAAAGCTGCTTGTTTCTATAGCCTATGTTTTAGCAACAATCCTCTGTGCAGCGTAATACATACACAGACCAAACGATCCCATGTGGTGCTCACCTTCTTATCAGTGTCAAATGGTCTCAGTGGAGTTCTGTCAACTCCTGTCACAATCATCAAAGCCTGACACACATCACCAATACTCACTTTCTTACTGAAACCTCCTCATCAAACACTTAAATAGAACTAAAATATCACTTTTAGAATAAAGAGTCAAAATGTAGCTTTACGCCTTCATTGACCTCAGCAGATATGCGTAAATGATCTTATGTGATATCTGTTGGCATCAGGAAATGAGGAGCAGCTGGTGACTGAGTGTTTCAAATACACACACTTTTGTAGTGTCTCCTGCTGATAGTGATCTCCCACTCTCCAGTCAATAAAGGTCTGAATGATGAATTAAAGACCCAAACAACCTGCTAATGACAGGATGACATGGCAGCCACGCGCCGTGCTCGGCTATCACCGTTCACATCTCTGCTTATCCCTCCCTACGCGATACTTTTGTAACTCGGTCCAGTTCTGCTCATCCGTCCTCTTAACTTTCTTCCCCTAAATGACCCCAACTACATTGAACAATCCCGCTGTTACAAGTAAATGTATGTCATTTTGTTCCTTTTGAAAAAGACAGAAATAATTCTTTAAGCCATCAATCTATCATGGATATTATTTGAAGAGACAACATCCTATTTTATATTGATAAGGGTTGAGCAAAATGATATCATGCAATTAATCGTCAACAATTAATATATGACACTTTTTAATTACTGCAATTAGTGTCACGTGATGACATTTTTGTGTGTGACGCACTCTGCCCATCAAGTTACATATGAGCCTGTGGGATAAGATATGTTGCCACATCGCAGGAAAGGTGGGTTTCAATTCACAGCTTACTATATTAACCTGTTAAAAAGATGACGTTAGTTTGACTGATGATTTTTAAATATAATTTTAGAATGCAGGGTAATTGATATAGAGTTAAAAACACACAAGTGCAATTGTCATCTATTAATCATCATATTAATCATTATCGGCTAAATGCCACAATTAATTGGGATTCATGTTTTTGTCAATATTACCCAACCCTAATTTGACATTAGCTAAAATTATTTTATGGAAAATTCACTCCAAATTGACAGCACCCAGAGAGTGTTGGTCAAAAATACATGTAAACCATTTATAGACATCTGGGCTGAAGCTGGGATAAGATTAATCTATAGAGCGTGAACTAAAATCAGGCCAAATTTCATCAACTCCTAATGACCTAATTAGACACACAAAAGTAGTGATAATACTACAACACAAAACATAAGACCCACAATTTGTGGTGTAGTTCAAGTAGCAATTTGTAATTTACGCCAAAGGATTTTTTTTATTTCATTGAAAAATGCAGCTTCAGTTTCTTTATTTCTGTTGCCTGCGAGGTATGTGTCTGCACACAGCCTGCATGGTCTAAAATATCCATGTCACCTTAAATAAATTTTATTTTATTTGGTTTTCATCTGCCAGTAAAATAAAAATTTAGAAATATAGCTTTCTATTAACAAATATCTCCTTTTTTGCTCTCAACTAATCAGTAACTGTGTTTTTCCATGACACTGCTGTTATGTTTGAAAGATCTGTGACTTAAAAGTGGACGAGAAAAACATTTTTTAGATGTTCATACTGTGAAGCAAGTTTTTCCAGTTAGTGCTGATGTGCTTTCTTGAATTTTGTTTAATTTATGGATGCTGACTTTGTGTCATTTTTTGGTTGTTTGTGTGGTATGAGATTTATAAAAAGTAAACTACTTGGGTTAAAAGTGATCCAAATGTATTCAAAGATCTTCAAGTCTAAATGATGGC
This sequence comes from Cynodonichthys magdalenae, assembly GCA_031762555.1. Lineage (NCBI taxonomy): Eukaryota > Metazoa > Chordata > Actinopteri > Cyprinodontiformes > Rivulidae > Cynodonichthys > Cynodonichthys magdalenae. Next base: position 13,719,182 of record JARVJO010000330.1, read on the forward strand.
TATGGCTAGACTCAACACTGAAATTGTGTATATTGCTCACTGTGAAGTAAACAAAAATACTGAACATTCATCATTTGGGCACTAGATTACTATACATTGTGGGATTTTGACATGGTGGCAATCACTTCCATGAACATAATTAATGTTTTCATTGCAAAAGCAAGGAAACCTATTTGTCTGTAGCTACAACCAGAGTTAGAAAATACCTGTTTATGTCTGTTATAGAAGCTTAAATCTAACCAAAATGTATGCCAAGCCCTCACTCAATTTGCTGATCTGTCTGCAAAGACCTAACTGAAACCACCTGGGTGTGCTTCTTTTGCTTGTGTGCGTTTGTGAGAAAGAAGAAAAGAGAGAGTAGCATGAGTGTTAGCCGATGTCCTGAGTCTGGGCAGCATCACAGAATCTCATTAAACAGTGATGCTTTCACAGGCTGAGTGGTGAGACGTTCAAGATCCACAGCCACTTTCTGTGTTGACTGTTTTCAAATTAGTATTGGCGGGATTCCTAACATTATTAAATTTTGTTTCACATTACTCCCACTTTGTCAAACTCCCTACTGGCTTTACGGTCTTGTTTGGAAAACAAGTTTAGAGGAGTCTGTATAGATTTATTTTGAAGTAAACAGTAACTGTTAAGGCTTTTTATTAAGCACAGTCCTGTTTTAGTGTGATGAGAAATAGAGCGTCCGCTCTGCCCTTTACCAGAAATAACAAGCATTTGACTGCATTAACTTGATTTTAAGCCCGGCTGCGTGTACGTGTATTGAATGTGTGTGCGTGTGTATGTAGGAAAAAGTGCAGTGGTCTCCATTTTTTGATCCCAGGCTGGTCAGCAGCTCTTTCTCGAACAACTCTATAATTAGAGAAACACCAAGCAACTAATTACTTAATTGGAGCAAGGTCTTTAAAACGAAAATGATGTAATCAGAATCCTGGATACGACCCGACTTTAACAGACATTAACACATAAACATCAATACACACACACACACGCAGGCAAACACACACATCGTGACCTACAGTCCTCTTGACATGAAGCCATCAAGAAAGCAACTCTCTCCTTAGTTGAGTTGTAATTGATTCTCCCTTTAACTGCTGGCCTCTGACAGCGTCTGTGTATGCGCACAGAGTCCTGTCTGTGTGGCTGCTACAAAACTATATAAGTAAAGGTCATGGCAGTGTATGTGTGTGTTTGAGAGAGGTAGAGTGTGTCTGAGTAGTAATTAATTAGGTAAATGTCCCCCACTTCCTCCTCTTCTGACCTCAGTTGTGGACTAATAACCTTGGCAGCGAGCGAAGCATTACTCTCCTTTATTCTGCTGTACAGGAAGGAATCATGCAAAGTAAGAAAAACGTGACACTATTAGTTGGATATAAATCTACAACTATATACTAAACATTACTCTCATTTGTCTGAATTATAAGAAACATTTGCATAAATAGCCTAAAATCTAAATGACCGTAACAAAAGTAAAATAACTAAATAAAAAATAAATAATTCAAATAAAGGTGAGTAAAAAAGATAAACAGGTATGTTTTACAACTTCACTAATTAACACACTCTCTTATGTGGCTTCAGATGTCACATCTTGCTCGGGCCACCACCAGGCCACAGCCCCCCATGTGTGGGACTTTGACCTGCAGCAGTCTGACCACCCTGTCAGCCTGAGTCAAGCACATTATTGCTGTGTGTGATCATTTCCAGATACACACCTGCACAAGTGTGTGTTTCTGTGTGTGGCAGTCACTTTCAAATAATGATAATGCTTTTAGTTGAGCTGCAAAATGCCATCAATTATCTACCCTGTAATATTACATAGTTATAATTTAGCAAAAATTATTTTATTTAGGAGTTTCTTTATTTTACAAAAGTGCAACAAGTTAATATCTAATTATAACATGCTATATCCAAACCTTAAAGAGGATGTTCTTATTCTGTATGTGATGTCATATTCTAACCTGAACAGAATGAAAAAGAAATAGGTAGAAAATCTATTAAGCTGGTGACTCAATGCGAAGTTGCTGAACGTACACTGGTTTACTGGCAGCAGGTTAATTGATAAAGGTGACCCAAGAAACGATTACCAATCACAGAAGGTAAAAAGCTGCTGTCAATCATCCGCCTACTTGACCCGAATGAAGACGGAGTGAAAGCCTTCACGGTACATTTCTGAGTAATCCAGGCCCATGCCATAAATAGCACAGCTGCTATCAAGTCAAACATTCATTCCATAGATATCTTAATAGAAATTATCAAGCTATAGGCAGCAGAGCTGCAGAAGTGACAGCTACACCAGGCAGCATCAGCATCCCATTACCCCGGGACAACACAGGGTCAAATGGGGTTACAAGAATTCAGCATTCACCGCCACACGTTCACAGGGTCAGCAGCGCTTAGGACAGGAGGTCAACTAATCACCTTGCTGTGCCATTTCTAAGGGAGGAATAGAGAAGGGAGTTGTAGGGGGGAAAAGGAAAATCAGCTTTAAATTTGCAGTGATGAAAAATCAATAAAGCAGTAATTGCTTGGCTTATCACGGTGCAATGAAACAAATTGGGGGGAGAAGGAAGGCAAGGAGGGGGCTGGCGTGAAGCATGGATGCTGGGGCTTTTTGGCTGCAGCGTTTGGAGATGAGCACAGAACGGAAGAGAAAAAGAGAGGAAAGGAGTTTGGGCTTCATTGGGCCAAGGCAAGGGGAAAAAAAAGGTCTCCTCGTGATAATTAAATCTTCTCACACTGATTTTCTGCCAAATTTATTTCCCTAGGGACCATAACTCTGATTCAGTGCTTACAAGCCATGCATAACTAATCATTTCAATGTGGGGGGGAACCACAAACCTGAATGAATAGGAAGGAGAGGAGAAAATAAAAAGAAAGATAGCTAGACCTAGTCCGAGGCACTATTCATCTCTAAATCAGTCGTGATTTAGGCAGGATAAAAATCAAATAAATTGTAGACTGTTCTTCAGTGGGACCATCTTTGAGTAGAAAAAAAAAAACCTTGAAAGTGTTGGTGTAATTGATTGTCAGTGTGCTCTCTTTCTTACTTTCCATGCAGCACCATACTGGCAGAAAACATCCTTTAATTCCTGGAACAAATGGAACCCACGAAGCCAATGAAGTGTCGGTTCAATACTCCTCTGACTGTTCCTGGCATGATTGTGTTGAACATAATAACACAACAAATAAGGCCATTTATCTGAAGTAACGACAGGAGATGAGGCCAGTTCCACTAATCAATACCCAGTCAATACAAACCAGATTTTCTTACATCAAAATCAGTGAGACAGATCTTTCTTCAGCGCAGAGTGCACAAGAGCAATACAGAGCCTCCCTCGAGCCTAAAGGAGGATCGTATAGCCATAAAAAAGAACAGTTATAAAAACGAATACTGTTGATCATGAGTGAGGATACCTGGAACTATATATCATGTCATACACACAATTTGCTAACTGAATTCTTATGTTTTACCTAATGCAATGAGATGACAAACACCAGGTTGATCATGTTTACCAGCAGCTGAATTTCCCTGCTTGTCCTTCAAGCGATGCAGCTCGGTGAGGTAGTGAGGCACGCCACACTGTGGCCCCAGTAATTAAAACATTTAAAGCAGAGGCAGCCCCCCCTCCCCTCCACGTACCCCGGGTGTGATATGGGGGTCACGCGCCTGTAGATTCTAATTTGCGCTCTATTTGTATTCATGACAGGCACTCGCTAAATATTTAACAGCAGCCTGGCAGGAGTTTTGTATTGTTAGGCTTTCCAGGTCAAATAATTTGATTTCAAGGCAGATTACATTAAGCATCAATGTCCAAGCCACCACTCTCACTTGCCTCTCATTTCCTGTCTTTTATTACAGCCAAGACAGGCCAGAACTGAAGGGATATGGCTGTAGATTATACAAGGGCTTGTTATCCATGGATAAGTTATTATTTTCAATTAAAAATGGATCACATTATTTATAAAGTGCACAAACACCCACACTCGTACTGCTAAGAAACAAATTTTAGCTGACAGACAAATTGTTCAGTCAAGCATTCAAACAAACTATGCTGCAGAGACACTCATCCTAACAATATCCCAATTATATTTAATTGTCTTTGACCAAGTTACACATCAGATAGCAAGGGTGTGATATTGTGATGTATATATTTTTTCTTTATGTTGAAGCGGTTAGGCAGGAAACCAGATCCAGACATTTTCTGTTCAAGCTGAGGCCCTGAGGTGAATGACAACAGAGCTAGTTAAACGGTGATGAGGCGTTAATGGATGCTGGGTCGAGAATGAGGGGAGGGGGGGCACTTGCAGTTGAATATTTAATGGTCATACAATTTCTGAACACAGACACACACATCCAGATACACACGCAGGTACACACCCAACCCATGACCTGTCCTACACACCGCGTAATTAGGGAAACAGTCCTTTCGTTTAACAACCAAAAGAGCAAACGGTAGGTATACTATATTCTCCTAATGATATGGGTTAAAGAGCTATTATACGTCTCATTAAATTATATGATCTCCCAATCTGGTGGTGGTTTGAGGTAATAGGGACAGAACAGGTTCGGGGCTAAAATACCATCTGCAGGCTACAGGCTCGTGTCTAATCCAAACCTACATAATTCTGCATTTTGCAGAATGACTGCACAGACGAAACAGTGATGGTGTCAGGGCCTCATAAACGCCACATCCAGACCTAGACTTTACAGGATCGTGTGTGTTTAGGTCTTTTCAAATAGTATGTGCTAATGAACCGAGATTAATAATTAGGTGACGTGAGTTTTTAGGTTTTTTTAGATCTATTGGTTTATGCAGCCCCTTAACTAAACTCTAAAGGAAACTGGGCCTTACATAAGGATTTATTAAAGTCAAATGATGGAAGGCTAACCAGGATTATATATTCAAAGTATTTTTCCAAAATATATCTATTATTCTGAGTTATGTTGGTAAAATTTAATAACGTGAAAATGTTATAACAAATTGTAAAAGAAAATACAGATTTAAGTCTTTTTTACTATTTATTATGATGTTCTCAATAGATGAGGAACCACATCTTGGCCTTGGTATCATTCTTGAGTGATGAATTTGTAAATATTCATTGCATTTTTGATTACTTGTTGAATCAATCAAGTTTATGTGATCCACCGTATGATTAGACAAGTTTCAGGTAAAAACAAAAATCAAGTGGTTACATCATGAAACATGTAGTTAACAATACAAATAAAAATTGTTTTAGGAAAAGATAAAGATGGAATTTTAAAAAGTTCAATAGATCACATAATGAGTTATTGATTATTTTTTTGTCAAACAGGATGAACAACAGGACATCACCTCATTTTAGATGAAAAAATTTCAGAACATGTTCATTCAATTTGAAAACTATAAATAATCCAAGAAAATACTATTAACACATTTTTTTGACCCTATATTGACAAAAAGCTTTATTGAGAGAGAAAACGGCAGATTGATCAAATTGTTCTCCGGTGAATTTTCCATTTCATGTCTTTGTTCTGCTACGCTCAGTCAACCGTTACTCGGCTAATTGGATCATTTCACTTCTGTTAAGGTATCAGTAGTTTGTTCACACATTTCAAAAAAATATATATAATTCCAAACCAAATACAGTAAACAAATGTAAATTTAAAAAACGGGAGAGAGGCAAACATGATAACAGGAGCAGTACACCTAATGCAGAAAAGGCATGAAAGACACAAATATATTAAGGCTGGCATAACTGCAAGCTGTTCACACAGTTCTACCGTTTACAGTGACTATGGAGTCTTTGGTATACCAGTTGACAGTAGAGCCCACACAAACCAACTGTGTGATGCTGGCAGTCAGTTCATCTTATTATAGCAGGGCTCACCATGTTAGCTAAAAAACCCTTGGGCAAACAAACAGCATTTCTAGGCTTTAATAGCCTAAACAAGGTATGGAACTAACAAAGGAGTCATCCACTCTTCTCATTCTCACCCCCTTTCATATCAGACTTTTTCTTTTTCAACTGCTAGCATCATCTGGCTGCCCTTAACCAAAGAGCCAAACACTTCTTTTAAGCACTGACTACTTTGTTAACTGATGACCACAGGGCCAGTTATTGATCCTCTTCTTCCTTTCTCTCAGTAAACCTTGCTGATAAAACCCCCTCACTCTTCTCTCAGGGCTCGGCTGTATGTAGCCACAGTTCGCTACAATAATAGCTTGCATATTATAGCATTCACATGAATCAGATCTCTGTGGTTTCGATTAGGACTAAGCTAACTCAAACACACTGCCAGTCTAGGACATGGATCTATTTATGAACTAGGAGTGTAGGTGGTAGTGTTCTTCACTTCTCCCCTTCATTCTCTTTAAAAGGTTTTTCTCATTTTGGTTGACTTAGAGGTTCAAGTGAAAACTTTGCAGTTGTGCTGACCTCTAAGAGGCCCTGCAGGGAATCAGGAGACCCCTGGCAATCTGCTGTTTAGTATCAGCAGTGGTCTAACTTTTCCATTTTTGTTGTGCTGGAAGGAAGGATAGAAGAGGATGGAGATAGCTGATTCTACTTGTTCAAACATGTTTTCTGATTGTGCCACTGGCTTTCACTTGCTGCCTTGACAAAGATAAGCCATCAGGACAACTTCCACTTGCTTTTCTGGACTCATTTTAAGTGTCCTCATAAAGGGGAATAAAAAATAAGATAACAATCCTCTGAGGTAGTGTTTGAGTATCTAAATGTGTACAACTGATTTTGTTTCCACACATTTAATGAACAGTTGTCGTAAAGTAAAATGCAGTTTTAAACATGGAACTTGAACGTTGGTTCAAGCATAGGATCTGTTTCTACACAGTGATGAGTAAATAAACAGCAACAAAATTACTGAGTGTAAAAAATACATTTTAAAAATTAGATATGAAGAAATGGAAGTGGACAAAAAAAATGTGTGACAAATGAGTAAACACAAGGAATAAAGATACAGAGCTAGAGGCCAAGAAAAAAAAAAAACATTATTGAGAATGACCAACAGGCTGGCAAAATAAAACAAAAACAAAACAAGGTTTAAAAAAAGGAGAAATTGAGAATCAATTCTTCCTAGAACAGGGGGACTAAAGCAAAAGTGCAGGGCTAATTAGTTTCTGATAGCTGCACTTTCATTTGGCTAAAAGGTCAGCTAACTTTAAAGGTCATGCTGCTGTGTGTCGTCCATGAAAACACAAAAAATGACACAAAGAGATGAACGCAAACACACAGTAGGAAACATTACAGTGTGACTCATATCTTTACAGGCATGTGCACAGCGTGCCAATAACAGGACATTGGATACGCTCACTTGTTTCATGTTCTGGTCAGTAAAAGGACTCCGGTCATTATTCTATCTAATTTTAATGCAGTTAGTACTTCCACTGAAATGTGTGCACCACAACTGTTTATGTGTGTGTGTAAATATATACATGTTTTTGCTACCTGGTTGGGACAATTTTTGACCATTTTCTCAGTACACACAGCCTGGTGAGGACCCACTGTTCCTAATGGGGACAAAAGACTGGAAATATCAGTGGGTCAGGGGTTAGGTTTAGACCAAGGTGTGAATTGAGTTTAGGTTAGGTTTAGGGTTAGGCATGTACTGAGGTGGTTAGGTTTAGGCTATATAAATGACCAGTAAATGAATGGGAGTCAATGCAAAGTCCCCATGAGGATAGAAGAACAAACGTGTGTGTGTTTTACCAATCCTGGAGGTAGTGGAGGGGTTCTGCTGAATTTATTGCCTGCAATAATAAGCATGTTTCTTCCTTTCTGTTTGCATTTTTATGTAGATTACAGCTGTCTTAAAAACACTACAGAGTGTAATCAGCATTTCCAAGTTCATGGTTAGAAAAGTGTAAATGAAATGTGAGAGATCTGCTGTGCACCAGACGTAGGCTGTTATTCCAAACATATTAGATTGAAGAGTATGCAGTGAATAAATGAGATATGGAACAGGAGCGTTTGTTCTTCACTCTTATATACCCTATTAGCTTATTTAAAACCCTGGGAGGTTTTAAAATGTGTCTGTTACAATTTTATTTTTCAGTTTCATTAAAAAAATCTTGGTCTCACTGATAAAAAAAGATCTAATACCTTAGTTTATTGTTTGCTGTGACAATTAACATTGACAGAGAAGAACAAAACTCAAAACTAATGTCACTTTACTTAATTTACCTTTTCTTTTGCCAACAAATATTGCTTTTCTTTACATTGTTTGCTACACTTCAAATTTTATATTTTGTTATTCTGCATGACCATGAAGTAAAAGTGGATTGGGTTTAATGGTTTAATGTTATGTTATAATATTAATCAGGTCTGAAAGTACAAACTGATCATTTACCGTCTTCAAGTTTCTTCCGGGCCTCCTCTTCTCTCTTGGCTACTTTGGCCTTCAGAACCTCATCTGTTTTAGCTGAAAAGACAAACAGCAAAAACAGCAGAGTTACGATCAAAGCCAATTTCAAACCAGTCCTTTTTATGACTCTATTATTAAAAATATTATCAGAATTTCAGGGATAAATGGGGGAACTGCATAGTTCAACCCTTATTTAAAAAATCTGATTTACACTCAAAAAAAAGAACGAAAGAATATTCATCTACTCAACTGAATCAAGTAAATCTAACACAATTGCTTCATGTTAACTTAATAAGTGAAAAAATTGGATCAGATTTACTTAATTCAGTTGAGTAGAACCTGTTGACATAATATATTTAAGTAAATCCAGAGGAAACATTTTGAAAATCTTTTTTGAGTGTATGTAATGTGAATGAACAGCTGTGCTAAATAAAAAATGAATACATTTACCTTGCTTTTCAAGATTTATGACAGATTGTTTAAATAAACAATTATTTAAAACAGTTTTAGGCAAAGATTTTTGTTCTCAAAACAAAAGTCATTGCAGAGGAATAAAGAAAAGTCTCAGAGGATTCAAATTCACATAAACAGTTGTGGTAAAAATCCACAAAAAACATACATGATGTGCTCCCCTCCTCTCCCTACCCGACAGCATCTCTCGCTGCTTTTCATTTGTATCCCTGTAAAGTCAAGTCAGCGTTTCTTCCTGAGAGGTGTTTATCGTCTCGGTATAATGAAAAGCTTAAGAGAAAGTGAGGCAGCGGGAGTAAACACTCGTCAGGGCATTTTAAGCGTGTCTCATCATGAACCGTGTTGTCTCTGCTCCCTTTTCCTCCACCTTTTTTCCCCCTGAATAATCAAGACGTTAAGCCACATTAAAAAATATAATACCGTGTATGGCAGGACTATCAATACTGCCTCTAAATTAATTACATTTCCGTTGCGGCGCATCATTTATTTTGCAGTGTTAGGGCCTCGGCGGAGCCATTCGCCTTTATTGCTATCTCACTTGGTTGATGAGTGAGCTATGTAAAATTGAGTCTCCAATATCATTACACTTAATGAGTTTAAACTTTGAGAAAAAAAATAGGGAGAGTGTGTGTGGGGGACCTGAAGGGAACGAGATGACGAGTAAGGAGAGGGGAAAGGAGGACAAGAATGAGTGCACTGCACTGTTTTGGTTAATACAATATAGGAGTGGGTGTAAGTGTTTGTGTTGCCTGCACAAATGTGGGTGTCCAAATGGGGTTTATGATGCCTGCAGACACGTGTTCTGTGCACACCCCGTATAGTGTCAAAGTTTGTGCTGCAAGTAAATATATTAAACACAATAATGGATGCATTTGTGTGTGTGTGTTTGGATGCAGAGGGTCATGGGTTGTGTGACTGACGGTGCTGATGTTTTTGTTCAGTAATTGGCGTAGACAAAGAAGCCGTCACACTGCTGTTACGGCTGGTTAAGTTTGGAGATTCTGCATCTTTACTGACAATGATTTTACATGGATGACTGAACCTTCTTCAACCCCCTTCAGCGAATGTGTGTAAGAGAGAGTGTGTGTTTATTTCAGATAAATGGTCAATATCTAATAAGTTTGTGTTTTTTTTAAATGTGCTGAAATCATTCTTATCCTTCGTATCTTCACAGCTACAATCATGAGATGTTTCCTTTGTAAGCAGATGTACGTATCTGGATGTGTGTGTGTGTGTGTGTGTGTGTGTGAATGAACTCCAAGTCTTCAGCTCACACTTTGCTCGGGGCTACTGTGAGACAGGTAGGAGACGAAGCAGTGTTGGAGGTGTGATGGAGCGGAGGGGGGGTGTTAAAAAAGAGACAGGCAGAGACATGTGGGCCACGTAGGATAAAGGAGGAGCTAAGACAACAAGGGAAACAAACAAGTAAAAACATCGCCCGAGTGCACAAAACATTTGTTCACAAAAAACAGGAGCGATTTGTCGCCTTTTTTCCCTTTGCATGTTTATCCTCCACCTTCCAACAGGTTTTCTTATCCTCTCACATGCTTCCCTCCTTCTGTTTTTGCCCTATCCCACCCCTCCCCATGTTTTTAATGCTTTCCCTTCTTTCTCATGCTCATCTCTCCAAAACACTGTGCCTGAGGGTGATAGTAGCAAATCAAACTGTTTATCCATCTCTCATCAGTGCGCTGGCTCCTGGGGCTCCTGCCCCCTCAAAACAATGAAAGTAAGCCTGAGCGCTGAGCCAGGGATGTGATTTAATTACATCAATAAGTAGCAGTGCTTTAACAAAAAGATTAACTAAAAAAATATTATAAAAATAGGCAAGATAATTTTCTGTGCTTTTATGAAAAGCCTGTTAATTTTTCAGTTGTAAAAAGTTTATGAGAATATTCAACAGCTGTACCTGTGAGCAGAAGCTGCTTATTGGAAGTATATTTCTTAGCAACTGAGTGGCTTCAGTTCATTGTAGGATAATTCTGTGATGGACTTTTATTAAAGCGGGTAATAAACGGCCGGGTGTTAGCGAGAGGAGAGGCCTTTCACTTCATTTAGACTTCGTTCGGTCTTGGCTGCAGGGGCGGAGAGAAAGAGGAGGGATGGCAGTGGGAAGAGGCGGAGAGCGTCGGTGAAATCACATTGTGATTATGAGTGTAATTGCAGCTCAGGGGCCCAGGGGCCATGTAGCTCTGATGGCGCTGGAAGATGTTTTACGCACAGCAACAGAGAGAGGGAAAAGTGAGAATGAGAGAAAGAGGGAAGAGTGGGAGGCAGAGGCAGGCTGCCAGGATGGATCAGGTTTTTTTTCCCTCATTGAATCTGCTCTTCTGACAATTCTCTACTTCCTTCTTCACCTCTTCCACCAACATTTTTTTCCCTCACTTCTCTTTTCTCTTGTTCTCTCTGTCTTTCTCTTCTGTCCTCCTCCCTTGGCAGGATTAGCTGGGTCTCGTTAGAGGGGAAATGTAATAATGCTCTCACCAGGTGGAATCGGGCCCGCTCCATTATCAGCCGGGAGATGGATGGGCCGTGTAGGGCCGGCGGGGGCCAAGCGCACACGCAATTTAGATTCAATAAACTGGCAAAGCAAGACCCCCAATCTGATTTATCTCTTACACGCCGCCAATGCTTGCTGCTACGACGCTGATTCCCTATTACCGCTCAGAGATGGACTATTCATTGGATGTAAGGTACGGCAGTCAGAGAAGCCTGTCAGGCCCCCGGGATGGCAGCAGAACAGATACAGCAGAGGGTTAATACGTTTACAAACAGATAAGCAATTAAATCTAAGGCTGAGGTGAGTTATAGAGTTATTAAGGAAGGATGTGAGGTGGTGGTTATTTAATGCAAAAGTGCGACAGTTCAGGCCTCAGGCTGGGTACAGTAAGTATTAGAAGTGAGAAAGGCTATCATATTAAAGGAAGAGATAAAAGAATACAACTCTGTCTAGGTTATTCAATAAACTCAATGCAACATTTAGAAACTTGCAGGACACGTCAGCAGTTATCCAGCTGTCTGAGAATTTGTGCCAGTTTTCAAGTGAGTTTGTGTCTGAATAAAAGCCTTTTCTTTCGACTCTATACCTGACAGATAACCGCATATGAACGCGTCTTTAAGCACATGTGCAAAAGTCTGCGTTCGTAGCGTCGGATGTCCTTCTGTCCACGTGCCAATCAAAGTGAATCTGAATGTCAGCAGAAGAAGAGGCATGAAAAATCAGCCTCCCACCCAACGACAAACAGAATATTAGAGGCAGCGCAGTACCATCGGAAAACTGTCCCTTCCAATCAGCGGAGCACTTTACAGTAAAGCTCGGCAGCCGGGCCTCCAATCAACACTGAATACCAGAGAGGCAGCTAAGACAATAGGAGAAAACACTTTTTTCTTATATATATATAAAAGAAAAACGGATTGGAAGACAGGGCAAACAGATAAGTGATATTTCTGAAAGGATGACAGACAACACAAAGATGGCGTTGATCACACAACCTGACATTTAACGTGAGGTGAGTTGTGAATTGTTGGGAAATTGACAGAAAACAGAAACCAAGACAAATTTTACAATTTCTTTTTTATTTGTTATACTTGCTAAAACTTTTCAAAAAAGTTAGCTAAGGCACTTTATTTTTTATTTTACCATTGTTTAACCAGGCAAATCCCATTGAGATCGCAGATCTCTTTTTCAAAGGAGGCCTGGACCTGAAGGCAACCTATTTTATGTTGTTTTAATCAATGAAAGATAAAAATATTACATTTTAAACTTACACCAAAATGAGGCCTAAACTACTACTAATGTTACAGCGTTTTTACTCCAAAGCTGTAAATGTTTGGTGTACAGCCCCAGCAATGGTGAGTAAAACAGAGTTCATTATAATTTAACCTCAAATCCTGTTGCTTTTGCTTCTAAAGCATCCAAAACAAACTTTACTTTTAACATTTTTATGTCAGTTAAATTAAACAGCTTGTTTCTGTGATAATTATCCAAAATATAGAAGAAACAACTCCAGGTGTGGAGGTTAAATGGATAAAAGAAGTAGTACTCTGAAGCACCACTGAGTGGCACAATACACAGACAGCAGGAAGAAGGCAGCCAGGTTTAAACAGTCTGTGTTTAGATGCAGGTGGTCTGTGTATCTGTGCAGGGCTGCATCAAAACATATTCAAATTGATCTCATAATTGTTAAGTATAATTTGATTTGGGACATCCAGACAGAAAGAGCCTACATGGACGGAAGCATAAAGAATTAAATATTAGGCACAAGATTCTCCACAAATCAATGAAAGTGGAAGATGTAACACAGCAGCAGATAATGAAACTTAGCAACTTGTGTGGAGTCTAAAGGTCTCCAGACAAATGAAACAAAAAAGAAGAATATTAAATTGTTATCAGTTCACAAAACAATGTTTTTTTCTTCTAAAATGACTTGGAGGAAAAAAAAAACTGCATTTTTTTTCATTCAAGCTGAATTAATGACATCCATAAAATATTCACAAACCAAACAATTAGAGAGAGATATCTTACAAAATCAATCAATTATTCATTTGAAATTGTCTGAAAAGCTTTGTGATGCTGAGGGGTACATCAATTAGGTCCTCTACTGTTTAGGTGTAATGGATGCTTCAGAGTCTAATTAAGGTCTAAATGAAGGAGTTGTAACATGGCCTGATCTCTGCACTGTGTTTTACATGGAGTCAGAGTGACACTTTGAATCCTTCATTTTTAATGTGTGAAGAAATAATACTTACCCTTACTTAAAAATTCTGTCTGAAACAAAACACAAAAGGATAAAACTTGGCTCATGCAACATTTGCTTTGTTCAAATTCAAAGCAGCCTTTTTAACACCTGGGCTACAAATATGCACTTTCTTTCCAGTGACAGTGCTTAAATTACATGTAATTATGAAAGAAAAAAAGAAAGATGGTTTGCTTCTCATAGTGAAAATAAAACTAATACATTTTCAGTTGGATGGAGAGTAAAACACACACTAGAGATAAAACTTAAAGAACTTCTGTTCACAGCCTCCATCTAGAGTACATTTGGGGTTTTTGAACTAGAGCCAAAATTAGCCACCTCACACTGTTGTTTTATGCCCTGGGAGATGCATTAATCACCAGTTTTCTCCTGAATCATCAGTTCATTATTTTCAAAAGAGTTCTGCGGAAAGAATTAATATCACTTTGTGAAACAACTAAACTACACTTTTTTCACTGAGCTACAATTTGAAGGTCACAATTAATTATGCTTCTTCACAGTAAATAACAGTTACAAATAAGATGAAGTAACAAAGAAGCAAAAATGACATTCCTAATCCCCATCTCCAACATGATCTTATATCTAACAGAATTTGTTTCTATTGAGAAAGAAGTTACTCTGGAGAATTGGGGTTGAAAACAGACAACACTTGAGTCAAGCGTCAAACATCTTCCTGATGCATCTTAAGGCATTTTTGCATTGTGAGGTCCGGCTCGGGCTGCCCCAGCTCCAGTCTGCGTGGCCTTATTCTACCCCGGCCCTAGTTGTGTTATCAATGAGCAGAGTACCACCTCCATGTGGACAGGATCATAAAATTAAACATGCACAAATCTTAATTTGCTTTATTTGCAACACAACAATAATGGACTACACCAAATTTGAAGGAAAAGTACTGCAGATTGTACGGGACCAGCGGTAGGACACTTAGAATGAGAGGGCAGGATGACAGAGAACAGTAACTATGTTTGTTGTTTGATAACTTGCTACTGCTGTCGTGGAGTTAAACTTGTGTGAAAAAAATATTAGTCGCTGCAAACAATTCATGTAAAGCTACTCTCATCTGTGTGATGTAACACACCTGGTCAGTAAACCAATCAATGAGCAGCAGTAAGTGATGTCAAATTGGGTCAAGCAACCTGGTCTGGATAGAACCACGGGTCTTGGGGTTCCAAAAATCTGGGTGGAACTGAGTCATAGGGGATAAAGCAAACACGCTGAACCCGGGTTTGAAGCCAAGCCCGGGCCGGGCCTCGAAGTGCAAAAAGGCCTTTTGCAGCTTGGAACTATTCCATCCTGCAGGCCATGTATGGAGATGAGCGAGATCCTTCTGTGGGGCCCCAAGCGAGGCCACGTTCAACCGTGACACTTCAGTAAAGAAATATCATTTGCAAATTGTCTTTTAGGGCTTCTATTCCTTAAACTGTCACTGTTATGAGTGCAGATTAGCTGTAAAATGGTTTTATTGGTTTGGACAGAGTGTCTTCAAGATGAATATAAAAGTTCTGTTATAAGAACTTTCCTACCATAGCTGGGTGTGTGCATCAAAAAGGTCTTGAGAGGGCAATCAGACAAAATCCATAATGCAAGGATTAGACAGTAAAATATTAAGTATCTTGGGGCCCCTGTATGACATCTCACCCCCAACTTTAACACCGCCTTATCTCTACATTCTAATTCCTCCTGCTTGTGCCTCTGTAGCTTCTCTTTAATGTCTTTTATGTTCTCAACTGTACTTTGTTTTGTGTCTTACAACCCCTTTAAACTCCCTCCTGCTTCTTTTCTAACTTTCCTATCTTGAACAGAGGCAGGTGCATCGTCACAAGAAAATGCTACAAAACAAGCTGGTTTTATACAAAAAGTATAATGATGCTTTAAAATGTACTGTTTTTACATCAAAGAGGTGTAAAGTCTGTTTGAATATAAAGTTGTCAAATTGTCAGAGTGTTTTCTCTTGGGAAGTTTCAGGAAGAACACAAACCAAATCTAGTTGCTGGTTTATTTGCATTTAGTTGTTGAAAAAACATCTGTTGGATTTTATGCAAGGATACAAAAAACGTTGCTGAAATATTTCTTACATATAGAAAATACTAAATTAGGTAAATGCAGGTACTATAATCTCACCCATGCAAACACCAGCAATGACAGATAATTTACAGTGAGAAATAAAATTACTAATAAACCTTTGATGTAGATTAGACTTAATTGCATAATAATAATAATAATAATAATAGGTATTACTGACCACAATCAAATCCTAATTATTGTTTAGTTTGTTCTGCACTCATGTAAATTTAGTTTTTCTTTCTTTAGGATTCCAAGAATTTATTTTATTTTGCCAGAAAAACTGCACAAGGCAAACATGTTCTGTTCAATTAGGGTGGATAGTTTGCATTTCAATTTTGCTAAAATAAAATAAAGCAGCCTCATAAGTGTTTCTCTGTGTGTGTTTTGTATCCGTTCACTTATGTCAGTAAGAATGCACTTGAGTGTGCTTGTTGAATGGTGAAGAATAGGCTTGGATTCCCAAGCTGAAAGCCTGTTGGATGTTGTTGTAATGGCACACCACTGAGTGTGGCTCATGTGTGAGTGTAGCTGAGGTGGCGGCTGCTGCAAACAGGGTAAATAAGACTAAATCTATCAGGACCCCCGCACATGAAAGGTAAATTGGAGCCATGAATCATAGTGAGGATACAAGGATGTTCAACAGGGCGGTCGGTCACTTTAAAAAGAAAGGCAGAATAACGTCAACAGGGCCAAGCACAACTAACCACATTACAGGAATATGCACACACTGCAGAGTAGAAACACAAACTGGGTGATCTCGACTCAAACTGGTCAAATCTTTGGAACCAACAGTACGAACAATGGGTTAAAAATTTCATTATGTTCACATGTAAACCAATTAATATACAGGTGCCCTATAATTACTGACTTAATGCATTTTTATTGTAATTAAGTTGAATAAATTGTGTTAACTATTTTCCTTCAAAATATAAAATAATGTAGCCTTAAATGATTCATTTCAAGTAACAATATGACTGATGATGTCCTGATAAAATTCATCTGACATCAAAGGAATAAACATAAAACAAAACATTGTGAAATGAATACAAGTTCTGTGCCATATTTGACAATTATAGTTGTAGCGTCAACTCATAATATATGATGAACAAAAACCCAAAGAAGTAAGGTGTGTGTGTGTGTGTGTGTGTGTGTGTGGGGGGGGGGTAGCCTGACTGCAGACAGAATAGACACACAAAAGCGGGCGAGCAAAAGAGGGAGAGAAAGAAGGAAGATTGGACAAATGACAGCCCCCATTTGAAGGCAGTGTTGTGCACTCCCTTATCTCTTCCCTCGTTCTCATCTCTTAATGCTTATTTTCATCACTTTGCTTAAAATATTGATAATCAATTAGCACTACGTCTGTTTTGCCACAGAATCTGTGTCACGGTCTATCACTCTGTCAGAGCCAATTCGCCACTCATTCAAAGTTCATTTTTCCTTGGCGGCTCTGTGCCTTTGGAGGAGTCATTACGCGAGGAACATAGCCCGGGGTGCAATCACCTATTCTCTTTCATTACTGGGGAGATGGAGAAGGTGAGAGAGATTATTAGAACTTTGGACTGATCACACAGCTTCACGCCGCCTGTCAG
>JARVJO010000330.1:13736437-13751644 GCA_031762555.1 Cynodonichthys magdalenae
CACTGCGTCCCCCCCCCCCCCCCCCCCCCCTCTATCCCTCCTCCTCCTCCTCCTCCTCCTCCTCCTCCTCTTCCTCCATCCCCAGCCTCAGCCAGGGGTTTGGCCACAGACATTATTCATGAACATCTGCAGCGCGCTGAATATTCCACAACCTCCGCCGTGATGAAAAGGGAGCTGCCCCTTTGACTTGGAAAATTAACATGCCGGCACAGAGATTATGGATGCGCCGATTCATTCCAAGCCGAGCCGGGCCACGCTGATAATTTTGGCTGGGTACAGGGTGTCAGTATAAACGCAGTCACATGAGGAATTTGCTCTTTGTAATAGCTAGGGATCTGTTTCAGTGGTTAATGTGGAAATTATCAAGTTTTTACAAAATGATTTAACTTCAAAAGGATGAAAGTGACCGTGGTGTATGGGTACAAACACAGACTGAAGCCTCAATTCTCACTAGCAATCATAAGGTTTTAAGTCACAGAAATCAAGTTTGTTAACATGAGGAAAGATTAAAACATGCTTGATTCTAAATTTCCATTAGTAATATTACATTAATACCGATAATTTTCAACAGACTTGTCCATTAAATGGCAACAGTCCCGAGAAAGGCACTTTAATATTAAGACTGACACAAAAATTTACATCATTACCCCAGAGAAGTTGGAAATAGTGAATTGATTTGGTAATTATTTTTGCTTAAAACTTTCTGAATGATCTAATTAAAATAGTAATTAGCCTTTTCATAGTCGGCAGACTGTAACTTCACTTCAAAGGCTTCTAGGTCAAAGCTCAAAAGCTCTCTGACAAACACCTCATGGCATCATCTCACCTCCATGTATCACTTTTTATCACACTCCCCTGTGTATCTCTACATGAAAGCTCAGTCAGAGAATGGAGACTCTTCTCTCACACCAGGAACACCACTGACAGAGAAAACCCAAAGATGATCCTCCACTTTCTGCCTCTCTCATGTTTGAGCCTTGTTAGAAACAGTGGAACGAGTTCTTCATTTACCGTCTGCCATGTGGCTTTAAAATAACGTAGCAGTATAATAAAGAAAAATTAGCAGTGTGAATATCTGACATTCTACTTAAATTTAAATGTGACCAGTGCTGGCAAAATGAGTCATATAAAGGTTTTTTTTCCACTACTGAGTTATTATTTTCAAAACCTCCATCTCAAAGGCTTTAAAATGATACTAGCTAGTTTTGTTTATTAAAGTACTGATTTGAAAACTTGAATTTTTATTGGTGTGGAACAATGTCATCTGGAATTACTGTAGAAAATTTAAAAAGGAAGATCCACAAGTTTCATAATGATGCTAAACATCGAAAGGATTTACCAGCCATGTGGCAGCCGGCAGAGAAAAATAGTCAATTTCAAGGAATATTAAGAAGGTTACAAGACAAATGATTAGAAAACATTGATTTACAAAGGTAGATTAGAACTGTATGCTATTTATGTTACTGGGATAGCTAGATCCATACAAACAATCAAACTTCACTTGTGGCTGCAAAATTTGTAAAAGTTTCCTTAAAATGTGGCCACAAATTAAAGACTTAGAGTTAAAAAAAACAACTTTTAATAACTTAGTTTATTGTTTTTGTCAAACTCGAATAAATAAAATGTTTAAATAATTGTGTACAAATGGGTTCATCCAAATATTTTGAGAAAATATAACTAGATGTTTTGTAAAAAGAAAAAAAGGAGAGGAGAAAACACTTCAGTGCCTGTGCAAAAGGGAGCAGTTGGAGGGTTCTGACATGGGCTGAAGTGGAACTCTGCACTGCCGCTTGTTGATTGTAAATGGCAGAGCAAGTTTACCCTGTCAGCTGGAGCCAAAATGGAGTCTGACAGCTTTGTCAGGGAGTTGGAGAAGCTCAGTGGCAGGGCAGAAAATCGGGATGATTCTGTTCCTTTCATCTCCAAATCGCCAGCGTACGCTCATGAAACCTCCATGGTTATTTTATTTATTTATTTTTTTTAAAGAGAGAGAAAAAATGGGGAAGAGAGGGGAAAAATGGGAACGACAAGCATTTTCTTTATTCAAAATACAACAGTAGAGAAAAGAATGAGGGAAAACGGCAAGCTAAAGTCTGAAAGTGCAAACATGTCAGAAGACGTTAGCACTTTTTCAAATAAACAATATTAATAGCCCTAGCATTCATTCCTACCTTTTTCTTTCTCCGCCTCCATTTTTCTTTGTAAATTATTCCACACAATATCACAGCATTACAACCCACTCAAGATCGTGCCCTCTGTGTTTCCTAACTGCAGCCACTGTGCTACTCTGACCACCTCTGTAACCTTGGAGGCTCTCGTTCCTTTAATAACTGACCCCAAATATGAATCATGTCAGCAAGTGTAAATTTACTCCAGGCTTATTTATTTTCTTCATTTTGTTTCATAAACTGAAAACTCTTCAGCTGAAAAATGTAAATAACAGTCTATAGCGAGTGTTTGAGAGCAGAGATTGACAGAATAAAGGAGTTCTTATGAGCACTGCTTTGTACCGTTACACTCCCATAGCTTTATCGCTCTGATCCTTTCTCCCTCTATGCGCTTGCTTCTTTTTTTTTTCTTCCCTTTTTCAATTTACAGGATTTACTTCTGCATTTGACAGTGAGGAGGATGAGGTATAAAACAAATCTTTATCCCATTGTTGTTGTGTTTTCTCCTTCTCGACAATACATGTCAGTAATTAGCTGGCCAGTTTGGATCCAGGGTTTTCGATGGGTGCCTCCATTTGCCAACTTCTACCTTTTGTTCTTGCCACACAATACCGCCCACTCGCCCTTGGTGTCTCTCTGCCTCACACCCACACAGGGCGTTACACAATCCATCCAAATGTGCATCGCTTTAAAACCCTATTACTTAGCCCCTGATGCTTTGTTTAGCACAATTAAAAGAACAGACCATTCATGAGAACTGAGAGCCTTGCACTGCTCCTGTCTCCTTTTTTCTGCTTCACTCGCTCCTCTTCTGTTGCTCGGTGTTGGCCAGGGAGTTACTGTGAACAGGCCAGCTTAGTTCCCCTAATTCCCTGGGTTTTGTTTGCATATAGGCTTAGTTTGGTTCCATTTGAAAGTACTCAATGCCATGCCTCGCCCCCTGGCTGCGAACAGACCAGTGAGTAACTTTAAAGATTGGCCAACCAAACAGAAACAGTGAAGTCCACACACACAAACACACACACATAGCTGAAAAGCCGAACAAGGTTAAAGGGCTCTGCCATCTAAGTACTGACACACTTCAAAAGGGTGAAAAACTCAGAGGCTTTTTCCGTAATGACAACTTGGTCGAACTTGGCAAAGAGTCTGGTTGTAATTTCAGGTTGTAGCTCACCACACAAATGTGTTAGTCCCAGGGGACAGCTTTGGTTTAGAGTAAAGCCAAGTTAATGAGAGAGAATGCTACTGGTCAGTCATGAACTCAGGGTCACAATAAAAAAGGTGACAAAAATGTTTAATTCAATCTGTTATGAGAGTCATATATAATCTCTAAGGCTTGCATGCAAATGACAAGTGATTTCTAAATAAAAGAAAAAAGAAATTAAAAGAAAGTTTGGGATTTTAATCTATTTATCAATGAAGAAAAATAATAACTGACAAGGTTGTTTCCCTATTTCTTATTAAAGAAAATTCAACCATTTTCTGGCTGCAGCTTTTGGACTTTTATTGGGACAATTTGCTGTTTTTGTTTGTTACAAAACAAATAAATATTATTTGAACACTCTGTACACATACAACTTAACAGATTATTAAATAAAATATTGAGTTTATGTCTCAAACTGAGTTAAATTTAATTATGTAATTGTAATTTGTTAAATGTAAAATTAGAAACATCTGTCACAACTTCTAAAATTAAAAGCCAAATAGATTGATATCTTAACATAAAAAAATAACATGCAGATCTAAAACCTTACTGAAATGGGAACTTGACCAAAACACTGCAACTATTAAAAAGGAGCAATCCTATCTGAAAACTAAAAAAAGACAGTAAGCATTATTTTTTATGTGACATTTTGTCCACCTCATCATCCTTTGGTACTCAGAAGAAGGGTGGTGTACCCCACAAAATAAAGCTTTAAACACGTTTTTTCTTTTATGTGGGGATCAGTTTGTTCCTTTTTAATCTCTTACCCATATAACAAGTTTTCTTAACTTGTTACTGGGTTTTAAGTATTTTTAGCACAAGTTGAATCAATTGTCTTGACGTTTCAAATGTATTGCTTCAGTTGACTTACCTGATAAAGTTTGCTAAGACTATTTAAGCCTGCACATGCCTATGCATGCAAAACACACAGGCAGGTTTATTATTTTCCCTAATGGTCTCTAACTTTGTTGCAGAGTTAAGAGGTTGATTCTGCCCACAAAATGACAGGTGTGAAGTTCTAACACTCATTCTAAGTTGGAGGCAGCTCTATAATTCACACTGGACAAGACAAATAATGGGTTTAGACTGCATCATTGAACCATTAATGTATGTATGTGCATCTGATAAGGAGACCAGTAAACATCCATCTTGCTTCTTTTAGAAAACAGCACCACAAAGGAAATACAATACTGTAATTTGGAAATACTCAACACATTAAAAAAGCAATTTAACCTCCTAGGACCTGGTGGCCCATATGTGGACAAAAATGCATTGAAATGCAAGAGTTCAGGTCTTAGGAGGTTAAAGTTCCTATTATTACTCATAATCAGATATTTGAGAATCCCACATAAACCACAAACCAACACCCTCAGATATTATTACTGCTTACTGTGTGATTGCCAAAATGAGATAATGACTAAAAACGTGGCTTTGCAGTAATTCTGCTCTCTTTATCTGAGGTCCGTGTTGTGGTCTCTGGATTAAAGCTGAAGTCAAATAGCACTTGAGGATCAGAGGCGACTCTAATGATACCTTGTATTAATTATTTTAAGGCTTGTAATCAGGCCACCCTGTTCAAGCTTAAACCACTTAATCACATGAATTAATAAAACAACCCCTTTCTTAATTGGGTAATACCATATCTATAATTAATTTGATTAATTATGCATACGAGATGGAAGTGTTAAGGGAAAGGCTTTAATTGTTGGGACTGTTAATTTTCATAGTTTTCCAAACAGCCGCAAGTGTTGCAGTTTAAGAAAAAGAATGTAAAGTAAATGTTAATGAAAAAAATGTGTTTTTCAATCTGCTTGTGTATATACACACACACGCACACACAGATATTGATCTTTCTTTAAAGCTCCTTTCATAATAAATGCCATTCCCTCTAAAGTACTGTCAAATAGGAGTTCAAAATTGGCTTAAAACCACTAATTACATCAGTGCTGAAAGGAAATCATTGATCAACGGCATTATGGGAAATTAAACTGGTCCCCAAAACTGGATCAAAGTGAATGAAGTGGCTTAGTGGGGTTTCACAGGGGCTCTGCAGATGGGGGACAGGATTATCACCTCTGTATTAAAACAGCACACACACATATACACACCTCATTACAGAGAAACAGCAGTATGTTACAGCATGTACACTATTTTCACTAGATTATCCTTATTTATATCGTCCATTTTTTGTTAAATTTCTCCAAAACTAACCCACTACAGCAAATCACCTGCACACTTCGAAGTGAATGTTTTGCCTTCCAACAGAAAAAATGAATGTTCATCATAAAAAAATGTTTTGTGAAACAGGGCTGGCCTAGTGTGAGCAGGCCTCATGTCTCAAACCTGTAGGGAGATCCACTGGGAGAATGAATAAAAGAAAGGGGCCCCTGCTGGTTCATCTAGCCATCTATTGGTGCCCCGAGACCAAAGTAATCTGTTTTTTTCTGTCCCACCAGCCTCACCACTGGCCTCTCAGGGCTCCCTGCCCCGATGCTCAGGGACCCCTTCAAGTGTAATTAACAGTTCCCAGGATGCATCACACATACAAAAGGAAATCTGTGGTTCTTTTTAGAGCACTGATTATATTTACACAGCTCGCAATTTTTCAGATGTTAGAACAATTAGTAACAGTTAAGTATTTTTGTTTTGTACTGAGCTTTTAATTACTACATAAGTTTGGTCTGGTTTTAAGGACAATAAAATTAGGTTTAATTTGTGTGTAAGCCTTGATGAGGAACTTAGGTGGGACTGATGGGTTTGAATACTTAAAGAAAAATTAGATGCTACTGAAGTGGGGCCATACATCAAGAAGTACTGCGCTTCTGTAACAGGGAAGGAAGACGATGCTCTTTCCTCTGAGATGTTTCAAGTTTCAAGAAGGCTTTTCACGAAACAGTTTGACAATTTGTTCACACAGACAAGCTTTAAGCTGCTTCTAGTTGGTCACAAATGCACCAATCAAGCCTGGCATCTTCCTGTGACAATCTGAGCTCAGACAAATCATGTTGTGGCATCCCCTATCTCACATTTACTTACCAGCTTGGCTCTGTGATTAAATGACTTGTTAGTTGAGTGCAACATCAACAAGACGTGCCACCTTGGCAGTTAAATAATGTGGAGTTTGCATTCTTCACATCTATTCAACTAGACATTATTTAATATACTAGGTTAATGAAAAATGGCCTTGTTGACCTAACAATTGGGAAAAGGGTGTCTTTAACTTACTTTGAATGTGTTTTGTGAAACTGACTAATGGTGGCCTGTGGTGTAGTGGTAGAGCAGCTGACTTGGGACCAGAAAGTCGCAGGTTCAACTCCCCGCCGTCGCTCCACTTGGGTGTTTCTCACGTGTGGTGAGTCAAATGCAGAGAACAAATTTCATCTTTGTGTGGGAACATGCATTGATGACGAATAAAGCACCTTTACTTATGGTAGCCAAAGTTTTTGAATACAATTAAATATTAAACAAACTGACGTGATAATATATTAATATTTCAGTTATGTAAAATCCAGTGTGGAGAAGTGTAGATCTAAAATGAAGCAGCATGAATGTTTCTAATTGTTAAAAAAGCAAGATGCTTTTTTAGAGAAAACTCCTGGATCAAAGTCTACACTGTAAGATCCCACATTTAGTGGGAGAGTTCTTCTTGACAAATCATAGAAATGCAGAAACTGAATAATTGCTGTAGTTGTGGATTTACTTCAAAAGCTTTGACGTTTTATGTGACCCACACTAAAAGAAAACAAACACCCTTTAAGTTCAGTAGTTCTTGTAGAAAAGTTATTACTAAAAGCTTTAAATCTCCACAGTGAAAGCGAGTAGCTCTCAGTGAGATACAGAAAGCAGCCACTTAGAACAAAGTTAGTTACATCAACTCTACTTGTACTCATATTGTGCACCAATGTACTTACACTGGCAAATCCAGGGCTTACATTACACAGAAATAAGCAGTGGATATTGGTAAAATGAGCTTACAGAAGCATTGTTTTAACTGGGCTTTCTGATGGAATTTTATGGCCTACTGTTAAAGAAAGAAAAAAAAATTGAGGACGAAAATAAAGTAGTTGTTAGCCTCCGTCTACAGGAGATGGAGTTCAGGGGATTTAGGGGGTGTTAAGATGATTTGCAGGCTTTTTCTCCTATCAGATCATCTAAAATGTGAGTGATTACACCAGTAATCATCTGCAAGCCCACACTGGCACAGTCTGTGCTAAAGAGATAAAGGGTGAGAGTCGGAGTTAAGAATGGAGACAGAAAAAGAGAAAAGGAAACCTGCTATGGAAACAACAAAAAGAAAGAGAGGGGGAAGAAGGTGGCAGATTAGGATGGCCATTTTGCCTCTTCCTCAGCTTTTCTCTCTTTCCACTTCTTTCTCTTTTGCATTCTTGCTATTCAGAGATTCATTTGTGCTTGGCCAAACAAATAGCTGACACTGCCTCATCAAAGCTTTGGATTGGCAGATCGGGCCAACTGGGGCTGTTGACAAGCGAGGGCAGTGAAAGCAGAGGAGAGGAAAGACAAGACAGAGAGAGAGAGAGAGACAACAGAAATCCCTTTCATAATTCCCTAAACTGTAATCCACTGGGTTTAATGGTCTATGTGTGTGTGGGGATTATACATTTATCAATGATGCTTGTTCCTGCTCTCAGACTGTTGTGTGTTTCAGAGAGGAGGAAAGCCAGTTTGTGTAGAAGGTCCAACAATGCCAGTGCAGGGATTTAAACCCTACCTCTCTATCATATAACCACATATTTGGCCAATTCAGGATAACAACTAGTCTATTCACTCCAGATGATCCCACCGATTAGGTCTGATCTGGAGACAGCCCCCAAAACACTCCCCCTCACCTACACTTGTCAGACATTCTGTTTTTTCTTCCTCTTTTCAAAACTGAGGATTTCCTTCCTACACCACGATCATCTCACTCTTACATCCCATCCGTTTTCCACATTTGGTGAGCTTAACTCCAAACCAGTTTAAATCCAAACCACTATTAAGTTAAGGTCAAAGGTCATGTGGAGATCTGCACAACCCTGGCAGGTTTTAACACAAACAAACCATTTTAAGGAATATTACTGTATAAAACACAATTACACATTTCATGTTGTCTAACAGAGGCCTGGGAGCTTGAGGGTTCTATATGCAGTTTGTTGTTCCAGAAGCTGCATTTTTCTGAACAGAGATCTCTGAGGTTGTTCCTGGAATCAGTTGGAGCCACTTTTTCAGTTTGGGGGGGTCACAGGACTGAGTACACCGACGATCACTAGCACCACTGAAGCCTCAATTTCTTTTGTCCATCTTTCAGCCCTTGGCAAATCTTGAGCTTATTGTGCTCCTTCTTCCTGATGTCACAGTTGCTTGAGACCGCCGGTTGGTTAGCCTTAACCTACCACAGTATCTTAACCATATTTGTTGTATCTCATCAATCTTTAGGTGTGATAGCAGATTTCTCTCTCAAATGTTAGAACATTGGGGCAAAGAAATAAATTCCTCTTATTTATATCCTAACTATATTAATTTAGTTTCATTAGAGAACGAATTACCAACTGTTGCGTTTATTAATTATTCTATAAGAAGACTCAAATTTAAATTACAAATGAAAGAACTGTAACTCAAGAATAAAAGCTCTCCAGAAAATTCAAGTCAGATGAAGTTGTTACAATACAAGTGTGAATAAAACATACTGAACCAGAAATAAAGTGAAACCCACTATTTGTTATTTTAAAAACTTCAGAAGTTTGGGTCCAATTAATTCAACATGAGCATATGTGCTTGTAATCTTTCATGGTATGCATCTGTCACCAAAATGGCTGGGCCACAGTTGATATTTGAATCCAAATTTACGATAGTTAAAAATGTCCATCAAGCTGCAGCTCACGATTCCTTTACTGTGAGTATTAAACAAAGCTGACCGCATCAATCTTTGCTACAGACTGGATCAGCTGCACCTCTGTTCAATCCCAAAAAAACATGAATCAAACTGAATTAGCCTTTAGTAACAAGGGATAATGTTCTGCACATCAGAAAAACATACTTTCACCGTCAGCAGATACAAGCCTGGACATCTTTCTTTTCAGTTAGCACGCACTAATTCATTGGTCTGCAGACAGTCTCACAAATGTACACACACTGAACATGTGTGCTGCAGATGTAGTAGCTCAGAAAAAGGCTGTGTTCTCCATGTGTATATGAGACAGAAAGAAAGAGCAAGTAAGAGAAACAGAGAGAGACAAGAAATACCTGAAGAATGCAAATATATGAGGGGAAGAAAGAAGGGAAATTAAATGAACATTAATTCTCCCACAGAAATTCCCTGTTCTCAGCATGAGGAGATGAAAGAGGAGCAGTGTACTTTCTGATATTTATGTCTCCTTAAACACACGAATGGAGTTTCGGTTTGGTAAATGGGGGCCTTGGCTGGGAGGGTACCCAGGGGCCCCCTTATTGCCTGGTTTGCTAATTAGGCATAAATCTGCACGATTGAGCCAAAGAAGGATTAATTAACTGTTTATTTCTCTTCACTCCTCTGCTGGAACCACTCAATTTGGGCAGCAAGATGCAAAGGAAGCGTGGACAAAGTATTGGGTGTGGCGTATTGGACAAATGAACTACTCTGACAGTTGTAAATGCATGCGTGCATGTGTGTGTGGCTTTCTGTAAATAATATGTCAGTGCTGTCTTTTTAAATGAATGTGGGTGGATATCTCTGTCATTAGTCACACAGAGGGGAGCTGTTCTCTCTGTTAGTTTGGGGTAAAGACTGCAATGCAATACTTAAACTACTAGAGGAGGGTGAAAAAGTACCAGGAAGCGGAAACCAAAGGAGTGGCTAAAGACTAGTCGAAAAAAAAAAAAAAAAAAAGAATAATGATGAGAGAAGGATTGGAAAAAAGTAGCACTGACAGATAAAAAAAAAGGGGGGGCCGAGTGAATGTTTGTGCTGGAAACAGAGCGTGAACATGACTGTAGACTCTTAGAGAAGAAAGCTGAAAAACACATGATTAGAAATAATAGGAACGTAAAAGGACAGGGATGAGAGAAATAAGTAGCTGGCTCTGTATGTGTGTGTGTCATAGTGGAGGATGGGGAAACAGCACAATCTGTACACAATTAGGACTCCATTAGAAGTTTAAAACAACTCATGACTTCCATCTGTTCTTGAGGCTGGGAATGTGAGATTGGAGACGACAGGTGTCTAAATGTTTATCAGCCGTGCTGCGTTTATTCCTGTGTCTCTGAGGCAGAAGGAAAAATGACCCTCACTAATCTAATTCAAACTAACATTCAGTTTGAAAGGTTGCTGGTGTGGCAGGAATACAACACATGCTATTCAAAACCTCTGGAGTCAGTACAGTGTGCGTCTTGGCATGTAGAGTTCAACTCTTTGGCCCCATGAGAATAAACACAAATTAGGCATGTGCATGCACATAGGCTCATACATCAACTTACAAAAGAAGGTCATGTCACACTCAAACAGGCAGAGTGTTAGAAACATGTTGAACCCTCGTTAATTTTAGATTTAAAAATCTGCAATATTTTGATAAAAAGTCACATAAACAAACACAGGGATTCCAGTTCAGAACCTCTTAAAGACAGGAACATTTATTAGTTTTTTTCTTTTTGTTCTTTTTTTCTTCAAATCCACCCCCGCCCCCCCCAAAAAAGAAGTAAATATAAGTACAAGTACAAAAGTAAATACTGTTAATAGGCTATTAAGGCTCTCAGGATTGGTGAATAACTGCAGTGTGCACTTTAAGTTGACACAAAACTACAAATAAAACAACAGGCAAATTTGCAAAATAATAAAAACAAGGCAAAGTTTTGTTTGTTGTTCACAGTTTTCTTTGTTTCAAATGAACATTCATCACATACAGAACAAATTCAACTGTTTAATCATGTTTCCACAAAAGTTGGGAAACAGTAAAATGAAACAAATATTAAATATTGTGACAGAAACAAACCTGATCAAGCCTCAACAAAAACACACTGCAGAGATCATAAATTTAAAAAAATGAATCTGCTTCTCAAAAGAAATAAAATCACATTGTTGCTCATTTATTGAAAAAGAGAGCTGTTTTAACTCATTATTTAAAAAAGTAAACACAACTTAAAATTAGCAAACATTTATTATATAACGGATGTTTATTTTACGACTCAGTGTTGGAGCTTGCACTCGCAATATGAGGCAAGAAAAGATGAACGGCTACATTTAGACTTGACATCATTAAACTGGTCATGAGTTTAAACTTAAATATTAATTTAAATGCCCATCTCATCTCTAAAGTTCATTAGAACAGATCAAGTTATTTTATCAGCGTCTGCAATAACATCTACTCTGCTAATCATATTATTCATCTGCTTCCCATAAACCCCTAACCTTTCTAACCTACAAGTTCACCCTGATGCTTGATCCACCTTCACATATCAGCACCTTGGGGGAGGTTATCTCTGACTTTCCATGCATTTTACCCAGATTTGCTGCCAATTTGTTGCTTTCCAATGAAAAGTAAATAGAGTAATGAGGGAGGAGAAATTCATTAAACATGTGTACGAAATACTTTTCAAGTGCAAAGGGAAGATTCATGGGGATATTCATGTGGCGCATAATCATGCTGCTGTCTGCTCAGCCTGCACCAGCATATAAAACATTTAATCTGGAATAAACACTTTCTGTTGCTTTCTCTCCCCTTTGGACCATGTCCCTCTACATCCCCACCCTATCCTCCCTCCCATTACCTTCTATCTTCTCTCTCGCTCAACATCTTTTCCCTGTGGCTGCCAGAAACCACAATCATAAAATTATTAAAATGCTGTTTGGCTGCCATTAATCAGTGGTGGTGATAAATCCTCATGTGGGAAGTGACAGAGCATTAGTAACATACCTCTTGGCCTCAAAGACAGAGAGTAATGAGCCACGAGCCGGACCAGGTCAATCATAAACTCATCAAATGCGTCATTTAATTTCTTCATTTAGACAAACACAATTTGTTTATGGGAAAGATATCAGGTGTTGTGGAATGAGAAACGGCGCTGAAATGCTGGTACATTAATCAGGGCTTGATTACACGCGACTCTGCGGTTGTTTATCCTAATTTCATTCATTTCCATCAACAAAGCAAACACAGACGAACACAGCCATTAGTGATGGTTGGGGATGGCACAATTACAGCCTCATATTAAATAAAGTGATGATGAATGGTCCAATACAAACTAAAACAAAGGGGTTTTTATTACTTCAAATCCATTCCAGCCTTGC
Organism: Cynodonichthys magdalenae; assembly: GCA_031762555.1. Lineage (NCBI taxonomy): Eukaryota > Metazoa > Chordata > Actinopteri > Cyprinodontiformes > Rivulidae > Cynodonichthys > Cynodonichthys magdalenae. Next base: position 13,749,066 of record JARVJO010000330.1, read on the forward strand.
CTTTCTGTGTGTCTGAGAAGCCCTGCTGGTGTGAAAAGAGAGACGAAGCTTTTTCAACTTTACCAGACTTATTGATGAGAAAGGAATAAAAATGGTCAAAAACAGAAAACTTTTTAAGAAGTATTGCCTCCTATAAAACGGCAGTTGGTTATCTATGACATCAAAAGACAGGCTTATATATAAAAACTTCTGTTGCAGTTACATTTTTGATTGAAATCAGTGGGTGAGCTTGTTACTGAAGCAGCTAAACCCATGACAGTAACGCACAGACACACACGCACACAATCCATTTACCTACATGCACACCAACGTTAATACAGTATACACAAACCCTAGAGTGTATGTGTACCCTCACATACCCCCCACAGACACTGATAAAGATGAAAAACCTAACAGCAAAGTCAGATATTTTTCTTGATCATGCAAAACTTCAAGACCCTAACCAGCATGTTTGCAGCCTGTTAATGCCGTGTAACAAGAAGGTTACAAAACTGCTCAGGGTGGTCATGTTTTTCTTCATACTTAACTGCTGACCACCAGCAATAAAAGCACCCAAAACAGCTTTAAACCGAGCAAGAAGACTGATCATTTAGAGTTTATAATACATTAATTTCTAGAACCTCACAATTTCTTTTAATCATTTTTCAAAACATTTGCAAGCTAAATTTGGGGGAGACACATTATTTTGCTATCCGAAAGCAGCAGTTTTGGTTTCTTTTGAGATTAAACATATATACTATATTTACAGCTTTAGTGGAGAGGGGAAGTGTCCTGCTTAAGTCCAGTTCAGTTCAGTTTTTTAGAGAATTAAACACATATTATATAGTTTCAGTTTATTTAATCTGGGTTGGACGGTCATTCAGGGTCAAGATTTTATGCACAGATTTCAGTAAGGAGTTGTATTATAGTTGGAACAGTCCTGTGACACAAGGAAATCAAATTCAGCTATCTAACATTGGACTTGATCTCCATTAAGACAATATCTAAATATGGTCAAATAAAATAACTAGGGATGCATGATATATCAGCCAATATTGGTCACTTTTTAGTATATTGTATTGGTCCGATAAGTAAAACTGGGCTGATATTAATGTCCGATAGTGACTTCCCACTTTTTAGCTTTGTGTTTCTGTTTTGGGAGGGTTAACGGTTGGTCGAGTGGTATCTGTTTGATCATGATAGTGATATTGATGCTGCACAGCCAGGAATACCTAAAGTAAAGAGCCATGTCAGCAGTCTGGTCTGTGTGTTTGTGCGTATATAGAAATAATTTGTGTTTGTGTAATATCAGTAAATATTGGTTATCGTCCATAACAGCAATATTAATATCGGATATGGACTGAAACTTTCATATTGGTGCATCCCTAAAGAAATACATTGATCATTAAACTATAGTATTGGGAGTACAAATTACATCCGTGACACTTAGAGTTGTTTGTGTCCTTTTAAGTAAAAAAAATGTTCCTGAACCTTTTAAATCTGCTCCTGTCTGTCCCATACCACCTGCACATTTGCAACAGGTCAATTGGCCTGTCCCAGCATGCACTTGGCAGAAAGTAGAAAAACTTTGAAGGACTCTTCGACAAGTTAGCTCTAACTAATTCATTATAAAAGGTTAAAAGAAGAAGAGGCTCAAACAATTAAAACTGAAAGATAATTAATAAAAAGAGGGAATAACTAATTGAAACATGACTTTTAAATTTTAGGTTTGTAATTAAGACTTTTTGCTGAGGCCAGTTTTTCCTTTTGATCTTCAAGACTCTGAGGTTGGTGCAAAAAAAATCTACTTGGGAGGTAAAATACTTCTTGAAAAACAATGTGACATATGTAGTCATGTTGCCACAGGAGCACTGTCTAACTGTGCATAAATTCACAGACAATCGTGATGAACAACCATGACCACAGTAATAGGTAAAATGCGATTACATTCCTGGAATAATTGCACAGCGATGGCCTTAACATGAAGAATAGTGTGTCAGAGAGTAGAAATTACTCCAAATCATGAAGGCAGGAAACCGAGGGTCAACACTGCTGCAATCCATTTATGTCTAATTCAAGGCCAATTGAGCTGCCACATCTATTAAATCCCTACAGAAATATTTACAAACCAAAACAGAAAAGATGGGTTTGACCAAAAAAAGATATCCTGCTCAGCAATAAATTAATGCACAGTAAAGTATTTAATATTGTTAGAAATCAGTACACTTTTTTTCCTACACTCTGCATTCTTTGCATTCAGCTTTGCGAACCACACCATTCCAAAAAGCTGGTGCCTGCCAGGAGTCCAAGGTAATTAAATTACTTAGCGAAGTTTACTTAACAGCAAATGGTTAGCAAAATTTAAGGTGATTGCAAATTTGCTTTTATTCCACTTCAATTACTTTTTTTGTATAATGCTCTCCTGCAAATAATTAGCACATACATTTGCATCAAAATCATTTAAACCATATGTTGCAAAATTATGGAGAGCAGCAAATTAAAAATTTCCTTTTCTGTTATGGAAATGTCTACATGTTGAGAGGAGAGAGAGAAAAAGGAGGAGGAAAGCAGTCACCATGTGTCTCTGAACACCAACAAGG
>JARVJO010000330.1:13751654-13790770 GCA_031762555.1 Cynodonichthys magdalenae
CCCCCCCCCCCCCCCCCGCCCCCCCCCCCCCCCCCCCCCCCCCCCCCCCCCCCCCCCCCCCCCCCGCAAAACTGATTGCGTTGGGATTTGAACAGACTCATAAATGGCCTTTCTCAAGAGCTCACCAGATGCTGTTTGAAATCTGCCCACAGAAGAAAAACAAAGCTTACTCGATCTCTTACTCTCCTGGTCTTTCTCACACGCTTTCACAGAATCATTGGTTTATTTAAGTGACTCCAAGGGCTACAGTATAAATTGTTCCCCAACACAAGAAGAGTCAAAGTGTATGTTGAATTGACAAGGATTTATGACATATAAAATTATATTAAATATATTTAAAAAAAACAGAACTTGAGGGTTTTGTCAACCCAAAGGGTGTTGAATTTAACGAAGGGGCAGAGTACCTGTAGTTTACATTAAACTGTTAAAATGTTCATTAATATTAGTGCTGCATTATTTATTAAAGGAACATTTTTGAAAAAGAGGTTATAGGTTAACTTTGCAGGACTCATCTAACATAATCATCCCATATTCAAGGCTTGACTAAGGTTTAAAAACCCTGATTAAGTCCATCATTGGGTTTGAAGACTCAGCATCAGTTAAACTGTATTGACTTGACCCGGGTATTGAAGTTAAAGCACTGAGAGGACAGAAGGGATATCACTAGCTTACTCAAAGAAAAAATAAAACAAGACACAGTAGAGCCTGTGTTTATTATACCCATAAAACAAACCAAAAATCAATTGTATATAAACCTCTGATCGATGCAGTTCTTAAGTCACTCAGTCCACCCCGCAACTGACTGTTGCCTCTGAACTGAAGACCCATTTCTTTCTGAAAGAAAATGTATTTCTAGAACAAACGACTGCACTTTAAATAACCCCTTTATGTCCTTTAAAGGACAGATGTTTATTTTTTTTTTCTTTAAAAACAACATAAATTCCATATACAATTAAAATACAAATCACAAATTAAATGAAAAGCAGCAGAAGAAAAAAATATCTTAAAGTTTAAAGCTCAACAAATATTTTTGGGCTAAAGGACAAATGGTAAATGGACCATAGCGCCTTTCTATCCAACCAGGATACTCAAACCTACAATCTGTGCCCTTATTTATCCATTCATACAGCACTCTGTTAGGTCTCACTACAAAGCTAACATAAAGCTACAAATCAATTTATAGAGAATAATCAGTGCCAATCACATTCATACACTGATGGGACACACATCAGAGGGGGTGAAGCATCTTGCCCAAGGACACAACAACTGAGACAGCTAGAATGGGGGATTGAACCGGCAACCTACCAGTTCCAGGAACCACTCTGCCACAGCTGCCCCACTAGGATCTAACTAGAAGATATGACTCTATATAGAGCTCAGCTGAAATCCATTTCTCTGTCCATCCACTCTTCTGGTCTGTCAGTCTACTGTTCGATGAGCATGAGAAGCTGTTAAAATCCTGTGCATGTGTGCATGTGTGCGCCCCACTTCTTTTTCTGAGACATAATTACGACTGTTGACTGGAACAGTGAGGTAATGGCACATAAATCCAGCTGATCAATGGTTACAGAGACTAAATTACAGGACAGCCCTGTGCCATTACCCTCCCAAAGGACAACAGGAGACACATTCCTGCAGAGAGGTGAGGGGGATTTCTGTTGCTGTTCTGGATTTATTTTATTTATATTAAAAAGGAGGAAGATATGTTGTTGTCTCTAAGATGTATGCTTTAAAATCTTATACAATATTTAAAAAACGAACATTAAATAACAGTTCCTGCTGTTTCTCTACTGTGAAAGTCTTTGCTGCTACAGGAAAGCTAAAGATCTCAGACTAATTTTGCTTAATGGTTCCTTATTCGGCAAAAAAAAGTGTTTTATTACAAATTAAAAAAATGTCAACTTAAAGAGCCATTTTCCTTCTAAAATGTTATTTAAAAAATGTTCTTTGTACTTTCATGTTGTTCCAGACATGAGCATCTGTTTACTGTGTTTTGGCTCAAAATTCCCCTCATATTACATTTCATCACACAATGGTTGTAGTAAAGTAGTGTGCTCCTGAAGGTACAATAATAACACATTTGGCAAGAGAGACAAAGAGCATGCCATTAGTTGTTATTACTGGGTAATTCCCTTGTGTTTTTACAGAGAAATCCCCTTTTAAATGAGGGTCAACATTAACTGATGTTTGTGGCAATCACTGTAGTCATGCTATACAAAAACACAGTTTGACAGCCACAGTGACACCAAGGTGATGAAGATGGAGAATACATATGACTGCAGTTTATTTTCCAACAAATCTTGTGCTGCATTTCAGTGACAACAAAAATAATAAAATAAAAAAAAACATATGAAAAATGAGAGGAATAAAGAAATGTTAGAAAAAAAAAACTAGATGTGCCCATCACCTCTTATCCTCACAGAACAAAAGGTGGTAGCCTCCTAAATGAGGCGCATTAGCCCTTTAGTTCCAGAGGGGGTAAGGTGACACCCTCCATGTATGTGGTCTGTTCAGCATACATCTGTCAGGGCCTGAGGGGGTGGGCTGGGGTGGGCTGGTGGGAGGATAAGCGGGAAGTAGAAGCACAAGGAAGACGTAGGGAGGAAGCAGAGAGCTTGGAAAAAAGCGTGTGTGTGTGTGTAAGACCCCTGCAGTGACAGAAAAATCCTAAACTCTATATTTACTGTGGGGTAGAAGTCCTAAAGCTCAATGCTGCAAAAGCCTGGCTAATGAGGCTTCTTAATATTTGTCACATAATAAAAAAAATGTATGTAAAAAAAAAATAAATAAACATGATCAAAATTAGACAGATGATAATAATGAGAAATTTACTTCATTATGATTTGTTTTGTTGAAATGCACTTTACTCAAAATGTGAAAATGTGTGACAGGGGGCACAATATGTCCAGCTTGAATAAAGGCATGAATTCAATCCAATATTCCTTTTTATTTGATTGTAAAAGATTGTACAGATTCAAAAGGAACTTTCTGCATTAGCATGAGCTCAAACTCTTAAAAACATGTAAAACAAATAAAAAAGGTCACGTCAGTGTTGCAATTGTCTCCAACTCTGCAGAACAAGTAATACACTAAACCACTTTACAGTTCTAAAACAGTGGGAATTGGAAATATTGAAGGTTTTCTTCCTACTAAATCCAGCAAGGTATCAGACCCAAAGTGGGGAAACTAATTCCGACCGGCAAGGCCCTTCCAAGTTCAAGCCTCTGATGAGATCTTAAGGATTGTTTGTTTTGCTGCTGTCAAAGGTTCAAATGAGGAGAAGAAGAAGGTTTTGATGACCCTTGGCCCTCAAGTCCTAAGTGGGTGTTCTGCAAACACTCCCTATTGACGTGTGGATAAGTAGAAGCTCGCTGCAGAGCCCAGTGCTTATGCTCATTTGAGTGGAAATGGACATTGCTATGAAAAGAGCCAAGCAAGCGAAAATAAAAGAGAATAATATATTAAGGTGTCATGGTTGCTGTGTGTGTGTGTGTGTGTGTGTGTGTGTGTGTGTGTGTTTGTGTGTGCATGAGACTGAGTGAATAAAAAGGGAAAAAAGTTATTTAGGGAAAGCTATAGTTTGAAAAACATGAAGACTGCAGCAGCATTAACAATGCTCTTCAAAATATAATAACATCAAACTGCACTTTTGACAAATAAAAACGGGATGGAAAAAAATAAGATCTAGATTATTCAAATATACTTCCTCTGCAACAAATACTTATGACCTAACGTTCCTTTGACAGAACTGATCTGATGACAGATTTAAGTAAACAAAATACTGTAAACCTAAGAAAAATCATCTTCATTTATTTTAATTTAACTTCTTACAGAAACCATAACAAACAGATACAAAGACTTCAAAATTAGTGTCTAGACAATTAGTATTTATGATCCTGGTTTTGTGCATATTGTAATGTCAGGAAAGTCTGTCTGAAATCCCAAAAATTAGCATGATAAGTTATACAAATAAAAAACAGTGAAATTATTTTATTATTTATCAAATTTATAGATGCATGTGTGTTTCTGTGTGTGTGTGTAATGTAGGCCAAGCAGGAAGTGACCCATAAACATATCCATCCAGCTCTTTTATTGGAGGCCAGTGTTGCCCTCCTCATCCCTCCCATCCTACCTCTACACACACACACACACACACACACACACACACAGAATGCCCCCAGTGAGTGTTAAGCAGGCCAGCGGGCCAGCCGAGGGGGCTCATTACAGGTCCACCGAGCCCCCCAACACAAAGGCCTGAGCCGCTTTAGCCATGGGATGATCTGCTCTCCACTGACTAGAGAGAGTCCATAGACGGACAAAAGGAAAGGAGGGAAGGGAGGGGATGGGATGGGAGAGAAGGAGGTGGAAGAGAGCAGAGGAGCAGAGAAGAGAGCCGCGGGCTTTAAGGATGTCAGGAGACCCCGAGAGAGAAAGCCTGGCGGGTGCTCAGAGAAGAGCGGAGGGAAGGAGGAGGAGGAGGAGGAGGAAGCTTAAGCTCCACGGCTACATCAGGACATTAACATTCACACAACCTTCCAACATCTGCTGCTTCCTTCTCGCCCTCTATCCCTATCTCCCTTTGCCCACTGACAGCTCTGGAACAAAGACAGAAAGTGAGCAAAGAGTGAGGAGGAAATAAAAATGAGAGTAAAAGGGAACTGCAGTTAAGTAATTTCAAAGATTTGATAACACACCTGAAAAAGTTATACTGAACACAATATAAACAATATGTAAAAATAACAAGGAAACAAAACTGACAAATGAGTTGAAAACGAAGTAATAAAAAAAGTTTGAGTACCCTTAATAAATTGCTTTACTGATAAAATCTGCTGTTCAGTTACATTTTTTTGTAGGTCTTCATGTGTGGCATGATTTAAAGCCCCCAAAAACCTTATTCAGACCATGTTGTGTTTTGTGGCAAAGACAGCCTGACTGAGCCATAAACCTGTTTTCTGGAAGCCTCGATGTAAACGAGGAAAACCAGAAACATGTCAAGAGCATTAATTCCTCTTCTCTAGTCCTAAAACAGTCTGTTCCAAAGCACTTAAAGTCACATGCTCACAAGGAGTCATGAGGCTTCGACACCATTAGTTAACCATAAGGGGTGTGTCACACACCTAAAATACACACTGGATCAACGGAATATATTTCTTTTAAACTTGATTTTACACAAAAGTTAAGTTGATCCTACATCTAACAATCTCCAGTATCTACATGTAAACTATGATGAATAAATTTAAGGCATGATGAAGTATATAAAATATGTTTTAAGTGTTGCTCTGTGACCTCCAGTACAGCTGAACAAGTCTTTAAGTGAGGCACGTATGTAGCTGGCGGGTGCTTTATAGATGATGTATAGATGCCAGGTCCTTTCATATATTTCCTGTGGTGAAATTAGAGCCCTGTTCTGAAGTGCTCTGTGTGTTTGTGTGTGTGTGTGGGACTGTAAACATGAAGACATCTTTCTCCACAGTCCATCTCTGCCTGTCACATCTGGCTCGCAACTTTACCCCTCGAATACACACTGGAATAAATACACCATGTGCACGGTGACATTCATGACTTATGTACTGGGAGGAGCTTTTGAAATTAAGCTGCAGTGAATATGAGCCCAGGAAGAGAGAAGAGAGTGTGTGATCATGTGGGAAAGCTGTAATGTGTAAGGAGTGCAGTGTTAGTGAGTGAGATGCACATGTACATGAAATGTCACAGATTTATTCAAATGGACACAAATCATTTTTTTAAAAAAGGTTTTCATAATTTTCTTTTATGCAAATTTATTAAATGTTTGAGTTTTGTTTGTCCAGTATATCTAAAAAAATAAATAAATAACTGCTATGTTAAACCCAACTTATTCAAAATACCAGTTTACATTCATTTTGTGTATTAAAATATAATTAGATGTTACAAAGAATAGGAATGTTAAAAATAATAAAAGTACAACCTTATGTTAAATACCAGGAGTATATATATGAATGAAAGTAGACATTGCTGAGGAAACATTTGACAAAGTAGCAACCGACTGATTTGTCATTTAAAAACACAGAAATGAAAGACTGTCTGGATCTTCAACAACTTAAAAAGCATAAAGACAAAAATCCCCACATTAAGGCTGAACTACACTATATTTCTAGCTGGTGCATTCCAATTAGCAGAACTTCATGAGTGAGTGGGCATAAGTGGCAAGTTTCAGACAATTATAACAGTGGATAACTGCATTACGATAAAAAAAAAAGCAATAATTGTACTTACCCGCAGCCTGCAGGACCATATGCATCCGAACTTTAGCCTGCTCTGCTGGAGTCTGCCGGAAAGTGACAAAGAAACAATTAAACAATAATAGCATCATTTCTTAATTACAGTTTGTAATATTTGTTTGTCAAATTTTGTTACGGAAGAGCTTGTAGGCCAACATTGTTACTTGAGGACAGACTGGGCCTAACAAACAAACATCAAAAACAGGCTTGTCTGCAGATTTACATAATACTAAGAGAAAATATAGTCTTGCAAAAACTTAGATAGTTAATTTTACATCTAAATTTGATGCATATGTCTTTGAAGGTTTGATTTTAGGGAGCCACACTGGTTGAAGGAGAGTTTTATATGAATTTTAACAAGAAACTGATAAGTAGTACAGCTTATCAGTTTCTTGTTAAAATAATACACAGCTGGTACTTAGGAATTGTGACTGAAAGAAACAAGTTCAAACTTATTTGTTCTACTGAGAGTAGTCATCTCAGACTGAAAGAAAAAAAAACAGTTTCAAAGATAATTCAACCTCAGTCAGAATCATGTACCAAAACTTTCCACAGGTCTTCTTTTTTAGGTTGCTTCCACACCGGTACACTCTGTTCAATCGGGGACCAACATCTGTACACCAATGTACAGATTTGTACATTTTCAGCTGGTGCAGTTCACTTTTACACTGCACTGTGTCGCACGAACTAAACCCATGTGAACAATCTGTTTACCCCCTTGCCTGTGGTGGCGTTACACCAAGAACCACTGAAAGAAACAACATCCAACTTCAAAGCTGTGATATCCACCTTATACAGACATCGGGCAAAGTATTTGAGTAACTTTATTACTATTACTCAAAAAGCCCTGTGTTATAGTCAGCTTGGCATTCACACATGCATTTGAACCATACCAGAGTTCACTTCGACCAAGCCGAGACTTAGGTTTGTAGGCGGACCAGAGTGCGCTGTTTTGGTACATATCAGAGTCGATTACATGTTCACACCTTGAGCCTTCTAATTTAATCTGCTCAAATTTTACAATGATCTGATAGTGTTTGTGTTTAGTTAAAATTTGTTAAGGTAAACACTAACACAGTCCAAGTTAAAGCTCCATGCTAAATCAGACTTAAAATCATTCTACATTGCTGTTCAAAAAACAATGAACTCATTTACTTTGCCACAGTGCTGCCTGAGAGATCACAAAGCACAGGACAAATGCCACACTTACACAACTTCATCTATGTAATCTGATGATAAAACAGCTGTGTCCCTTAGGCTAAAATATATTTTACCCATGATAATCTTTAACTGCTACCATTAGAGTGAATGTACCCATAAAATGTCCTCATAGAGCACCAAGGGACAACTTCACCGAGTTACTCGTCCCGTCATCTGTTTAAAAAAAAGAAAAAAAAAAAACCCTGCTGGTGAAAAATAAAAAGAAAGCAACATCTCTGACACACCAGGGAGAATCAATGAGGAAGAGATGAAGAGAAATTTAGAGACAAAGACCAAGAGCAAGAGAAGTGAGAGGGGAAGAGAGAAAACAAAAGCTGCTGTAACAAGTCTTTGGAGAGTTGGATAAGAGGGCACAGAGAGCACATTTTACAAAGATCACAGCCAAAGACTCAACATATTCCCCCTTCTATTGTGTGCGTGCGTGCGCTTGTGTGTGCACATCAGAAACGTTTAGCGGGCATGAACAGGGGAGGGCCGTGTGCTTTGACAGCTGCATTGGGAGGCGCAGCTCTTTTTCGTGACATGCCCTCAAAAGGGCCTTGCTGTAATTCCAATATCATTTCTATTAGATTTGTGGGTCTTAATTGTCAAGAAAGAATGATATCTACGACAAGGCAAGGAGCTATAAAAGGCAAGCATGCTGCAGATTGCTCTTGGAGGGATTTTTTTTTGGAGCTGCTGGGGCAAAGCGGCCCTCGTTACCATGCAGCGGCGGAAACTGCGTGTAGGATTAGAAAGAAATTAAATGCTAATGGGAATGGGATCTGAATCTGCTGCCTGGGAGCATCATTTAGACGACAGGGCCTGGGCGTCGCTGACAGGCAGCGCTTCCTCCCTCCTCCGCCTCCTCCTACTCACCCAGCTCTGCCTCTCACCGTTCCATCTTCTGACTCCCCACCCCGCTCGCAGCAAAAAATCTGATTTATCAAACTGTAAACTTGTCACTTTGTAAAAACGTCACTTTTCTGTGGCAGTCGGGGAAATATAATGACCCCCTTTAATGTAGCGATGTCAGGGTGCTGTATCTAAGATGGAACATACACATCAAGGCGCTGCACAGACACCCACGAGGAACGCTTAAGCAACATGGATGTAAATGCTTGGGCGCAACCACGAACGCTGGTGACACCATGGATCACACCTGCATTGACTTACTTCATAACAATGAATTATTATGCTGGTAAAAAGGAGTATTCCATAAAAAGTGTACACAACCTGATTAGGCAACAACTCCACTTTTTGGTATTTTTGCATTCATAAAAATTGCTTCAAATTAAAACACTGACTGGATTCAAAAACTCCTGAACTAACTTGATGAACAATTAAAACCCTGAAATCAGCCATTTGATGCAATACCCCACCACATGTGTGCGCTGCAATAACTTTAGCTGCAGGTTGTTACTACACTCAGTCTGTAATTACATTAGCATTTGTTTACATTGGCCTTGAGGCATATGTGAGTCCATGCAGGGTAAATACAAACACACACAAACAAGCATGCTGCTGCCAGATCCTTAAGGGGTAACCAAATACTGAATCACACCAACGCTGCTGTAAACTGCCTGTCAGGGCTGAACTCTCAAGCAACTTAAACACTGTGCTTTTCTAACATTAACTTGTAAACGCCAAGTGATCATTTTCTGATAACATGACTGGTGATTAGACTGAAGCACAACATTAGGGAGATTTTGTAAAGAATATAAAAGCAGTTTTGTGAAGTGTGTTTTTGCACTAATTTTCCATTTAAATAAAAGCCAAACTGAGTGAAATAAAAATTGTATAAATTATTAAATAAAGGCAGAACGTCTACATCAAAATATAATTGAGTAAATAACACTTAGATGTTAGAGCAAAACAAGCTAAATATTAACAGAATGCATGCTAAAATGCATATAAAACTAAGGGTTTTTGGTTTAAAACAAAGTACTTTTTCACTCTGATTCACATATTCATGTCTACACAATTTCAGTATAATTCATTAGTAAATTAAAACCCATTAATTGTGCTCCTCAGAGGCAGGTCTATCTGCCTCCCCACTGGGAGAGACCCCCCCTTTGGATCTAAAGTGGGTTTGCCCCTCAATTAGAACAATCCCTTTCTGACGTAAACAAACAAATATGAGATATGTGAAGGAGATACTGTGGGTGGGTGTTGGAAAATGTTCACTTTGCAGTGGCTTTTCTTGGTTGAACACAAGATAAAAATACACAAAGGTAATAATAAAATAATTCAAAATGCAGAAAATAGGAAAGACAAAACTAAGGAGAACATAAAGAGAAAAAAGGACTAACACGGGCAACATGAAACAGAAAAAAATAAACTACTTCTGCAGAGTGGTTTTATGTTTCAAAGCTATTTATGTGCTAAATGGGCTTCACTTATATACTGCAGTGCTGTTAACCTATAAAGAGAACAAAGTGCTCTGCAGTAACATTCAACAATGTGAAGGTACATGAACCACACACACCTCATATGGCTGCAGTTAGGTAGAAGAAGCTTCTCTGCAAATTTGGATGTGTTTAAGACGTTTGTCTCGTTCTAAAATATTGTAGAACATTTCAAGAGAACACAGTGCAAGCTTCGTGATCTGTGTTCACATAGAATGTTTTTCTATTTTTCTGAGCATCAGTGGCATTTTTTCCTCCTAAAATAAGGAAAAAGGGCATAGGGTCACCTAAAAAGTGCTAATTTTAACATTTAGCTTGTCATTGTTCTTTGCATTATTATGTCTCCAAGTTAGAAATCTCTGAAGTTAGAGGCAGAAAACATCCCATTGTTCCTGGAAAAAAGAACAGAACCTGGATCTCACACTGTGAGATGTCAGAGAGAAATGATTGTTAAAGTGAGAGCAGTACATCTGAGCATTGTTGATGATAATACTAGGAAATGCAATAACTAACAAATTAAAATTGTCCCTTACTCTACCTGTATAGACCTTGAATCAGGCACTTGCTGCTGTATTTGACAGGTTCACTGACAACTTTCTTAAACTACAAAAAGGCCATTTGCCTAAACTGCCAGACAGCCACAATTTTTATATTGAGTTGTGCGTGAAAGTCTGTTTCTCTGCACTGTAGCCTGTTGTTCCATTCATGCTCAGAATGAGGGACTGGATGGTAGAAAGGTTTTGATGTAATTCATCAGGTTTGAAGGTACACATTGCAAAGAACAGGAAAAAATAAATTATTTAAGTAAGAAACAAAATCTGAACAATATTTTTCTCACACCGATGGTTAATGTGTCGTTAAGCTAAAAATTTATAAGTAAAATGTGTGACTGGATGCCCACTACCATGTGCCTACATGATTTAAAATAGGTCAAAGGGTAAGCTTACCTTTCAAACTGCACCATTTGAGACAACTTGCACCTTGAAGCTTTTTTTCCCCCGAGTTTTTTAACTGATTTTTTTTTTATATAGCTCGCCAAGCTTATAAAACTTAAGATAAATGTGGATTGTCTTGCAGCAACTACATTGGCTTCTCTCTCAACATTTTTAGAAAGATTTCTAAAAATAAGATCAAATTTAAATCTATTTTCCAAACAACTGACATAAAAAATTGACGACTCCTGGGTTATAACTTTTAAATGCTTGTTTTAAATGCAACAGGAAGTCCGGCACACTCACAACAAGCCTCCAGCTTGTTCACGTACCTAATCAAACTGCTGACAGACACACTGAGACACACTTAGCGCAGCTAAGTGCCCGGTGTCTGTCCCATTACTCAAAAATAAACACGTCCCATTAGAAAAATAAATTATCCTCACTCTGCTTTGTAAAGACAATGCAATCCTGTGTCTAATGAGCATGCAGGAAATTGAATCTACTTGTGTCCTGGTCAAAGAGAGGATGATTATTGTTATCACTTGGCCTGAGGAGGAGAGTGTGGGGAGTCACGTGATGACTAGAGGACACACAGGGACGAAGAGCAAAGGTCGGCAAGGTCATTTCTGATACTGAGACTGTGTTCCAATGGTTGGACTACTGTCACAATAGATAACATTTTTCTCTTTGATGAGAGGAAAATGGACATGAAAAAAGAATGGAATAAAATGTATTTTGATAAGTATATTTTTGGTATAACAGTGGTATAATCAGTAACAATGCATAATTGATGGTATTGTATTTGCTTAAGTAAGAAATTAATAAAATCTGAGGAACATTGTGTTGCTTTTCTATCATTACTGGCCATTTCAGTGGGTCATAAAGGAATGAACACTCTTTTTTTAATACAAAAAATGAAAAAAATTTCGAGAAACATGTCAACATTAACCTTTTTCCAAGGGGATGTTGGTGAATTCTCCACCAGCTATTAGCAATCATTTTGAGCCAACTTTGCAAGTCTGTATAGCAGGGCTATTCAACTAAATTACTCCAGGGGCCACAGTTAGTGTAGGCCAACAGCTGAGGGGCCGAACATCCAGCAATTTAACTCACTATGTAAATAAACCAAGTATTGAATTAGTTTATTTTGCTGCATTTAATCATGAACACAACATACAGAACCAAGTTATATTAAAAAATATATATATAAAAAAACATATTATGTCTCATCATTAACACAAATAGTATTTTGACATATTTAACTTGCCACTTTTTTAAACCAATTTTATTTTTATTTATCTTAGTTTTATCTTCTAAGATAAAGAGAATAATGAACCCATTGGTGGGCTGGATTTTAGTCACCAGCGGGTCTGATGTGGCCTGCGGGCCGCCAGTTGAATAGCCCTGCTGTATAGCAAGAGAAGGTAGTTCATTGAGTACACATGGTGCTGCTGACAGGTGATTGTTATAGCTTCAATTACAAATAAGAAACATGTCAGTTGTCTTTTGGGAAAAATAGTTATTCACAGTATTTTTGCAAACAATCCATAAAAATTATAAGAAGGGGTACTTAGCAGCAACAGAGATTTTGTCATTTACATCACTTTATTTACATCATCATTTACACATGTTGCTTTTAATCTAAAACAAGTTTTCATCTACTTGGCAGCCAAGTTACAGTGTCAGAAAATCTTTAAGTTTGAAAGATAGCACAGAGTGAAGAACAAACTGTGTCTTTGTCATTAAAATCTTTATATTTCTTTAACCACTTTTTTCAGTAAGGTAACTCAAGCTTTTTTCAAACACAAGTTTCTGAATACCCTCACAAACTGATAAAAAAAATCTGCAGTTCTGAAAAACTCAGAGATCACTTTATTGCGTTTTAGAAATAAATAAATGCATTAATAAAAACTGAGTGAGAGTAAACTCACCTTACCTTTGAAATCTCAGTAAAGAAAGCATCTTGAGGAAAAACATGAGACATTGGGCACACCGTTTGTCTATCCACTGTAACATTAATCTTAATTGCTCCACTGTAACCATCATTTTATGTCAATAACCTGTTTCAATATACTCACACATGCGGCCCACCGAAACTAACTCCTGCAGTTTATATGCTCAATATTCATCTCATTATATTTTTAAAGTCCTCATCTGTTTCCATTTTCTTTTATTTGTTGAATTTCACTCGGGCTTCTTCTGCATCTTCTTTTCTTTCTTGCCCCCCTCAACTCCACCTCCCTCCCAAACACACAGATTTATCCCGTACCCAAAAGAGGACAGAGGAAAACAGAGCTCCTAGAAAATGCAATATTTCTGTTTTTAATATCGAGGTCTATAAGATCAGGGCAGAGATGGGTTCCATGGCAATATGTTTATTTATATATTTTATAAGAGTGAAAAAAAAAACTTGCCTATCAGTGTAGGTATTTGGGAGGCCTGAGCTGCTGTATCTGAGCTCATCTTATATGAAAAATAATGTTGTGTATGGCTATACTTTTATATATAATGGCAATATGGGATCAGGGCTCTTTTACAATGTGCCATACTTCAGGCTAAGGCTAACAGCATTTTATGACCCGCCAGCAGTTCATCTTCATGTCTCAGGCAGGCAGGAGCACTGCATAATAATGTCGTTTCCTGCCCCCAAATGCTATTTCACAGGCCGGGGCTCATTTCTCAAACTTCACCACTTTTACAATTTCCTAAACTTTTATTCCCGTCATTATTACCAACAAGATTTCATTACGTATTTAGAATGTAAACAAGTCTGAGTAATGACGCCCCCACCCCGCTGTCTCCCTGAAATCATTCCCTGTTGATGGTCTTGCTCCTATCTCTGCGTTCACGCACACACAAAAGTACAAATACACACACACAAAACTCCTGCAAAGCCCACACGCATGTGTACGCTCACATAAACTGCCCCGCACAACTCAAAGCCAGTCATTTACCATCACGTGTGCGTGCATGTATGTGTTTCTGATAAAAGGGGTGTGGGGGAGAAGGGAGAGTTTTATACTCAACTCACATAAATCATGTAGAAGAAAAATGAGCAAATGTGCGGGCTAACTCATCTCCTCCCCATCCGGAGAAAATGAAATTCACTGGAATACCTATCAAAACTGCAATCATCCAGAGATAATATCTTCTTTGGTCTATCTGCACTTTCCGATTTAATTTCCTCCATGCCCTTGACATCCAGCGATACCATTAAGATGAAGCACATACAGTAAGGGAGTAGTTCTCACGTTCTGATGTATGAGATCTTGGCGCCTAATGTAATATCATCATTTGGAAATTAATGCCATCTTTCTTTTGTTTGGTGGCACTTGTTTTTTGGGGGGAGAGAAAACACTTGTGAGACTATAAAAGAGCAAGACATTGGCAGCGATTCGTGCAAAAACCGGGGACAAAAAGTAATATTTTGTATTTTGTGACCCCCCTCCCTCCCCTCGCTCTGTTCTATGCTAGAATGACATGCAATTATGTGTAGGCCTGCCCCAAGTCAGAGGTCACTCAAATTACTCCATCATTTAGCTGCGCCATCGAGATGAGAGAAAAAGAGAGCGGCAACCCCCCTAACCCCCCCACCCCCACCCTCTTTTATGCTTCCACATCTTCCAAACACCCGACGCACATCAGATCATGAAATCATTAGTGTAATAAGCATGGAAATCTGTTTGCAGATTATGATCCAACCCCCTCCCAAACTACCCCCAGCTCCCTCCTTTATCTTCTTAGACTAAGTAATCCCACTCAAGAGGAAGAAAGACACAGACAATGAAATACAAGACAGCAATAAAAAGACATACATTAAAAGCCAGTCTTAGTTATTAATTCTCCTCAAACTATCAATTAATATTTTTACAATAACTCTTTTCTAAATCAGCCGATGTCCACATGATGCGACTTAATGTTCTGTTATGGTGTCGATGTGAGAGTGTTGCCCTGGCTTCAGCTGCTGGTCCCGATCTGTCAGTAGGCCAACAGGACCATTTGCCTCAGTAAACTATTCAACTCACCGAGGGACACTCAGACATCAGCCACCTCCTGAGTGAACCATGTGAGCAAAGGCCTGGTGCCATCAAATCAATAAAAAATAAAGAGTACAGCACTGTCTCCAAGCTGCTTTCTTCAACAAGCGTCAAGTCTAAATAAAAAACAACAACAATCTTTCTTTTTAACATTATTTAAGCATTCCAATATCTTTTACTTCTTAAAATGTATATTATTCTTCCACAGTCAAACATGAACAGATCATGTGACGTTCACAGCAACACCAAAACTTTGCTCCTCAATTTCCTGTGAAACGTGACCTCAACCTAATGTGTGACCACAGACTGACCCGTAAACTAGCCTCAACTGTTGTGTCCTGTTCAACCTTCCTCTCCTAAGACTGCTGATGCATCTCCTTTAGCCCCCACCCCGTTCCTCTACCACCCGTTCTTCTTTTACACCTCCCCGGGCAGTGTGTGCAGTAAAACGATGGGTACAGCTGCTGATTGAGCCAGCAGCCCTGATGAGGCTGATTTCTCATGTATTGATTGAGCTGCTGGCTTTTTTTTTCTCCTCCGCTCTGAAAAAGCAGTACATCTGGACTGATTAGCTGCTGTAGGCCACTTCTTCCTCCCCTATCGCACCATTTTTCCCAGAGCAAGAAAATCCGCCTTGATGCTGCTTGTGTTTTGTGTTCTTAAGTGTGCTTGCATGTTAAAATGTGTGTGTGCAGAAAGTAACGCAGAGCACTGGGAGCAATTAACTTCAGTCTTTTCTGTTCTTTGCTACTGATACTATTCAATCTGGTAAAATGTGAAAAAACAAAACAAACAATACAACAAAACCTCAGACCACACAGATCTTAATTGGCAACTTAATTACTTCACCAGTCATTCACTTAGACACTTAACAGGAGAGAGTAATGCTAGTATTCATCATGACAAATCTAGCACCAGAACAGAAAAACTCTCAGCTCGTGACAAAGACTGTAAATATTACAAGTAATAACAGGAGGCGACTAGAACTTAAATAAAAAAACAAAAATCAAAGGTCACTACTTGATAGGTCAGTTTCAAGGCTGACAGGATAATGTGCCTTTAATATGGTGACACCATGATAAGTGTCGACTTACGGCTGAGGCACCAATCTTAAAAGCAGTACATCAACACAAAGTCGTAAAAAGCCTGTTTAGAAATCTACAGGGATATGTGATATCCCTGCAGATTACGGTATTGAGAGAAACTGCATTCAAACAGCTCTGCAACTCTAGCTCCAACAGAGATGAGCTCCATTATTTACAGTTTTCTGTCCCGAATCGTAATCAGAGTCTTGCGCTCCCCAGGCAGCTGCCTACTGGGGTGCAATCTCTCCATAAGCATAAACACACCCATAAATTCAAACGTTCGGTATTTGAAGATTCAAATTCCCTGAGACGTAAATACAGAAGAAGAAAAAAAATACTGGTAAATACACAAATTTTGTTCATGTAAATATGTAATTTGTAATTCATTAGTCACCCTAATGATGATAAAAACAAAGCAATGAGTAATAATTAAATATGCTCCAAGCAAAATTGATGTAGGCAGCGTGCATATGTGTTTTATGCAATTTCTGACCTTACACCTGCCAAGAGACTTGCAACACAAGTCTTTATGAGTAACATTGTTATAAAAATTCATTTACCACCCTTTTGTACAACTAATTAATATTATTGTACAAATTAAGACACAGTACAATTATCTAAAAACTCCCATTAAACTGTAAGTGATCCAAAACTTTGCACTCATTTTAGTCATACAGCACATAGAATAAAGCTCTTGCAGAGATATTTACCCAAACTGCATGCTGACAAGAAATCACTGTTGTCTATTTTAGCTCACATTCTTCCACACGCGCAGAGGAAAACTAATCTATGCCTGGGATGCAGCCTCTAATAATGTTTGCTTGAATATAACTGCTCATACACATATTGATTAATGCTGTTTATGCATCTAACCTTCTCCTGAATAATTCAAACACTTTGTGGTGGAGTACATCAATCACACCTGTAGACCCGCCCCCAGACATCTTCATACCAAGAATAGACCATCACAGTATGTATAAAAAAACATCATGTATTTAATACTCA
The DNA here is from genome assembly GCA_031762555.1 of Cynodonichthys magdalenae. Taxonomy (NCBI): domain Eukaryota; kingdom Metazoa; phylum Chordata; class Actinopteri; order Cyprinodontiformes; family Rivulidae; genus Cynodonichthys; species Cynodonichthys magdalenae. Next base: position 13,768,582 of record JARVJO010000330.1, read on the forward strand.
TCTTATTTTAACACTAAAACATGTATACAAAATAAACAATGCACTAAATTTTCAACGTGGTGTCTGAAGCATAGGCACTGATTTTTGCTAAATTCATTGAGACAAACTCTGGAAGTGAGGAAAGTTCAAAACTGTGTTTTACAGCACAGTGTAGTGCTGTTCACTAGTATTTAATTAATGAAATACAAGACAAGCCCATTTATACTTTACAAAAAGTTGTGAACGCTATAAAGATCAGTTTTGGAACAATCTAAAAATTTGATATTAACTTATTAACTTACTATATGATCTGCTGCACACAAAAGAAGATCTACTAAGAACTGTTTGAATTCCGGGGTCATTCATTATGTGGCATATTCAGGGTCATTTGCGTAACGCGTGGCGAAGGGTGCTGGGAGCTGCAGCTTAGTATGCAGGGAGGCTTGGGAGGGAGGGCATGTGACATCCACAGAGAGCCAGGACCCTCACTTGACCCCTGTCTATAATTCATCCCCTGGAATATGAGGCACATCAAACCTTGGGTTTCTTCCCACCCAAAAAGAGGAGAGAAAACCTTTTCACTTTGTTGCATGGCTCTCTGACCCTGTATTAAAGCGAGCAGCGAGAAAAACCCTGGAAACGTAAGTCATTAAAAATTTAGGCCTGTCCCGGGAGATCAGATCCAGCAGGTCTTCGATTCATGGACAGGAGAGGACTGAGAAAAGGCCTCATGCTGACAGGAGGAGCAGTACAAAGAAGGAAACTGAGTAAAGAATAAACACTTTACTTTTATGTAAGAATGAACAAACAGGTAAGCACACAAGCAAAAACACTCACATAACCCTAAGTATTAGTAAAAAAAGAGAGTGTGTATTTTATACAGCACTGAACATTACTGAAATGTAAGTGAGCTGGACCAGGCCCTTTAGAAGGCTGCATCCTGAATCTATCCCCGTTTTCCTCCCAATTCTCAATATGTGGTAGATGCAACTATTCAGCTCCAATTGTGCTGATTTTGTAAGGAACGTAGACAACAAAGTGTGTGTGAGCGTGTGCATATACAGTATGTGTGTGTGTGTTGAATAAAACTTACCAGATGTTCTAATCCGATTTTTAGGTACTCGGCATCCCTGAAACACAACAACACTGTTAGTAAAGCGCCGATATAAAATCTCATTCAATAAAAGCAGAACAAACTATAAGGTGTGCTTTTCTCAATTCTAGTCTAAACCCATTTAAAACAATAAAATAAAACATCTGATTGCTTTTAATTATTACTCTACAACAAACGGGCACACAAATTTGTAAAATCGAAAATCTCACAGTTTTGTTTTGGGTTTTTTGCCTCTTTTTGCTTGGTGAAAACTGTATAAATACTCACCTGAAGACCTAAATAGCTCAGCAGATTAATTTCTTACTAATCTATTAGTTAGATAATTGTTTTAGCTTTTACTAATGTGCAGTCAGCAACTGTTTTAATCCATAATAAAAATAATCAGGGAAAATTATCAAAGAGGCTTTTAGTCAAAAGGACAAAAACACACAGGATTGAACCGAACTGTTAACCTTTCAGGCTAAAATGCTGTGTGTATTTCTACACACAGACAGAGGTTAACTAATATTGTCGCCACACTGCTGGCAGACAAAACAATAATTTCCAACTACAAAGAAAGAGCTGGGAGCTTATTATTTGTGAATTAATAAAAAAAATAAATGTGTGTATGAATATCAGGGCAGCAACAGCAGAGCGGGAGCCGAGGAAGTGGAGGATGAGTGGGGAGCAGGCTGTTTTAAAAAGAGCAAATTGGCAGTAAATAATAGATGCAATTTTGGCACATTTCAAATTTGCAGCAGTGAAAATCAAAAGATCAAGAGAACACAAACAGCCCCCGTCTCCGATCCCAGCACCCCTCGTCCAACTCTGGCCTCCATTACTGACAACTCCACCCAGGCTGTGGCATTTTACCGTGTGGTGTGTGTGTGTGCTGTGTGTGTGTGTGTCTGTGCTGAGAGGGAGGAAGGTTTATCGACAGGCTTCAGTTGCTAATGCAGCTGGCAGCATCATGGTGTAAATCTACACCATCTCTAAAATTACATACTGTCCAATCTATCCAAACTCCCTCTCCCTTTGTTCTTCTATCTATCTATCCATCCATCCATCCATCCATCCATCCATCCATCCATCCATCCAACAGGGCATGTCCCGTACCCAGTTTAACCACAAACATATGCCATTCCCACATCCTCAATCTTTCTAAATAACGCTACGAAGAAGGGGCAGAAATGTCAAACAGAACTATAAAAAAGTTCAAAAACAGCCAAAGAAATGATGTTTGCTTGTTTACTATGTGCTCTGTCAGTAAGCCACACGAAGACAAGTCAACCACTTAAGGCAAACTTCATCTAGCTGTAATTACATTACATTCTGACAAACACTCCGCCACATTCATTATACATGACGGGCGCCCAGCAACCAGACAGCAAGACATTTGTTACCGTGGTGACAGTGTGTGTAATCCACTAATGAAGCGCAATTAGTGAGAAACAATCTAACACAGGGGAGACGCAGCGCTCGATCCCTCCTCCTCTACTCATTCACTTTCTTTTTTTTCCTTTTCATCTCATTCCTCATGCTCATTTTAACAATCCCATCTTTTTTCCTCTCATTTCTTTCTTTTCTCCCTAATTCAACCTTTATTAAGCTTTTCACATACATTTAATCTTGCGCTCTTTCATCTGTTGTTCTGACTTCATCAAGGACAAGCTGTCCAGGGCTGTCCGCACGGGGGCCGAGGGGATCGCTTTATCCATTAGACATGCTGAGCTAACACACACGCACACACACACACACCATTTTACATCCTCGTCTCTCTTTTCAAAACATCATATAATCTGCCGAGGTCTTCGGGGACTGAGTTCTTCTCTTCTCCTATCTCTCGCTCTTCCCTCTTTGCACTCGTGTCTTCAACGCAGAGGCAGCATCGATTTCTGAATTACGCCACAATATTAAATAATTAATATACTTGCCATGATTGATGTTTTGCATTAGGCCAATATTAGGTTATCAATCAAAATCCACTTGGTTTAATGTAATAATATTGAAAATGTGTCAGTGCCTGTTCATCCAATTTGTAGTGGATGCAGGCCAGATAGGAATGGTGGTGTAGCACAAGGCCTCAGAGACACTATGGCCTGCTTACTACAACCACAGGAACACATTATAGCCCCAGCGCACAGTAGGAAAGAATGGGGGGGGGGCTGTGATGGAAGGGGACATGAAGCAAACTGGGAGACGCTTGGCATGTTTGGATGAGTGGCACTTACAAGTAATATTTTAGTAAGAATTCTATCATTTAATAAAATTTGTCAACATTAAACAGCTATTTTTTTCACAATAATATATTATAATATACTGTTTTTAAGTTGTGTTTTCACAAGTGTTCTTCATCCAGGACATTTTGATGCAAAAATATTTCACTTATTTTTTATTTTGCCTAAGAAATCCTCAAAAGTCTCGGGTTCCTTTGAAAGATAATGTAGCGGACTTTACGTCTATGCTGTATATTATACACCAGTCAGCCAATAGCAGGTAAACCACAAAATGTTATGTGGTTATAATGGCACCAGGCACAAGGCAGGACATATTAGGAAGTGAAAAAAACAGCACTACAAGAGCATAAACCAGCATAAAGGCCAAACTGAAACTGTGATGACTACGAAGCTCTGTCATTGCAACCCAACAGCTGAAGGCCTTGAGTGATGTTCCTGGTCTGTAGGGACAAGAGATTCAAATAAACAAGAAAAAAGAAAAAAACAGTGAGCCAATGATTACCTGATAGAGAGTTCTGATCCAATAGAAAAGCTACTGTAGCTCAAATGGCCAAAGTTAAAACAAGTTTGTAAATGAGGAAAGGTCTCTGATCACACAATACGTTGCAATCCAGCTTCATACCAACAGTCTGGTCACACTTGCAGTACTAACTTATGTCCATCATCTAGTGTTTATATTGGGCCAGAGAACATCAGACATGAGATCAATGTGTCCTGGTCTAAAGAACAGCATCACATGAATTGCCAAGTTTTCTGTTGTGGGAGGATAGCAAATTGTGTACCGCTTTAGAGAACATTTTACTCAAAAACCCAGAGTCTTACTGTGTTTCTACCCAAATTCAGCCACTCATGAAAAGGTGAGCACAATGACCTCTGTCAGCATGATAAAATGCTGTGCCTAAAAGAATAGTTCAATTTTTCAGATTGAGGAACATAAAGAGTTTAAGGTCTGGGTTTGGTGTCAAACTTCTCTAGATTTTAGTTAAATTGAGCATCTGTGGGTCTTGATAGACAAGTGCAATATAAGAAGGTCCCACTTCAGAATTTACAGGACTTCAAGGACCTGCTGATGACCTAATAACAGATACAGTAGTTCTTTAAGGGTTGAATAGTGCCTTGATGATTCAAGTAATCAAGTAAGTAATCAATAGTCACCAAGTCACATCAAGATGTGCTCTGAAAATAAAAAAGCAACCATTCTATACTCTAAAGAAAGCACCTATAGGTTTGGAGATTTTTTCCAAAGTAAAAATGAAAAGCTTTCAAACATGCTGGTCAGGTATGATTTGTCCTGAGCATTTTGCATGGCAAAGACCTTGAAGATGAAACATCTAACAAATCAACTTTTGGACTAACCCCTTTTTCCCTTCGAAAAGAGCTACAAACCAGCAAGACAGAGAGCCTGACAGAAAATGGCAAGTGAGCAATGGAGGACAGAGACAAAGAGTAATGTACTGCTGTTCCAGGAAACAGTAATTAGTTATCTGTGGTCAATTAAGTTAAACTGGACAAACAAGTGTGAGTGTTAAAGTGAGCCTTGGCAAGGTCAATACTGACCAATTTAACATGGTTGCTGGATCCATCACACTGTCTACACTCTGCTGCTTTCTTATTCCAACTCCTTTTCCCTCCCTCGCCTGTCCTGCTGTTATCCACTCCAATACTTTTTCTTCTTGCCGACTTTTCACTGCGCTCTCTCTGCCTCCATCATTCACGGTACATGTTCCATTTCAGTGTCCAAAACCTTTTTTTGTCTCCTGCTCTCTAATGACAGTTTTTAAGCTGTTGCCTCATCTTACCTCTTCTCTTTCTATCTTTCCTCGCCTGTCATTTTTGCCCTCTTTCAATCACTTGGCTGCCTCTTCTTTTCGTCTCTGTCCCTCCACCAAACCCTCTCACTCTTGCAAGTCTGTGCACTCCTGCTAGCAGACAATTAATTACAGAACCAGCGCCAGATGAGTTGTCATTTGTGGTCAAGTTTCTAATAATTGCATTAGATTTGCAGGTTCCTTTATGATGCCCTCCCCTTCTTTCCCTCACCCTCTCTATTATTTTTTCTATTCCTCTCTTTAGTTTAAACCACCTCACCCCCCACCCCTTGACACGGCAGAGATGAATCTTTAGTCAGTCAATGGAGGCGACAGAGGGACTTAAAATGCAGAGGCAGTCATTTGATTTCCAGCTAACAGAGCTGCCCATTAGCTCGGCACTCATCAGCCATGCATTACCTCTCAGACCTGCTGTCCTATAAGAGAAAGCTTTAACCCTTTCACCGCCCACTGCTGACCAGCTTCACCACGCAGGCATACTTTGACTGTCTTCTGTAGGACAATGCAACAACTTTTTACAGCCATGCTAGAGATAAAGCAACAAAAGGTGTGTTTATAGTCAATCAAAATCACAAAAATAATTGTTTTTTCTCGCTTGAATCTGTTTGAATAACTACCAATAAATCACAAAAAAGTTAAACACCAAAAGGTTTTTGTATTCTACTGTTTCTAAAGATTTTTATTTTTTTAAAAAAAGCAGCTTAAAATGCTCAAAAATTACCTGTTTTCAAAGATTCCCAATAAATATAAAGACATTTAAACATAGTACGGTTGAAAGCCTAACTTCACTCCATTACTAACCTTATCCAACAATATCTTTAATCTTCACATTCTTACATTTATAGGATTTTTTTAATCAATAAATGTAATTGTTTTTACCTAAGTATATCAGTTATTTAAAAATGTTACAAAAAGCAATAAATGAATCACAATTTCCTACTATTTTTATGTAGTTATGTAACATAAATGTATTCCTTTAAATTTATATTGGAAATTGAGCTTCATAACAAAAGTATATATAATTGAATAGCTTATAAGAAAACAAATGCAAGTCTGTTTTAATGTTTAAAAAATATTTAGAAATCGTAAAAACTCTTATCAAACAGATGTTCTTAGTGAAGCTGTATTAGACCACTAATGTTTTGATAAGAAATGTCATCTGTTATGTTTGATTTTTCCCTTAAGAATCAATTTTTCCAGGTTTTCCTTTGCTTCAAAATTAAATTTCCCCCTCAGGAGCCTCTCAACCGGATGTCAGTGAGATACAGTGAGGACCTGAAAAGTGCAGCTAAAGAAGACAGGACACTGCAGCACTGCAAAAGAGACATCATTCATAAATGTGTGTGTATAAGTGTGTAAGCGTGAGTGTGTGTGTGCATCCTATTTGCCACAGTTGCATGCCTTGTCAAGCGTGTCATTGAGCATTCATATGTTGTTTGACTGCTGATAGAATGGCAGGCACATTTATTAAAGAGTCAATGTGATGGGGACACATTTACACTGAAATAGGACACACAATCCACTAACACACAGTTCACATCAGTGACATCTGCCTGTTTAACTACTAGAAGGCTAAAGCTTGATATTGAGCAACTGAAGAACAGAAAGGCGCACACACACACACACAAACTAATACCCAGGAACAGCTTTCCCCCAGGCCTGATTGCCATCTCCATAGGCCCTTTTTAACAGAGCTGCCAATTGAAATTGAAATTGTATTCTTGTATGTGCTATCAGAGCCCCCTCTTAGGGTTTTATACAGCTAAGGGGAAGTTAGAGGGACACACTCGCAGACTGACAGGAAGGGATAATTCAGGGGTAAGTCCGGAGCTGTCACTCTTCTATGCAGAACACATAAGGGGGAACAAAAACTTATCGTTCCATGCTTTCTGTGTATTTTCACATTCGTACAGACACACACAGGGATTACATCTGGGGGTGAACAAGCTGGCCCTCTTCTTAGCAGAGAGGGGTTTACTTTAGCATAATCCCAAAATGGTAGAAAGAAGCAGTCTATTAAACAGGGGAGGTAACAAATTCAGCACTTTATGTTTCTCAGAGACAGGCTGAAGTGCAGTCAATAAAAAAGTCAGGAGAGGAATAATAAGAAAAAAAGAAGCTGATTTATGGCAGCTTTTTTTTTTGCTTTTAAAAATAGATACACATATCCACCTGTTCAGACAGAACTGATACTTGCCACGTGTAAGTATATGCTCAAGACTAAAGCTAAAAGTTACTGAAACTTTTATCATCAGTTACAAATGGGAACAAAAACACATTATTTCCAAACTTCAATTTTGTTTATAACAACCTACTGTAAATAAATGTATTAGCAACAGTATATATTTTAAGGACAGAAATGTCAAAAATGGTTTAAAATGACTTCAATGTTTTTTTAATCAAAATTTAAAGTAAAAAATAGAATTTAATTCCTGTATAAACTTGTTTTACTGTATGTTTAATATTCTCCCTGATAATACTTTGACATATTCCCCAAATTTAATTAATTTAAAGGGCTATCTACAACAGTGAATATATTCACTGTTTATAACCTCTCCACAAAACACTTTTCCTTTAAGATGCAATACAAGTAGGCTAAACTCTGAAGAGTCAATTTTCTTCAGTCCCAAAAACCATACAGAACTCTTTTTGAGATGTAAAAATAATAAACACAGAAACACTTAAATATGCTCTGAATAAAGCAGGACTCATGTCTCCCAGTGGAGAAATCATATTTCTTTTCCTGCTTATACATTCAATTCAGCGTTGAGATTTAACTAACTGCTAAAACCAAGTTTTAAAGAAAACTGACCCAATTTTTGTGAGTATAACAAAAAGAGGGACAGAGGGTCAAAGGTGGAAGGAAGAAAGAAAAAGAGACAGAGAGAAATCAATTTCCCTGTGGTTTTCCTCAATGGCAGGCGGTCCTTTTCATACCTCCCTATTATAACCCATCTTAATCAAAGAAATATCTCCCCATTATTGAGGCTGAAACAATAACTCTCCACAAAATTTCTGCCTGCTCCAAAACTATGTAGATTGCAGTAGTGGTACACAAAGAATGAAGCACAGTGCTTTACGGCAGGAGGGACGCCGGCGTTAAAGTCACATGTGGAAATCTTTTGGCTCTCCTCGCAGCCCCAGAAAAACTGATGGGAAACAATGGCAGCCCGGCACAGCATCTGTCATGGCACAATATAAAAAGATGATCTTGGCACTGAATGGACACACACACACAAAAAGAAAAAGAACACAAGAAAGGGAGGAAGATGGGGGGAATGGAGGGGAGTAGAGGGGAGGGCCGGGCGGCAGGGTAATTCATTTGCAAATCAGGCCCTGGTGCTCAGGTCTATTTCAAGCTGCCAGTGGGTGCCAGGAGTTAACAAGGTAATCAGTTTCAATCCTGCCCTTCAATTGTACATCACACCCTCATCCAGAGAATACACAGGCCTTTTTACAAAGGTAGAAGGGGAAATAGCAATCTGGCTGCTGCTGGCAGTTCGTACAATTCACACACATGGAATTAAAGTTCAGTCATTAATAGCAACGTACCAAGAACATGTGCTAACAAGCAACTGTATTCAGATAAGTAGAGTCCAAATAAACCATAGATGGATTTTTGTCAAAACACTTTGGTGTTTAACCAGGCAAACGCAAGATTTTACTTGTTTCAGACTATGAAATGTAGTGATTTAAAAACATTTCAAGACATCCCCCTAGTTTCATTTATTAGCAAATTACTCAACAGAGTGGTCAAAAAGTTTGATTAAATGTTTATGTTTTTCTTTATATTGATGCTGTAATATTTGTACCACGTTTGTTATATTTAGCTTTCTGCTGATTTTAAAAGGTGTCTTTGATTCCTGTTCTCACCACCAGTCTGTTTATTTTACCAAAATGAGAAAGTCTTATTAGGGACAATGCTGCTCTGAACCCAAAAAGTGGAACATGTAGAGTGTTAGAAAGCAAACAGAGCTAAACCTGTTCTAATCCTCTCTTCCTCTTTCTGTATCCCTCTGTTTAGCCTGTGTCAGCTGTACCCGGCTGGCCTGAGAGGCAGTTAGCCCCCGTTAGTCCCTCATCTGCATAATCAATATGACAACCTTATTTTTCTGATGCAAACAGGATTTCACTGCCGAGCTGTTTGTTGGTGTGTGTGTGTGCGCTGAGTGCCCAGTCTGCTCCTGGCCAGCCTCAGTCATGGCCCTCTTTAGCCTTAATTAGATTAGGTGCGATTATCCCGGCTCTACCTTACAAGTGTACAGGCAGGATAAAGTGGCCACAAAGGCCAGCCTGTCACAGGCACTGGTCTCTGGTCTGCAGGTTATCAAGGTCCAGAGAGACACACAGCGTACATTGTTATTCATATCATCTACACGACGTTTTATACTGTGCCTTTTTTTTTTTAAACTTCGCTTTTTTTTTTTGCCACCCCTTCCAACCCCCCTCTCCTTTTTACGTCTGTGGTGTCAAACCGGCGTAATCGCTGGTCGGGGTTAAGTCTGTCTTTTTTTCCTCTCTCTTTCTGTCTATCCATCAGAAAACAAAACAACATTGCCCCAAGCACTTTGCAGTCTGGCCTGGAGGGAGAGATGTCTGGTGTATGCGTGTGTGTCTTTGTGCTTTTCCGTTGTTCGGTCGTCAGACTTCTAGAAAAAGTGACACAAAAGGTAAGTAAACCCAGTTCTCACGCTAATGCGAGCTGACAAACTAACACTGCAGGACTGAAAATGCACATTAAAGATGCCACAGACAACCTGGTTAACGCTACATCTTTCATGCAAATAACTATTCCACTGTGAAGACTTGAATGTAGACTAATTAACTCAACAAAGAGGCATTCTGTTTAAGCTCAGACTCGCAGGAAAACTGAAAGTGTCACTTAAAGTCTGGCCAGTGTTTAACTCTGAAATCAATTAAGTCCTAATTATATCAGCATAAATGTTTGTACAAAAAAAACGATATTGCTTAAAGACAAGAACTTTATTGCCAAAAGCATCAGAAACTTGAACTAATATCAACTGCATTCATATGCTGATGCTAAATAGTAAAAGAAAAGATTCTAACGTCTTGTATGATCACATATAAACTTTTCTCAAACACACTCATTATGCAGCAGTTATGGCCTGTGTGCCAATGTGCGTGCCATAACACCGTGTCCAGCAGCATTATTCAATCTGATTAATATCTGTTTGAAAATTTAACAAGATGATTTGCTACTCTGTTTTATTTTTTGAAATACTCAACCATTTCCCCTGAAACATTTTCCAGGCAGTGTTTGGTGTCGACAGATTTCTCCTGCTCTCCATCAATGAGTGTGTACGTGAAGGGAAAGGACTTTTTACTTTGCTTTGCTGTGTTGATTAAACAGGAGTGCCCACGGTATTTATACAAACTGTACATAATTTCCGTGTCGTCAGAATTGGGCACAGAAAGAGACAGAAACAGAAAACTACACAAAGGATGAGGGGGAAGAAAATCTACATCATAGATCATACAGTGAGGAAAAAATACAGAAGATTTGTCAATTTAGACCAAAACAGGTAGTAAAATGAATAATCAGATAAAAGCACAAAAACAATATGTTTCCAAATGAAATCTTTAAAAACAAACTGAACACTGGTTTGACTTCACATGCTTGACCTTGGTGTGGCAATAATCCACTCTAAATAATCCCTCATTTTAATGGAATCACACTATTCTTGCTTAAATGAATAATTAAAACTAGAAGTATATTATTATTATTATTATCATAGTAAAGAATTTAAATTACATCACTGTATATCAATTCTGAAGGACATCTGTTTTAATAATCTGAGATTAGTTTTTTTTTTTAACCAAACTGCCTCAGTATAGCTAATTAATAGGAACAAAATAAAACTACATAAACAAGCGAAGGTTTGAAAATACTTGTCTGTTGTCTGTGCGTGCCACGGAAAATAAGTAAAAGGTAAAATGGAAGAACTCCATTAGAGAACCACAAGAACTAGACGGGCGAAAGAGCAAGACAGAGCACGAGAGTAAGAGTGAGCAAGACATTAGTTCAAATGAATTAAACATTGGCTGAGAGATCAAAACTTCTGCTGTAAAAGTGGTGAACTAAATGGCCAGGAAGGGAGGGAGGAAACAAGGGGGAGGGGAGGGCTTCCAAACTTTCCTTCTGCTTTACAATGTTCAATATAATATAATCGTGAGACGGTCAATGCCAACACTACGAGGGACACAAATAACCCCTTTCATCCCGCAGTCATCACAATCAAGCGTAAACGCACTTGTGTGACTCAAATACACAGCGAACTGTTTTGTTTCGGCTCATTTCTGTACAAAAGAAAAATCCTCTGAAAATGGCAGTCGATTTCAAACGTCCACTGAGAATGATTGTTATATGCGCCTCTCAGGCAATATTTACTTCCACAACTGAGTCATGGTACTTAACTGTATGTCTGAAAAGCTGTTTACCCAGTCTGAGAGAGGTATTCTTGTAATGATCAATGCCATTAGGCAAAATCTGCAAAGCTGTATTTCTGTCTCTGAGCAGCGCAGGTCAAGTGCATAGAGAACGATATTGTCTGCCAACAGACAAGTCTTTCTTCTCCCCTTTTACTTTGTCTGTTTTCTCCAACATTTTTTTCTATAATTTATTCTCAATCTTAGCCTTTCTCATAAAGATTTCAGCCAACACGTTCCTTTGCCCGTGGTGCAGATGAATAAGCACAGGAGTCTGGAAAAAATTAAACATTAACAGTTTGTCTTTTTACACATCATTATCCATAACAATCTTCTGTTTTAACCCATTCTCTGCCTTCAACACCACTTTAGTTCCTTCCAACCAAACTAGCATTTCCAGAGGGAGACATAAAAAGGGAAATACACCGAGGGCAGAAAAACACATTTTGTCAACAATCACATTTACATAACCCTCCAAAACTGAAGCTGGACTGTCATGTTTACTGTTCATGACCTGCTGCTTATAATCCTGCCTGCATCCTCCTCTGATCCATAAAGCAGAGCAGCCAGCCACTTCAACAGCAGCCGGGACTCCCACCACCAGCACCTGCTAACGCGGGGCAGTAAAAAGAGGAAAGAGGAGGAAATAAAAGAGAGGAAGAGGGTAATTGGATTGGAGGATCTTCTATTTGGCCAGGGCTGGTCTCTGTCATCCCGCTCCAGGCCTGGCTTCTCCTGGTGCCTACAGCAGGTCTCCAACACATCAACACACACGCACTCGCTCTAAATATGCAACCGTACCCAATACCCAGTTCAGGAGGCGAAGTCTCCTGTGCACGGCTCCAGCCTGCAGGGCTCCCAGTGTGTCCTCTGCTCCTGTGTGAGTGTTTGCATACTCCCTTAACAACTCCGTAAATGGTTAAACAGATTACAGAGCGCAGTAAGTGGATTGTCACAGCTCTCTATCGCTCACTCAGAGTGTCTCTCCTGCGAGTATGAGTGGCCAGATTTTTCTCACACGCGCTGTCAGGACAAAAACGCCAAAAAGAGACGGTCAGGTTTTGGATGATTTTACACTTTTTTGACAAGTTAATAATAATACTACCATTAAATATTGCATTTGTTCTTAACAAACAGTGACTTCAATAAAAAAATACATTTTTTGTTCAGAATAAATTTAAATGGATATGTATATTGTTGGAAGTTGACATTTATTAACAGCCTATAATTGTTGCAATTTAAGCAATCCTTTGTAATACTGATGTTGGCCACACTCTTAGTTTAATGACAATAAATTTGCAATCTATTGTGAAGTCCTCATATCCATTAATGCTGGATCTTCTGAAATTTGTATTAAGCTACATTTTAAATGACATTTATCAACTTATTTTTGCATTAAACAAGTAAAAGCACACAAGCAGCTAAGGTAAGCATGTTTTCTATAAACAATGATTTTCAAATGATCCAAATCTCATTTTTTTATATTTGTATAAAACATTTGAAACAAAAGATAGCATTTATTTTAGATCACAAGACTGTTTTCCATTAACTCAGAACTTATTTTCATGTTGAAAAAATAACATCTAATGATTGCATACAGCCAAGGGCCACGAAATACTACAGCTGCACCCCTCAGTATATGCATGTGTTTTCCTACTGGGACCTGTGTGTGTGTGTGTGTGTGTGTGTGTGTGTGTGCTGTCCACCCTTTTCAGGTAGGCATCACTCCTTTTCCACCAACCCAAACCCCCTGCACTCTACACATGAATCCCACTCTGCTTTAGCCTCACACACATCTCTTCTTCCTCCTGGCCACTGGGCTCCCCCCTCTCCTTAAAGCACACACAAATAAAACACACACTTACAGCTCATTGATTTAAGTCAATGTGAGTGTATCCTAACCTTCCGAGGACGGTGTTTGAAGTCTCTTTTACCTCCCCAGACCCACTCCCAGTGCCAGACACAGCCTAGAGTCCTGCAACACACAGCAGCCAGTGGTCCCATCTACACCACCCATACACACGTTCCCAGCAGGCCAAGAGGCTGCCGCAGGCAGGAGCTACATACGCACAAACACACAAAAAACCCACTTACTTTCTCTGTGTAATATCAAAACTAATGAGCTGATAGATGTTCTACAGAGGCAAAGAAGCAGACAATCATTTCCTAAGAGTGAGGCAAGAAGGGAGAGAAAAATCAACAAAACTAAGTGCAAATGTGTGTGTTTGTGCTCGTGTGTGGAGTCTTGTTGGAATATTTTGCCTTACGGAGTTTAGAGCTGAATGGTTGAGGAAAGACCAACCTAAGTAAGTCCTACCGATACATCTGCAGTGAAAACAGTTATTAAATAATTACAATTACAGCAATATACTGCAGTGGGTTGGTGAGCACAACTCTTTAAATATTAGCAAACACACTATGTAAATTTATCTCTTTGTCAAAATTATAACATTTTTTAAACAGCAGCTTCTCTCCAGCAGAGGAAAAGTAACTTGAAGAATGAAAATAGTTTTTATTGAAGTAATGCATATTGCCTGTGTCACTCCGTATGTTAAAATAATCTGTTACCACTCAGAGAATGTGTTGGGTGACTCTCAGCTAATACCACATGGGTTTTTGCTCAATATTTGTAAAAATGACAAGGTTATAATCTTTATTTTGTTTGCTAAGATCAATTAGCTGTGATAGGAACTGGGTTAGGATAGGAACTTGAACTGGGTTTAATCCAAAAAATATTCAGTTATTGATGTTTTCTAGGATTTTTGTTTAAAGTTGTCCACTGGTTTGTGGAATATTTTTAAAACAGATAAACAAACACACAGAGACATGAAACTACACAATGACCCTCTTTTTGTAGCAGTGAGAAAAAAATATTAAACAAGGAGCAACAATTAAATGAAACATCGATAACCATTCACCACTCATGAGGTTAGTTTTACATGTGTAGAAACACTGAGGCTCTTCCTGCTATAGGAGGTCTCCACTTCCCTCCTGCTCATTTCTTACCCAACTGATAATGAAATGAGTAAGAAGGACCAATGCTCTTGTGTGACCCATCACAGACAAGGAGATCAGCCTAATTGGACAGACTTCGCTGGTTTATGTGAAGTGAGACAGCTTGCTCACGTTCTTCTACTACCTGAATGATCTGTCAGAGGAAAGAGCCTGACACTGCCCTGAAGAAAAGATGAACACTTCTTCTGCAACCACAAAAAATATTTAATGAAGCTGTGTAGTATGAGAGGGATGAATATAGAAGAAGAGAGACTTTGTATGTGTGCTAAAAAGAAAAAAGCCTGATAGTTTTCTAATCACAGTATAACCAAATTTCTTCAAGCTTGATAAAAACAAGAGCCATTATACAAGTAAATAATATCTGACATAACTATAAATACAAGCACTTTAATACAAATGTTTATTAGAGTTTCATCAAAATAACATCCAATGAAGAGGTGAATATTTGTCAAAACAGAAACAAACCAGACCCGGCACTGTAGAGAAAAATCTAAACAAAATGATTCTGCAACATATTTAAAAGTATTTTTCTTTCCTTGTCTGTAACTATAAAGAGATGTTTTTTTGCTGTACATCTGATCTACAGACTTTGCTCACAAACCTGCCTAAGCACACACACACACACACAAAGAACCCTACAATCACCCACTTACCCTTTGCCACTAGTGAAAGGCAACAAGATCTCTTAACAACACCTCGTCTTTTTCAATAAATTTTGCATGAAAACATGCCGCTGGAGCACCAAGTTGCCTGCTGTCACACTAGAGGAGTCTTAAATGTTTAATGACAACAACACCAAACACATGTGCGCACACACAGAGTCAGTGTCAGGGTGCTGCTCTGAGGGGCCCCTCTTTCATCCTGACAGGCACTATAAAGCTCCTGAGCCTCTTCTTTGCCCCGCCCTGCCATCAGCATCACACCGTTTCACTCCCCTTCCTTTATCCAGCAAGAAAACCTGGACGTTAATGAATTAGGAATCTTAAATTTGTGCATTTGCATGTTTTTGTCAACAGATAGTGCAGATCTTTTATAGCCCCTGGCCTCATAACCATTAAGACAAGTAAATAGTGGACAAAAAATGTTCCTAAAATCATTCTACTTCTTTTTTTCTGCTAAATATAGAACTTGCTAAACACTCATGTTCAACAAAAAACAGGTAGACTGCATTTTATGATTTTCTGATAATTTAAGTTTACTACAACTTGATAAAGTAACTATAATTTACGGGAAACTCTTTAGAAAAAACACACTGAGGAACACAGCACTGAAAACAAGATGCTGACTTTTGGTTTTAGCTTGGCTAGTCCTCAGTCAGAATTTAAAATCTACTTAAATAAACACCTGAAAATATGCAGTGCCTGACTTTACAGTGCACTCCCAAAGGTTTTATGTTCAGAATCTGGCAATATGAAGTGTTTAGTGTTAAGGTTAAGCCTAATAGACTTAAGTCACTCCACCTGGTTGGTCGTAGGCACGTGGTTTTATCAAAACTATCCAATCTTTAAAGGTTTAACCAAACTAGGAAACCAGACTACAGTACAGACATTTTGAAATAGAAATGCAAACACACAAACCAACAGATAGAAATGCACATAGACCAGCTAAAGCAGGGTCAGAGAGAAAGACAAAAGATTCCTATCAATGCTAAAGGATATTGAAGCCCTAATAAGAAAATAGATATAGTCTGCTGGCCTTACATTTCACTGTTAGCTTTATTTGTTTTCCTGATAGTGATCTAAGAAAGGCAATAACTTAAAATAAATTGAACACTTTTGCTTCTAAAGTAAACCTCAGTGCTCTGTTTGCTCAAAGAAATCGGAAGCCTTGAGGTTTTTGCAGAAAGTGCTTTATTGATTAAAAATATTAATGCAAACTATTTTCTTGCCTTTATTTAACCAGAAAGACCAGACGCATCTCTGCATCCAGTGAGTCCTGTTCAAGATGTTGGTTCTCAATTGAATTTTCTAGTAAATATTTTATCCACCACTTACTATATTTTAACTGTCTGTTCCATTTGGCCAACTACAACTTTCAGATGAATCCCTTGTATGTATTTCCATTTGAAAACTCAAAGCAATCCATTTTTAGCATTTTTATCCACATCATTTTCTGTGCTTGACTTTGTTAATTTCCACCATTAAATTTTAAGGAATAATTTCAGGAAAACCTTAGACTGAAGCAGTAAAGTATAAGTGTTTATGTTTACCAAGTGGACTTTTAGTCTCTTAAAAATATGTTCAGACCAGCAGCTGTCTTGCATCACTCTTGGGATACAGAGTTTGATACATACATCTGTGCTATTTCATACGACAAACAACAACTGGGTACCAGTATTACAGTAGCCTTCCATAACATTACAGAATTATGTCTTGAGAAGGGATTGAGAATGCTATTCTGATATAAGCAAAGAAAGGCCACTGAGGTAGTTATGACTGCACCAGAGTGTACAATTGTTAAGTATCCACCACACTAAACCTAATTCTAGTCTTTATTACAGTCGTCATAGACCACAAACTTGCAAATAAGAATACCAACTTTTCTTTCTTCAATAAGAGGTCCTTAAGTATTGTTTTTTTTTCCTGGCAAGGGCAACAAAGACACCAAAGGTGCATAAGATCTTGTTATGTTTCTAGACTTATTGCAACTGATTCCAGAGGGAGAAAACAAATCATCCGGTGGCATCACCTGGTGACCAAAACATAACACAAACTGAACCTTAGCAGCACATCCACGGACCATCTATTTGTATCCCTCTATGATGTTTTCTGTTTCAGCAGGGAATTCTATGGCATTACAATGCTCGACTGCAGGGAGGATAAACTGAGACGATGGAGTGGTAGATGGAAGGACTGAGTGATGGATGGAGAAACTGACACTAGGCTCCATATTTGTACGTGTATAACACCAATCAGCATGTTATAATGTGTGCAGTAGGTATGGTGATAAACTTATCACTTACCCCTTCTTCTCCGACTTGTCTTTAGCCCTCTCCTTATCCCGGTCTCGTTCCTTTTCTTTCTCCCTCTCTCGGTCACGGCCTTTACGACGGCTCCTGTCCCGTTCCCTGCTGTGGCTACGTTTGTGGCCGTGGCTCGTTCGATGGCTACGGCTTCCACTTCCACTGCGAGACTTCCTGTGGCGAGATCGAGACCTAAAAGAAATGGAGGTGACAAGACAATAAATATAACAGTTTTTGAAATGCTTATGAAATAACTGTTTGGTAAATGCATCTTACTTTTAGGTCTTTTTGCCACAGGGATCTTTTATTTAACTGTCATTTATAAATATGGATGGTGACAGTAATAGGAAATGAAATAGGAATAGTAAATGCAATGCAATTAAAGAAATTACATTTCTTGGGTACAGAAAAGTACAGCTGATTCATTCTTTGTTGACGGTAAGATTCTACAATAAAAATGCAACAACAAACAAGAATCAGCTCATATAAAACCACTAAACTGGAGAAAAATAAATGGTCAATATAGAACATTTATAGAACATTGAGTTTTTTGTGAAAAATAACATTTTAATACATTTTCTAAATGGACAGACCTAAAAAGTCCAAAAAACAAAACAATTAAAACTACTGTAAAAGTCAAAGGAAAACAAGAATAACTTTGTCTAGATTGGGACTTAAAATTATAACATAAAAACAATGCAATGCTTGCATCCTGTAAAGAAAAAATAAAAAATAAAACTAACTGATTAAATTTCCCTGGAGTAAGAAGGTTCATTTTTCATTGGACGACATAATAATAGTTATATACAAACCAATACATCATAAAACACACACATACACAGAAGAAATTGAGCCAATAAGAGGTTGGCTCAGAGGAAGACCTGTCCTCTGTATTGATCCTGACAGTGGCTTTCTGGTCTCTAAAAGATTTATAGTGGAAGATTTACTTTGTTAGCTATGACACACAAAAATTAGCACTCTGATTTAAACACCAAGAAAAAGGAAATTCAAAGTGTAACTTATTTCCCAATGTGCTCTACTCATCTTATAAGAGCATTTCCGTGTCACACCACATAATACTAACATGCTCTACAAAGATACGTGTGTGCGTGACTGCATTCTGTGCGACAAGAAAGCGTGTGTGTATGAGAAGGGGGGGCATGATTTGTAGCCCCAGTAGAAATCAGCAGCTGAGATGCCGTTATTTTCCATCATCTATCATTTTATTGATTTGTCTATAAAAACAGTCAAACCTGCTGTCCATGAGCTTTATTGCTTTCCCCCCTTTATTAGTTTGCAGTTTGGGACATCCAGAGCTGTCTCTCTCCCAACAGAAAACTAATCATTTTCTTCAGACACCTGTCACCAACCTAACAGACAACACTCCGACAACTGTTGCAATCAATTAGGCCTGGGCGATCCTGATCACTGGAGAGTCACTGCACCATGCCAAAGTTGCTCCATAAGGGGATTTCAGTCAAAAGGAAAATAAGAGAAAGAAAACACTATTCTGTTTTTTTTTCCAACATTACTGAGGTGCAACTGACAAAGATTTTTTTTAATTGAGGTCATAAAATGACTAAGACCTTTGAAATATTTAAAGCTAAGCCATTTCAAATACTGAGGTTGAAATGTATGCTAAAGTTGAAAAACTAATGGAAATATAAACTGGGCAGCTCCTCAAATGTCTACTAAAGGCTGATACAAAATGAGAATCTGTGTTAAAATGTCCATCTTCCAGAACAAATAAACATGTTTATTAGGGGTGCAACAATACATGTATCTGTATCAAACCATTCAATACAGGGCTTTAGGTTCAATACACTCTTGTATCAAACAGTACAGATTTTTGAAATTTATTTTATCAGCTTGTCTTCTGAAGATGTTCTCTGTTGAAGGATCAGTGGATCTGTGTTCGACTACTCCACCTAGGCTGCACTGTGGAGCACGGATCTACTGAGAAACTTGCTGTTTCAGCAACATTTCATTTAAAAACTGGACTTTTGAAGTTAAACAAATGTTCAAAGTGAATTCCAATAAATTACAAGTTAAGAAGGGCGTGGAAATTGCTCTTTTTTGTATCAAAAATGATCGTTTCTGTATTGTTGCACCCCTAATGTTTACAAGGTGTAACAAAGAGTCAAGCCAGTTCACGATGCCAGGAATCAGAAAAATGGGAATCTTGCATGCAACCCACCTTTTAAAAAGTATAGGAGAGTTTGTTCTATTGAGGAAATCACACTGCTCAGCCTCTCTGAGAAATTCTACTCCAAATATGTTGGAAATGAACCTCCAACAAATTGTCAAACCCTGATTTAAAGAAAAGCAGTTGGTTTTCAACGCGGGTCATGTAGCTGTGGACCAAATCCTTACACCTGCTTGTTCCAGGTGCAGGTTGAACTCCATCAAGGTTGCTCTTTGTCTGTGATCCTGTTTGTGGTGTTCATGGACAGGATCTCAAGGTGCAGTCACTGACATCCTGATTCTGTTGGCATCTTAAAAACATGACCGTCAGTCACGACTGGAGTGCAGCTAAGTGTAAAAGTGGTTGGGATCAAAGTCAGCTCTTTTCACCAGTAAGTCTGAGGCCACGATTCACACTCAGACAACGATAAATGCTTCCTTCAACTATACTGACATATCTGATTCAGAGATATATGTGAAAGTGCCCTAAAACAGACAATTATCTTAAATTAAAATGGAACAAGAAAACCGTCAGTATTTTGGAAGCTCCAGAGACAATCCAGCAATGATCTAATCTGGACTCTGAATGAGAGAAACTGTGTGTTGACAATGCCTGTATGTATTTATAATCATCAGTACATGAGAGGAAATGTACCAGGACTGTAATGTTCCATCCCAATGTCCCACATTAACGGCCAAGCAAACTGTAGCCAGAAGCAAAAGATACAATAAACAAAATTTATTTACACCTCTCTTTAGTTTGCGGTCTCCCTTCCTTTTCTCCTTCTGATGGCAAAAAAACTGTCCACTTCTGGGGTGTGCAGCAAATTAAATTTACTGTAGTTAATAGAGTGAGCCTATGCTGCTAAATGTCAATTTTCTGACCAAGTCCTTCCCCTTGGAGAATGATTAGCTAATTTGAGGCTGGGAATAAATGGGCTAATGCAAGACACACACTGATAAACAACCGCAGTTGGACCCCATTCCAAGCTCTTTCCCTGCTTTACATTTTATTGGCTTTATTATCTCCAGGAAAAATGGGTCCCCCTATGACCTAAACATATTTTCATTTCTAATAAAAGGCCCTTGCTGGGTGCCCTCACGTGTAACCCACCCACATACGCACACCCCCTCACAGCCTCCTTCCTCCATTCGTCCCTCGTTTCATCGTCCAATCCATTATATCGGAGCTCTGCAATTGGCTGGAACCATTTTCCTGGTGAATTATCAATAGAGTAATTATGCTCCATGTTGGGAGCTGGGCTGAAGCTTATCGCCGCTGACCTCCCACTGCGTGCTGGGATATGATCCCTCACCACAACCCATTGGGGTAATTATGTGTCTGGGTGTGAAGCTGGATGGTGTGTTACCTTTATCTGTATTCTATTTCTGTTTTCACTGAAATTTGGACATTAATGGCAGCTACGCGATACCACTAGTGTCAGATACAGGTGAGCGTCTCCAGAGGAATCTGACCCCAGTCGAATCATTATTCATAGTATGCTGTGTAGGGACCAGGAGCACGTGAATACACACACACAAACAATCATCTGCACTGTTCTCTTAACTTTATCTTGCCCCTATTTGAGCTGCAGTGACGGACATTCACACCATTTTCCAAACTCCCAACCTGGGAAGACAAAATAAAGTTCATCTCTAAATAGTAATAGTGAGGGATATAAAACACCAGCATAATGGCTGGGGACAGAGCTCATCTCCTCAGTGATGATGCCCCAAGGAGTGTGCATGTCCATTAGGCCAGTGTAGCACAGCAATGACTGATGGCCATGAAACTTCAACCCAGTTCCATTTGAGTATATACTGGCAGTGACCTGTCTGACCAGTCATTTGCTAAAAGGTAATGATGCAGATCTTATGAGAATGACCAACCCAACAACAACAAATAGCACACTGCCATTTTTAATAACATCTTAAAAAGTCAAAAATAAATAAATGAATAAATGAACGCAAAGAATAATACCCAAAAGGCTAAGTTCATACTTTTAAATGCCAATTGTAGCCAAAATCATGATAAACTGATGTTTGCAAGGGATTGTTACTAGCATTTCAGATAAACTGAACAGAAATGCCAGCTAACATTATTTGGTAACTAGTTGGATCTGCACCTACACAGACATAATAAGACATTAGGATGCTGAATCAATAAAAAAGGGAACCAAAATGTATATCCCTGAATGCATCTTAGCCTGAAGTGGCAAGAAAAGGGTATGAAAAAAGACCATCTTTCAATTATTCCAATATACAAAGTTCTCAAAAACCAGGCTCCATATATTAAAGAGTTTATTGTTCCATACACTCACCGGACACTTTATTAGGTCCACCTGTCCAACTGCTCATTAATGCAAATGTGGAATCAGCCAATCACATGGCAGCAACTCAATGCATTTAGGCATGTAGACATGGCCAAGATGATCTGCTGCAG
>JARVJO010000330.1:13790870-13826403 GCA_031762555.1 Cynodonichthys magdalenae
TGTTATACCTGTTGCTGCTGCTACACCCGAATTTCCCCACGGCGGGACAATAAAGGCTGTTTCTATTCTATTCTATTAATTTCCCTTTTAAATGGCGCCACATTTGTAAGGAACATGCATTTGTGGGATGAGCAGTAGAGCTGAGTTTGTGAGTTGCGCACATGAAAAATTAGCCTATTGCTAAACAGCTTATTGACCCTTGTTTTGAGTTTCTGGTACCCCTGGGTGCTGCCAATCAGATGCCCCATATAAGATTTATAATCTACCAAATTCAAATTTGCTTACTTTTTGTGCAAAGTATATATTACTATTATTGACAGGGTCATTTAAATAGAACTACAGTTAAACTCCAGGATACTTCAACAGTAAAAACTAATTCTGATCGTGAGTGTTGAGACTTTGGTTCTGTAAACTTTAATCGAGTATTATTGTAGGGTTTCTCTTATTGAACGATTCCACAAAAAACATCCACTTTTGTAAAGCACTTCCACCATAAGTTTCTTATTCTTTACTTCCTGACTTTTCTTTTATGCACCAATCTGCAATAACAAGTTTGTTTGTGTGTTTATTCACCAGTTCCCCAAATCATGTAAAATTTCCTTCTTAAAAAAGAACAAAGACTGCTGAATGTCTGTTTAGCTCATAATCAAAAGCCAGTATGTCAAGAAGCTCTGATAGCAACGTTACGTTACTGAACATTCCTATAGCTGCAAGCCATACAAACAGCCCTAAAAAGACCTCCTCCAGAGGAGCTTTGCTTGTTTTCTGACGCACTTTCATGTGGTTACCACAGTGTGTGCGCTGCCTTTATAAAAAAAAACTCCAACTGTGTTCCTATTGATATCAAGAAGTAGGAGGCATTTTAGGGGTGAATGTAAATACAGAAGCCCCGTCCTCTACTGCACAAACAGTTTGTGCAATATTCATTATCTGAAATATTTCCTTTTGATTCACCAAAACCAAAAATAACCAAAATCTGTTTTAGCATCCACTAAGACAAAAAAGAAAACACCAAGTCCTGTGGGACCTCAGCAACTTAGAGAGAAGGAGAATAAGGCTAGCAATACAAATAACACAGAGGCTGAACAATCAAACCAGATTTGTACCACTTAGAGTAGCGCCGCAAAGATCCATTAGTATTCTAAAGGCTGGATCCAAAGAGTGGAGCCTTATGAAATAACTTCTACAGCCATTCTGCAAAACCACTTCACACATACAGACGAAAGAAAAGAACAGAAGGTTAACAGAAGCTTTTTTTGGAAGGTGCTGTTAGTTCACACATTTTCACAAACGCCTGCGCAAACATAATGTAAGAAAAAGAAAAGCTAAAATAAATGTGAAGGAGAAAATGGCTGTAAACACAGAAAGCTTTCAGATGAACACCTAAGAAGTTGGTTTCCACATCTCTTATTCAGCCTCAAACACTTATCACCATTTTGCTCCTTATTTGCATCTCACATACACAGTAATGGTTACAATTACTCTCCTTACATATACACGGTGATTATGTGGTCATGATGTCATCCACCCAGAAAATAGGCACTCCTCTGTTTTACCACATGTGAGGTCACTTTGTACAGCCTGGGACTATGCAGGTTGACAGTGCCACAAAAACGTGTGCTTTTCTTCATGTCAGCCTATTTAAGGAAACTGGTTTCAGCAGACATGCAGAAACACACACAAGGTCTTAGTTAATTGATCAAAATGTAAGGCTAATAGGCAAGGGACTGTGGTCCCAGAGTTTACACTGCAGACCCAGCCCCACTCAGTGGAGGTAAGCAATGACTTCCCATCAGTGGTAATGGGCCTTGACCAAGTCTCATAAATAATTACCATCAACTGGCCTCGTCTGAACCACCACACAGAAACAGTGACGGCCAAGGTAGGATGGAAGAAAAGAAAGGACTGAACAGTCAATAGCCACTCACTTATAAAAAAAAAAAACGGCAATAATTTATGCTTTGGAAAAATTCCTGAAGGCCCTGTCACACTTTAACATTTTAGATAACTTGTGAATATTTTATGTCTATATATACGTTTGATCAATTTGTTAGCATTATAGTATCATACATGCCTAAAAGAGGCTTCCACTTCTTTTATTCCATCTTTAATGTAGATGTCTTAAAATTTTCATAGGTTGGCATAAGTTGTCTAAAACGTTACAGTGCGACAGGGCCTTAAGATATTTTCTTTAAAAATAGTCACAAAAGTTGCCCCATGTGTCTAGAATCTATCTTCAACCCTTCACAGTTTAAATTATGTGATTCAAGAGAATGGGAGTTCTAGTTTTCTGTTGACGGGTATGCAAACAAAAATTGGGCTAAAATCTTGCTGAGATTTTGAGTAAACGTGTCATGTGATTCTAAGATGTAATTCTTGAGTACTTTTTTGTGTCTTCAACAGTCACCACATAGTGAAATACTTGAACTACTCTAAACATTCTTACTTTTCTGTATATTAGACACAAAATTTGATATACTTATTATAAGAAAAGCACAAAAAAGCTAAGTCAGAGCAAATAGTGTCAAATAAATAGAGTTTATTTTATTAATAATACAGCTTGATGTGTGCTATGGTATTTTTATGACTCTATTCTTAGTCTTATTGTTTGCTACAGAAGTGTAGCCTACCTTTTTTAAAGCCTAACCAGTAACTAAGTCTGCAAATTAGCCAATAGCTTAAAGGTCTGCATACAGCAAACTGATTGCATTATTTAATGCAACAAAACATTATTCGAATTCAATTGCTGTAACTAAAGTTAGAGAAATCATTTGTTTTACTATCCCAACCAGCAATGGCCAAAAGTATGTCACAAATGTTTATTTCTAAGTTGTAATAAATGTACAAAACTAACAAAATATTGTACTACATCTAACATTTGAATTTTTCACTCAAACCTAATTCAAGTAGCCAACATTTAATCAGCAACTAATCTAATTGTGTTTTGTTATTTGCAACATAAATGTTGTAATAAACATAATAAAAAGGTTACAATATATTATGTACAAACAACTACTGTGCTGACAATGTGTGAGGAAGTTCAGACCTTCAGTCAAACTGGAGTTTAAAAATTGTGAACTTATCTGCAGGGTACATGGCAGAAATATCAATATCTTAATCTCCTGCTTTACTGCTCCAACACAGTGGATAGCAACTTAGGAGATTAACCTGAAGGTTATTTAAAGGGCCTAAATGTTGCACAATGACTAGCACTTGCAAGTATGTGTTGTGAATGAGTCTCAGCAACTAACACACCAAACTTTAGCCCAATGTTTGTTAAATTTATTAAATTAAAGCCGTTTTTATATTTTCTCATTTGACTGTGGCTGTCATCTTCAAATGGTTGTACAGGTACATCCATGATTACTTCCTAAAAGGTGTAATCAAAATACGTCCTGTGGTTCATGAGATATTTTGCTAACAGATAGACATGGTCAGGGTCTGTATCGCCCACCCTTCTTGCAGCAGTGGGCAATAATGAACTGAACAAAATAGAAAGTTCGTGGAAATGCAGCACCAGCATTCCTGGAGGTAAATCACTTTCTCTACAGCCTTTAAAACATAAAGTTGTCTCGGCTCACCTTCGATCTCTGGAGCGTGAACGGCTCCGGCGACTGGATCTCCGAGTGCGGCTGCTTCTCACTCGGCTACCAGAGGAGGACGAAGAGGAGGATGAGGAGGATGAACGGCGACGTTGTTTTCTTTTCCTCCTGCTCCGACCGTCATCCTCGCTGTCAGAGGAACGCCGACCCATGCTGCTGCTGGACTGTCAGCTGGTGTGACACAGGACAGGAGCAGGGCTGCTGATTAGCTACCTCGATAACAATCTTTAGCAAGAATCTAACAGGAGACGTGTGTGTATCTGAATGAAATTGTTCAACTGGACATCCATGAACTGTTACACAATCATATCATCATGCTCCAAAACACCTACAACTCTTGTCTTGTCACATAAAAAACACTTGACGCAGTCAAGGAAACCTTCGTGCCCTTTAAACAGCCTAGCAGTGGTAACAACACTGTACTGTAATGCCCATTATCAGCAAAATAGATCCGTTTGCTTGATAAGCTAGCTAGCAGGCTAATGCTAACCTAACAAAACTGATGCTCTGAGAAGTTCCGTGTTTTGACAGAAGCCTGGCACGACGGCCAACCTGCGTTTCGTTTTATTCCGCACCCGTTACACAAATAATAGCAGTTTTGACAAACATATTTAAAAACCTTAAATAGAAAGTCCCGCTCGTTGCCTTTAGACCTGATATATATTCCACAACACAGCCATTCACTCACTGCTAAGACAGAAATCGTCGAACAAAGAAGCGTCGATGAAAGCCAGGCTTGAAGAGTCGAACACAGAGGAATCGACTGAGCCACAGTTTGATTAAATTCGCCTTGCGCAGTCTAAATACTTCGACTTTAACGAAACTAACTGCAAAAACAGTATATTTTTGGTATTTCCACCTTAAACACTATTTATAATCAATATTAAAACGAATTATTTGAAAAACTTTATTGGGACTGAAACGTTTTACGTGATTTAAAAAAAAATTTAACAGGTGATAGCAACAATATCAACTTTTATTTAGTCTTTAGGCTATTTTGTGACACAGCATTTCTTTCAGTTTTAGCCTGAAATAATAATTTTTAAACAGTATTTTAAATATATAGAAGTACTTTCTGAGCTTCTTGCATTTTGTTTAAATATGGCATTTATTAGAAAAAACTAAAATAAATGCATATTTAGGCTACTTGTAAAATGTCTGTAACGACATACATATTCTACAGAGAGTAAGTTCAAGTGCAGGAAGTGATTTGGATAGGAGTAAAAAAAATATTACAAAATATAAATAAAGAATAAAAAAACACTTAAGGGTTAAAGATGAATTGTCCGATATGGACTGATGGATCAGCAGCCGCTATGATCTAAAGCAAAGTGCACTAAACAGATAAAAGAATCTGTTCAACACCATCTGAATCTCTCCTGGTTTCAGATGCAACACGATTAATAGTAATTAATGCCTAAGGTTCAAGCCGAAACGTCGTTAATAATTAATTAAGTGAATTGTTAGAGCTCTTCTGTGTGGAAATAAGGAGGGGGGAGAAAGAGACTTTATATAGATGATCAATAAACAAGCTTAATTTTGCATTAAATTCTTCCCGACGCGTTCCAAATCCCGTTGTATCCTGTTTCTCACGTGTTGCCGCTTCATACCTTTATGCGTCATTGTTTATTTATTTCTCATAATATTAGTTTCAGTAAGGGGAGAGAAAAAAACTGCGAGCTGGAAACTTTAATTAGTGAGCCCCCCAATGGCAAAGATATGGCGGGAGGCACAATAACAAGCGTTTATCTGCAATTTAACACCCTAATGACTTAAAAAGCCCAGTGAGAATTAACACTAAGTGATTTTTCATGCAAAAAAAGATGAAATAATAATAATAATAATAATAATAATAATAATAATAATAATAATAATAATTATTATAATAATAATAATAATAATAATAATGACACATACTTCGACAAGTACTCGGCTGAACAGAGATTAGAGACCTGGTTGGCCCCTGATGATTAAACCAGCAATACATATTAAGAACATTTAAAAAATAATAATAATTAATAGTCTAATAGGATATTTTTTCTTTATTCGGGTTTGAATACAACATCTGACTTTTACGCACAGAATTCTGAAACAAACCACATGAAAATCGATGCCAAGCCTGCACAAAAAGGGCCAAATTTAAACTTTTAGGGGGTTTTAAAACTTGAACTTGCTCCTTTGAGGGAAGTCGCTCCTTTCTGTCACCTCCTCTCACTGTTGTCTTCTTTTTCTCCTCCCGTGATCACAGACCTGTGGTGTGGAAAGGAAGGACTCCTCATCCATGCGCTTCCTTCCCTCTCTCTTGTCATTTTCAGATTTTTTAAGCCCCTCCCCTGCAGAGAGAGAGAGAGAGAGAGCGAGAGGAAGAGAGGAGAGAGAGAGGGATCCATGACCATCTCTCGGGTGTTTAAAAAACTAACTCAGGACAATAGCAGCGAATGAGCGCTTAATTAAATTAATTAGTCCTGCTTGTCAATCTTGGATTAATGGCCAATAGCGGCGGTGCAGCTTAATGTTTTTACTCCTCTTCTTTTTCTCTCTCTTCCCTATATCAGTGGAAAGAGGAGGAGGAGTGGGGGGGCTCATCCCGGCATCCTGAGGGGAGGTAATTTGCACGGATCAAGGGGGAGCAAGGCGCCAAAGTATAAATACTGTGACTTCAATAGGAGGATCACCAGCAGGTTCCCAAACTCCGCTACCAAGAGGGAAGAGGAATAAGAAAATATATCTTTATTTTTTTGTATTATTGTTTTTATAGATATACCTTTCAGCCATAGCTGCATTGCATCACCTTGTGTCATCAACGGATCGAGTTTTTTTTTCTTTTTCTTTTTTTTTTTTTTAGAAACAAGAAGAAAAAAAACGGCCACTGATGTCTCCAGCCGCTGCTGCCGTGGAGCAAAGGAAGAGTGTGTGAGCGAGTGTGCATGGTGTGTGTGCGTGTTGATTTTTCCCCGAGAGGAGAGGAAGAAGTGATGGAAGAGCTCACCGCGTTCGTATCCAAGTCTTTCGATCAGAAAGTGAAGGAGAAGAAGGAGGTGATCACCTACAGGGAGGTGTTGGAGACCGGCGCGGCGCGCGCGGGGAGCAGGGAGTCTTTATCCGCGGAGCCGGGCAGCCGGGAGGAAGCGGCCGCTCTCACCCGGAGCGCGACGCTCTCGCCGGGCAGGGAGACGGACATGCTCGGCCCGGAGAGGATCAGGGACTCAGGGAGCCCTAAACTTGTTGACGGTAAGAGCGTTTTGCTTGGTGGTGATGGTTTGTGTGAGTAAGCTCTACACAAGTTCCTCATAAACAAAGAAAATATTTATTTCAATTAAAAAAAAAAATCTGAAATCACATATTTTTCAACTGAAGTTTCAAATAGATGCAGCCAATTTTGTAAGAGCTCACCAATGCGAGTAATCTAGCAGAAGGAAAATGCTCATTATAATTTTTAATAAAAAATTGTTTGGAATTTTTTATTTATAGAGGAAAATTATGCACCTAAATTTTAACAACTACAGCTGATTTGTGTCATCTATTTCCAGTTCATTAAAAGTTATATTACATAGCAAATAAGACTGAGACTGAGAAAAAAATATTATTTTAAACAACAATGTCCTCCCTGTAAAGAAATAAACATTTTAATAATAATAATAATATTAATAATAATATTAATAACAGTGAAACTCAATTATTAATTTCTGTATCAAAAAAGCTGCACAGATGTATCCAAATTGCCTCAACCTTTTTTAAATCATTTTTTTTCTATTAATTTTTACGCAACTCTCACAGTTCAGAAATAATTTATTTAATGTAGATATTTCTAAAATTGACCAAAAATTAGAGGTATGGATTAAATGCATAAAAAAACAATAAAACGTAACAAACATCTGTTTCCAGGTGTGAAATCAGAACCACGCAGGCGCCTCGGTTCTGTTTAAAGATGTGGTATTAGAATATGAAACCAGCTTTAGAATTGTTTATTTTTATGCTTTGTCCTAAATAATTCAAGGGCCCTGTGGAACATCACAAACCCTAATAAAACAAAATCAAAATACAAAAAAGTGGCCTAAAATTAAAGGAGGAAAATAAAGTGGGAAAAAGGAAAATTCCAACAATTTATTAGACATTTTAAGGCAAACAGTTTTTTTAAAAATTATTTCTTCTTTTCTGCCCATGTGCACTATTAAAATGTGACAACAGGCTTGGGCAAGATATCTCAGAGTTGGGTGGCTTATAGAAAAAAGAAATAAATAAAAAGTGACATCTGTTCGTCATGGGCAGCGAGCTTTAAAAGCGGAACAGCGACAAGCTTGTATCAGACATCCAGCAGTAGGCATGCAGCCTTGCATATTTATAAGCGGTTAATAATTAAAGAGCTTTATGTAGCTCGACAAAACATTCGAGCTCTGATAGCTGGGTGATATCAGAGGGCATCCTTTCTCTCCCTCTTTAACACCTACTGCTGGAAACATTTAAGGCTTTAATCTGCGCCACAGACGCTGCACCTGAATGGAGAACATTTTCATTTCAGCCGAAACTCCCAACAATGAGGCGAACCCCGTTTATTTTTCAATTAAACAATAGAAACATGTGAAAACATCATTGGAGGTCCCCGACCATGATGCTGACTCCCTCCCTCCTTTCTTCTTCGTGTCTGTAAATAAAACCATCATCAACAACAACAACAGGCACCACGGATGTGAAAGACAGGAAAGAGGACTCGAAGCCCATCGAGGACGAGACGCAAACGAAGATCAAGCAGAGGAGGAGTCGGACGAACTTCACGTTAGAGCAGCTGAACGAGCTGGAGCGGCTGTTCGACGAGACCCACTACCCGGATGCTTTCATGCGCGAGGAGCTGAGCCAGAGGCTGGGACTGTCCGAGGCCCGAGTGCAGGTAGGGCTCAGGTCACCCATTTAATTTCAACTACTGCTACTGTTACTACTACAACTGACACTACTACTACTACTACTAATAATAATAGTACAGGCTTTTCATATTCAATCAGGTAAAAACGGCAATAATTATATACCCACATTATCACCGTTATAAAAGTGTTTTTTCCCCCCTAAATTCATATAATTATTAATAGATAAAAAAATAAAAACAAAAGGACAATAAAAAGAATAACCAGTTAAGAAACTTATGCATCTTTCTCATATTTTTCTCCTCTTTCCTGCTTGGAATTTTGCATAAAACATTTTCTTTTACAAAGTTTTTTTTAATTTATTCGTTATTATTATTTTTCTCGTTTCTAATTTTAATAGATTTATTTTTAAGTTGAAGATTGAGGTGGTTTAGTTCTGTGGAAAAGCACTTGGTTATAAACTGAAAAAAAAAGCCAAAACCTCTTGCTTAGATTTTTTTAATATGATTTACATATTTGTGAACTGCAGTTGCTCCCTGCTTGTACAAGCTAATCTATAAATATATCAAAACTGTGCAATTTAAAAGCATTACTCCAGTTTCCTCAGATATATTTAAAAATGCAGGTACACACTTAATGTAAACAAAAGGCTTTTATTTGTTTATTTACTGAAAAAAAAACATCTGAGTGTAAATGTATACAAATACATCAAAAGTGTTAGACTTCCTGATCCCAAAAGGCTCCTTCATGGAAGTAGCTGTTGACCTATTTTCAGTCATTTCGGCTCTGTCTGTAGGTAAACAAACGCACGTGGTCTCACATTTTGCTACCAAATTTTGAATTTCAGAACGCTTGGATAGGAAGGAAAATTATTCTGATTTTGCTTCTTACTTTATGACCCCCCTCTTCCACTTGTTTTTGCGTACCTTTAATCTTTTTATTGTCCAAATGCAACAACACAGAACAGGCCCCACTCTATTTTATTATTTTTCCTTCTGTTTTTTTTTCTCTTTTCTTTCTTTTCTTTTCGGTGTGTGTTCCCAACGCTGTGTTAGTGAGCGCTGCTGCAGTTTTTCACCAGGACATGACCATCTGTGCAGAAACCCAGTCCGAGCGCAGGGAGCTGGAAGGAGGAGGTGGGGAGGTGTAGTAGAAGGAGGGGTGTCGGGGAGGCTCTGAGGAGACATGTCCTGTGTAATGCGATCAGGGTGGGGTGGGCAATGAACATGAAGACATTTTATTAAAAAGAAAAAAAAGTAAAAAGAAGAAGTTTTAGCATTATATTCCTCTTCATGCTCCCTGCTCAGGCTGATTATTTGTCGTCATATTTGATATGAGAACTAGAGGATATCTGCCTATAATAAATAAATAAATGCATACATAAATAAACAGAATAAGAAGTTAAAACCAGTCTTTTTGCAGGGCTGCTCCCCACCTCCATAAGACGTATTGTGTCCCGAACAAGGAGCACCACAGCTTGGGGTGGTGGTGGGGGATTTGCATAAATTATGGTATTATTTTCAATCCAAATCAGGTCCAACTCTCCCCTCTCCACGTCCTTTATCTCCACAGAGCTGCTAATACCCCCCCCCCCCCCCACACACACACTTATTCAGAACGGATCTCTAAAAAAGTTCTGCCTCAATCAACAACCTGCACTGCGTTTGCTTTTATAACAGCCATAAATTATAGGTGGAGGGGAAGGAGGGGGTGGGGGGTATTTCCGAGTCACATATAGGCTCTGATCAATAAATGAAGCCAGCTGACAGGCAAATCAATATGATATTTCAATCATGATTTCACCGCGTGGCTTAATGGAGGGGAGATTCAAACATTATTATTATTATTATTATTATTATTATTATTATTATGTGGCTTTAAGAGCAGATTATCAGATTGATAAGTGGCTCTTAAATGCAAAATTGCTCGTTCGATTTCAACAGAAGAGGTGGTGGTGTGGCGGGGGGGAGAAACGTGAGCTTTTTTGTTAAAGGCAAAAAACAAAAAAAAATCTGCGGTATTTAAGCATGGATCGTCTGCAGATAAGGGTAATTAATTTCAGCGATCATTTAATGTGAGTGAGGACGGAAAGAGGAAGGAGGGAGATGCTCTCAGATCCTTTTTTCCCTCCTATGCTCTGATCTCTCAAAACCGTGATAGCATTGCTGCAACTCGATCTCCAAGAGTCCATTCAACTCTTCGGGGACACTCATCTATAGAAAGATGAAACCAGCGCTGACAAGGTTATTTATTATGCCCCCCCCTACACCCACCAAAAAAAAAAAAGTGCACGCATCCAAGTGGAGTCCTCATATCCTCCTAATGAGTTTGACATGATAATTTCTGTTTTTTTGTTTGTTTGTTTACTTTATTTTCTCTGTTCCAAGCCACCCCCCACCCTCCTTTATTCATTTATTTTTGGTCTTGTTAGGCTAAATGTAATAATTAAAATCCGGGGTTAAGCAGTGTCATTAATATTTCAGCGCTCCTCTGGGATATTGTTTTATTTTTTTCTTTTCTTTTTCCTGTGGTTGTTGTCACTTTGAGGGGAATTACACACCACAAGCAGCTGCCAATCAGTGACTCTAATTAATTTCTGTCCCTGCAGGTTTGGTTCCAGAACAGAAGAGCCAAATGCAGAAAGCAGGAAAACCAGTTACATAAAGGTATTCTATTCTATTCAATTCTATTCTATTCTATTCTATTCTATTCTATTCTATTCTTAGTCACAGTCGGACCATCATCATCTGTTATTCTTTTTCTTGCAGGAGTCCTGATCGGAGCAGCGAGTCAGTTTGAAGCTTGTCGCGTCGCGCCGTATGTCAACGTGGGGGCTTTACGGATGCCATTCCAACAGGCAAGTAACTATGAAGCCTTGCAGTCTTTAATAAAACAAATGATCAGCCACCCCACCCATTCCTCTCCATCCACCCACCCTTGAATGCTGTCTTGGCACAATGATGTGCCCCAAGTGCTGACCAGGGGAACTCCTTTTACCTTTCTGGTGCCAACACAGTGGATTTGGAAAATGGAGAATAATTTGTACTTCTTCATTTTAGTCCATCTTTTATTAAAGCAAAAATATTTCATTTTATACTCATTGTGTTTTTGTCACAAGAACTAAAGTTCAAACTTGTCTTGAATTTGGAGTTTTGAGCTTTATTTTTAATACACATTCAGGCCTTCCCATTAAGAAGGCCAAATACATTTGAGCAGAGATAATTTTGGTGCATTACTAAAAGCTAAATTTGAGCTTTTTGCCAATTTTTCATTCCAAAATTCCAGACTTTTCCAAACTTTTATTTTCATATTTATTGGTTGATGTTCAGCCTGTTTTTTATTTCTTGATAAAAGATGCTTAACAAGCAAAATCTAATAGGCAAGTTGGTTGCCTGCGTGTTATTATATTGTTTTTTTTCTAGTTCTGAGACAGGTTTGCAAGAAAAAAAAATATTCATAATAATAAGGGTTTTGTCACATAAGTGGGCTCAATTGAAATGACACTTTATTTTTTAGATTTATTTGTAGGGCAACAAATAACTGGTGTCTAAAAAGCACAAACTTTTTTATTAGTTTGTGTTAAAACAACAACAAACACGCAAACAAAAACATTAACAGTGACTTGAATTAAAAGTACAGCCTCAGCAATTATGAGCCTTCAGAAAGTTAACGCATGTTCTCCCCCCCTCCTTCTCTCCCCCCTCCTCCCACCCCCATCTCGTGCCCTCCCGTCCCTGTAGGATAGTCACTGCAACGTGCCGCCCTTCTCCTTTCAGGTGCAGGCGCAGCTGCAGCTGGACAGCGCGGTGGCCCACGCGCAGCACCACCTGCACTCTCACCTGGCGGCGCACGCGCCCTACATGATGTTCCCGGCGCCGCCGTTCGGCTTGCCCCTGGCGACGCTGGCGGCTGAGTCGGCCTCGGCCGCCTCGGTCGTGGCAGCCGCGGCCGCCGCCAAGAACACGACCAAGAACTCCAGCATCGCCGACCTGAGACTGAAGGCCAAGAAGCACACGGCCGCGCTGGGACTGTGACGAGACGGACTCTGTTTGACAGAGACACCGAACAACATTAAGAGAAAAAAAATAATAAAAAATATCCACGGACGTAATTTATGTTTTCTTAATGAAGGAGGACGCGTATAAATATAAGATATAGGCTATTTATGAGACGAGAAAAAGGACAGTGATTAAAAACTGTGACGTAGCCTACAAAGACCTGATGTTTGGACGTCCCGCCTGGATTGGACTGGACCGGACCGGGTGGACAGCAAGGCTGGAGGAAGGGACACCCCTGAGGAGGATGCAGCTGGGTCGGTCCACTTTGTCAAACAAGGCGAACCATTCTGCATTTCTTTCCTGTTTAAATATTATATCCTTGTTGTTCATTTTGATTCTTTATAGAGGCTGGCCTCATAATACTAAAAAAACTCTGCTAAAAGACAGAGCGAAGGGATTCTTTGGGACAAAAATGGACACTATTCCCTCTTCTCTTGTCCAAATGCCTCTGCAGTGTTTGCATGAGTTTGTGCGCCATATTCCCCTCCATTATAACCCCCACCCCCACCTCACCTGACTCTCACCTGAATGTTTGGCCTTTTGATCTTTTTTATTTTTTATTTTTGGACCTCATGAGAAGTGGGACATTAGACAACAAGTTGTGGGTGTATGTTGACCATTTCATCACAGTGTCTCCTTTTAAAGGAAGACAAGGTGTCCAAAAAATGTCCACCTGATCTACACAAGACTGCGAACCGGTACGGGCACGTGTAAAATATGTTTATATACACACACACATACACACACACAAAAAAACATGCATTATTTTTTATTATTATTATTATTATTAATAATATTATTATTTAGTGGCTTTCTGAATGCCTCGTGGGGAAATTGTCCATTCTGTAATTTTTTTGTTTGTTTCTGTGTATTAAAAAAAACATTCTGTATGTAATGTTGATGTTTTTATTAACAGTGAGCTCACTTGAAGCCCGGGTTTCTAAAAGAAAAGACTCGTGAAATTGTCCCCCCCTCCCCCCCTCCCCCACACCACATGTGAAACGTGAATCCAACCTTAACAAAAATGTTTCTCGTTCCTATAATAAATTAATTAAAGTTTCTTTTAATGAGTTAACATATTTTTTACAAGATAAATAGGCTAATCTTTATAATAATAATTATTATGCTATTTATTGTTGTTGGAAACTTTGGAGAGCAGTAGGTTCTTTAATAATTCAACATTTGAGCTTTTGATGACATCACATTTGTGACAGGTCCGTTTAATCCGGGACATTGGTGTCTTTTGCTGCCAAACTGATGCATAATTTATATATAAAAAAGGTTTATAGGAGAGAACCATGCAGAAAGCAAAGCGTCACCCAAAGATAAAGTCTGGCTGCATTGAAGCAAATTTATTAACGAATTAATTTGAACCCAAAAACTATTCCCTACTGGCTAAAGCGAAGAGTCTTATTTTAAATGTTTGTTTAAACAAATAAGTTCATTTAAATGTGTTTTTGCAAAACGCAAACTTGAACTGTGTCAAGAAACTGTCACAAGATAATTTTTAATTAAACTTTAAATAATATTAATAATAACACGGGGATTTTACAGTCTGTTTGCATATGTTTCCAGCTAATTTTGACCAGAGGTTTGACACAGAAATAGAAACGAAAAAAAAAAAAACTTAGGGAAAAAAAAGTGCTCACCTCGCAAATTCTCCTGATTCATTTGCTGACATCTTAACCGCCTCTTATTGAACATTTAATAAACACCTGACACGGGAGCCTATAATTATAGGAGTCCAGGTCGCATTACTCTTCCGATATTTCCACGCAAAACACAATGTCTGCAGCTATTAATTAATCCTGATCCCTCCGCGTGCACAAGAGTCTGCAGTGTTTGTGTACCGCGGCGTTTTGGGGACAGGATTCAGACGCCAAAAACTATTGAATTATTGATTGGGAGCCTCGCCAGTAGGGGGGTGTTGGTGGGGACGGAACTGCTGCTCAGCCCGCGGGTGCGCGCATGATGTCCTGCGTTGGAATTGAAGCAAGAGGCGGCGGCGCGCCCTTCTGTTTGACTGAGAGTTACATGAATCTGGGAAAACATATCCTACTGAACGGAATCATAATCAACACTAATATGTAACTAAAAGTGCTGCAAGTGTTTTTTTCAGCATCAGAACAAAAGGCTTTTTTAGATCCAAATGGAGTCATTTTTTGTCATGTCAAAGAGCAAAGTCAACTTTGCTGGAGTGGTCCGACAGCTATCAGCACGTCCTGAGGTGTAGTGCTGGACTTGGAGGGCCCTGGAGACAATGAGACGGGGACACTCAAGTGTTCTGATTAGACATGGAGACTATACCAGAGCTCACACTCTCCTCTCAACACACTCTTAAGACACACACATACACACATACACACCCACGCAGCCAGTCAGGAGCCAGCCATGCAGCCTATATCTCACTCACTTGCTCCCCTGCTTTAACTCATGGTCTCTTACTCAGGAATTACTGCACACAGAGCTGGATGAGTCAGGGGAAGGGCAATTATATTAATCAATTGGAAAGACAACAGCAGTGGACACATGAATCCAAATGCATGTGAGCAAATCTCTAAAACACACACACACACAAACATGCAGAGATCATCACAGCCTGGTGAGTCACAACAGCACTCGACACCATGGAATCCTTCATATCAACTGGTGCTGTCTTGTTGCTATATTTACCCCACCACAACCCTTGAGACAAACACTACCCTCTCATTTCCCGCACTTGGCTCTTTATCAAATTAGGACGTGTTCAACAATCACATGAAGGAGTTTCTTTTCAACGGCGGCGAAGGAAAATTTGCTGAATTTGTCGTGGACGCATGTTTGGAACTGGTGCGTTTGTGGATTTCTGTGAGAACATAGGCGAGAGCGCTCCCTCTTCGCTGTTTCTCTTTGTCTCTCTCCAAGGGCCCTTTGCCTTTGTTGCATGTTAGGAGCTCTCAAAGAGCAGGGGCGCGCATGCAGCACTTGCACCAAAAGACAACAGCCATCAGGAGCAAAAGCAGATAAAAAAGCCCAACTTCAAAGGCTTTAAATGGAGCGAAAGTGAGACCGAAACCTGCTGAAAACTCTCTCTAACAGCACTCAGGCCAGCAATTACGACGCCATATCGCTGCCTGTTATCACGCTGTATCTGGGCCTGGGTGGCTAACCGCAGCACTCGGTGTGGGTTGCAGTCAGCGGAGAATTACAGCATTTATAGAATTTGACTGTAACACTGTATTTAATTTCACTGGAGGATGAAAAGTGGGTGTTCACACAGATTTGACCCATGCTTAACCGTTGCAGACACACAGGAAAACAAAACAAAACGCATACACACACACACACACACACACACACACACACACACACACAGCAGCTCCATGCTCCTTCTATTCGGCAGCTATGTAGAAGAAAACAAAAACAGAGGTCAGAACAAAATAAGAAGTCTAATCGTTTCACTTTTTCCTGTTTAGGTGCCCCAGGGCAATCTACACATATTTTATGTTCTGGGTGCATTTTTCTATTTGTTATTAATTCATTTCCAGTTGCAGCTGGTTTGCAGATTAGAGGGATAACATAATGTATCCCTGCCCTGGGAAGAAGACATAACAAGGGGTGTATGTGTTGAGACCTGTGGCATTAGTAACCCTGAGGGGATTTCATTGTTTTCATTAAAAAAAAAGGTGACATTTGGTGGATAGTGAATGCCTTCGGGGGGGCGACTTTGTGTGCATTTATTTTTTCTGTGCCTAGGTTTATATGTGCATGGAAAAAGTGAGAACAAAATAAAACAGAGAGAATAGGAGAGGAGGAGGAATGAGGGGCACACAGT
The DNA here is from genome assembly GCA_031762555.1 of Cynodonichthys magdalenae. Taxonomy (NCBI): domain Eukaryota; kingdom Metazoa; phylum Chordata; class Actinopteri; order Cyprinodontiformes; family Rivulidae; genus Cynodonichthys; species Cynodonichthys magdalenae. The sequence goes on from JARVJO010000330.1 coordinate 13,807,201, forward strand.
AAATGTTAAACATTTGGCCCATGCCGCTCTGTATTTACAAGTTGGTAAGATCCAATCATTTGTTTGTGAGCATAATGGAGTACTTGCTTTTCAATCATCAGATGTTTGTACACACAGCTCTTAAGTTACAAAAAGCCTCTTGGAAACTCAGGCCTAACTAATCTCATATTGATTGTATTCAAGCTGCTTGAAGTTTACGAAATGCCATTTTAAAATGTCACAAAGTTACACACACGTACAAAAGAAACAAAACAAAAAAAGCAACTGACAAATTACCCGATATTTGTATTTGGTTGCCTGAGTGTTCTTTTCATGTGTGTATAGCCAGGGGAGGTCCATGGTTAAGTGCCTTTTTTTTTCAACATTTCATCCAGGGAACCATTTGTGACCATTTATATATCTGTCAACCGGATTCAAATGCTCTCTGAACTGGTGACAGACGCGTGTGGTCGGGGCAAAGTTTAGATGTGACAGAAAATGGCCTCTGGTTTTTCAGTACAAGCATTAATCACCCGTGTACTGTAAATGTTATACACGCATGAAAGCTGCTCGCTGCTTTCACGTGACCATAAATCTGGGTGTAGTGCAAAAATCCATACATCTTGCTGATATTTTTAAAAAAAGCACAACTCCATGATGAATATGCAGATTGCATTTTTCTTACAGTTTTTTTCCATCCGGTGCTTTAGCTGCATGCAAACACATCATTACTTAAAGAAAAACTGGACTAAGCAATAAATAAAGGGTTGGAATATTTTCTATACAGTGCTGAACTTCAGTAAATGCATCTTTATTTAATCTTTTTTTTAATGGCAATACAATAAATTAAAATTTGGACTTACACTCACTTTTGGATTCCTCAGCAATTCAGCATCATTTCCAAGTTCATAACATGGTTCAACAATGATTTTGTCACTTTATTTTCCCAATATGATAAAACAAGAACATAGCTGTTGAAATAAAAGATGCCTCTTCACTTCTTAAGCAACCCACCCTCTTCAAAATCCACCAATATAATGAATATATGGTGTCCGTTTCATTTCTGTAAATTTATTTAGACCATAAAATATTGGATTTTAGGGATTTTTCTTAAAGGTGGAGCAGTGTTTTTGTCCCAGACAGTATCTTGGTGTCTGGTTCACAACTGATAGGATGGAGCAGTAGACAGACTGACAAACAGAGGCTTCTTCCTCATTATTGAGGGCGTTGCTCCGGTCTGTCGAGGTAAGAAGGAGCTGAACTGAAAGGCAAAACTCTCAACTTACATTCTAGTAGTGATGTCCGGATCGATACCGCAATATCAATACCACTGATACCAGAACTTTATGCTCTAAAATTGATTTTAGAATCGAAATATCGATACTTTGATACTTCAGTCATTTCAGGTAATGTTGGAAAGTAACTAAACTATTGAAATCTTGTCTAAATCATACTTGGTTGGTGAGAACTGTAACACGTAATGTTACATGTTCTGTATTTTCATGTTAATATGCTCATGTAACATAAATTAACACAGGAGTTTTCATTTTTACAGTGGTTCTTGATAATTAAACAATAATTTATTTTGATGGTTTTATTATTTTACTTATTTTTTTTAGTGTTTAAAGCACTGTTTTTATTTTGAACATATTTTGTATGATAGTGATTTTTTTTATTAAACGGTGTTTCAGAATACTTTTTTTTTAGATTTACCAGACACATATATTTGCACAAAGCATCAATATTGGATTAATATTGCTGATACCAGCCTGAGTTTTACTCGCTATCAGAATCAGAAAGAAAATTGGTGGTATCTAAAATCACTACATTCCCACCATCAGCAATAGTCATATGGCTTTTTACTGAAATAATAAGACTCTGAAATGAACTTGGCTGTTTGAGGATTTGTGTCAGAGTAGAGCTGCTGCTCCTCAGCACTGAAAGGAACCAACTGAGGTGGTTCAAATGTCTGATTAGGATGGCTAAACGGGTGCCTCACAATCAGAATTGCTTTTATTTGTCATTGTAAATTTTAGGGCACAACAAAATTACATTTCGGAAACAACCTATCCAAGAGAGAGGTGTTGCAAGAATGTTCCACTGGGGAAGAGATTTAAAACTCACTGGAAAGAATATAAACCTCATTTGGTCCATGGATGCTTCAGAATTCCTCTAGAAGAGCTGGAAAAGGCTCCTTTCAAGGCCAAAACATTTCATGACAAAGTAGAACTTTGTACTTATTTGCCCCAACTTCACCCTATCAAGGACAGATTCTCCCATTGTGGAGGTCAAGAGTTCCATATTTTTCTTCATATTTATCATTGTTGGAACATTTTCCACGAGCTGTGATATTCATGGCACAGTGTTGAAATCTAACCACCTCTGCAGCCCTATTCACATGTGAAAGTCACTGCTAAAGCATTAAAAATGAAAATACTTGAACTAAACAGCCTCTTGTATTTGAATAAGTCTTTGGGTTGGTGGACTACAAGACCAAAAGAAGGTGAGTTGTTTTATAGAATTTTACAGCAGGACGTTGCCCGTCAACCATCTTATTCAAATGTTTTTATTGATTTTGCCACTCGTGTCCACTCACTGATACAGCAGTATTGATATCTGCATTTCTATGGTAATTTACTCCTTACACAAATCCCTGTGCCTGCGCAGGAAGTAAACACATACACGTCCACATGAACTACATCATGGGCTAATAACATGCATGAACAGTAATATATGAAGGCAGCAGGGGGGCTGTCAGTTTCAGCTGGGTGTAGTAGGTTAAAAGAAAACCTCCTTTTTTCGGTATGAGCTAATATAAACTGATTTCACCAGCGGAGAGGAAAGCGGACAGTTGAAGAGCTGACTGAGCTGCATAATGGAGTCAAAAAGGCATCAGAAGAGGCAGGTTCTCATAGCGAGGGGACATTCTATTGGATTACGGTGTTGGCTCAACAATCTGCCAATGTCTAATTAAATAGGCCTGCATTTAGTTTCCTCCACAGTGGGCCTGGTGTGTGTATGTGTGTGTGTGAAGTCTACTATCTCATTCTGAAATGGGATGTAAAAATAGATCTTATAAGTCCTCCGCCCCTTTACGATAACACTGACAGTCATTCTTTTTTCCTAAACTATCTTAACAGCAACATAAAAAAAAGAAAGTGTTTTGTATTTATTTGCTGGATTCTGTGATGACTTGCAAAGCGGACAGTGGAGCGGAGAAAAAGGAAAACAGTTTTGTCTGGAGAAGAATGTTTAAAAGTTTAACATCACCAGTTTTGGGAATGCGTGAAATGAAAACTTTTTTCTTTTTCTGCTTTTTGTTTCAAAGTTGCAGGGGAGGAAAGCAAGGAAGTGACACACGTATCATGGAAGAATATAGCAGAACCTTAAAATAGCTGACACTTGCTGTTGCAGATAACTGGTTGTGTTCAAGAAAGGAAGGAAGGCAGCTGACTGAAAACAACTCTATCGCTCAAGACGGCACTGATAATCTAGATTTAACAATACGCCTGAATCCTTTTTCTTTAAAAGAAAAGTTCTCTTTTCTTTCTGATAACTGACTGACAATGAATATACATTTCTATGGGCTAAAGATAGTGGAATGTGGAAGGTGGGTGGGAAGGCGGGGGATAAAGTCCCACAGAACGAGACAGCGGAGTTAGAAGGACACAGCGATACGAGCAGAACAGATAAAGAAGAAAAAGGGAAGGCAGGCAGAAGTGCCAAAGACACGAGTGTGCCAAAGAGGAAGCACTTTGTTGAGCTAAAGCGTGTTTGAGAGACGACCTCTTATCTTAATGATGACAGAGACCCTTTTTAAAGGGTCACATTCAGCACACTGTACTGGAAGGGTTCTTGTAGGACCACCGAAGAAACGCAGTAGATATTAGCTGGAAAATCCCTCCACTGCAGGTAGAATGTATGTGAATTTATAGAACTTGATACACTACTTTGTTGTATTTCACCTTTGGTATGACATCATGCTTTCAAATAAGCCATTAAAATGATAAACAACAACTCTGTCCATCATTTCACACTGAAAGGGAGGAAGGAAGTTGAGGAACAGGAAGTTTTTAAATGAATATATCTCTATTTAAGGAACCCCCTCAAATTGTTTTTTGATGGACACTTAGATGAGAACATTAACAGGGTCCACATGCAGCTGGACTTCATTCAAAAGTAAACTGAAACAATGTAACTTTGGTATGAAAGCAAATACTGTTTATCACTGTCACCACTGGGCCATATGAAACGAACAAATACAACACTGATATTAACTTTATGACATAAAATAATGCTTTAAAGAGTTACAGATGATCCAGCAGTCAAGTAATCATAACACATTTGGATGGTCAAGAAAAGTTCTTTGAAATGAATCCAAATATATGAATGATTCCTTAAAATCAATAAGAAAGCAATTTTCCATTCACAGAATCTAAAAAAACAGGAAATTCTTTAAATTATACAACCTTTTTTGTTAGCAGTTATCTGTACTTTACATTCATAAATGTTCAATGAGAATTTATATTCAGTAAAACTTTAGTTTATTTTAAAACATAACTATAACAATGAATGTGTTTATCTCTCTTTCTACTTAGAAATATTGTTTTCAAATGGGGAAAAAAGGAAATGGAAAATCCAATTTGAATTTTAAAACATATTTTTGCCACAAAGCAAAGGGCTGTGCTTTCTTCTACTAATAATCTGATAAAAACAGAACTCATGGATCTGTGGTGGATGGTAACATTTGTCTTGAATTTGTTTAAGGACTGGACTAATATACAATATTACATGATATTGAACCATATGGTGTAAAAACCACAAACAATATTTCACATTACTTGTGTGCTTCACTAAAACAGAAAAACTAGTTTTCGTTTCAGTAAGCTACAAGGTAAAATTGGACAATTATGACAACAAAAATATTGTTTCCTTACTTGTTGAACACGTCTACAGAAGCCTTTCTAACAATAAGCACATTTTTAAACATAGACTTTATAATCATGTGATCGTCACTGCTGCTAACATCACAAATTTTTCCTGTTTGTCCCCCTTTTTTTCTTTCAGACATTTTCCTGTGAGTGGGTTGGATAAAAATAGCCTAGCCTCTTAGAGAGCGTTTTTTTTTAAGGGCTTGTGATGGAGCAAATACAATATATCTTTATCACATTTCCTTTGGGTGATATTTACAATCCCAACACTCATATCACAGTGATTCTCTCTAAATACTATTAGAAATAATTTGGAAGAGCAGCAACACGCTGGAGTAACTGAACTTCTCATAGGTGCTCACTCAATTGGCTTTATGACCAAAATATGAAATGAAAACCTGATCTGAGAGCCTGCGGACCACAGAGACGTGGCGCGAGTTTGGTCTGGAGGGCTCCCGTGGACACAGAAGAGATGTGAGCGGTGTAAAAACACATCCCTCTGGCACCATTATATAAGCATACATATGGGACAGTAAAAATGGAAGACGACACTTTAAATGACATTATTATAAAATGCAATACTCCTGGAATGATCCCTTATTAAATTAGGCCCTATGATCCAAGATGAATTTCCCGCTTCCCTAATCCATCAAGAGGGGAATATTAAAAGATAGGCCTCAACTGGCATTAGAAGCTCACTCCGTCTTGACTTTCATTATTCTGCATTAGGGTGCTGCTGGGGGAGAGCCTCTTAATGAGAATTACAATGATTCACTGGCCCCGGCCCCACTTCTGACAAGTCAAATATTAACTCCTCAGTCACAGCTGTCGGAATTAAAATACTTTGTAGCCGCGGACGTGCTAAATTAAATTGGCCTTTTATGTTCCTTACATGGCTGACCCCCGTGGGGCTCCACTGCCTCAGTCGCCACTGAGAGGCGGCAATGACAGAGCAAGAGGAAGAAGCTGCAGCAGCTCTGCACAAAGAAATCTTCAAAAACTAAAATATAAAAAAAAGAAAGAAAAATGATCTCCTTCGTGTGCCATTCTGTCATCTTCTTTGGCCATCGCTCCAGCCTCCCCCCTTCCATTTCCTTCATTGTGTTTCTCACCAGAGGCGCTTTCTTTGGCAGACATCTTCACCATGCCGTTTGTTTGATAGCCAGTGTCAGCTACTGTCTGCCGCCTCTTTAATACCAGGGCCACAGATGTGCATAAAGGCTCCTCACCTGTTGCTTGCCCTTCGTGTTTAACAGCAAACTAGATTAACATAGCAGAGCGGCCCTCTCAACTGGAAGGTTTTTTTTTCTTAACCTGATTAAGGTTTGGTATGAGGAGAACAAATCAAATTTTGACTGGCCTATAAAAGTTTTTATTTAAAGTTAATTTGCACTCACTTAAGCAGAGGGCTAGAGGGCCTACGGACCGGCTCTTCGCTCTGCCTTCCTAAAAATCCTCTGTGGGCACCATCGTTTTTGTTGGGCGGTTCCTCTGCCTTGCGCGCTTGCTAGCTCACTCTGGCCCTGAGGTCAGGAGCGCTGACGGTGAGAGTGGGGAGGACTTCTTGCCTTTCGCCCGTCTCTTTCCCCAGCAGCATTTCTGCCTCTGCGTGTGTTGCCAGCACAGCTCGGAGTCCTCTTCCTGCTGTTTGAGCTCCTCGCAAACAAACGATCGATTTCACAGGGAGAAAGAGAGAGAAGGAGAGAGGGAAAATAGAACAACCGGTGACCCTACAGTCTGCAAATGTTGCACTTGAAATCGCTGGATTTTTTTTTTTTTTTTAAACACATACAAGCCCCAGGACATGTCACCTCTCCCCTTTCAAAAGTCAACTGAATGAATAAAGAAATGGATGGAGCTGATAAAGAACACAAGAAAAACATCCAAATGGAGGAGAGTGGAGGATTAATTCTGTGGGCAGATGGGTCTTGGTGTCAATTTGAGATATTCTGATCCACAGAATTGAAACCAGAGCTTCAGCCAAGCCCCAAACAAGTCACCTTTGACCCTCATGACAGACACAATACTGATAGTCTATATTCATTCAGTTTCTCTGCACGCTTTGTTTTGACAAAAAACACTTTTCCTTTTACTGATCTGGCCTTACTTTACAACCCTGAACTTAGGTCAACTAATTAGAATAAGGCAGTATACAATGGACTATAATAGACAGCTTGCTTACTCAGTAAACAAATTCCAGCACTTCTATAGTTATATGCTTTGCTCTTAAATAATGTTTAACTCATAAATTAAATTAATAATGCATTCTTGACCCTGGGTTGCATTAACGTTATTAATTACTACCCAGAAAGTAATTATCTCTTTTTTAAAGCCCTTTTCTTTTAGCATTGTGTTTCTGTGAGCTGTTTAGAAAACACATTTTTAACTATTAAAATTAAAAACTTCTCTGACCTTAGGATTTAATATGTTTATGGTTCTCATTACTTAGTTTGAATAAGTGACTTATAAAGTCCAAGTGCTCACAATAAGAACTCATTTGAAACTTTTGAATTTGGGTTCTGTGCAAAGGTTATGAACAGAGAATATCTTACCTGATGTGGATAGATCTTTGAACGACCTCATTTTATAGAAATTGTTTATTTCCAGTCAGATTGCTGCGCCAACGGCTTGTCTAAACCAGGCCGAGATCAAACTGTATTGTTGCCATCCTAAAACAACTCCAAATGCTAAAAATGTTATACTAATGTGTGTAATGAAAAATAACTCTTCCATGTTTGTTAAACAAAATGCAGAAATATGTGATCAAAAAAGTTCTTCACTACAATGGTCTCTAAGTAATTTTATTGCAATAAAATGAGAGTCAACATGCATTCAGCAATACAAGTTGAGTCTGAGGACACAGCCCCGTGAACCATCTTTTATACTCTTCCTGTAGAAACCAATCCCAAAACCAGTTCCTATTTGACATGCAGAGTGGTTCTTATCTGAGCACCAAATATCCCTAGTTTCAGCTAAAGTTCTGTTCTGTGGTCCTTCAATAGAGAACACCTTAAAATGTGGTTATAATTCTTATGCAAAAAATATTTAACATAGCATCCGCTCTGTGTGAATGATGCCAACCGGCCACAGGAAATTACTTATATAGGGTTTAAACCTGTTCTTATATAAATACATTTTCTTACGTTAGTGTAACTGAAAATGATGTTGCTAATCCCTTAACTTCTTTGCTGAGGGTGTGGCCCACTCCACTTAAGCTAGATTTATAGTTGACATGTTGAACACAACTCAAGGGTGTTTTGTTCTGCCTCATGACATTTTGGAGAACACCACACCAATATTAGTGTCAGATATAAACATCTACACTGTTGCTCAGGTTCACACTCCTTCAGTGGAGACCTGCACGACATTCAAAAGTGTAACTATAACCAAGCCTTTACTTTCTCTTCTCCTTAAAATGACTTAACGTGGTTCATAATTCTGCCTCTCAGGAGGCTAATACCGCTACACTGGAAATCTGCAGCTCCACCTAAAAATACTAACTTTGTAAGACAGGATCATTTGAATTAACTTCAAATCCCCTTCTGTCTCATAAAAAAGGTACAAGATATCAGCTCATTCCGAACTGAACAACACAGTGATGTGTTTTGGTATGACATTTACATAAAGACCTTTAAAGCTTGAACGATTACTTTTATTTTGTTCAAAAAGCAATCTGCATCAAGTCAGATAATATTTGCTCATGATGGGTGTACAGAACTCCACTTAAACAGATCTGAACCATTATTTTAGGAGAAAAACGTTAGCTGTGTGTCGTATTAACCTCCAAAATCAATGTTTTCTAAGAGGCTGTGCATAAATGGCTCCATTACTGTGCTCAGAGGCTTCAGAGGGAAATGATTTAGAGGACACCCTTGAAGTGGACCATCAGTCACTCTTTTGGAGTTAAATAAGCCATGTGAAGGACTGTTATCCTTACTGGCTTAAGTCCCCATTAATCAGTCCACTTCACCTGTCAATACAGCCACTGGCTTCCAATCAAACAACCATTACAGCAGCGAGCATCCCAATAAAGAAGATCTTTGTTTCTTATTGAGTTAATCAGCCAGCAAGCACACTTGGCTCTCGTCAGACTGGCATCGGCAGCGTATGCTCCTCTTCCTCATGTGTGGAGGAGTATAAGGGTCAGGCTTAACACACACTGCAACTTGGAATATGGAGGAGGCGTAGGATGAAATGATATTATGAAGATGCCGTGCAATTACAACAGCGTGGAGACAGATCATGGTTTGATATTGCCCTGAGAAGATGTTCCACCTGAACTATGCAAATCGACAGCCGATGGAAATAATAGGCGCTCATTGTGCGTGTCAATACCACCGGATACGATGATTTATGTAAACGGTTTGATGATGGGGGAGCAAGGTGGCAAAGGAAAATTGGGCTGGTGCGATGTGATGGAGAGATGTGTCATCCACAGCCTGAGCTGGAGGATATAGCTCTGAGCAGGTGGGAGAGAACACCCCTTCTGACAACCCTTTTCAAAATGACAAAATCCATCCTTCTGTATTGATCAGTTATTCTTCTGTCTTTCAGCAGACGTCCTCAGACACTCCCTCCATCTCTCCGTCCACATGTCCAGCCACCCCCTTAACCTGCCCAGCCGCTCCCTATTGATCCCCTCCGGTGATTGGTTGAGCTGTAATTTGAGATGGACATTGACGGATGAGTGCAAACTGTTTTTCTTTCTCCCTTTCTGTCCTCTCGGGGGTGATGAAGTCATAATGCCGGTGACAAATCCAGACAGGGACCAATTCCAATGGAGTGCTGGCACGAGTAACCTTTAGAGCCAGTGTAGGATGAGACCTGGTCTGTCACATGTCTCTTCTGTAGTGTGCCACAGTCACAGGAGTCTCATATTGTCCCACAGAGCAGGTCAAATGAGCAGATGTTCTTGTAATACTGTAAGTGAGTTCAGCTTGCTAAGTTGGAGCAAAATCATTTTTGATCAAGCATCAAATCAAAATTTAGGATGTTCAGTTTATATTTTAGAAGATACATGAGTATTCAATGACAGGTCATGCCATCAAACACACCAAATGTTGTTACGTTTACAACAGGTTGACCAAATATTTGTGATTAGTAAACTTAGCAAAACTGAGGAACATTGTGTTTGGTGGATTATTTCTTTGTTGCAACTCTTGTAAATCTTATATCGGGCACCTTATTGGAAGCACCTGGGGGGACCAGAAGCTTCAACAGCAAAATAAGCTGTTTGGAAAAGGCAGAGAAGATTTGACAAATTATTCATGTATACAACCCACATACTCAGCTCTACCGCTCATCACACAAATGCATGTTCCTTACAAATGTGGCACCATTTAAAAGGGGAAATCAAAAAACTTTCCCACAGTATAAGATTTATTGTCAAGAAGCATTGTTACAACGATGAAACAATCTATCAAAACACACGTTTCCTTACTTTTTGTGCTATATATATTTACTTGGTCTGTTGGTCAGATATACTTGCATTTCAGGTTTGAATGTTCTGTGTTCAACTCTGAAACAAAATAACAATGTTGCTGTAAACAATACTAGGATGATCAAATAAAGCAATGATATTATGTCAGTCTAGCATGTTTTTTTACTGTGCAGCTCCATGTAATGCAACACTACAAAATGCCCTTATCATGAAACGACTCTAAAGACATTATGCTTTTCCCAGAGGCTGTCATTTCGAAACATACAAAATTAAGATGAGATAAAAAAATAGTACACTTGGACAAACATAAAAACACTATATAAAAAAAACCTCTACCCATTATTACATATGAGTAAAGCTATTCTTGAACATAAAAATTGTCATAACTTTTGTGAAAGCAAAATATACAGTTGAGTGTTAAAGTGATAGTTCAGCTCTTCAAAAGGGGTTCTATGGAAAGTCAATGTTACCTGCCACTTTAATCTTAGACACACCCAGAGAGCTTATCAGTCAGGCAAAAACTAAACTCTTTCTCCAAACTGAGGCTACTGAAAGAACTATCTACAACAGGTAAGTCATTAATTGTTCATAAACTACCAACAGAACCCCACATACAAAAATCTGAACTATTATCCATCCATTATCTATACCCATTTCTTCCTTTCAGGGTCACGGGGGTCCTGAACTATTATTTTAAAGATAATTTTGTGTACCTGGTGATGAACTCAAAGTGCAGGAGTGACCCCTCTTTTACATGCACAATCAAGAAAAGCAGGCCTGGGAGGTCAAAGAGATGAGACAATAGCTTGTCTGTGTCAAACACTTAAGAGGTCTGTTGATCAGCACTTGTGGCAAATAAGCGGCCAATTAGGAGCATCTAAGGGCTGCGTCACACGGCAGGATAATTGTGCCGAATTCTGGCCCTTCCAACAATCTTAAGGACGTCCAGATTATGGTGATGGCTCTGAAGATAATCTGAGCAGATATTCCTGACGTGGGTGGTGAGTTAAAAGTTATCTAGTCGGCTTGGAAGGACATCAGGACCGCTCCGACCAAAAATTAGGGAGATTCAACATGTTTGATTTTTTGGCCCGATATCACATTGTGTGGTGTTCACCCAAGAGCAAATGAGCTCACTGCCTGTTAAATATGACGTGCAGCCAATCAGAAAGAGAGGTGATGTAAACACAGAGGAGAATCCAAAATACAGAAGACATAAAAAACTGTCTTGACTCACCAGGAAGCGCGCTGGACTTTAAAAGTCCTATGGAATGGTTTTTCCTCTGGTAAAAATAATCCACAAACGATCACGTCTGTTTGGAGGTCACGTGAGAGTTTTCCTCTGACATCTGAATTCTCACGAGGCTTCAAAAAGTCTCGTGTGATTTCACATCTGACATCTGAACGTTCATGAATGAAATATCTTTTGGTGTGTGGTGTGTTGTCTCTGCACACCACACACTGTAGGACCAAACCTGGTATATCCAGGATTTTTTATCCTCACGTGGGGGGGGCGGGGTCTCTCAGTCTTTCTGTTTTAAAATCTTGCAGTGTGACGCAGCCTTAAGCAGAGCGAGTTGTGCCAAAGAGCAGCACAAATTCAGGCCAAACTTTAAGAAAAGACAAAAACTAGAAGAAAGGCAAGTTTAAAACTCAACAACTTAAAATCTGCCCCCAACAATCCTTCCTGTTAAGGGGGAGTTTTTCCTCTCCACTGTCGCCACTGCTGTTCAGGATGGGAGACTGTGACGAAGCAAAGATTCGGCTCAGTCTGCTGGCTTCTTCTTTAGCTTTTGTTTTTTTTGTGTACAGAGCACTGAAACAACAATTGTTGTGACTTGGCGCTATATAAATAAACTGAATTAAATTGAATTGAACAATTCACTTGTAACTGGCTTTAGTTTTAAATTTCTAATTTCTTTACTGCATTACGTGAATGGCCCCCAAATGCCTGCTGAAAATTCGCCAATTTAACACATCCCCCAAAGTGGCAGGACCTAAAATGATCATTTCTGTCTGTGATTACAGCAAGACGTCTCATTTTAACCGCATCCCTGTCTCTGTAATTGCACACAGATTGGATTTTAATAATGGTGCAGAATATTATTTGACAGTGAACATGGTGATAACGGGTCTTTGACTGGTTGACAACTCAATCTTTCACTGGCATTCTCTCTGCCTGCCGGTAGGACAGTCGTTCCCTTATAAAGAATTGCCGGGTGCCAGTGGTTAAAACAGAAGACATTTTGATGAATATTTTCCATTTGTTTAGCAAGCTGTGAGCTAAAATTAGATGGTCACCCTCCTCCAATGACAAGACAGCAGTGACTTTGGTTTCTCCTGCTGGGTTAGTCCAAAACACACACACACACACACACACACAAGCCCTGCTAGGGGGAGAGGAAAGGAGGGGAGGGCTGGTGCCGGAGTAATTTCAGTGGATTGTGAGCGGACAGTAGCTCCGCTGGGAGAGCTGGCAATCATGAGGGAAACAATGTTTACATCGATCAGCTGTCAGGAAGATTTATGGCCTCATTTTGCTGTAATGGAGAATTAGTGGGGAGATTATCAGCGACTCAACACCACTGCTTGTTATCCGTGTCCAGGCCTGGCAATTTGTCTCTCCCCAGGAGCGGCCCAAACACTTGTGACAGCACCAAACACTTGCCCTAATTCAATCAAGAGAAAATGTTGGAATTAATTTGTTAGGAGAAAATTTAAATATGTTCCAGTTGAGCAGTGGCCTACAGCCACCCGAACAAGTGGAGGGGAGGAAAGCGATGCGGGGAGAGAGAAAGCATCTGATTTATTGTGCTGGGCAAGATATCGATCCGCTTCGATCCCGGCCTGCGCACAGAGGGTTTAATGTGTAATAATTTCCAATTTAAAGCTCCTTCTCAAGATCACGGCTGTAAAAGAGAGGAGAGGTGAAAGCAGGCCAGGGATCTGCAGCCAGCCAGCTGATTACAGAGCCTGTTGCTGAGGCTTTGCCATAAGCTCAGTTTGAATGTAAATGTGGGGGTTATCTGTGTGGGTATCTCCCATGTTACCAACACATATTTATTTGTCAAGAAGACGGGGACAAAAAACAAAACAAAACAAAAACCCAGAATGATCATGAAAGAAAAAGGTTTTCAGGTATTTGTTTGAAAGCCATTCTAAGATCATTTTCTTCCCTTTTTCTGAAAAATTAAAGGAAAAAAAGGACCTATATGTACAATTGTGTTGTTTTGTGCACAGGCCTCCCAAAAAGCAACTGAGCCGGTAGAAGAAAAATATCTAGAAATTTTCTGAATGCTTATATTTGGATGTATAAACTGAAAAAAACAGATAAAGAGGGCCAAGATGAAAAGTGTCTGTCACTCCCTGACTCACAATTTAATAAGAGGCAGACTGAAAATTAACCCTTAAACCAACAAGTCAGATCTTTTAAACTCTTGAATCAAAAGATTGATGGTCACACTAGAATTGTTATTTTTTTACAGTGTTTTTATGGGAGATATGGCAAATTATAAAGACCTTTCACTTCTAATTTTGAAGAGTATATTAAAAGGTAAAATACAATTGAAGTCTAATGAGTGTTCAGTCTCTTCACTCGAAGTCATAAAGCAGTGAGGGACACAGATGTTTTGTTGTATAATTTGTATATGTACCAAAAAAGATGTGAAAATAACAGGAGTTTGCAAGCAGTGATCATTAACTGTCAGCTGAATATTCTTTGGGAACAAATCTTCAAAAGTCATAGATCTTAAACTGAAATCTTATTTTTTTGCATTTGTTTTCATTGTTATTTTCTTGCAGTCTTCGGCAAATGTTTTCTTTATTGTACAATGTACCATTACCAAAAGTCACAGGACACAATAAGCAGGTTTTCATAAAGACTTTACATGTTTTATTTCAAGATTTGACAAGACAAGATTTTTATTTAATGAATTGTAATATGGTTTCTTCAGTGGTTATGCATCGGCACCCTAATAAAGGAAAACAAAAATACTTTCAACTGCATCCTTCACCATACTTTTGGCATATTGGCTTTCATCTGTAAGCCTTTTCCTGTAGGTTGTAGAAGTGAAATATGAGAGCAGAGAGTAGCTGCTGGGCTGAGGGTCATCTTTTAAGTGAGTTCTGTTTCACCTGCTTTGTTGCTTCCAGAGTCTGCCGGATACATGATCACTCTTAACTACCTCCTTCCTCATTCCACCCAGCTTCTTCTTCTACCACAACCCCGAGGACTGCTGTCGGCACAGTGACCTATTGATCAAGCTGTCTGTACGCTGCTAAGAGTCCTCAGTGCGAGCAGGCTGAGGTTAACAGAACACAGCTAGATAGTTAGATAACCATCATACATACACCAGCTGTCAGATGACACAGGGCATGTTAGTCGATGCTGGATATTGAATTTTATTTCAGGTGGCATTTTGCTGTGACCCCAACTGAGCTTTACTTCTTACAACCTACTTTCATTTAATTTACAAAGAGCTGAGCAAGAATAGATTAAAGGCTGTATATTTGTGCATTTTTCCCCCTGCTAATTTTTCTAAATAAAATACAACTATGTATATTATGCATGTGTTGTACAGCCTTGAGTTCTGGCTACAAACTAAATGTCCAGTGTTTTAGTTGATGAATTCCTAGTTGTGGATTAACACAAGAGGTACTGGAAACCTCCTGGCAAAAGAAAGAGCCAAAAAATGCTCTCTCTCTCTCTCTCTCTCTCTCTCTCGCTCTCTCTCTCTCTCTCTCACACACACACTTACACACATTTGCTCTGAACTCTACCTTTGGGGGTTTCCTGCCTATCCAGCAGTCCGTTAAGAGTGAAACAACAAATAAATGCCTCACTTTCCTTCTTCCCCTCCCTCCATCTCTGACTCTTTCTGTCGTTCTTATGAATCTTAATGCCTGTGTGTGCGTATATGTGTGTGTGTGTGTGGCTTGCAGGCCGTTTCTGGCCAGGGACACGGCTAAATGAAGAGGAGAATCAAGCTCCAGCGCTGTGACCTCTGCAGGCCACGTTCTCCTCCTCCTCCAGCTTTGTTTATTAACATCTCAAGGCTTTTCTCTATTCCACTCTGATTTCATTTTTTTCTCTCTGTGCATGGGAAAACAGCCTACAAGACTCTGTCTGTCTGTTCCCGCCTGTTGACGTTTCTGTGGAACAGTTTTTACAAATTAGTTAACAGGCGGGCTCTCAAAAAAAGGGGGAAAAAAACCATTGGATGCATAAGCATTAGCATGAGTTAATTGATGCCTAATTAATTTCTGCTGCCATGCATAAATTTGGGCTGACTTCCATCGCTGCCACAGGAGACAGAGAGACAAGGGCAATGATTTCCAGGGTTGCCATAAATAAATAAATGAATAAACATCCAGACGGGCCAGAGGAAAGCAGGTCTTGCAGAGTAGCCAGGTGTGCAAGGTTAAAGACCAACTATGTGGGCGTATACGCTCACACACATGCTCACACATACACACATGGTGCAGCAGAAGCAGGTGCAAATACAAATGATTTTTGAAGCTCACCAGAGGTGCCAGGCTAATGCACCTTGGCACCAATATAGCAGCAACACACACACACAGTTAATACCATGCATTCTGAACATTACACCTCTGGAAATCCAAAATACATATCCAGATCACTATCCCGCTCCCACCCCACCTTACCTCATTATTTATTCTGCAGGAGCAATCCTGCTACATCCCACAGATGTGTTGAGAAGAGTGTGGAGTAGAAGATAGAAGTGGCCTCTCTCTCGCCTAATTTGTAGTAATTGGTAGCTCATTAGGTGAAGCAGGTCAGTGTCACGGGGAGCAGGCTGTCAGGGCGTGAGGTTAATGACGGAAAGGAGACACAGACAGACAGATTAAAAACGCTGCCGACTGCCATGGATCTTCCTCTCTTGGCTCATCCCCACCCGAGTATCCAGCTGCCCACCGTCAAGCTGGATAGGAACAATCGCTGTGAAGTGTGTCAGTGTTACAAGTGAATTGCAACAATCTGAAATAAGTCAATATATTTTTTTACACTGGTTGAAACAAATGTTCAGTATTTGCATCAGATAGTGACTGTATGTAGACAGAGTATATTACTTACTTTTGTTACTTGTTTTCACACAGAATGTACTGCTAAAGAAGTCCAACTGTCTGTCAACATGTTGAATC
Source organism: Cynodonichthys magdalenae (assembly GCA_031762555.1). Taxonomy (NCBI): domain Eukaryota; kingdom Metazoa; phylum Chordata; class Actinopteri; order Cyprinodontiformes; family Rivulidae; genus Cynodonichthys; species Cynodonichthys magdalenae. The sequence continues at coordinate 13,823,713 of JARVJO010000330.1, forward strand.
AATAGTTTCAGTTGGGGTCTATATAAAGTGGAACTGCAATGCTTTGGTCTGAATTCCTCCTTATTGTAACTCCACAAGCCCCTCTTTCACCCCTTTTCTGAGGTGTGTCTCAAAGCAAGTCGTTTTGAGGCTGTCTCTTTAAATCCAAACAAGGCGTTTTACACCTGCCCCCCTCCAGTCTCAGAGCGGTCCACGATAGCACCCCCCGCATCAGCTTTACCCACCCATTTCTCTATACTGACATTGTTCTGACTGTTGCATACTGCAGGTAACATACTGGTATTGCTGTTTTTCTTTTAGCTGCTCCCTTCTGCAGGAGAGAGCCAAGCGAACTTATTTGTCAGTTTGCAAATTGTACACTGACATAACTCACCACTGTTCACCAAACGACTGCAGCTCCACTGCAGGTAAGATACTAACTACTGAAAACACTCCACAGAAACCCATCTGAAAAAATAGGAAGTCTGAACTTTCCCTTTAACTGTGACTCATACACTAAAGTCCCTCTGAGTTGAAGTTTGCCTGGTGTATGTATGCTCATGTTTGAATACATGAGACAACAGGAGTGGGTTTAGCCAGCTATTTATTCCTCCACAACAACCACAAACTACATTAAGTGAGACCTGAAATGACAAGCCTGCATTAACCTGATAGTGAGCTCACGGTTCTACACACAGACCTGAGGTTCCACTCAGCTTCTGGCCTTCGAGAGCAGAAAACCGCACTTCCACATCCAGGTGGCTTAAACATGAGACAGTGACTTGCAGTCAGAGATGAGGATGTGTGTGTGTGTGTGTGTGAGGTCACTGTGGGGAAAAATAGATCACATAAGGAGGGGGTAGGTAAGTAACTTAAGAGTGAGGGCCAAATGAATGAAACTAAGCCATGGAGAGCTCATGAAAACCTAACCTGAGATTCCTTTTTATTAATACTCTTTACATAGGCCTTTTCCCATCATGACGTGGAATGGATTACTGTACCCAATTTAGATTGTGTTTCATCAATTTTCTTTCGCAAAGATTCAAACCTTTTGGCATGAATTGTGGGTAATTATCAGCTGCCAGTTTCCCCAGACATAATCGGGTACTTTCTGACAGCTGAGTTATTAAAATGTCCTCTGTACCTGATAAACATATTAATTTATTTCAAGATATATAATTTCATCAATGCAGGAGTCATATCATATACGGGCCAGACGATACCCTCTCCTTTTTAATTATACAAATATCACTGTCGTCAAAATGACAGATTTTTAGACATTTGGATCCTGCGACGCCTCCGCTCCCCTGGAGGTTTTGATTAAAGGAGCAACACTCCTCTCAGGAAAGCATTGTTTGCTAGCAGATTTGTTATAGAGGCTACAATTTTGTTTGCTGGCATTTTTCATTCTCAGTACCCAAACATTAAGAAGAAAAACTGTTCAGAATTATCAAGCCTTCATTATTCAGGATGATTTATTCACAAGAATCATTAAGCCTTCAGTCAGCTGTCACTTATATCAGCTCTTAAAGGATAATCAATACTGTCCTCAAACATGAGCGCAGTCTGTGTTAATTTAGCTCTATGTTAGTGTTCTCTTGATGAACTCACACCTTCAAAGGCTCAATTACACCTTTAGTTGCAAATATGAGATTGTAAGACTATCTGTCTATCTAAAAAAATGACAGAACTATTTCAAAAGGTTGTAACATAAATGCATTATTGTGTCAAACAAAGACAGGCCTCCTTCTCCACATAAATAATTTTAGCAAATGCAAACAGTGGCAGCAGCAGCTAACTGTAACACAGAGCACAGATCTGCTAGAATAATCAAATAAAAGTGAAGTTAACAATGGTGCAAATGTTAAAATATACATGAACCAGCAGGAACATTTTACGACTGGAGCTGTTTCAAGATGGCTATAGCCATTAGCTTATTGAATCTAGTTAGAATTAAATATCGTTTTTCCAAACTGAGACCATCAGAGAGCTATCTACAACAGGTAGGATACTAAGTGTTCATAACCTTTACACTGAACTCCCTTACAAATGATCTGAACTTTCTCTGGTAGAGCTACAGATTGATTTAAAAAAATTGTCAGACAAAATATTCTGACACATTTTTATCTTTTCACATTGACTATTAGCTCATGCTTATGCACCATCAAGATCTGTATGCAAATCACCTATTCATTTAATTGAACAATGACAAGCTGAGAAGATAATTCAGTTCAAAAACAAAAGAAACAATCATTTTACTGGTCTGCAGCTACTGTCTTCCTGCTGTAACGTGTTTCTGTTTGCTGCGAGCCGTGTTTGGAGTATGATGACCCTGTAGCAGTGGGTCTTGTTCTGTGTGTACACACAGCTGTGTAGCCTCCGTGTAGGCATTGTCCCACAGATTCAAATGTTGTTCTAGGACAAAAAAATCATAGATAAAAAAATCTGGCATCAGCTTAGATGTTTATACAGCTCATCAGCTGTGTTAGATTTACCTGACACATCCAAATATAGGCACACGTGCAGTAGGTCACAGACTGTTAGTCAAGTCAGTAACGATTCTGAGGAATGGAGTTTAAGACGAAAATTCAACTCTGGAAGACTAATGAACTTCACCTGCTCCTTCAGCCGCTGTGTGTCAAGCGCAGCTTCATCCAATCAGCGTCAGTCGGTGGATAAAAGCGTCCTCTCCAATCACTCCGGCTGTTTGCC
>JARVJO010000330.1:13844570-13856274 GCA_031762555.1 Cynodonichthys magdalenae
AATCTACCGGTGCAGTCGCATCGCAGACATGTGTGCCGAACCACCGATGTGAATCGGTGAATCTCCCCATCCCTACTAGGAAGACATCACCACCCTTTTCTTTGGGGCCTGCCAGCTAGTTGTCAGAGACAATGAGGGTCTCAAATGAATACAGGGAAGTGTGATAATTACTGCTATTCTGAGAAGCAGACACAGAGAGCAGGAGAAGGAGGGAATTATTGTTCTGCAGCTAGAAAAGGGAAATACATGTTTCCTTTCCTGGACCCAAATATTTACCCTCCACTACGGGCAGCTGACTCACACTCAGATGGTAGCACACATGAACCCGGAAAGGCCCCAAAGCGAGGCCTACAACTCCGCCATTAGTGCTCTGCTGAGTTTACACGGCATCACCCCTTCCCCACCACCCATCCCACCTCACACACACACATGCTTTCCCCCTGCGAGACACGCACACCCTACTTCCTGATCTGATTAGCGGACCGCTTCGCCCTGTTAGCCCGATAACAGCCCATTTCCCATTTTCCCATCAGGCCACTGTCCTGGCCCCCGTCCTGCCATCAGCATTAGCTGCAGCAGGTGACAAAAGATTGTGGGAAGTGAGAGGACGTGTGTTGCCATGTGCGTTATGACCTGGTGCCATGGAGGGGGGGCACACTCGATTCAAAAATGTAAATCACCACCACTTATTGCTGTTTGGCTCACAAAAACTAAAACAAGCAAAAAAAAAGTTTATTTTTATTGGTGAAAACAGAAAAGCAAAATGTCCACTTTACTTCTTTCAAGCCAGCTTCTTCAACTCATTGATTCTGTGCAGGTTTTCTAAAAAAAAAATAGCTAAATTTTAACAAAAGTTTGCACATTATACACTTCAGTATTATATAGAATCCTGTTAACCTTTACATCAGGCAGTCTTGAGAACAGGTGGCCAGAGATTTCACACAGCATGGAGTGATCTTTGAGTGAATTTTTATTGTGGTATTAGTAGGTGGAGACTGAAGGAAACAATGGAAGAGGGCCGCATGAGACGAGTTTTTATGTGACCCCAAAGCTGGAGTCCTTCTGTCACCCATGTTTAGGTTGTTTTTCTTGTTTTTCTTGTATCTTCCCCCAGTGTGTGGTCAATCTGTCTTCATGACCCCAACACACACACACTCAGCCACACACTTGCTTTGCTGTACAGTATTACAGCCCCCCACATCCCCCTTCTTCTGCAGTAACTGAGACTCTCAGGCATCACTTAGTTTATAAAAAAGGAGCTGTAATCCAACACTAAGCACTAAAATGTTATCATGCACAAAGAAAAAACAAAACCTAAAGCACACAGTGCTCACAGGTCAATCTGTGAAAAATTAGTATAATAAAAATAAAAAATATTAATATAAAAATGAAACATGTTTTTCTTTGATATTTTTTAAATTGTAGTTTCCTCTGGGATTGATAAGTGTATATATCAATACTTATTGATTCACTTTTTTAAAAAGCTCACAGATTGATAACAAAACAATATTTTGCACCAAAAAGATTATGTTAAAAATTTGTCTGCTTGGCAAGATCATGTAAAAAACAATGGAGCTGTAAGGTAGTAGGTAAAGGTTTTGCTAGGTTTTTTTTTAATTTGGATGGAACCTTTATTTACTGTTTATCAGCTGTAAATGGTTGGGGCTTTTTTTAGGCCTGGGATTTCTCATTTTGTTTATAACTAGTCTAGTTTCCTCAGATCTTTTAATTACACGCAGGAACACTGCACCAAAACCTGCCGAGATTTTCAGAACTTAACCGAAAATGATTCATAATCAAAGGGAATCTTTGAATGTTCTTCAGACATTTCAAAGACAGTTGAGCATCTTTGATACAAAATATGGTAGAAAAAAGGTAAGGCTTTGGTAAAGCAGGTCTGTCACTAATAGAGACAGTGATGATAGTAAAGTATAGTTCAGACAGCTGTCACTTTCAGGACAAGTTCAATATGATAAGGGACAAATGTTTAAATAAGGAAAGAGACAAAACCATGTTTCAACCAGCATTACTAAAAAAAAGCGTGCTAAAAACACATTTGTGCTGTCTTTAAATTTAACGTTATGGATGCAGCATGTTTGTTTAATTGAGAAGGACGTTTAAAGAAAGTATTTAAAAAAAAATCTCAACTACCAGCAAAACAACCTCTTACCTCATAAGTGTTGTGTGCCATAAGCTTAATGTACAGAAAACCACAGATAAAAATATGTAAATTGTTCTGCATCAGGAGTAAAAGCCTTGTTTTAAAGCACAGCAGCTTTCTGAGGCTCACGGTAGAGCTAACAATGTCATATTAATAGCTGTAATCCCAAATGAAAACAAAAGAGACATTAAATAATAAATGCCTCTTAGCTGTGTTCCCAACATTAAAAAGTAATGCTCCTAATATGCATCTAATATCCCTGATTTTGTCCTCAGTGGGATCTAATGAATACCCAAGCTTTGGCAATTAGTTGCAGGGAGTTTCTGTTAATTACATTTCTGAGTTCTATTATGTAGTTAGCATGCATTAATCACAATGTTATTTTTCCTAATCCTATTTCTGGGTAAAGTGGAGTCAAAGTTTATTTGGAGTGGATTATGGCTCAGCAACAGACCCCAAAACATGATTACATGTTGAACGAAGGAGAAAATGTAATAATATATATTCAGACTCAAAGTAAGAGTTTAACTACAGATATATGAAATCTAAGAGTAAACAAAACTAATCTCATTGTAATTAGAGGACAGAATATGGTGATGCAGTACATGAGTCAAATTTCTGAAAATCTAAGAAAAAAAGCAAAAACTCAGTAGTAATGACCAACAAAACTTGGATTGCTAATAACAATTCACTCTATAATAAATGCTGTGTTTGAACTGAAGTGTCCAAAAGAAAAAGCTGTCAAATTTACCATTCTTTTTAATATTTTTTTTTAAAAACTCACCATTTCTGCATGAGCAAGAAAGGAGAAAGTCCTGAAATTAGAATGTGTGGAACCACAAATCATTTGGGACATTTTGTCTTTGTAAGAAATGATCTGCTTATAGACAAACCAGTTGCCTATTTTTTAAATGTTGTTACATTGACTGATCAAAGCTATGGAAACATGCTCATTTTTGCACCAACGCAATGACATCATGATAACTGCACAACCACTCAGAGGAAAGTGACAAAGAGTCGAGAGCTGAAGGAAGAGAATAATTGTTTTCCTGAGGTCAAAAAGAGAGTATATAAAGATAAACTTCCTTCTAATCAAATCTAGGACAACAATCTCCAGCTTCCTTCTCTGCTCAGTTACTCTCCAGCTGGAGGAAATAAAGGGCCAAACAGGAAACGTCAGATTATAAAACCGGGAAGTAGATTATCAAGTCATGGAGGAAGAGAAAGTTTAAATGCACTGAGATATTCTACAAATGTAGTCACACTCAACATCCCTCCATCCATCCATCCATCCATCCATCCATCCATCCATCCATCCATCCATCCACCCACAGGCAGTACAAACAACATGCTCATACCAATGAGGGACTCAAACAGTGGATTGTTTTCTTGCTAATGAACAATAGATCCTGTCAACATTTGTTCATTTTTAGACAGACAGCACCCATAAACAGACAAAAGCTTTCATACAAGGAGACAAATGAGCAGGAAGCTGTAAAAAAACTGCTGCAGAGTGACTCACTCCTCTTGCCCTAATCCACTATTCAGGAATCAAGAAAACCTATTGGCATCTGTTAATCCTGAATTGGCTCACGATCAATGCCCTCCTCAATAACTTTTTTATCAATTCAGTCGTCAATAAAGGCCGGCTGCTCTCGATCCCCATGTGCCTCTTCAATGACCCGCTTCGTCTGCTTTTCTTCCCTTTGCTTGAGGAACAGCAGCATCAGTCAGATGGATGGTCCTTCAATGAGACTGAGAATGGATTACTTCATCAACGGATGAACAGTTGTGAAATCTAGAAAAACCTTTCAGCTTCTGTGACAAGAAATTCCTGCCGTTGTTATATAATGTTGAAAACAACTAGAGATGGTCGATTTCTGACTCACCCATCTTAATGATCCAAATCCTCCCACTGAATCAGGACTCATGAGTCCAGAGTCTCAATTAACCCAAATCAACAAGTCTTCTGGCAGACTGCTGCTCAAAGGATTCATATGTGTTTACATACATAACCTATATTTAAAGGGGACATACAATTCAAAATCCACTTTTTAGCTGTCTTGTTGTGTACTTGGAATTTCTAGGCATGAATTTATTCCCTGCTATTTCTGTTTGGGTCATATTTTTCTGTCTGTTAAGTTTTCTCTATTCCTTATTACGTTTTCTTAAATATTACGTCACAGCATTTGCTGCAGAACTTCTAAACAAGGGCCTAGACTTCCAGCTTACCGATTTCTTGAATCTGCAATTTTGCAGGTTTGTTGTCTTCATTCTCCTCTTGCTCTGGGTCAGACTCTGCCTCGGACACGTAAGGCTGGATGGACAAGTTGTGGACATATTTTAATCAATTCCTAAATAAAAGTTTCTGCGCTGCCACTATTCTGCTATTGAACAAAAAATGTCAGAATGAGGAGGAGTGTTCAAGGATCATTGGCAGCGAAACCTGGAGGGGGGCGGGGTGTGAAGTGCCTCATTTGCATTTAAAGAGGCAGCACCAAAACGAGTCCAACACACCTAAAAAAAGGGGTGAAAGAGGGGCTTGTGGAGCTACAATAACAAGGAATTCAGACCAAAGTATTGCAGTTCCACTTTATATAGACCACAACTGATTTAAATGTGAAAAGGGAAGGATTTAAAAGCATTTGTCTCATTTAACGTAAGTTAACATTTCGGTTAACTTTTATTTTTTAAATTTTACATTTTTGTTCCATTAGGTTCCATTATCTGATTTTATATTGGTGTGTGGAACTGTAAAATAATCATCTCTGAATCCATCACCATATCTTTTTTTCTAGTTTGGTCAGTCGCAGTGGGTGGTGGTGGGTAGGGAGTTGATATGTGACCATAAAGTAAACTAAACCTTCACATAACTCTTCACTGAAGTACTGTCATAAGACCTTAAATCTCAACTAAACTACCCTGGATATTTTTTATATAAACTAATACTTCTCTTTTAGTTTAAAAACAAAATAACGGCAAACAAAAGTATGCTTTCAAAAAACAAGCACAGCTGACTAGGAGGTAAAAATGTTTTCCTAAACAACACATGCAATGTAAAAACATCCAGATCGTAGCTAAAAAAATGATTCCAAAACTGCCTAAGAGTTTTTTCACATTGTTTTCCATTTCCTCTTGATACTTAACCTTTTCCAGTGACAGACAGTTGGAGAAAAATCAACAAAAAGCTATGAGTGTTGCTGTCACATCACTGCCACTCTAAAATGCTAAATACTAAGTTTTAAAATGTTTTCAGTTTTAAAAAAGTCATTTCGTAAAAATTCACAATGGAACATCATTTGAATGTGGATAAAAATAAAAAAATAAAACTTTGGTTTTGCAAAATTACACAGGGTCAACGAAAATTGGAAATGTTACCCCAAAACTACCATAGCACCCATATTTTTCATACAAATATAATCCATGCTTTCTTTTTAACTCATAATTTCCATCAATTGGGAAAGGTAACGTGACAGCTGATAACTTGTTAGTTTTGAACGAGGGACCCTAGCACGAGCCTCTGACGCGTGATCTGATAAACATACTAATGGGCGTGTCACTGTGCACAGAGTAAATCAATTAAACAGAGGGGGGATCTCAAGGGAGCAGGAGAGGTGCTATTTGCCATCTTTAACTCCCCAAAGACCCTTAAAAGGCACACACAATTTAAAAAGTAATCTGTGTTTTCATTACGTCCTTGACCACAGCATAGCCACGTTACTCGTCTTAAAACCCACAGAAAGAAATCATCTTTGATTAGATTCATTGCGCTGTTTCTCATTCTTAAGCATCGGCCTAATGAATTCTACCTTTAATCAAATTAGATTATGATGAACCAGAAAGTATAATCCGGTCTCCAGGTACCTCGGCATGTTTGAATGAGTTAAGCAGAAAACATCTGATGTTGAAGATCTGGGGCATGAAAAGGCAGATTCTTCTATGTGTATGCTATTTAGCACCAATTACTGTAAAGAGCAGTAAACAAAGAGACAAACAAGTCGGTGACTGCATCACTGTGTCATTCTGCAGCTGAACTCCAGAGCTCAGGGGTCAAACTGACCCTGAAGGGAGAGGAGGAGGTGTTTCATCGCTTAGCCTCTTCAGTAGGAAGACACAAACCCTGGACCTCAAAAGGGAGGTCTGCAGGGAGGTCTGCAGGGATGACGCAGTCCCCCCACCCCTTTTTATTTATTAGACACTAATGAATGAATCCTCAAGCTTTTGTTCTCCCATCCAACCAGAGTAAACACATCAAATAAATCAGTGCGTTTTTTTTTTTCACAGCATCTGGGATTCTAAATGGATGTTTACGTCTAAAAACAAATTACCCACAACAAACCCAAACAGCATCCAGGCGCAGAAACCATCTCCCACCTTCCTCCTCACCCTGAACCTTCACTCCATGATGGGCAGGGAGGGGGTGTTACTGGTGTTGGTGGGGGGGTCAGAGGCAATAGATGAGGGCAGCGAAAAAGAGCAGCGTTTTAATTGACACCCTTTAAGTTATGTGCAAGATAATTATGGCCAACAGCTGTAGACGGTGCAACATGCAACAATGGGACTTATTAGCATTCTGGTGGAGGTCTGTCAGGGAAGGCCAGCCTACATGAACGACACAACGCTGATGTGCACACACGCACAAACGAATCCGTGCACGTCTACGCAGAGCGGATAGCGTGAACCGTCCTGACACGCTGCAGCTTCGGTTTTCCCTTTGAAATGAGTGGGAATGAGAGGATGAAAAGACGCTGCAACTGATCATATTTGTTATTTTTCTACACGGAGGGGTCATCGCTGGTTTTTTTAACTTTGCATTCTGCCTCAAAGCGGCAGAGGATCCCACTGAGCTTGAGAATATGTGCTCTTCATTTTAGTCTTAATATGAGAATTAATTATGAATTAATTAACATCACACTCAGGAGAGGCTACTTTTAAATCTCTACTTTGCCTCTTTAGATATTTCTCTCTCTCTCTTTTTGCGTAGTCAGGAATAACAGCAGAGACAAAAAGCATGAAGAAACAAAGAGCTATGGATGCATTGTGTTCTTATGTGTAAGACTATCTCCAGGTTACGAATTAGAAAATGTGTGTGTGGAGTTTGTTTCTCCCGGCAAGCCATTAAATATTTCATGGATGGGTGGGGGGTGGGATGGAGGGGTAAACGCTGGGAGACCCCACCACCACCCCCACTTCCAGCCTGATCTGCACTGCAATTAGAGGCCCATTATCCCTCTCTCTCTCTCTCTCTCTCTCTAGCTTTTTCCAAACCAGGCCTCAAAAAGCAGCAATAAAGGGGCCCTGTGATGAGATATGACAACAGAAACGACGAGCAGAACACTTAATTTTTAGTTTTTTTTAAAACAAATCAAACAGTTTTGTTAAATCGAGTATTTTTATAGGTCATTTCCGAGTAAACATAACAACAACAAAAAAAATGCTCCAGTGCTTTAGTTTCATTCATTTAATTTGATTTGACATATCATGCTTCTGTGGCTTGGCAATAAGGACACAACATTGCAACATATTGGCAGGCTCATTTGCTTTTCATAGTGAGCGTTGTGTCCAAAAAAAAAAAAAAAAGAAAAAAAAAGTGCCCCCCGGGATAAACACGTGTACAGGGACTGCGGGCTCGCCGCCCCAGCAGCAGGTGGCCCATTGCTGCCTAATGAACACCGCAATCTGTTACTATCGCAGCGGTGCTTTTCACCAGACAATTAAGCGACTAAGCATGTCATTATTCCAGGCCAACAAGAAGAGCCTCTTCTCTAATTTCATCTTTTCATTCCTGTTTACTCACCCACACTCCCCTCATTAACGAGAGATTTTCCAGTCCATGCTAATTGGTTTCAATAACATTCATTTTAGTTGAAAGGAAACGATTCTGTTAATTGAGGAGAGCAGAGAGAGAGAGAGAGAGAGAGAGAGAGAGAGAGAGAGAGAGAGGAGAAGAGGGAAAAAAAGGAGCTGCTTCTTTTCATTTTTCAAGTGCGTCCATGAGATGACGCTTTTGAAACAGCGCTCCACAGGTTCACAGCTAATGAAATTAAGTGATACCGGCCATGGAAAATAGAAAAAAGAAAAAAAAAGGAAGACCTAAATTAAAAGCAATTTATTTTCATTGAGGCATGCGGCACTGTTCGGGCACAATTAATGGGGCTGAGATGTGAAACGAGGGAGAAAGACAAAGATACAAAGACTTGACTGATGGCACGGATGAGTCAAGAGAGAGCAAAGTCTAGACCTGAACAGATTAACTGTTAATAATTTCTATTATTGTATTTCCATCAGCTTTTTTCCAGCTTGCAAAAGTTTGAATTGGAAATGCAGGCGGTGGATGATCAAATATTTAAAATGATCTCAAATACAACAGAAGTTTGCCTAAAGTCTGGAACAGTGAAGCACAAAAATAGATTTTATAACTAATTCATATTGGCAAAATGTGGAATTTGTAAACCACTAAACACAAATTCTTACAAATAAGTCTTTGTTCTCCTGACGATGTTACTTAATCAGTATCAAAAATCTCTGCTTTTTACTAAAAACATTCCAGTATGTTTGTCTGGAAATAGAGCAAGAAACAGTTTTCATTTCCAAACAGGATTAGTTAATAAATAAAACTAAATGCATTTGAATACAATGTTATATTATTTTTTTTAGTAACATTTTTAAAACACTCCAGAACAGCTACTATAAGCATGTTTTGCTGTTCAAAGGGGTATACCAGATTTTTTTAAACTAATGTAAATTATGAACAATTAATATCTTACCTGTTGTAGACAGGTTTTATTACAATGCTAATTTGGAGGAAAAAAAGAGTTTGAGACTTATGAGCTAATGGGTAGTCAGAACTGAGCCATTATCAAAGTAGATTGCTGTCATTTTAAAACAGCAATTTTGAAATTCTTATAGTTGTATATAGCTGTATATCAAATGTTAGAGCTCTGTGTGTCGTCTAACAGAAGAGGCACACACAGGGCCTTAACCCCCTCAGTTCTGGTCAGTCAGCTGCCTAACCAGCCATTGTATGATTGTTTAGTGACGGTAGAGTGAGCACCTTAATGGTCATTCTAAACAGCCTCAGCTGTGTGTGTGGTGGTAGTGGGGGTGGGGGAGTTGCTCAGCTCTCCTGGTTGCTTCTCCGGCTGGAGGTGGAGAGCGTGAAGGCATCTACAGAATGAATGAGCAGCAGGGATTACTCAGGCAGCTCCACTTATTGATCGATATGTTGACAAGCTGGGAGAAAAAGGAGGGAGGACGGGTGGTGGTGGGGAGGGGCGGTAGAGCTTGAGATGTAAAACAATTACACAAATGATTTTCAGGCTGCTTGTGTTGTCTGTTTCCTCGCGAACCATCAGCCTGTCTGGCTCTGCCTGTGTTTCACCCGACGAGAAACTAAACTAGTCTAAAGTATGACTAAATGCCCTGCTAGTCTCCCGAGGAGCTCCGAGTGCGCAGCTAGAGGGAGATCAGTGCAGTTCATTTACATAGCATTTGCATTATGTCAGGACATGAGCTACAAATAGGTATGAGTGTGTGGCTTAATTAGAAATGAGCCAGGCTTTTCAAAAACACCCCTTTGCATCATAATTGAGTCAGTGCAGTGCTGGGTAAAACGGCGGCGAGTGTGGGGAGGAAAAGATGCCGCTTTCTGAGCACTCTCAGAGATTACTGGTAATTATGATACACCTACATGAGCTCAGAGTCAGTTGGATCATTCCTAAGCATTTAAACGCTTCTGCATGCTATGTAGAAGCGCTGAGGAAACTGCTTCTTTACTATATAAATGCAATGGCAAATATTGGAAATGTTTAGATATGTGGGCAGTTTCAATCAATAAAAATGATGCATGTAAAAAATAGAACATTTTCACTAATGAGGACAACTTGTACCACAAACAATATAAGGTGAAATTAAGCTTTAACGTACTGGTTTAGTTGTAAATGTAACCGTGTTATGTAGTTTTTAAAGTAACAGATAATAAAAAAACAAAAAGATAAATATTGATTTGATCAAAAGATGAATGTTTGGTTTAAAGAAATGCACATTTTTTTTGGAGTTTAAACTTACATGTCATGTTAATCAAGATAAAAAGAAATCTAGATTTTTACTGAGGTATAACAGGATTCAATTTAAAATACAAAAAAAGAGCTATTGTTCATCTACTATAAAGCCATTAAAACCTACACTACACTATATTTGAAATGTTCCCCTTAAAAACAGCTCAGTATTTTATCTGTAGCAGACCAAAAGAAAAATTTGAAAATAACAACTAAAAGTTGAATATTTCTCTTAAATTTTTATTTTATTTTTAATTTCTCTAAATTAAAACATGGTGGCCCTCAAAGGGCCAGTTGTAAATAACTTTGATGCTTTATGTTTAACTTAAACAGGAAATGCCACATTCCTCGTCTCATTGCTACGGCTGAGCACCGCTAACAAACAGTAATTGAGCTCTATGTGGTATTTCCTGCATATAAACAGTGTCTCCTAAAAACCCTGAGAAGTACTGTATGACTGACTAAATATGAAATAAATAAACAGAAAAACTAAAAAGTATAAAAGTAAGAGTGTTTTACTCACTCTTGAGTTGTGGTGAGTAACCGCCATATTGAATTTTCAACTCTTCCACGTTTCCACAGGAAATTCCCATTTGAGAGGCGTTCTAGTTTAAATTTACGACTCATAAGGGGGAAATTTCCACTTTCCAACTGAGCTGCAGCAAAAGTAGCTGGCAAAATTTCAGCAAAATGAAGATTTTACATGGCGAATTGTGACGGTTACTTTTGAATACTCCCCCTAGTGGTGGGATGCCATCATTTCATGGGTAAAATAATCAAGCTGGCCTATGATGGGTTTAATACACTTATTTTAAGACATTTGAAACACTCGCAGGAGACATAAAAAGCCATGGCAATCCACTTTTGACTCACAAGGCTTGAGTTTGACACGTGTTGGAAATGTTTTTTGTCAGGAAAATAATTGTTTAAATGAATAAATAAATAAATAATCCCAACACCAGCAAACCAAATGAGGCTGCTCCATTGTGAAGCAGCCCCAACTACTATTTTCTGTTTCTGTAAAATCCTCATATTAAACCATTTTATTAGAAATGTAATTTTTGACTTTTTGTAGCATTTTTTTTACTCTGAACATGCATATTTAAGAACTTTTCAGTATGCACACTTAGATTGAAGTAATACGACGTGCATTTTGTTTCTATTGTTCTAGTTAAGTGACGTCTTTCCCACCTAAAAAAAAACATATATAGCGGGGCATCTTGGTTTGTTCACAGCACCTGGGGTTACCAAGGTTACAGAATTGAATCGTCCCCTCAGACACAGCTGATTTACATAATTTGGTGGCATCATTCACAGCGTCTCATGGCCTCGGTGATGAATGGCACCCGGAGAAGATAATATTTCTGCTTGGATGTAATAAATCTTATGTAAAGTGCTCCACTGCTTGTATAGAAATGGCAAATAGTTGATGGGGGAGAAAACAGTCTTTTTTTCCCGTTATCTAATTTTAAATATATATATACAT